>JAWNNL010000849.1:0-600000 GCA_035045005.1 Liodrosophila aerea | reverse complement strand
ACCTGTATCTGTATCCGTATCTGTATTTGTATCTGTATCTATATCTGTATCCGTATCTGTATCTGTATCTATATCTGTATCTGTATCTGTATCTGTATCTGTATCTGTATCTGTATCTGTATCTGTATCTGTATCTGTATCTGTATCTGTATCTGTATCTGTATCTGTATCTGTATCTGTATCCGTATCTGTATCTGTATCTGTATCTGTATCTGTATCTGTATCTGTATCTGTATCTGTATCTGTATCTGTATCTGTATCTGTATCTGTGTCCCCCCTCCCCCTCCGCCATATACAAATGCAAATGTTGTAAACAACAAGCAAACAAAACTATACTTCAATTTCAATTTAAATTTCAATTTCATTTGCTTTGCCTCGCATTGTTTTATTCCACTTCTGTTTACCTTTAATTTTGTTTATCTTTTACATGTAGAAGGTCAGTTGCAGCAGCAGCAGCAACAGCAGCAGCAGCAGCAGCAGCAGCAACATAACCTGATCGCGATAATATCGAATTTACACTCTCGCCACAATAAAATCCCACACAGAGACGACAAATTGCGTTTTACGACAATTGTAAAAGTGGCATACAGTACGTACATTAGGGTGGCCCAAAATGTCCCAGCCCATACGTGAAATGGTAAGCTATACTTCCTCAATTATTAATGGATCTAAGGTGAATATACCATACAGTATTGCCATACTATTTAGATAGCAAGTGAGTTATTATAACATGACTCGTACGGAACAGTTGATGACACCCGACTGAATATTATAATCTGTGAAGTCGAGTTCATTTTGTGTAGAGTTACGACACCCTCTCTCAATCGTTTTCCATGGATGCAGACAGAGAAAAATGTTTAATCAAATTACCATCAATAAACCTACCGACTAAAGCTACTGAAACTTTTAGAAACAATCTGGCAACGCTTAAGCAGCATTAAATATATAAGCAAAACGAAACAAAGTGTGACCAGACTCAGAAAACGGGAGATAGAGACACATGGTGTCAAAAGAAAGAAAGAAAAGTAAAAGACTTTTACACTCAAAGAAGTATCTATTTAAATAATAAATAAATAAATCTATTTAAATAGTAAAATACGATTGTAATATGTATATAATATACTATATAATATAATTATAATTTATTTCACATATACATTTATATTACATAGTACAGTAATACATAATATTTCACATATAAATTTATATTACATAGTACATTAATACATTATAATGTATTTCAAATACACATTTATATTATATAGTATCTATAGCAATTGAAACAAGCATACAGACGGACATTCAGTTGGTTTCTCGATCTGTTTGGGAACATACTCTCTATATTACCTACATCACTTTACAAAATGTACTTAAAAGTCTCTTCTCATTGCGCAAACTGCGCATACCCTTCACAGTCCTTGGGTACAGTCACAGTGCTCAGGCTAAACTAATTTAAATATTCCATTAATTAATAATAGTGACTTAATTTTTATGCCAGGCCATTTAGATATGGCCCTATATAAATGTTTTAGGCGATTCCTTGACCAACTGCAGCCTAATGACTGTTTTTACGGGTTTGTTGGCTGTTGTTGGTGTCAGTGTAAACACATTTAGACGCCGCAGCCAACATAAAAGCGCCTCAATGGCCAAATAAACAATTGTACATTAAATGCGAGAGTACGAGTGTGAGTGTGTGAGTGTGTGAGTATGGGTGTATGGGAGTGAGTGTGTGTGTTGGTCACTCTGAGTGCGCTTAGCCCAATTGCAGGGCAGTCAATGTTGATCTACAGGTGCCACTACACACACACACACTCGCACACACACGCACACACACACACACTCGACTGTGCATGCGTGTGTGAAGCGTACTTGGCTCGCATTATGTTCTGCTCTCTTGTAGTGCAGTGTAGTGCGGGCTGTGTTGTTAGTTGTTAGTTGTTGGCTGTTGCTTGTCGCCTTTGTTGTTTTGGGCTCTGCTCGTTGATGTGTTAAGCGCTGGCTGTGCTCTTTGCCAGCAGATTGTCAAGCACACGGCATCTGCCTGGAGTGGCGTATTATAAATTCTGTGGCCTGGCCAGAGTTGCCACACAGTTGCTGCTGCATGCAACAGCAGCTCACTCATCATAATTACGCACAGTTGCATGCAACAGCAGCACTCGAAAGCAAAAAATAAAACTTGTTAAAAAATTACACAACACACTCACACACAGTGGGGTGGCGAGGGGAGCAGAGGGGGAGGCCACTTGTAAAGAAAGGGAATAAAAAGCGTAGAGTGCAGTTTTGTTTGCCTTCTTTATTTGCCGTTTTTTGTTGTGTATGTGTGTGTGTGTGTGTGTGTGTGTGTGTGTGTTTTCATGTTTTATTTGCCAACTGAAAATTAGGTCAACTATCAAAGTCAGCAGTGGCAAGGGTTAAGTGCCTCGAGATTCCCGCACTCAACCTAACCTCACAAACTGGACAATTCCCGTTGGCCAATTCTCTCTTCTTATAGGTCAAGCGAATGTCTCTGCTGTCTGTTTGCACAGCAACAACAACTACTACAGCAGCAACAACAACCACTACTACTACAGCAACAACAACTAACTAAATAAAGTAAATTGTACTATAAACAAGACTACAACTAGCAAAAGAACTTGACATGCATGCAACTATAACTGTTGTTGTTGCTGCTGTTGTTGTTGCTGTTGTTGTTGTTGTTGCAGTTGCTTGTCTTTGCGTGCAACAGCAGCAGCTTCATTGCCGTCAGCCTAACGGCAACTGTTGCTAGTTGCAAGACTCGGTTTGCCAACAGCAGCGTGACCGAGCCGGTTCAACATGACTCCACACACACACACACACATACAGATACTACACACACACACACACACACACTGCTGCCTTCTAACGGTCGCATACATAAATCAAGTCGGCCATTTTAGCAATTAGCAAAAAATTACCAACATAGCAACTGCCTGCCTACTCTGCCACGCCCCCTGCCTTAGTCCTTAGTCCTACTGTCCATCACTGCTGTGGCCAAAATAGTTTGCGACAATTTAGATAGTGTAAATGGGCTGTGGGCGTAAGCCACAAAGAGGCCAGCAGCTGAGCAGCATCTTCAAGTGTGACCAGACTCCACCAGAGACTGGGCGAGTGGGAGGGTGGGTGAGGGGGAGAGTGGGTGAGTGGGACTGCGGCAGAGTGTGAGAGCGCAAAGCCAGCTCAGATAACGGTCAATTTGCATTTTAATTGAGCGCTGATGCACACACACACACACACACACACACACACATAGACCCAGTTGCCAATTGTGCCAAAAGTGTTGTATATTATTCCCCCATGCAAAGCAAGTAGAGTAGAGATAAGCATACTAAACTATAGATACTCTATATACTACTATAGATACTACTATACTATAGACTACTGTATATCCTTATATATATACTATATAGTAACTATAGCAGATATACTTTATACATACATATATACTACTATAGATAAAGTATATACCTATATACTACTATAGATACCACTATATATACTACTATATATACCACTATAGATACTACTATATACATATATAGACTATATATACTATATACTATAGACTACTATTTATACTTATATATATACTATATAAAAGCTATAGCAGGTATACTAAAAACATACATATATACTATAGATATACTATATATATTTATGTATATGTGTATATACTATAGGGTAACTAGAGACCGTTTACCTTACATAGAAAACTATGTGGCTGATTATTTAGATATTATTTATTTATTTTCAAATGAAAGAATTTGTATACAACGTTCAGCAATTGCAGTCTGAATTACTTTATCATAATAATTATCAAATGTCTGTTTATTCCGTCAATTTTGATTTCTTAAAAGAAATCAACCTCAGTTTCAGCAATCCAAATATTTAATTGCTATTTGTTAATATAATATATTCATATAATTACTTTAGTTACTTTCTGTAAGACCGGTTATTTCTTAGATAGTTATGTGGTGATTACTTGCTGATTATTTGGAAATTAAATCATTATTTTGAAATGAAAGAATGTGTATACTGTACTTATTCTGCAATTGCAGTCTGAATTACTTTATTAAAACAATTATCAAATTCCTTCTTAGAAGCAAATCAGAATCAGTTTCAGCAATCGCACTATTTCATTGCTGACTGTTGGTTCTTTCTAAATGAAATTGGTTCTTTTGTACTCGCATCTGGTGCTTTTGGCTACTCTGGCACACACACACACCCACACACACACACACACAGGCGCACATAAAGCCCTTGGCTACTGTTTGTTTTCGTTGCGCCCTCTCCCACTCCCCCTCCCCCTCTGTTCGCCTTGTTGTTGCTCTTATTTGCATTTTGTGCGCAAAAAGTTAAAACGCCTAAACGGGTGTTGTGGTGGGCGTGTGTGTGTGTGTGTGTGTGTGTGTGTTGCACCTAATTGAACTCTCATGACATCAAACAGATCAAAAGCTTTCAATGCTGCGCCTGAAGGTGCGTCGACTTCTTCTTCTTCTTCTTGTTGTTGTTGTTCTCTGTTTTGTTTTGCTTTTCTGCTAGTAGCAAACAAAAAGTTCTAGCTTGGTAACATATTGATGTATGATGTGTGTGTGAGTGTGTGCGAGTGTGTGTGTGTGTGTGAGTGTGCGTGTGTTGTTTTCGTTCTTTTTTAGACGCAAATTGATTCAGTAACCGGTTTGCATACATACATACATACATATGTATGTTTATTGAGCAGATCTGGCAGCTTCTCGTGTTTCAAATTTATTCAAGCGTTTTTTGCCTTGGCTTCACTGTAACTGTTAAAATTCGAGCTGAAACTTTAATTGAATTGCCTCAGCGAAGAGTGCTGCACGAGAAGAGAGGAGAGGGGCGGGGGGAGAGAGCTTTTTCTTCAGCAGACTGCAATTGGCATATTTCCGAATTAATGCTGAAAGTTCAGCGGAACACAATGTTAAAAGCTTCGCTTGCCAAGAGAGTGACTGACGGACAGAGAGACGGACGGAGAGACAGACAGGCAGTTAGGGAAATGAGAAAGGGAAAGGGCGCATAAAGAAGACATGAATAGGATGGGATGGGATGGGTGGGGAAGGGGAAGTGCAAGGGGAAACTGAAACGGTAACTGCCAACTGGTGAACTCCGCCAACAGGCGCTGACAGCGCAGCGGGCGCTTTGTTCTGTTGCGCTTCGACGCCGGCGTCGGCGTCAGCGTCATCGTCGACGTCGACGTCGTAACTGTATTTCAATGACAATGAGGTCGCGGTGGCTTTGTGTTCTCGCATTTCTTTTAAACTCGGCTTTATTTTTAATATAAATATATCTTTTGATTCCCGCATGTCTTTAGCTCTGCTTCCGCGAGTGTTTACACGATTTTATTGTTGTTATTATTGCTGCTGCTACGCCTAGGCCATGATTCACGCGTAAACAAAGGCAGAACGAAGCGAGTACTGCCGCCAATACAATAACAATTAGAGAAGTCTGTAAACAATAATTAATAAGCCTGAGACCAAAGAAGCGATGAACAAATACTAATACTACTAAGCAAATGAGCCATAAAAAACAGCATGTGCACAGAAGATCGCCAACCGGTTTCACGGTTCACGTTCGAAAATTGTCAAAGCAAATGACACTGGTTCACATCATTCACAGTGGACCACGCTGAGATTATCGAAAACAGAAAACAGAAAACCGAAAGCAGACAAAGGCAACACGCCTTGAAATAGAATGGCAGAAATAACACTGTGTAACAGGCAAAACTAGTGTGAAGTGTACAAGAATACTTATGACTTATTGAAAATGTTTTCTTTGCTGCACAGTGTAAATGAAATAGAATGGCGAAATTAACACTATGTAACAGGGAAAACTAGTGTGAAGAATACTCATAACTTATTGAAAATGTCTGCTTTGCTGCACAGTGTAAATGAAATAGAATGGCACAAATAACACTGTGTAACAGGCAAAACTATTGTGAAGAATACTCATAACTTATTGAAAATGTCTACTTTGCTGCACAGTGTAAATGAAATAGAATGGCGAAATTAACACTATGTAACAGGGAAAACTAGTGTGAAGAATACTCATAACTTATTGAAAATGTCTGCTTTGCTGCACAGTGTAAATGAAATAGAATGGCACAAATAACACTGTGTAACAGGCAAAACTATTGTGAATAATACTCACAACTTATTGAAAATGTCTACTTTGCTGCACAGTGTAAATGACCAGCGCTTTTTGCGGTCTTCATCATCTTCATCAGGGAAGTACCCGAAAAACGAGAGCTTAACCAAATAGTTATATTCTTATTGAAATGTTATAACTTATTGAAAATGTCTACTTTGCTGCACAGTGTAAATGGCTGGGCACTTCGAGAATAGCAATTCATCTCAGGGAAGTACCCGAAAAACGAGAGCTTAAGCAAATAGTTGTATTCACCCTAACCTAAGTTCGCATCGCACTTACCGAAGGAGACCGCCGCACTCTGGACAATGGCAATGCTGGCCGCCAGCAGCGTGAGCAGCGCCCACGCGCTGTATATGTGAGAAATGGCACTTCTGCCGGCGACGGCGCCGGCGCCACTGTCACTGCCAGCGCAGCGAACGCCAACGCCAACACAGCGCCGACGCACGCAGCTGACGCAAATGTGTGCAGTCGCAGCAGCCGCCATTTTTCCGTACGTCGGGGATGTCTTAAGTTTCAGTTTCAGTTGCTTTATGCTTTATTTTCACTTATTGTATTTGGTTTTCGTATATGTATTGGTATTAAACGGCTATTGCCTAGTGCCGTTGTTTGTGGTTTGGTTTCAGTTGTTTGCGCTGCTTGGGCGCATTACAAAACCCAAACGGGCGGCTTGACTTTTCACTCGGCAAAAGGCCAATTGCATAATACGGATCGGTATGGGTATCGGTTCGACTCGCACACACAGTTCTACACATTAATTAACGCACCAAACACCAAACCACACATACACATCGATTTATATTCACACAAATTATGCGCACAGTTTCGTATGTTAAATAATGCACTCGCACGCCCTATTCCGCATTAATGTTAACGCACACAGAGGCAGACACTGGCACTAACACGGGGGAATTGAAACGAAGACTGAGACAGAGACAGAGACTGGGCCAAGCTCTGCGCCACCCTCAACTCACGACACTACGCTACGACGACTGCGAGTTCCCGACTTGCGACTTGCTGCGACGAATGATCGAATCGAACTGAGCGCAGCTTTCGGCGCTCCCACTTAACGATGCTCCACAACGCAACGTGACGTTCGTCGTGTCAGTGCTGATCGCGCGGCTTGGTTCACGCTAGGCTGAGCAATCTTACAGCAGCGTTTAACTTAATTTCTAGCTATCGTATGCAGAGCGTAGCCACTGCCAGTGCTGTGCCTTCAAGCTACAGACTAGACTTACTTTATTTCCGCAACAAAGACATTATAATTTATAGCCTCTTAAGTACGCGCATCACTGTCGCCTTATGTTCGTTTAGAGCTCGCTCTTTGCTTAGGTTCGTTGGCGCTCTCTTAAACTCGCGACTCGTAAACAACTCAGATGCAGGCAGAGGGCAGCAACAACAACTGTAACGTTACAAATCAGCCAACAAAGCAGACAAGACAATAAGGAGAAATCGAAGTAAAGTCCAAGCACGGTTCTACCTCAAGCTACTCCCACTCCTGCTGCCCAGCTTTGGCAATCAGTGCAACAGTTCTGACTCATGAAGCTTACGGCGTCAAACGGATTTTTGCATTTTATTTATTTCTTTTTATCTTGAGTTTTCGTTGCTGCCGTTTGTTGTTGTTTTGTTTCTGGTGCTGGTTTCTGGCGCTGGTTTCTGGTTTGGGGCTTCGGTCTTGGGCTGTGTAACCCAATTTTAAAACGAGTCGCACAAGGCAACGAAAAAAAGCTCAACGAAAGAAGGGAGAGGGAGAGGCAGAGAGAAGCAAGGCATGCATGGGAAGCAGAATACGAAAATTACAGCAAAGGCGTTGTAAGAAATCGAAAACAGTTCAAACAACATGTGTAAGCAAACACACACACACACATGCACACACGCACCCACACACATGGCCATGCATATGTTCTCTGGTATGAGTGCAGAGCCTTAAGGGCGAGGCGAGCAATGCGAATGCAATTTACTCAATTTTTCACCAGAAACATTTTATTAAGGCATTGAATTACTGGGATGCAGTATTTCATTTCAATTTCATTATCATTGTGCACTGAATCATATTTGCTATATTAATCGATTTGTGTTCAATTGGCACTAACCGTAGGTATGCGTAACTCCCCACCAAAATAGAGTCTTCTGTGGGGTTAAGTAAATGTGATAATTGTGAGCTCTGATGTCGCCGCTAATTAAATCACTTTATAAATAGCCACAGACATAAAAATTAATGACGAAAACGGCAAAAACAACAACAACCGAAACGAGTTTCAAATAAAAGTTTTCTTCAGAAATAGCACGACTTACCACTACTACTACACACGCTTGTGGTAGCTTTTTCCCGCTGACAGCCAAAAACCGCTAACCAAAAGCGATCGACGAATTGCATAAGGTAGAAGCGCCGCAACAACACACACACACAAACGTATCTGTGTGCGTGTGTGTGACTGTGCGTGTTTTTTATGCTGTTTACTCGATCCGGCAACGACAACGACATTATTGCAGCTATAGCCGGTATGTGCGCTTGGCACGCTGCAGTCGTAAAAAAACGCTAAAAAATAAAACCCAGGTATCGCTGCATTTCAGTTTGTTTTTGGCCGTTTCACATGTTGTTGTTGTTGTTGCTCTTGTTGCTGTGCGCTAAAAATAAACCGCATTTAATTATAGCCACCGACGGCGGACTTGTTGCACTTACACACACATTCACACACACTCTCCCATACAAGCACATGTCCAAAAGCTGCAAGTTGAAGCCATGCCAAGCCACTGTTACTGTTAATGTTAAAGAGATGGAACGAAAGAGCGTGTAAGAGCCAGAGCAAGATTATTTTTTCTTTGTTGCGTGGTCTACGGTCACGTCCTCCAGCAACAACAACAACAACAGCACACAGCATTAACATTAACAGCAGCCAATGGACCAAGTTTGATAGGTCACGTATGCGCATATGATTAGTGAATGTTTTCAAAAATCTAGTCCTGGTATCAACACACACACACACACACTTGCATACAATTACTGTAACTGTATGTTTGTTTATCTGCTTGTTGGGCTGCTAACCTTGGCCCACATGCCTACTGACTCTGGTTGTCACACTTGGCGTTTTATGGCAAAATTGGTGCTTTATTCTGTGGGCGCAATACAACTTTCAATTGGCTTGGGTTCGCGAACTCTACATCGAACATCGAACAAATATACATTTTAACGTTCTTAGTCAACTTTAAGCTCTGTTAGATAACAGTGAGAAGCAAGAGCAGAGAAATAAAACTGCTACAACTTTTCAAACCGCCTTATATTGTTTAAATATTACTTACACATGCATGTATTGGTGTCTTTTCATGGTGTTTTTACTTTTTTTTTATCGTTTGTGCGTTTGTATATTTCAAAGTGGCTACAGTGCAGTTGACTCACGGAGCTTTAAGTGCTGCGTAGTGAAGACAGCAACCGCAGCACAGTTAGTTCGTGCCACAACCAGTGGAAGCGCTGTTAGTTAACAGTTTTGGCATTTAGCAAAGGCCACAACCACCCCAACGAACTTCCATTTGAATTTTCATTTCTTTTTAATTTGTATTTATTTTTTTTGACGTAAATTAACTTAAATTACAATAATCAGCAGAATATTTACAACATTTGAAATACTACGAAAGAGGAATATGCCTGCGCTTGTGAGTGTGTGTGTGTGTGACCCCAAGTTCTGTGTGAATGGATAGAGTTGAGAGTTTCAGAGTATGGTAGAGGGCATTTGTAGGTCGAGTATCTAAATGGCATGCGGTCGGAGTGTGTCCGACTAATTTATCTACGACGCAAATGCATCATGCTCTCCAGCGAGCTGTGATCCAGCGTGGCCGCATGCTCCAGATCCTCGCTGCTCGCATTCTCCTCGGCCACATTGACGAAGGTGCTCGAGAGTTCCCCGTTCAGCTTGTTCACTCCCCCCGTGCCGATGTCATACATGAAGATCTCCTGCTCAGTCGTATCGCTGGATCTGTAAAGGAAGTGGGACAGATGATGAGCCAGGATGAGCACAGTCCTAATCTCAAAACACTTACTTGGTCACCAGCAGCACCACCGACTGCAGCTCGATGTCCGTGCGAGCCTCCTTCTCCAGCCAGCGCTTGAAGTTGTCCTTGGTGGGCTTCTTCAGCAGCGTCTTGACCAGATCTCCGCCCAGGAACTTCACCTCCTTGCTGTCCACACTACGCGCCTCACTCGACTGTGTCTGGGATGTGGACTGTGCCTCAACTGGCGCCAGAACCACCACGCTCACAATCTTCTTGCCCAGCAACTCCTCGCTCTCCGGGATGGGGAACTGTGCTCCATTGATCTTGAGCGGCAGATAACGATTGTACTGCTGCCGATCCGCCAGCTCCACGGGATGCACCACAGTGGCATCATTGCGCAGATACTTCTCGCTGATGCTCTGACCCTGGCCCGGCTCATAGCGCACCACCTTGACATCCAGGTTCTGCTTCTGAGGCAGCGAATTGGACTGCTTGACGCGATCGATCTGCTTCTCGCTGAGCGCCACCTTGTCCCCATTGGGCTTGACCACGGTCAACACCTTGTTCGTCTCGGCAATCTGTGCTCCACCGCCGGCGCCATAGAAATGCTGCAGATGCTCCGCTGGCAGGTTCTCCAGGGCAATGTCTCCCTGCTTGTCGTAGTCCAGCACGGAGATGTCGGCGTTGTTCAGTATGCCGGAGGAGAAGAGCTGCTGGCGCAGATCCTCGGGCACCTCATCGGGCAGCTGGAGCAGCGTCTGTGAGGCTTTGCCACTGGGCGTGGGTGTGGGCGAGGCAGTGGGCGATGCAGTGGGTACCGGTGGTAGGGCAGAGGCGGCGGTGGGTTTGGGCTGCTCCTGTTGGTGGCGCTGCTGCAGCTCCTTGAACACATCCGAGTGGTAGGTGGAGACGCTGTACGGTGAGTTGTCCACCGGATACAAGTTGCTCTTCTGCCGCGACTGTTGCTGCTGCTGTTGCTGTGCATAGTTGCTGCTGGGTTGTGGATGCACTTGGATCACTGGCTCCTGGCTGGGCTGTGGATACTGCTGATAGCCCGCATAGCTGGCAGCTGCCGGTGGCACCGGAGTGACCACCATGACCTTCTGCCCATGCGTGGACTCCGCATAGACCGGCGACGACTGTTGCTGCTGCTGTTGCTGGGGAGGATTGGCTGAGCTGGCTGTGATGTAGTGGCCAGTGATCGGTTGTGCCACTGTGGGTTGCACGGGCGCAAGATTGGGAGCGGGTATGTCGTGTATCACCTCATTGCGGTTGCTGCTGTAGGCGTACTGCTGCAGCGACAGCTGATGTTGCTGCGGTGCAGCGGGTGAGTTCTGCACCGTCTCCGTGATGTGCTGCTCGAACTTGGGTATGGACTTCAGCAGCTCTGTCTCCTTGGAGGGCTTGATGTCGAAGTACTGCGAGTACTTCAGCTCGTGTTGCTGGGAGTGTTGCTGCTGCTGCTGCTGTGAGTGTTGCTGCTGCTGCTGTGAGTGTTGCTGTTGCTGCTGTGCATAGTAGTCTGTTGCTGGCGTGGGCGAGTGCACTATGAACTGCGGCTGCTGCACGAACTGCGGCTGCCTGATGAACTGGTAGGGCTTCACCACCGGCAACTGTTGCTGCTGCTGCTGAGTGTGATATTGCTGCTGTGGTTGCTGCAATGGCTTCACCTGTGGCGCTGGTGCGGGCGTGGGACGGAACTTGATGGGCTGATAGGCAGTCTGCGAGGTGGAGTGGGCGTGGGCCTTGGGCAGGGGCGTGGGAAAGAATGGCACCTGCTGCTGCTTGTGTGGAGGCTTCTGATATTGCTGCTGCTGCTGCTGTTGTGGTTGTTGTGGTTGCTGCTGCTGTGGCTGGTACTGCTGATTGTGATTGACGTAGAACTGCGACTGCTGCAGCAGCTTGTTGAATATGGTCTGCGAGGAGGTGGAGGGCAGCTGCTGCTGTGTGATGCTGGGGCGTGGCACATGTTGCTGCTGTGGCTGTGGCTGTTGCTGCTGTTGCAGTGGCTGCTGTGGCTTTTGATAGTACTGCAGCTGTGGCTGTGGTTGAGGTTGTGGCTGAGGCAACTGTTGCTTGGGTCTGAAGTAGTTGTTGTGCTGCGAGGGCAACTGTTGCTGGCTGCCAAAGTGCAACTGTTGCTGCTGCTGCTGCGACTGTTGCTGATAGCCGTTGCCGCTGTACAGCTGATTGCCACGCGCGAAGCTGCTCTCCCGGCCGTAGTCGGCGCGTGTGTTGGTCAGCGGCAGTGCCACCACCTGGCGCTGTATGCTCTCCGCGTCGTGCTCCTCCAGGATGTGTCCAGTCTGGTGCTTGTTCTCCGCGCCGAAGGACACATGGATGCCGCTGTTGCTGTGGTACTTCTCGGAGTCGGGGTGGATGATGGTGCGAAGTGTTGTGGACTTGAGTGGCGGCGCTGAGGTCACTGGATACTGCAGTATCTCCTCCTCTTCCTCCTCCTCCTCGGGCTCATCCTGATCGTCGTTGTTGAGCGAGGCAATGGGCGACTCCAGGTGGAGCTTGTTGTTCTGATCCTTCTTGTAGTTCACGTAGAACACGTGCACCTTCTCCTTCTTACGCTTCTGCTTCTTAATCCTAATCGGTTGCACTGGCTCCTCCGGCAGCGTCTCATTGGCATCCTTGATGATTATCTCAATGATGGGCTCCGGTGCCTCCAGGTACTGTGGGTAGTGAGCATAGGGCCCGGCATAGCTGCCAGGGTACTGAGCTGTAAATGGAGTAAGGGATTATTTAGAGTTCTTTAAAGGAGCAACTGCATCACTCACCTAAGGCCTGCTGTCCGTTGTAGTATCCGGACTGCGGATAGTAGTTGTCCACATAGCCCGCACGCCGGCTGGCCACCTCTGGATAGAGATAACCCGCATTGCCAAAGTCATAGAGCGTCCGCTTGCCGCGATTCTCGCCGGGCACTGTTGAGGCTTTTGCTGATCCCTTCAAGGATTTGCTCTGACGTGTGGTTGTTGCTGTTGTTGTGCTGCTGGCAGCAACTGTTGCTGCTGTGGGCTTGGTGGCTGGCGTCGTCTCGGGTTTGCTTTTGGCATCACTCTTGCTCTTCGCGGCGGCCGCGGCTCCCACTGCGCACAGCGCCAACTGCAAGAGAAGATAAATAAATTTAAAAATAAATTAAAAAAAAAAATATGTATATATATATAAAATATTGCTCAAGGCTGCGACCTTAAAAGCAAATTTTAAACTTATCATTTTAGCCAAAAACTAAATAAACACTTTTACCCAAAAGGCCCAGAAAAAGAGGCGCAAAAAAAGCTAAATGAAAAAAAAAAAACCGGAAAGCTACAGTCGGATTCAACCGACAGTAGGAGACCCTGTACTTTCCTTCGCACACACACGCTAACAGACACTCACACATGCACACGCTCGCGCTCCCCCTTTACCTAGTACAGAGAATTGAATCTTGAATATCTCGGGTGTTTATCATCCGATTGAGCCAGAATTCACAGCACAGATAAAGATTATCATAAGATTATTGTATGCCAATGCACAAGTTTGTACCTTTGTACCACCTGGGTGTGGTGGTTTTTCGCGGTTTTTGGGGGAGGGGACCCTTTTGTACTTTTTTAAAGTACAGGGTCTAAAAATCCCGGAAGGCTACAGTCGAACGCAACCGACAGTGGAAGACGGTCTACATAAACTGTATATTAAAAAAAGAAAATATATTAAGAAGAATTGATAAATGAACAACTTGAAAAAGAATTCAGACTCTCATATTTTCAGATATCTAGGTCTACATACAGACGGGCATTCACTCAGCTTTCCTACTATGAGTTCTACAATGCGTCCTTCTACATTTCCACACGCAAATGTTAAATACACAATCTTTATACACCCTTTTGTGCAATTTAAAAGTACAGGCATTAAAGTTGAACAACAAATTATTAAAAAATAACCATAAATATAGCGAGATGCTCAAGTGTTTGGCAAATTAGCTCGAGCAAATTTCATGGAGTCTTTTTTTCTTCGCTCTTGAGACGTGTGTGGAATCCGTCTTTGGCATTGGGTCAATGTCAAGTTGACTTGAAACGCATCACACGCCTCGCTCTGGCTCTGGCTTTAACCTCTAGGAGTCCAAATGCAAAGTTAACTCATCAATCTTATGGATTTGATTGAATTGGATTGAATTGAATGGAGTTGAACAGGATTGGATTGGATTGAATTGTTGTGGCTTTAGTCTAAAGAGCTCTTAAGTGTGTCAGACTCTGAGTAAGCTTTATCGCTGCGACGGCCTATATGTTGTTGCTGCTGTTGTTGTTGTTGCTGCTGTTGTTGTTGTTGCCGTGAAAGTTGCGCTGCGACGAGTTGAATTTCAATTTCAACATTGGAAATTAGCATTTCGGCAAAATACAACAAATCATATCAGTCCACGCATACCCTGTACAGTTCGACATGAAGTAGTCCACTGATAAGACTTACACTAATGAACATAATGATTTTAATTTCTTGGGACTATAAGGGTTTGATCGTACTACTTATGCGTACTACTGTATTCTAAGAAGAGCTGGAAATACACATAAATCACCACATAAAACCGCAAGTAAAGGTTTACGTACTCAAACTCGTGCTACACAGAGAAAAATTAACAAAGCTCTAAAATTATGGTGGTGTACAGTGCGTTTCATAATCATAAGACACTTTAGAATTATGTAGTTAAAATAAAATTAATAGGATTCATGCAAAACCGATTGGTAGAGGTTCTCAAAAGTCGAGGACGATATACAATATATAAAAAATAAGTTAAAAAAATGTTTCATCAAATGGTTCTTGTTTAAATGATGATTAAGCTTTAATCGTCAGATATAATATATATATAAGTGTCTTATGATTATGAAACGCACTGTATATATGAAAATATCATTCTCAAAAATACTGCGACTCTTTCAGTCTCAACTTGTTTCCCTTTGTGCCTGCAGAATGAGTAACTCACATTCTACGTCATATACAAGATTATATAGGGGAGTTTACTAGTACTATAGTGAAAATACGCTCAGTCGAGTCGGGAATGTCGCAGCGAGTTGTGGAGCTTGTGACTATAGTGCTCTACTGGAGCCTCATAGCTCCGGGAGTATTCTGCATTATTCGCCATCATCAATGGATACCCAGGCACTGGCACAGGACTTCGGAGGGCATGTGGGCTTTTGTCCTCATCGCCATAATACTGGTTGCCTCATTCTGGATTATCTTTGTGTCAGTGCTGTTAGCATTCTGGAAAGTCAAAGACTATTCTGAACGCAGGATTAGGAGACGCTATACTACTATCAGACCCCGACTTGTGAGGCGACAAGCTGAAGAATGCATAATTCCAATACATGGACCACCCCGACGACCTGCTCCAGGTTTACCACCTAAACCTACTATAGCATTCCTGCCTGTAGATCCTGAAGCCCACAGGCCACCACCTCCTAGTTACGCGGAAGCCACGAGGGAGCTGCAATGAGTATGACACGCTGCAGTGTTTCATCGGAAATACCATTCCCATTACTCATTGCTCATTTCTAAATTAATATTCTGATTTGATTAAATACGCTTACTCAATGGAGACTTTGTGATAAGAACCGTTATAATTCCAACTCTATTTTGATTCAAGAATATGGTTTTGTACCCTACACTCATTACTCATGAGTAATTCCTAATGATATTTTAGATCAAGACGACGAGTTGAGTGGATCTACCTCGTATTTCGATACTACTGTCTGTCTGTCTGTCTATCTGTCTGTCTGTCTGTCCATCTATCTGTCTGTCTGACTGTCCATCTGTCTGTCTGTATGAACACGTGGATTTCGGAAACTGTAAGAATAGGCATAGATAGCGGCTTCAGCTCAAGAATAGTGTCAGTGACTTTTTTTAGTTTTTTGCTAACAACTTTAAAAGTTTAAATTAAAAATAAATAAAATTTCTTGTTTTCGTTGAATAATTATATTTAAAACAAAACTGCATCATTACTTTTCCTGAAAAAGCCTTAGGAGGGGTAAATATTCAATAAAAGGGGTCGTATGTATACTTAAGTCCGCCACTGTATCTCATCCCCTTCGCTCACAATGTCATAAAAACATATACAAGGCTGTACTTATTTTTTTGTACTTATATGTTCTTTAACATCATATTAATCTAATCTGAAAATTACGTTAAAATGCGTTAATAAACAGAGAAGTTATTCATCCACTATTCTGGTTGCTTTGACTGAGAAGAAAGAAGAAGGAGAGCTGTAGCGTAATTGGAACTGTAACTGTACTACGTGTGTGTGTAAGTGTTGTACTATTGACTGCCTGGTCTGACTGATTGATATATCCTTACTTAAGAGTTTAATTGAAAGTTTTAAATGCTTAACTTGACTTGACTTTAGTTACTTGAATGCCGTCATCAGCATACCCTTTAAGCTAGTGGTCTGTAAGGCATATAGTACAAGTGAAAATGATATGACATCGAGTCGCTACAATTGGCATATCAGCCCACGCCACTCACTTGGCCAACTGCCAAGGCACTGTCAAAACTGGAAAACTAACTAATACTAAGGTAAAAACTGCAGCCAGCATTTAGTAAGTGAAATTGCAGCTGTGCCACAGACCCCCTCCCGCCCCGTTTCACTCAACAGGCTGCTGGCCTGGCTGTGACATTTGGCCAGTGCCAAGGCACGTCATAAAGTTCCCTTTTTTGCCATACTTTCCCAAAAATAAAAGCTGATATTAACTGTAGTAAAAAAGCGCTGAATAAAATATTTCTAAAATATTTTTTATGTTTGTTACGCAGTTGTGGGCGCTGACATTTGGTTTAAGTGAGACGAGTGTGTGTGTATCAGTGTGTGTGTATCAGTGTGTGTATATCAGTGTGTGTGTATCAGTGTGTGTGTATTAATGTGTGTGTGTCACCAAGTGAAACTGAGCTGCCACAGCGAATAGAGTAAGTTCGAGCCAGCAGACAGTGCGTATGCGCAATGTGCTGAGCTGAGCTACGTCGCTTTCTGTGTGTGTACAACAGTGTGTGTGTGTGTGTGTGTGTGTGTGTGTGCTGTCTGTACGTCAACTGTGATTATAGTCACGTTGTTGTCACTTCGTTTCGACTGTCAAAATTCGATGTAAAACCACGAAAAAAAGGTAAATGAAACGGAAGCTGTGGCAAGTCTTTGGCTATTGTTTTAGTCTTTCTTTTTGCCACTTGAGTGTGTGTGTGTGTGAGGTGTGTGAGGTGTGTCTGCGCGTGTGTTAGTGTGTAATTTCTGACACACATTTTGACAGCTTTAATGTGTTGGCACTGCCGCATTTAATTGCAATAATTAAGACTCATCTCTAGCCCTAAAAATCCAACTGAAAACACGGCGCATTTTTATGGCCCAGCGAGAGAGATGACAGCATAACACACTCACACACACACACACTCTCTCTTTCAGCTATTACCACATCGGACTGACCTAAAGCAGATATGCTAATTAGGGTTAGGCATTGTCAGAGACCCGAAAATGTTATTTAATCAACACCAAGTCAATCGAAATTGTCGTGAATCGAAGCCAGGGATTAGCATAACGAGAGCTGACCCCCAGCAGCTCGATGCGATGCGATGCTCAGTAGCCCCAGACAATTGAATTAACACATGAATATCGCACAGTGTAAGAGAGGGACTGACTGGAGTGGGGGCATATAAAAGGGGCTCAGAGCTAAGCGCACACAATGGGCAAATGTCAAGTTAAGACGCAAACAAAACGTAGAAAAAAAAGAGCAAAACAGATTTTGTTTTGGCCAAAACAAAGCCAAAACAAAACTTCAACTCATTGATGGCTAAAAAGAAACTGGCGCATAACCAAAAAGAAAGAAACATGCTAACAATGGGAGAAAGTTAACACACATCACTCTCGCACACTCGCACACACAGCTCCATCTCACATGCTACATGTGTATCAAAATATACGCACACTCGTATTAATATACGAGCTCGAGCTAATAAATTCGTTGTGCAGCCAGTGACTAAACTGCAAATTTAAATACACTGCGAGAAACAGTTATGGGAGAGTTGAGATGGTACCTTTTAAAGTGACTTGAAGTCAGGTTATAGTTGGGAATAACAGCTATTGAGGAGGTCACTCAAAGGGTATGGAAATATTGTCTATAGTGTAGTAGAGTCTACAGTATCGATGGGGTATCATTTCCTTCTGTCCAGTATTGAATGCTGTCTTTGAGCTATGGTAAGCAGATTCTGGAACGAGTTGAGGACACATGCTTGGACTCAGAAGCATCCCAACTGAATCTATGTAAAGCTAAGTCAATGGAAGTGGAATTAACTTCCTCTTGAAGAGCTCTAAAATGTTCTCTGTCTGAAGTATTCATTCATTCATAAAACTATTCAGCTACACAATGTTGTTAATACTGTACTATATAGTAATGATGACATTTCGATATATTTATATTATATTTATTTGTGGTTTCATCTCCTTCTGCCCAGTACCTAATGCTCCCTTAGAGTTATGGTGAGCAGATTGTAGAGTGAGTTGAGGACACATGCTTGGACTCAGAAGCATTCCAGCTGAATCTATGTAAAGCTTAGTGAATGGCAGTGGAATAAACTAGCTTTTGAAGAGCTCTGAAATGCTCTCTGTCTGAAGTATTCATTCATTCAATAAACTATTTACCTT
Organism: Liodrosophila aerea; assembly: GCA_035045005.1. Classification (NCBI taxonomy): domain Eukaryota; kingdom Metazoa; phylum Arthropoda; class Insecta; order Diptera; family Drosophilidae; genus Liodrosophila; species Liodrosophila aerea. Next base: position 581,183 of record JAWNNL010000849.1, on the reverse strand, counting down.
CACAAGGATGTTAATACAATATAGTAATGATAATTTTCCGATATATTTATATGCTTATTTAAAATTGAGTAGCCAAATAAACAACTATCCCCTTCAAGTCCCTTTGCCCTTTTACAAAACTAATATACCAGTATTAGGCAACAATTGCTGCAGGTATTCATTAACCTTAGTCTCTTCGACTAGATTTCTCGCACTGTGTTTAGATAGTTCGTTTCAACAATTTGCAGACAATTATGTAATAGACTGAAAAGCTATAAACTTATAACTAATAACTATAAACGGCAGAGAGCAAAGACAACAGACTGAATAGTTTGAACAGTCTGAAAATGGTAAAACTTGTTCAACTCTGCCAGGTGTAAATCAAAGATTTCTCAGCGCATCTTTGCGCCAGAGTCAGAGATGACTTAATTGCCACAGAGAGGGGGAGAGAGAGGGGAATCTTGTGTAATGCCAGTCGAAGTTAAATGCTGGTTAAAATTGCAGTCGTTGGCAGGACTTGTTTGGGGCTCTGGCTGAGCAAATTGAACAAATTAAACAGCCTTGGCAACAGCTTGTGGCATGTGGCAGCTGCAGCGAGTCGAGCTCTCTCTTTGTCTGCATTTGTTAGCATATCAAACACGCTAAACTGATGACAAATGGCCTCTGCTTGAGTCAGAGTCCCAGTCTGTAGTTTGGGCCTTCTCATGTTGTTGCCAATTTGCAATTTAGCCTTTTTCTTTTTACCTGTGCTTATTTCGGCTCTGCTTTGTTGTCTCGCCGTTAACTGCTGATGGCAATCTCTCATCATACATACGCCCTGTGGCCCCATGCCCCCGTGCTGCGTCATGCCGCAAAACTCTCAAACTGCACTTGATGATGAACAGTTATGATATGTGCCACAACTAGAGACGAGACAAGCCGAGATGATCTGCTATTGTTGGCCATGTGAATAGATTGCAACTCGCGACACGCCACAAGCATAAAAATTATTATTCTGTCTGTCATCTTATGACTGTCTATCCCCGCTGCCCCCCTCTGGGAACTCACAATTGTGGCAGAACGTCCAAACACTTGAGAGTCTCAGCCAATTATACAAGTGAGCGGAAAGCCAGAGATATTTGGCAATAGCTTTTAAGGGCTGACAGCACAGGAAATTATATTCGCATTCGCGTATCATAATTATAATTAAATCCCATAAACCATGAGAACAGATAAACCCAGTTGTGCTTGGGAGCCAAAGTGATGAGATGTAGTATGCCAAAGTAATCTAGATTCTGTGCATAATTTATTTACGACTCATGCAGTTGACTCTGTGGAAATGCCACTGCTTAATACTAATCTCCATGTGAACTCAGAGTATGAAAGATGAAGATAAAGATCCACCATCAGCTATAGCTTAAGCTCAGCTATTCAGGCTAGAGATTTGTATCGAATTATAAACTTAGAACTCTCTCTTCTCTCATTTTATAACTGAATCCATAATTTCACAGTCTACTCCATAATTATGTTCCTTCATTTCCTCTACATAAGTTATAGTAATTCCTTCAACACAATTTATGATTTAATAACTTCATATGAACTAGGAATATGAAGATTAAGATCCACCATCAGCTATAGCTTAAGCTCAGCTATTCAGGTTAGAGATTTGTATCGAATTATAAACTTAGAACTCTCTCTTTTGTCATCAAGGGGCTAACTTTTCATCCGCCTTTATATAATTCATAATTCCATAGATAACCCGATAATATACACCTTCATTTTCTCTACATAAATCATAATAATTGCTTCTACACAATTTATGATTAAATAAGTTCTTAAACCATCTAAGTATACTAGAGTCTGACTACTAATTAGCTTAAATAATCTGGCATATAGTTCAGACTAGCTATAAACTAGTACTTAATCTAAACTCTCAAAGATCTCTATATTAAGCACTCTGTGGTCTGCTACTGGGCTTTCGTTAACCTTCGAGCTGTGCTCAATTCTTCTGCTGCTCGTGATAAGAATACAGTTTTGATAGCCACTAAAGTTGGCTCTTATCAAGTTGGAAACAAAAGCGCGCTAATTATGTTTTAAAGACAAATTAAAAAACTAATAAAAAATGCAGATAATACAAACTGGAAAGACCATAAAATGTATGCTCAAGTCTTTAAGCGACAAGTCGAAAATATCGAAATAATAAAAGCATTTGTGATGGCCCTGGCTGAACTAGTGTTGAGGTGATATTAAGATGATAAGTTTTTTATGGCTAGAGTGTCTTAGGAATTGCATATTTCCAAGGCAAAGCCAAAGTGTCGAACAGGTTCGTGTGGGGTGCAAGACTGAGATGAAATGTCCTCAATTGAATACAGATTTTGACAGCTGAAATAATGCCTGGCGGATGTGAATAATGTGTGTAGAGTGAGTCGAGTGAATGACTGCATGACTGACTGAATGACTGACTGAATGACCACTGGTATGAGTAATTCGTGAAATGGCGAATAATCCTTATAATTAAAGAGATCAACAGAGGGGGCAATACGGCTTGCGTAACACCGAATGTGGAACAACAATAACAGGAATGAAAGGAAGTGAATACAAACGAATGTGAGTGTGAGTGTGAGTGTTAAATTGAGGCGTGCAAAATGAAAGAAAAAAGTTAACAGTCAACAGTTTTTTCTTGCTTTCTGCAGTCACAAGACAAAGACTTAGGCGACAAACTTGGCGTGCCGCGACTAAAAGGCGTAAAAATACGCAAAGCAAACATTAATCTTAGGCTGTGTGTGTGCCGTTAACTGACATCTGTGTGAGTGAGTGTGTTTGTGGCGCGACTCTAGAAGCTGCACGGCCTGGCACCCCGAAAAAAAAGAAACAAAAAGTAGGGAAAGCGACAGTCGGACGCAAAGCTACAGTCGGACGCAACCGACAGTAGGTGACCCTGTACTTTGATTTGGCCTGGGAGTCCATAATACATAGCAGCAGCACATATGTACATACTCACATACACATACACATGCACTTCTACACACACACATACACTTATTCATACTAATATATACTAAAATACAAACAATCAGCAATACTCATACAGAAATTCAAACTCACCAATCAAAAATTACGCATACGCCCTAGTAGCCGCGTACACTGTGGCTTCCCCCCTCCCCTACCCACATGCCTGGTACTGAAAATTGTTTGTCGAATATCTCCGGTGTTTCTTATCCGATTGGGCTGCAACTTGCACCAAACATGCAAAGCATCTACAACTTTAATCCTGCAAAAAATGAATCCAGTGACTCTAAAACTGTATATACTGAGAACATTTTTGTAAATTTGAGGGGGAGGGGGATGACTTTTCAAACATTTGAAACAAACTTGACCTGCTTATGTAATACACAAACCTAACAAAAAAAAAATTAAGTCTCTAGCTCTAATAGTTTCCGAGATCTAGGTGTTCATACAGACGGACGGACAGACGGACAGACGGACAGACGGACAGACGGACAGACAGACAGGGCTATATCGACTCAGCTCGTCGTCCTGATCAAGAATATATATACTTTATGGGGTCTGCCACGCCTCCTTCTGCCTGTTACACACAAATGTCATTTGCACAAACTTAATAGACCCTTTTGTACTTTTTTAAAGTACAGGGTCTAAAAACGGAAGTTGGCGGACGCGCCAAGCGGCAACATTTAGACTCCAAATAAACACTTGGAGAGCAAACAATGACAACAGCAGCAACAACAACAACAACATGAGACTCCGACTGAGACAGAGGCAGAGGAGGCTGAAAGAAATATGAATTATTAAATGAAATGAAAAATGAAAGTGTTTCTTCTGTCAGTCCAACGAGTGATGATGCTGCTCGAACTGAAGCCGGACAGCCACAGCCACAGCAAGAGCAACAGCAACAGCTGAATCTACCTCAACGTGACATGAATTGGGCACAGTCAACCAGTCAGACAGCTACACTCAGAGAAATTAATAAAACAATGAGACGAAAGCACTTTAGATTAATAGCAGCAGCGTGTGGAAAGTTTCAAGTGCATTTCATTAATAAAAAACCAATGAAACGAAATCAATTTCAATCTCAACTGAAACTAAAGTGTAGACTGTTTAAATTTAGTGTGAAGCAGCTGAAATCAAGCATGAAAATGGCTAAAAATAATGTAAAGTGGTTTTAGTTAGTCAAGTGAAACCCAACTGAAGTGGAAGCATAGTTGAGTTTAATGGAATTTAAATAGAATTAAAATGTATTTGGTTTCAGTCAACTAGAGACAATCTAATGAGAACTAAACTAAGCATAAATCAAACTAAATTAAAGTCGACTAATAAAAGTTAGTATATGCAAGTTGAAGTTAATGATTATGAGAAAATGAATACCTATAAGGACAGCCAGAATTTGGTCCATGTCGAAAGACTCATCGACTAAAAAGGCTTGTAAAGACTCAGCGGCTTCCCAGATACATACCTACTTAAGTAAGGCTCTAAGGTTAAATTAAGTTAAGTTCTTTAATCAATCCTATGTTGCCTACAAAACTTAGTATGTTCCTTAGAATGAATGTGCGGTTTCATACGGAAGATGTAATATAGCTAATGTGATATAAACTACACTCAAACTGATCATAAAATTTGCAGTAATTCTTGTCTGCATTTTTAGACCCTGTACTTTAAAAAAGTACAAAAGGGTCTATTAAGATTGTGCAAGTCCGAAATGTATGTAACAGGCAGAAGGAGGCGTGGCAGACCCAACAAAGTATATATATTCTTGATCAGGACGACGAGCTGAGTCGATCTAGCCATGTCCGTCTGTCTGTCTGTCTGTCTGTCCGTCTGTCCGTCTGTCCGTCTGTCTGTCCGTCCGTATGAACACCTAGATCTCGGAAACTGTAAGAGCTAGAGACATCATATTTGGCAGTTAGATGCCCCTATAGTGTAGGTAGATCAAGTTTGTTTTAAATTTTTGATACCTCCCCCCCCTCCCCCAAAAACCGCGAAAAACTGCCACGCCCACAATTTTAAAGATACAAACTTGTGTTTTGGCATACGATAATCTTATGATAATCTTTATCTGCGCTGTGAATTGTGGCTCAATCGGATAATAAACACCGGAGATATTCAAGATTCGATTCCCTGCAATTGGTATAAGGGGAGCAGCGCGAGCGTATGTGTGGTTGCATGCGACTTTAGGATATGTGTGCATGTGTGAGTGTTTGTTAGCGTGTGTGCGAAGGAAAGTACAGGGTCTCCTACTGTCGGTTGAATCCGACTGTAGCTTTCCGAGTTTTTTTCATTTTGTATTTTCTTTATCTAATTTGGGTATAATACAAATTTTAACTAAATAAGATTGCTAGAAACTAAACACTCTATATAGTGATCTGTCCTCAAATGAACTTTCTGTTTGTATTCAGCACAAAATTCTTGGCAATTTCGCTCAGTGTAGCTCCGCAGACACCCGTATGCATATAGATGCAGACAGTGTTGTAGATACAGTTACAGATACGCTGAGAAAGCGAACTCAAGTCCAACCAAGTCTAGGCTCCACAACGACAACGTGCCAACAAGTAGCCCCCACCCCCTACTGTCTGCTGCCCCCACTCCCCCTTCACCATCGACACTTGCAACGAACTCTGACTGTGTGGGCAGTGCGCATCTTCAGGCTGTGGCGCATCTGCATAATAATAATGACGCTGCAGCTGTTGTCATGATTATTGTTGTTGTTGCTGGTGTTGTTGTTGTTGCTGGTGTTGCTGTTGGGTGTATAATCATTTATAAGCCGTTGCAGCTGATCAAGAAAGGTAAAAGTTGTTCGGCCAGTTCAAGAATGTCATTGAAAACTTTTCTCGCAGTTTGCTGCATGCAAATGACTTGATTCCACACACTTGTGGCACGCATATTGATAAATGTGGCAACATTTGGACAGCACACATTGTCTAACAACTGCCCCCCCCCCCCCCTCTTTTTCTGTCACCTGCAGTAATTTACACCTGGTGTCTGCATCTTCAATTACCAGAGGCATTGGGCAACAATTGTTGCAACTCGAGAGAGTCTGGACTTGCAACTGGCTTGCAACAGTCAATTGGTTATGCAAAATCAACAAATTAGCCAAAGCAATTGCAATGTGGTGACAATTACACGTCCGTATGAGCGGGCGGCGTGTGGCAACAAAAGACTTAGGCAACGAACTAGCCAAATGGCCAATAAGCACTTTAATTATCCAACTTTAACACCATGCCATATATTTGTATGTCACCTGTGCCATATATATGCATGTGTATATGCTGATGCGCAAGGTCGTTGCATAAAATACATAGAAATCAAATAAATAAAAGCCAGCAACAAATTAAGTAAAATAAAGATAGAGATAAACTCCAGCTTAACCAAAGCCAAAGAAACAACCTCAAAGTGAGAGTGAGAGTTGGAGTTCAACCGCAGCCGGAACCATGACCCCCCCTGCCGAACTACCGCCCTCCCGCCCAGCATCCCAGCGCACACTCCCACTCTCGTCGCTCTCTCTGCCTTCTGATTTGCATATGACGCATGAACTCAGCTCGAAGGGAGAGGGGAGGAGGCATTATGTAAGTCTAGGCAGTCTGATTTAACACATATGCTAAAGAGGCTACTACCAGCTAACCGGACTAATTAAAATACCAACAAAAATGGCTAAATATCCAAAACAAAAATCGGTAACAGCCACAAATTAGAGTTTAGAGTTTAAAGTTAATCGTTGTCGCTTTTTGGGGTCATTAATATATTCCGCAGCGGCAGCTAAACGGTAGACATACTTGAGTAACATTTAATTAAAATAAATACGGGCTTTACACACAACTATGTGTGTGTGTGTGTGTGTGTGTGTGTGTGCAATACTCCCCGCATGTTCATCAGCCTTTTTTTTCAAGCTGATGAGCCGCCAAACGCTTGCAGTGTGTGTAATTGTTTCTCTGGTCAAAAACCGCATTCCAATATCATATAAAAATAAATACACACACATGTGTGAGTGTGTGTATGTGTGTGTGTGTCGCCATTCACTCGTTTTCGGCTAGAAAAACCTGCTGCTAAATCGTCTTCACTTCAGCTTGCAGCCAAAAAGATTTCCTTTTCCTTGCGACTCTTTTTGGCCAGATGAAACGTGGCCAGCGCATCTCTCAATCTTCTGCCAAAAAAACAAAAACAAAAACAAAAACATATAATTGCGTTGGCCAAGTGAAAGGCATTCCTGCCACTGCCACTGGCACTTGAGTGGACTCTACTGTACTCCAATGGACTCTGCTGGCCTTTGCCTGTGGCTCCTTCATTATATATTTCAGTTTTTCTATCCAATTTGTTTTTTAACTGCATTGGGCTTCCGAGTTGTTAGGCTTAAATAGACACTTCAGTTGATGTCTAATAAGTGCCTGGGCAATTTGTAAAAGTTTAATTAAAATATCATTATATTAAATTTATAAATATTTCTTAACAAATTTGTCTGCTGTTTTAGTACAACCAAGTTAAAAATACTCAGAAAATTGAAACATATTTTGTGGGCAACAGAGACTTTTAAATTAAAATTTAATTCCAAATACCATTAATACTTTGATCCTTTCATAAACTGACTATAAAACATATAAATAGAAACTTAAATAAATAAATATCAATAAGTAAATATCTACTAAAATAAATGAATTTAAATTAACATAATTACATAGTATATATTGAAATAAAGAGCGTCTAAAAGAGCATTAGTATTAAGCCAAAGATTAATAATTCAAATAGATATTTCTTTTAAAAGAGTTATATTTTTTTTTGCTGCCAAGATAAACTATAGAGTAAAATTGAATAAAATAAAATATTAATACAATATTATTATCATATGATATAATATTAATTATTAATAATAATAACCAAGACAGACATATGACTCATTTTATTGAGGACACTTAACTTGGGCAGAGAGATCTTGTAAGTCGCAGTATAGATATTTCTGATTGATAGCAATAATCTCATATACTTATCTTATATATCTACTATATCTGCTGTATCTAATGTCTCTTTAAATCCCTCGGAATATATCTCTTTATTCTTTTTATCTGTCTATCTTATACTTTTTCCTATTCCCCTATATGTTGCATCTACTGTGTGTATTTTGCTATATGTTTAATCTGTTTATCCTGCTCAACATTTCTTTTATATTATGTCCTCTACTCTTGCTAAAACTTCTACTTTCTTTGCCCATATCCGCATAATTTATTCCCCACTTGTGTGCATGTATTCCCTAAGCCCTTGTTTCAGTCTTGTTAGCTGTCACAATGTCTATGGCAAGACAATAAATAATGTATGTAAATGCCGTGTGAAAGAGCCGTAATATTAATACACACATCTCTTATCTTTATGTTTACTTTTATTCATCTTTTATACGACTATTGTTGCTGTTGTTGTGGCTACCTGCACTTGTGACAATTGTTGCTTTTCATTGTACATTTCCGAGTTACAGACAGACAGACAGACAGACAGACAGACAGATACAGATACAGATACAAGTAGAAATGTATGAAAATAAAACCAATCAACTTTCTACACTCCAAATTGTTGGTTTGCATGCGTGCAGCATATTAAAAAAAGCTCAGCCTATTTCAGTGAGTGAGGCAGGGGGGACAGGTGGGCCAACGACAGGTGCTTTCGAGTGCCATTGTGGCTCATCGTGGCCAGCCCTGGGCCAAGTGCTGTGAACCCAACTGAAAGCTGGTAAAATCATTTGGCCAATTCTACTCGCTTGATGACAAAACACAATTTTATTTATTTATTTATCAACAATGGCAATATAATAATAATTTATTTGCTTTTCATTTACCCGATTGTTGGCTGTTTGCTTTGCCAACTGGCACTCGCAATTAGCCCTGAAACGCATTTGGGCCACATGTCTGCGCGTCTTATTGACAAATGCCAAACACCAAAAAATAACATTTTCTGGGTCGCTTCAGCTGCCCGATGAAGTTGCACAAATAACGGGGCAAATAGTGGTAGTAATAGCAGCAGTAGAAGAAGAAGAAGCGAATCTTTTGTAAAGGTTAAAAAACAATCTGAATTGGCCATTAGTGATGCGCATTCAATAGCTATTGGTTTTTGGCCTAAAAATCACCTTGGCTCAAATTGAAAGGCTGCCTGCCACAATACGAATCGAAAGGAGGCCAAGTTGCAAGTGGCATGTGGCAGATGAAGATGCTGTTGCAGCACTGGCAGCTGCCATCATCTGGTCATTACGCTTTATGGACAGAAACCTAAGCACACATTGCGCATACGCCGTGTGGCCAGGCCAAGTCGAAGTCGAACTCAGAGCGAGTGCTGACAATGCAAATTTTCTGCTCGAGATTACACAAGATCTGTTGCCGCTGATTGCAGCTGCAACAACACGAGTAACTACAACCATATTTACCGCCAACTGCAGCAGTGTGTGTGCGCGCCTATGAGTGTGTGCGAGTGTGTGTGACAGGTGTAGGTGAAATGGTAAGCAGACAGCACTAACTAGTTGCATGCAACCAGCCACCCAATGGGCAGACAATTAAGAGCACTGCACAGTGGGCAACGCTGGACAAAAATACGTTAAATATATAGTGAGTGTGTAAGTGGTGTGTGTGTGTGTGTATTTAAGAGGGAAGTAAATGGCAACTTAGTTATGCAAAAGAATTAATATAAATGGCCTCTGCTGCCATGGCTTCTCATTTAGTAGAATTAGTTCGATTTTAAGCCTGTAGATGCTTCAAGCAATGCGTAAAAAAGCAAATTAGTACAATGTTTATTATTATACCAAGTGTACTATGTACTATATATGTATATATGTATCTTCAGATCTACACAGTCAAAAATGATGGTTTTATTTTTAGTTAGTTTGCGATTTACTGATGTATTTTTTATTCTTTTTTGGCATTGAATTCCGAGCATAAATTTCAAATAAATACAGCAAACTAATTTTTTACTGTGTGCTGAAATATATTTAACTAAAATATTTATTTTATTTAGATTATCATTAAGAGTAATATTAATTATTTTGGCATAAATTTTATATGATTTTAAATTTCTTATTATTTTCTATCAAATTACTCTCCTTAATAGAATTCTATTCAACTTGCAATTCTACACTCTCAGCAATTTGGATTTACTTTTTTTGCACCTAAAACCATTCATTTCAGTCACTGTGCAGCACAGCGAGTGCCAAGTTGAAGACTCCTGTTTGCACTTCACACTGTGTGGCTGCCGCAGCATGTCGCCAGCATTGTGCAGGCAGCCGGAAGACGCTTTACAGCTCAGTTGTTGCCACTCACATGTTGCTGTTGTTGTTGCTGTTGTTGGCGTTGTTGTTGCATATACATTTGTGACATAATTTATCAATGTCAATGGGGAAAATGTGGCAGAGTCGCGCGACCCGCGCTGGGTCAAGCGCCCACAACGAGCTGTTAATGTGCCCTAATGTTATGTAAATACATATGTGTGTTAGTGTGTGTGTGTGGCACTTACCAGCAATGGCAGGTGTTGCAAGCGCATCTTGCAGCACAAGGACAAGCACGATGGTTGTTGATTAATCCGTCAACAGTTGCGACAGCTGCAGCAGATGCTCGAGAATAGATATTCAACACTACACTACACTGCACTACACACACAAGCACTGTTATCTGTGGCTTGGCCGCTGTCTCGATCCTTGGCCACTTGTCACGCGCGTCTTCGGGCAACAACAACGAAACAAAACACCGACGCTGCTATTGAGAGAAACGCGTGCGTATCGTAAGGCAGCTGTAATGCGACTGAAACTTGAGGCGAAAAGCAGCCCACGAGTTGGCGTCGCTTCGTGGCGAAAGACAGCGTAAGTGAGTGAGCGCACGTGTGTGTGTGTGTGTGCAATGTCATTCGTTTGGCGTAACTCACCTCGTGGTGAGTTGACGGAACGAACTCAGCGGCAGCGCTGTGTGAAGCATTCTCAATCAAACGAAGCTGAAAGTGAAGCTGAGCACACAAACACACGCACACACACACGCGCACACACACACGCATTACACCTCATTTGGGTAAAGACAAAAGTACTTTATCACTATTACAGTTGCGATAAGCGGCAGAGAGTAGCTGCAATTCGCCTCGAGCCAAAGACACCCGGTTATGGCAAATATAGTAAAGGGCAGCTGAAAAACAATTATAATAAAGTAAAAATGAAAAGTGCGCGCGCACTTTGAGCCAGCGATCGTAGGCCATAGATCACAATAGTGTAGTTAGTTCACAATAGGCGGCATAATGAGGCGCAGCGATCGAAAGGCGATTTGTTTCATTATGCAGCCATAAAAAGGCAGCATTACGCGCAGTTAGCGAAAAAAACCAATATTAAAACAAATTAAAAAATCCATAGAGAAGAAGAAGAGTCGAAGGAGTATTGCAAAAATGTAAAAATGGTTAATAGTGCGCCGTTTGATGAGTGATTGATTTTAGTTTCTCATGTGTGTGCAGGCAAATTTGTAAGCCTTTAACACTAATTAGCTGGTTTTTTCTACCATTTTAATTAACGGCTAAGCATTGAGCTTGAAATCGAACTTTCATGTTTTATTTATAGACGTAAGTATAGCTTATATTAGAGTTGGGGCTTATGAGTCTGCAGAAAGTTGAGAATGCAATTAAATTTCTTTTAGGAAGAACTGCCTTTGCTTGAGATATGATTATAGGGTATATTAGTTGGTAAATTTATTAACTTGTTTATTAAACTTTAAGTTTATTACAGGCAAAGTCTATTAACACAGTGAACAGTAGAGTTGGTAAACAAGTGATGGAACTATTCCAACTATAGCTTAGACTGGATGGTACTGCTACTCCAGCTGAGTGCTTGACTTCTCTGAAGAAGATCTCTACCTTTGTTTAAGATATGATTATGGGGTATATTAGTTAGTAAGATTTCTTAAACTTTACCATAGTTAGAAGCGAAGTCTATCAACACAGTAAACACATGAGTAGCTAAGCAAGTAATGAAACTATCCCCACTATAGTGAAGACCCCTATGGCTTGAGCTTCCCTTTAACTACTCCAGCTGAGCTGCCTGACTTCTCTGAATAAGATCTCAGTTCGTACCTATTGAAGTTGATTTATAACCAAGTAGGGAGTAAATAAGGCAATTAGTAATCTATTGAATCAGCTACTAAAAGAGACTCGTCGTAATCCGCAACTTTTGATCTAATTTCTTTAGCATGAACGCTTCTCACATTTCGTTTTGTTTTGCTTTTCCCTCTGTTTGTGCACTTGAAATTGTTGTACAAATTTGTATTAATTTAATTTAGCCTGAGGGCAAAGCAAAGCCGAAGACAACTGAAGCTCATTTGGCTGCGGATAAAGCAGACATACAATAAATATTAAGCATACGCAGCGTGCGCCCGACAATTGTTTGGCTTTATGTTTGGCGATGCATGCAGTCAACAGAGGGAGATGAGTCCGACTGCCTGTCTGTTTGGACGCACAGTGACCATGGTCAGGCAATTTGCAGACGCCAAAAATCAATGACCGACCGGTTTTGCATAGGCATTGAGAGTCTTCGCTCTGCTTGTTGTGTTTGCTGTGTGTGTTGTGTGTGTTTGTTGTTTCTGTCTGCTGCTGCTGCCGATGTAACGTAACAACTTTCGCTGAAAAACGTCATTCACAACAACAACAACAACAGTAACAAGAAGCACTGTTAAAATGGCAAAAGGCAAAGCAGCGATAAAGGCGACGATAGCATCACCGAAAAGCCAAGAGATGTAGCTGAAGCCGAAGAAGTTGCCGCAGCTGTGGCAGTGGCAAGAGTAGAAATTTCATTTCGTTCGATTAACGCAAGTCTAGACCAGTTTTTATTTATATTTTGGCAGCAGGAGCAATAAAGTAACAGCTCGAGCACTCGCACTCGCACTCGTAGGCGAAACATGGCACAGTGATAGCAGTGGAGTGGGGGTAGGGGGAAGAGGGGGCTGCCTCTCTCTGTGTGTTGAGTGGAAGAGACTCATTTGAATAATTGAAAAGCACTTGCACTCTGCAATTAACAACATGAAATCTATTTCAGTTGTTGTCTTTTATTATTTGCTGGATCTCCACACACGAGTTTCGATCGATGCCCAGAGTGCAGCTCACTTCGGTCTTCAATTTCAATTGCCGGAAAATTGTGCGCTCTCCACAAAGGAGGAGGAGGAGAATGAGGAGGCGCTTCATCCACTACTACAACTACAACTGCTCCAGCTCGAAATTGTTTTACTGTCGTTGCCCCAAATGACTTTGCAACAGACACGCTACACACACACTCACACACACTCGCACACACAGCGGAAGTTGTTAAAATAGTCATGTTAGAAATAAAAGTGCCACAGAGGAAAGCGAATTCCCATTTGAGAAACGAAACACAGCTCATATTGACTTCAACTTGTCAAGTATTGCCAAATTGCACTCGCATATGATCCGAAAATTACACCAGTCTATTACCAACACATAATTATGCAAATCTGTTAACTAAGTATTTCGCCATTTCACCTAGCCAAAGTACTTATTAAGTCTCCCCCCAACTAGTTTTCAGTTTTCCCTTCAGACCTGTAGACCTTGAGAGCCTGTGATTAACTGCTGAGAGATGATAATACGCTGTTTAGTTAAACGCCGTCGACAGTCATTAACATAATTCATAAATTAAACAAAACCAACAGCTTAATAACAACTGCATTCGTGTTATTCATTTGATTATACATTTCAATCAGTCATTGGAAATATTCAATTTGAGATAAGCCACAGAAGTTTCTTTCAATGTTGAGGTCAGAAGTACTCTTTCTTTAGTCTAAGAAATTAAGAGAATTGACTTTGATAAATAAACGAATAAATTCACAATTCAATCTCAGACAGTTTGTTCCACTGTGCTTATAACAATTCCATTCAAAGTATTCATTTCAATCAGTCATAGTCAATAGGGGATTAATAGCATAAGCTTCAGAAGTTTCTTTCAATGTTGAGGCCAAATAAAGTTACTTATTTGAAATTCAAGATTAACAGAAGAAACAAAACTGTTTTCAGTCAATTATTTAGCCAGTTTGTCCCACTGTGCCTGGGGTTTCAATCAAGCTAATGGCAAAGCGCAGCCCTGGGGCTGTTTTGTTATAATAAGCAGGACATGGCAAAAATCTGTAGCAACATGCGTAATTGTTCAGTTAACACGAAGCCAAACATGCCACATGCCACATGCCGCATGCCACAACAAGCTGCCACTGGTTGCACTCGAAACAGTAGCGTGATGTCTGCGGGGCGAACAGTGTGTGCCATAAGCCTAACGCTGGCCTGGCTTAGTCCACAGCTGCAGTGCATCCCACTGGAGCAGGAGCAGGAGCAGGAGCAGGAGCTGGGACAAGTGCTGCAGCGTGTGCGCCTGGAGCAGCACTACGAGACACTGGTGGTCTATGGTAACTGTGCAGAGCTACTCCGGCTATTGCTGCCTCAAGCGGAGGTGCCCACAGTGCTGCTGGGGCGTGGCAGCAGCAGGCGGGATTGGGACTTCAATAGCGAGGCATTGCTACTGAGCTGTGAGGGGGCTGAGGAGCAGGAGCAGAACCCGCACACGCAGCTAAAGTTGCAGCAGGCCAGGCGACTGCTCTACCTGCAGCAGGAGACGAAAGAGATCCACATGCAGTGGCGCTGTGAGGATTACTTCAAGCTGGAGGTACACAATGTGGCCATGTGGCAGGGTAGCACGGGTCGACTCTACAGCTGTCGTCGCTTCGTTCCGGCTGGCTATGTGCAAGTGCAGCCGGATGAGCAGATCTATGTGGAGCAGTTCCGCAACATGCAGGGGCATCCCATACGCACTGAGCCGGATCAGCTGGCGCCGCGTACCATGCTCTACCGGGATGAGGCAAGTGGTGAGCTGCGCATGGTGGGCTTTGTGGCAAATGTTCTCAACACTTATGTGGAGTGCGTGAATGCCACGATGCAGCTGCCGCCGGAGGATCAAGTGATCGTCGGACACACCACCTACTATGGAGTCATAGAGCAGCGGACGCGTGAGAGTCTCCTGGATATTGGTGGCGCCCTGGTGACTACTGCGAAAGTGGATAATCTGGATGAGCTCAGCTACCCCTATGAGATCACCTCGTACTGCTTCATGGTGCCACTGCCGGAGCAGGTGCCCTACTGGGATGTCTATCTGATGATTGTCCAACTGCCAGTGCTGGGCCTGCTGCTGCTGATCTTTCTGCTGCTGTCGCTGCTTCTGCTGTATAGCCACCGGATGACCTGGAGTGGCGTCCGCCTGCATCTGGTGCTCCTCAACGATCGTTGCCTGCGCGGCATGCTGGGGCAGTCGTTCCCGCTGCCCTTGACACAGAATAGACACCTCAAGGCCATCTGCCTGCTGATGTGCTTCTCCAGCCTCATGACCACCACCATGTACGAGTCCTATCTGCAGTCCTACTTCACGCATCCGCCCAGGGAGCCAGCTCTAACTTCCATAGAGGATGTGACGCATTCCCGCTATCACTTCGCCGTGGAACGCCGAGAGCTCGACATGCTGCTGAAAGCCAGGAATAAAACCTCTAAGGATGTGCACCGCGCGGTCATACTGGACGACTGGAATGAGTTCATCCACATGCGGGACTCCTTCAATGCCAGCTATATCTTTCCCGTGACGGAGCTGCGCTGGCGCACCTACATGGAGCAGCAGCATTACTTCGAGCACGCCATCTTCTACTACTCCGACTGGTGCCTGGACTACATGGTGCTCCTCTCCTTCCCCGTGCGCCGCCGCCTGCCCTATCGCCATCTGCTGGATGAGCACATACTGCGCGTGCACCAGTCGGGTCTGATCGACTACTGGATGCGCGGCAGCTTCAATGACATGGTAGAACTGGATCTCGCCACGTTCGAGGATCTCAGCAGGCCGACTCAGGTTGAAGTTGAGGTCTGTGTGGACGACATGTACTGGATATTTTTAATGTATGGAAGCGGTCATCTGCTGGCCATCATCTGCTTTGTCATCGAGTGGAGCTATGCTAGGTATAGGGCCAGTAAAGCCAGAGGGCATTCGCATTCGCATCCGTGATTCCCCATTGCATAACTCTTGATTGTGTTTTTGCTCTGTTTATACCCTGCAGTTTTGGGAATTTTATAGGGTATGCTGGCCTGTGAAATTTTAAAGAAAAAACCTCGCTTCTTATTCAATATTTATTGCAATTTTTTAACTTACTATATTAACTATTTTGATCGCTTAATGGCTTAACACATATTAAGATAACATATAAAATAAAAGATATTTAAAATAAGTTTGATGCTGAATTAAAACTTTTCCTTTGTTGCTAACTTTACTCTCTGCTGGCAACGCTGTCCCGCTGCTATTTCAAAGTGAGTAATTGAAGCAGTGTTGCCATCTGTCGCCATTTACATAAAGTTCCTTCATATTGCCAAAATGAGTAATGGCACAAGTGCGGCGATAACGATAACATATTCTTAACATAAATTCAGTGGCAATTCATTGCAGAAAATAAACAAAGAAAAGTGTTACCTGTGCCTTACACAATACAGTTTATTTATAATAAAGTTAACCATTATGTTAATGATAGCAATTACAGGGTAAGTGCAAGTCTAACAACCTTTCAGAGCAGCTGAACTGCTGAACCTTTGACTCCATTAGCAATGTAAACCGAGTGGAGCGGAAAAAGCTCCACCTCCGCCCGCGCATTGACATTCGGTTAGTCGAATACGAATACGATTAATAGATGCGGATGTGTTTGATCCACGCATTTCTGTTTCTATATCTATTTCTGTATACATTTTCATTCAAATTGAATCATTATTGAAAAAAACGGCAAATATTGCGAACGTCCGCACACTGTATTGTGTTTTTTTTTTCGGTGCTTTTTTGATTATGATCAAGCTGATGGATATTGATTTGGATGCGGTTTTAAGAGGCACTCAAAATGCTATCTGTGAATCAATTTGCGGGTCGATTGTGAAAACCCCTAAAAGGTAATGGAAACAGAGATAGATACATACATACAGTGGAACCAAAATGGAAATGTTGTGCATACACACATTCCAGAGCCGTTGACAGACCCATCTCCACTCTTGTATCAGATATAGTAGCATAATATCGGCAAATTGTTCGATGAGTTGTAAGGTATTGCTGCAATGCTGAGCTGCCCATAAATGCCACACAATGCGGGTGTCTATGACGTTTGGCAGAGATTATGCAAAACCCCAACCGAAATACCCAGAGACACGCATACAACATCTAGTCACATCATTTATTTTAATCATAATTTAAATGCGGCATTTTTGGCGCCGTCTCGCATGACGCGTATTTCTTCTTCTTCTCCTCAGCCTTTTTTCTGCTCTTCGTATATTGAATAACCTCTGCCGTGGCCTTGGGTCTGAATCAATACGCATTGAAGACCAACCACTTATTATGCTCCCCAGCAGTGGGTGATGTTTGCTGTTACAGATATCACTCCAAACAATAGACGTCTTTTGTCTACCTGAGCTCTGATTATGCAGCTGTCATAAAGGCGCTTTCCCTGTCCACAGTTTTAATGCAGTATTTAGCCTGATTGTAAACATAAATGCCTCAAATCTGTTTTAACTACCTGCTAACAACTTATGCAAGTTTATGAGGATGGAATTTGAATCAATTTGCATTTGCCAACTTTTTAAGCTGCTAAACTTGGTCATAGTAATTTATGAGTCAGTTTTCAAATTTCGTAATAAGAATTGACTTGCATTCGAGTGGGTTTATAAAATATTTCATGACATTTTTTAAACGTTCTACAGGTTTGCGTAGAGTTGCTAAAACTCGTCTGCAGCTGAAGACAGACTTAACAGAGGCCTCAAAAGCAGTTTTCTTATGAAATATTTTCAAAAATATAGTGAAAATTCAAAGCAAACAAATATGTGTTACCAAATAATATGCTGTAATAATTCTAGTTTAATTATTATAAAATTTATTTCACAATCTTCTAAAAGTAAACGAATAAAATAATAATATAACATAACTTTGTCAATTAGCTGTAACCATTAACATTAACATAACATTATCTGTAAGCTTACCATTAACATTAACATAACCTTTGGCTGCAACTTGTTCCATATTATTACATAAACTAAACTGAGTATAGTTCACTTTAAATTTCACAAATTGAAAATAGTATTATTAAATTATGCAGCTTGAGTAATATTTCACTATATAATTGTCTGTGTGGCGCATTTCCACAATAATTAAATATGGATAAAAGCGATCACAATCGATGGCCATAAGTTCCCAAGGTATGTAAAGAGATTATTCGATTATTCGAAGAGTCTTCAATGAAAATGTGTAATTTGTTATGGGAATGTAACATTGCAATTGCACCAGACTGAAGCTCCTTTTGTGGGTCCCAAAGTTACGCAAACTTTTGACATTTTGTGGAGCAGCAAGAGTGAGTCAAAGGAAAGCATAACAAAAAGCCGTGAAGCACAAATAAAAAGCCCGAAAAGATGTTCAAATTGTGGCAACAATTATTCAATTGCAAACGGTCTTTTTTTTGGTATTCTATTATGAGAGTTGGGACTGTTGATGGATGATGATGATAGAAAGAGGATGAGGAGGTCGATAATGATGAGCATGTTGAGGTATGATTACAGAGCGCAGCTTATCTGTAACACGCAGAGTTAAAAGCTAAACCCCAAAAACAGTCTCAGGGTCATTTAGATTAAATGGGGTTTTGCGGCTTATGCCATTATGGTCAGCAGCTCCAGCTCGTTGAACAATGCCCGGATTCAGTCGAACCAAAGAGCCATAAATGTTTTCGATATTTGTTTTTGTTTGCGCTTCTTAATGAGGTCTCGCGCCTCCAAAGTCAATAATAAATAATAATAGAAAAAGTATAAAGAAAACATACTGCGATATTATTTCTTTTGATTAGCAATCATTTTGATGTTGTAATTAAAGTAGCCAACAAAAGTAACTACCGATGCCTTGAGTTTAATTTCTGTACATTTTTATTAATACTTTTTATTGGCTGCACAGCATAAAACGCTACAAATTCGACCTTAAAAACAAATAAAAAATATCAAATTAATTTCCAAGTGCTAAAATGCATAGATTGCTCGATTGCATTTAGTAAAAATTTCAAATTTTCAGAGGTGTTAATTGCCTAAAGTCCTATACTCAGACTTTGGTTTCAATGTCGACCGCATTAAGTTTTGTTGTAATGTCTGACACAACAAAATACAAATAAATAAAAAGAGTAGAAGCCACTAAAACTTTGCCAAACGTTGTGTGACTAACAAAGTAATTTATTTCCTTCCTCGTTTTTGTCGCTTGCAGCTATTAAACGAGCGCAAAAGATCTGCATGAAAAAAGTGGAAAAAATTGTAAATAAAAAGCGTTGCAGCACCTTACAGCATTTCTATGCCCCAGTCGGATTCCCACAAAGCTGGTGGCCCCCTCTGCCCCCTCCCGATTTCAATTACCAACTTTGAACTCTTTTATGCCGCTTACCAGCGGCAACTCCCGCGGCGACACGCCGGCGTATACGTAACGTATTAATTTTGGCTAAAACTACGGCAACAACAACAGCAGCAGCAGCAGCAGCAACAACCACAACCTGCCCCTGCTAATTAGCAAAATTAATCACTCAAGCAATGGGGCCAAATATAACACAAAATTGTTGGCCTCATTCAATCCCTGCTTGAAATATTAATGCAACCAGCGAAATTAAAATAATATTTCAATTAGGCACAACAACAACACCAACAGTTGCCGTTGTCATCGCGTGTCAGCTCGATGCACACTTTGTTGTAGAGGAAATGCATTTTGTTTCGATTTGAACAAGGGACAAGCATGCAACGCGTGGATACAACAAAACAAAAAGTGTCAAGTGCGGCAGTTTGTCACAATAAAATGAAATACACATCTACAGAAATTGCTGTCTTTCATTCAGCAGCTCTTGACTGCACTCTACCCCTAACTACTTGATCCATTTATTATTAATTATTAAAAGCGCATTAAATAAAATATCCACTAGTGCCCCGTTTAAATATGCGCGCGCTGTTTGCTGAGCGCTGCGTAGTGTTATGGCGCTTTACAACACTGTTTCGTGACAGCGCTGCCAGACTCTGGGAAATACAAAAGTAACAGCTGTGCATGCAGTGAAAATTCACTTTAAAATGACAATAAACACTTCGCTATTGTTGTATAAAACTTTAATAAATTTATTGCTTGCTTGTAGTGCAATCAACTTACTTCCTTATACGACCAAATCTCTATTTAGAACATATGCGCTTTGGTGTCGTGCTGAGCGCAGCCAATTGCCTATGCTTGCAAAAAGTAGTGGCAACGCCAAATCACCTGGTGGTCGCAGAGTGTTTTTATTTTTCGCCTCGCATATTTAGTGAAATAACTGCCATATCCTATAAGAAAAAACGCATACAACACTAAAATCATTTAGTGCAAGTGTCTAATTATGTGCCAAGCCTGAGGACAACAAGTTGCAGAGGCTAGGAGTTGACGGCAACGCAAACAAAAAAGAGGAAGCAACAGTTAAGCGAATACACACAAACAAACATACACACAGTCAGAGAGAGAGGTGTACGCTAGCAATGGGCGCCGCGGAGCGGAGGAGCAACAGTAACAGCGACGGCGACTGTGACTGAGACTGCGACCGAGACTGCGACTAGAATTAACGTTTAGTCTAGTTTAAGCCACAGCCGCAAGCACAAAGCACACGCTGACGACGAGCGTAAGAATCAAAAGAAACTGGAAATATTGTATGCGGGCTGAATGTACGTATGCATGTGTTTGAGTGTGTGTGTGTGTGTTTGTATGGAAATTTATATTAAAAACATTTTTTTGCCTGTGTCTGTACGTATATATAGGTGTATATAATCGCATGTATGAGTGTGACAAATGAAGCAGCAGTCGGAGCAGCAGCAGCAGTCAACGGGCCACGTCCACGCTGCAACGTTGTAATTGAAAGTGAACAGCGATAGTTGCAACTACCTCAACAACAACTCAACAACAACACAACAAGAAGCGCGAAAATTCCCCCTACACACACACACACACACACACTCGCGCCAACCCACACACACACGCTACAACATGCTGCCTCGGTTTCGTTCCTTCTATGGCAAAGTCATAATATTTGTGCTCGTGGCGCTGTGCTTCATACTCTACCTGAAGGTGCAGCCCTCTGACGACGATTATCTACTGCCGGGCAGGCACCGACCCGCAGTGGCAGCTGCGCTCAAAGAGCGCGAGCGTGAGCGGCCTCACGACCAGGATGAGGCGGAGAACGAGGTGCATATTGCCACGAAGTCGCCGTATGAGCACAGCATACAACTGGATCTGCGCAAGCAGCGGCCAGAGCTGGGCAACGAGGGAGTCGCCGTGCATCTGAAGGGCGCAGCCAAGGCACGTGGCGAGAAGATCTACAAGAAGATCGCACTGAACGAGGAGCTGAGCGAACAGTTGTCCTACAATCGCACCGTGGGCGATCATCGCAATCCGCTCTGCCAGACACAGGTATACGATGACCCAGAGACCCTACCCACTGCCAGTGTGGTCGTCATCTTCTTCAACGAACCCTACTCCGTGCTGGTGCGCACCATCCACAGCACCCTCAACACCTGCAACCAGAAGGCCCTCAAGGAGATCATCCTCGTGGACGATGGCAGCGACAATGCGGAACTGGGTGGCAAGCTGGATCACTATGTGCGCACACGCATACCCAGTGGCAAGGTGACCATCTTACGGCTCAAGAATCGGTGAGTAGAGCAGGGAAAGGCCACAGCCAATCGAATGGCCATTCAGCTTGTAATATTAACACCGGACACACGTTCGTTTCGTTTTGTTATTCGTCTATCATGGGGTTCGCCTTCATTTGAATAACTCGTTTGTGCCACAGACTCACCATTGCATGTGGAGTAGTAGTAGTAGTAGTGGTGGAAGGAGGGAGCAACGGGCGTACGCCTCTTGTCGCGTCTTCTTCACAGCTCTAAAGCTGCAGAATTATACGAAAGCAACGCTCAAAAATTCAAAAGTCAGACAGAAGTCCGACAGCATAGTCGATTAGTCCATACCCTGTAATAAGTAAAGTAGAGTTTGATGTGGAATGGTAGGAGATTCGTATTATAACATTTGATTAGTTTCACCTAGTATTAATTGCAATCAAAACCCAAACGAGACTCATGCGAAGCTCGAGTAAGTCGGCATTTACACGGTGAAGTATTTGCGTCACAAAGCATAGATTTTGTAGGCAAAGGGTGTAGAGGGGTAAGACGTGAAGTATTACCTCCCAACATCTCTTGCCTACAAACCAATGCTTCACGAGGCAAATGCTTCATCGTGTAAATTCGGACTAAGACTCTGAGTACGTGTCCACTATGTGAGGACGTGTAAAAGATTATTTTGGTGAACTTTTTCAAGTGCCAGTGGTTGCATTCAGCAGAACCACTTGAATAGTGATTAGAGATGAATCACTGATACATCACTAATCACTTATCATGATACATATTACAGCTTTAGTAGCTTTAAGCTCATTGTGATAAGCAAGTCTTCAAAATCGGTTTACAATTTCAATATTCGATATATGTGAATGTATATAATGAAGTTATGTTAATACAACCATAATTGCCTTTTGCTTCCAGTTGAAGTTTCATCAGCCCTATAGTATCTCCATTGAATGAAAATATTACTTTATGATAGGTACTATTATCAGCATACGTAGCTTCTTTCGCTTCTCCATCATATAACTATAAATATGTTGTAAATTAACACCTCAACATACACACACCTTTAGACACGTCGATAGATTGGTCACGTTAATCACGGCATGAAAAGTAGTTCTAATTGAGGCTGGTAATATAAAAAACTACCTGTTGTTTCTCACAATGATTGTTGAAGCAAATACTCGTACACGTTGGCATTCAGCTCAGTACTGTTATTGTTTTACGACTAATTTCGAAGTGGGTTTACGATAGAGACGATATTGTATATAGCATTGCCCGGCGCACTAGCAGAGACGGCAACAGGTGCAACAGACGATTGGTAGCATCCTCTTTAAGGTTTGCCATTCAACTGCCTGCATACTCAGCATACCCCACGTGCCACATGGCGCATTGCAGGGCAGCTAAATGAAACCGTAAAACCTGTTCGTCAACTTACGTTTATGTTTTTTGGCCTTTTCAATGTTGTATCTTTTGGTTGTATCTTCACTCTCTTGCGCTGCTTTTGACCTAATAATTTAATTTGTGTTCGCTCGCTAAAGGAAAGTTTGAATTTCGTTTTGCAGCTTGGGTCTGATACGGGCTCGTCTGGCTGGCGCACGCATTGCCACGGGGGATGTGCTCATCTTTCTGGACGCCCATTGCGAGGCCAACGAGGGCTGGTGTGAGCCGCTGCTGCAGCGCATTAAGGATTCGAGGACGAGCGTGCTGGTGCCCATCATCGATGTGATCGATGCGAATGACTTTCAGTATAGCACCAATGGCTACAAGTCCTTCCAGGTGGGTGGCTTCCAGTGGAATGGCCACTTCGATTGGGTGAATCTGCCGGAGCATGAGAAGCAGCGTCAGAACAGAGAATGCAAGCAACCGCGGGAGATTTGTCCAGCCTACAGTCCCACCATGGCAGGCGGCCTCTTTGCCATGGACAGACGCTACTTCTGGGAGGTGGGCAGCTATGATGAGCAGGTGAGTGGCATTACAGTAGTTCCACAGAAGCAGTAGCTAATCTTTAACTTCACTCTGCAGATGGATGGCTGGGGTGGCGAGAACCTAGAGATGTCCTTCCGAATCTGGCAGTGTGGCGGCACCATAGAGACCATACCATGCTCACGTGTAGGCCACATTTTCCGTGATTTCCATCCCTACAAGTGAGTACAGATTCCCTTAATAAAAGCCAGGGGTTAATTGAATTTACTTCTTTATAGATTCCCCAATGATCGCGACACGCATGGCATCAATACGGCACGCATGGCGTTGGTCTGGATGGATGAGTACATCAATATATTCTTCTTGAATCGTCCGGATTTGAAGTTCCATCCGGATATTGGCGATGTGACGCATCGGGTGATGCTGCGCAAGAAGCTGCGCTGCAAGAACTTCGAGTGGTACCTGAAGAACGTATACCCCGAGAAGTTCGTGCCCAACCGGAATGTGCGTGGCTGGGGCAAGGTGAAGGCCGTGCACACGGATCTCTGCCTCGACGATCTGCAGCAGAACAACGAGAAACCCTACAACCTTGGCCTCTATCGCTGTGGCAAGGAGGTGCGAAAGTCTCAGCTCTTCACGTACACCAATAGCCAAGTGATACGCAACGAGCTGAGCTGCGCCACCGTGCAGAACAGCGACTCCCCGCCATATCGTGTGGTGATGGTGCAGTGCATGGTAAACGATGACTACAACGAACAGTGGACCTATGAGAATCAGCAGTTTATACACAGCAACACGGGCTTGTGCCTGGACACCAGTGGGCAAAAGAGCATGGACGATGCACAAGTGCAGCCGTGCAACACATCCAGTGAGACGCAGCGTTGGACCATAGAACACGACTGAAAAGAGAAGAGGACAGACGAGGAGGAGGAGGATTAGGGAAGATGTTGTGGACCAATTGAGAATTTGTAGCCAATTGCAAAAGTGAGAGAAAACTGACTAAGCGTAGAGCCACAGCGCTTTCAACTCTACAGACTCGAATTATAGAAACAAAGAGAAGAGGAGACACATCTTGTAAATAAATATGAATACACTATATATATTTTCTACATGATATACAGAAAGATATATTGTACCGATAAGTTGTAGTTAGTGAATATAAATCAAAACGAATCAAAAGTCAAGTCAAATATTCGATAATTATGTGTTGTGGATGAATATTTGGTGTGTTGCGTAAGGGAATCCGCTCTATATGCAACTAGTTAGATTAGTTATAACGATTAACGGTTAATGTGCATATTGCGATGATATTCCTATGTAAATACTTGCATAATTATTATATACATATGTAGTTGCTTTGTGATCATTAAATGATATCCATGTAAACACAGTAACACAACTCGCGAATCAACTACTTCAAAAGTCTCTAAAGACCATCTACGTCTCGAAATGCCGCAACGCAGAGCATTTAACACAACTAATAATAATTATTTGCCATTTGTTTATAAATATTATAAAAGCAAACAAAGAAACAGCTTGTTTAACTTTTTGGCTACAAATAGCACTTGCTATTTGGGTCGAGTTCAAGGGCAATACACGACGCAGTGCTTAACATTTGTCTTGTGGTTCAAGGTGAATACAGTGGATCTGCGCTAAGAAGACAGAGTGTGATAAAAGAGAAGTACATACAATCACTAAGCATTCAATACATAGAGGTGTCAAACAGCCATGAATTTCTGCTACGCATTTCTGTTCATGTTTTGTACTATGTTCCATGTACTCCCGAAAGTATGCAATGAAAACGCATCCACAAAAATGAAGAAAATTTTAGTCAAATTTCGAAAATCCTTGCTAACTCCGTTATTTGAAAGACGATTTGCGTGTCCTTTGGACTGTTTGTAGTCCACAACAAGGCGCGTTCGTTGACACCAGGATCGTCAGGATCAAACAGGACATGGCTGAGTTATGAGGACTTTTCTTTAAACAAAAAAGTCCTTTTAACTCGGCTGTCTGAAGGACCTTCGTCCTTTCGATCACAGTTTATGGTTCTAGGATACAAGCTGCCCCTGTGTGCAAAAGGACATCATCCTAGCTCCTTAAATGGCCAGGATACGGCTGTTTTTGTGTTTTTAGCGCGTTTCTGGATTGTTCTGGACCTACAACAACAACTACAACAACAACAACAACAACAACTACAACAACAACTACAACTACAACAACTACAACAACTACAACAACAACTACAACAACAACTACAACAACAACAACAACAACTACAACAACTACAACAACTACAACAACAACAACTACAACAACAACAACAACAACTACAACAACTACAACAACTACTACAACAACTACAACAACAACTACAACAACAACAACAACTACTACTACAACAACAACAACTACAACAACAACTACTACTACAACAACATCTACAACAACAACTACAACTACAACAACAACACTGATTGGTGTTCATGACTCAGCTATTTTTGACTTCATTAAATTTACAGGGGTAGGCTCGCATTTTTTGCGCTAAAAACACAAAAACAGCCGTATCCTGGCCATTTACGGAGCTAGGATGATGTCCTTTTGCACACAGGGGCAGCTTGTATCCTAGAACCATAAACTGTGATCGAAAGGACGAAGGTCCTTCAGACAGCCGAGTTAAACGGACTTTTTTGTTTAAAGAAAAGTCCTCATAACTCAGCCATGTCCTGTTTGATCCTGACGATCCTGGTGTCAACGAACGCGCCTTGTTGTGGACTACGAACTGTCCCAAGGACATCGAAATCGTCCTTCAAATAGGAGCGTTTTGGACAGGGATGGGCCATGTTTGTTGATATCTATTATTTACTTTCAGTTCCTTGTCTATATTGAATGAACCGCTTCATTTGATTAACACTCAGCCGCAGTTGAATGCCCCAAATACAAACCTTAATTATACAAACTTCTTTTAATAGAAGTATTTGTTAGTCAAACTCAATGTAGATCGCACGTTTTCTTTTGTATATTTATAGATTAAAGTACATATTTGTTGTTGTTGAATCTGCTGAATACTTTTGTTTTTTTTTGTTACTAAAGATTGAAGTAAAATTAAGTGTAAATTACAGAAATTGTTCTTTAGTTGTTGCTTCAAATACACACAGAGAAATTACGACTACAAAGCGATTAAATTGCACTTACAATTCAAAAATAACGATTTCTCAATTATTAAAGACGCTTAAGTGTGTGTGTGTGTGTGTGTGTGTGTGTGTGTGGGAGAGAGTGTGTGTAAAGCTGTGGCTGTTTTTAAGATAGTAGTATTTATTCAACTGTATCTGGAGAGTAGTAAATGGTGTTGCTGCCTTTTGCTGTTGTTATTTATTTATAATTATTTATAATTTATATATTTGCTCAATAACATTACGTTCGTTGATCGTGCTAAAAGCTCTCTAAGTGCGACGAATATAGATTATCATGTATCGTGTATCCTTTAGCTTGTATTTGCTATCTGCTAACTGCTAACTTACTAGAACGTTACCAAAGCCGAACATCTATCATGCGATAGTCTGCTATCACGCGACAGTGAATATTACCTGGGTTAGTTTGTGTCTCTCGCGAATCATACTTCTATCATGCGACAGTCTACTATCACGCAATAGAGTGAGTATTATGAGGGATAGCTTGTGTCTCTCGCAAATCATATCGTATCTACACAAAACACCTGCTATATCGTACCCTTATCTCCGAGATCTCTATTGAATTTCGTTCTCTACAAGGTAGTTTATCTTATTCTGCATTCGTGCTGCTAAAAACTCTGCTATCTGCTATCGCTACAGATACTCTTGTGTGTGCCATGTGGAGGGCAGGTCTAGGTCTAGGATCTATAAGATGCAAGCATAG
This sequence comes from Liodrosophila aerea, assembly GCA_035045005.1. Classification (NCBI taxonomy): domain Eukaryota; kingdom Metazoa; phylum Arthropoda; class Insecta; order Diptera; family Drosophilidae; genus Liodrosophila; species Liodrosophila aerea. The sequence goes on along the minus strand of JAWNNL010000849.1, from coordinate 553,709 downwards.
TCATATATGGTATGTATCTAAATTCTATTTTACATAGATAGCGTGCTGTTTGTCTGTAATCATCGTCAGATCAAGCTCAATTATTGTTATTGAATGTTTTACGCTTATTAAATGCATTAAATTTCAGTAATTTATGATAATACATTTCAATATTTCAACTGTATTCTTTAGTTTGTTTAGTTTTGTGCTGGGCAGGGTGAGTCGAACATAACTCGAAACTTAGATAATAATAATATAATAACTACTAGAATTGCACACACATAAATATATATAAGTATATAGGGTTATATATCGTATGCTCTTTGAGCCCCTATATATCATCATCATCATCATCATCATCATTATTGTGATCATCATCAACTCGATTCTCTGGCTGCTCAAGTAGCATGATAGATTCGGCAGGCCGAAGTTTATGCTAGTTGCTGTTGTTGTTGTTAGTAAATAAATTTATGTATAATATTTAATTGTATATATTGTAGTTCATCTCCATTATGCAATTCGAATTTTGGACGTATTTTCAAGTAATTTGTATTATGTTTCGCAAGTAGAAAACACAGTTCGAAAATATACATATGGTATAGCTAATACATATACTTGTTTATGTATAGTGTGTGTATATTATATATATGTATCGTTATCGTTATCGTATAGTGCTGCTGGCTCTGTTCAATCAGTTGGGTTGCGATTAATTTCGTTTTCGTATTTATTGTATTATTTGTAAATTGCAATTTATCTCAGACTCAGTTTGGAGTTGTCTCTTTTGGATGTTTTCTTTTTCTTTTTTGTTTTCGTTTTCATTTTCATTTTGGTTTTGGTTTTGTTTTTCTTTTGGTTGGATGGATACGTTTACGTACGAACGTTTTGTCTTTCGATACTCGAAAACTTAAAGATAAAAATTTGGAAATTGCACTCGCAATTTATTGCTTCAATGTAAGCCTTGTCTTTCGATCTGTTTCATTCCATTTATATCAGTTAAATGTGATCTGTTAATGGTTCACAAACATAGTCGCACAACCTTCAACAGTGTTAGATAGTTAAGAGATAAGAAACTAAACTAATTCGATTAGCAAAAATTAAGGTTTATTTAAGCGAAATTATAAATAAGATCACATCGAAAATAATACAATTAACATATACAGTTATGGAATATGTCCTCATATAAGATACAACTAATATTGATATACAACATACAAAATGTAATAATAAATGCGCTAAAACAGAATGTGAACAGATATTGCGTGTCTTAGTTACCGTATAGTACTCGTATATACAACTGATTTAATATATATTTTAAATATAGTATAACAAGAATTCGTCACAATTAAAATAAGCTCGTCGTTCACATAAATTTAACTAAACTCGAATCAAGCAAACCTTTACACAAATCATGAATCAATCAAACATTCAACTAAACGAAACTCTACAAATTACAAACTAGAAACTAAAACCACGTAGTTAACATACATACAACACGCACATCGATTAATACAGTTACAGTTAGTTAGAATGTTTAGCTTTAGTAGCAGCTGCTAAGTGCCTATGCTTGCCACAACTTGTCAACTTGTTGCAGCGCTTGCTTCAGTGTTTGTGTGTGTGGGTGAGTATAAGCTAGCATTGGGGGCTTCATGCTCTGCATTGTTCGTTGCTGGCGAGGAGGCTTGAAGAGGGTGGCTGTGGGCTGTGGGCTGGGGCCTGGAGGCGTGGCTGCTTAGAAGGCCGTAGAGCGTCGATTGGCATAACATGTTTTCCTCCCCTTGCCTCCTGGGCTGTTCGCATCCGCAGCGCTGCTAGTTGCACGCAATCTGTGGCAGGTTGTGGCAGCTGCAGCTACTCCTGCTCCTACGCCCACTGCACTTGTAACCAGCGTCGATTGCCTGCAATTGGACCAACGCTGCAGCTGATGCGAACATTTTGGGTATAATCATTTGCGCGCCGACACATTTAGCGCCTCGCCACGGCTCTTGGAGCGCGTCATAGAGGAGCTGGTGCTCATCTCTGCCAGAAATAGTGAAGAAAATTAGTTAATCGAGCTATTGCTATAATGCAATCCTCCCGCCCTTACCTTTGCTTATGCTGTTGCTCTTCTCAGCCGCCTTGTAGGCACGCATGGCCTTGCCGCGTTTGTCCAGCAGCAGCTTGTCCGCTCGCACAAATATGCCGTGCTTGGGCTTGCATTGGAAATACTGTATGCCCTGCACGGTGCCATCGTTCTTGCCCGTGGGCGTGTCCAGATCAACGCCTATCCAGGCGCCGGGCTGAAAGTGTGTGTTGCCCACGAAGCTAATTACCCCACTGGTATTGTACGGGCGTATCAACACGGACTCGCCAACCACAATCCACTCCGGCAGCGTTACATCCAGCTCTTTGGAGTCATCTAAAGGGGATAAGGAAAACGATTAATAGAATTCTCTTTAGAGGAATTAGTGTTATTATTATTCAGAGTCTGCCTAGTCTTGACTTCCCCTCGCAACCAGTTGGAGGGTCGCGTATACGCACCTTCCACCTCTGTGCTGCTTGACATGATGTGGGCGCTGTTATTCACATCCAAATAGGCAGCCAAGCCCTCCATCTTGGCCACTGAGGCCCGTTTGCCTTGGCTTGTGCTATTGCTATTGTTGTTGTTGTTATTGTTGCTGCTGCGTCGCATCACTTTGCCAGCTGGCAGTTGTTCCTGCACAATGCCATTGCCCTCCAGGGGCTGTTCCTCTGTCTCAACAGCAGGCTCCAGTGCCTTATTGCCATTCTGATTGTCTGTAGATGGCTCTAATTGCGCCTCCTGCTGCTGCTGAACTTTGGGCATGTTGTTGTTGTTACTCTGCTGCTGTTGTGGCTCTTCCTCTTCCTCATCCTCCTCCCCCTCGGGCTCCAGCGGATGTGTCAGCGTCTGCTGCAGCTGCTTGGCCTCCGGAGCTTCGTGCGTTTTAGCTTTTGGCATATCCTTCAGGAAGGGATTGACACGTGCCTGCCGATTGGGTGGTGAATTGTTGGAATTGATGCGATCAAAATCTGCTGGAATAGAATAAACTATTTAAGGAAAGTGCCTCAAGTTTGCTTATAGCCAATCTCACCTGGCGTCTCATCGATGCTCATAGAGCGCATGGATGTAATGTCTTCATTGCTCAGATTATTGCAGGATACCGCCTGGGAGCCATAGCCACTGCTGGTGGAGGAGCTCATGCTGAGCGTGGTCAGACCAGTGAGATGTTTCATATTGGCATTGGCGCTGGAGGTATAGCTCAAGTAGCTGGGATTCGAATGACTGCCGACATCCATAAACGAGTCCATGGTCTTGGATGCAGTCAAACGTGAGCGTGTGCCGCCCAAGCCGCGATGCTGCTGGCGTTCCTGTTCATATTCCGCAGCATATTCCGAATCGCTGTAGCTATCCTCCGGCTCCTCATCCAGGGATCGATGTCCGCCCAAGGGCTCTTCGTGCAGTGTGGTCATGCGCATGCCCAGCAGCTTGCTAGTGGCCGGAGAAGCTATTCGGGAAGAAGAGACGGGGGATTAGTCAGAGCTTGGAGCAGGTGCATCAACTACAATTGTTTCTCTTAGTGCTATGGACAAACCACATACGTTTCGTTGGCGCAATTCTCAATGTGTTCAGATTCAAATTGAGATTCAAAAATGTTGGACGCGCTGCATTCCGATTGGTCATAAGGATTAAGGAAGACAATGATATGATTATACGATTTATGTTTAGTTACAATGATCCAGAGGAGTACAGAGGGATGATGGGAGCGTTTCAATAACAACTACAACAATTTAAAAGGAACAACTAGCACTACCGATTAAAACTAGTGGCTATGACTAAAACTAGTGAAAGTTAACAGGGATTAAGATATAGTTAACGCAACTTCGTGCTGTGCGCGTGCCTGCTGTGTGTGTGTGTGTGTGTGAGAGTGTGCAAGTATACTCAGTGAACGAGTGAGTGTATTCATGAGTGATGAGTCGAGGTTCATATGTACACAGAAGACAGCTACAATGGGGTTGAGTTTGGCAGAGCTACTAACGGTTATTCAGTTGCAAGTTTGAATGAATACAGTGAGTGTTACGAGTGGAGTTTATTCATATTCAAGTGCTGTGAATATGAATGAACTTAACAAACATTCATTGGAATACTTTTCTGTCCAACCGTTAATTCGCTCTGCGCCTTTGATGGGTGTATTTGAATCATTCGTATTCAGAGTTTGAGTCTTGATGTCTGCGATGAGGATGACATCTAACGGTACTAACACAAAACTACATCAAAATACTTGCTAAGACCCCCCCTACCCCTTCCACCACTTGTGAATGTGAGTCGAATGAGTGTACACAGATGAGTTCGAGTGAGTGTTTTGGGTGTATTCATTTACGGGTATATGGAACAACAGACAGAGAAACTTAAACTGCAACTAACAATCAATGAATCAAACCAAATCAATTTGAATTAGGGCCAGTGATTCAGCCTTTACCTGACAGTATAGAGCCTGTTATGTTTAAGTTAATTTGAAATTTGTTCGTATCGGAAAAGAAAAGATTGCATTATGACATTATGTGGTATCAGATCGATCGATAACAGCAATATGTGTGAGTGTGTGTGGCATATGAAAAAGCGGAAACTGCAGTGATAAGAGAAGAGGGAAAACAATGTGCACACTTTTGGGTACTCGAAACTGCAGTTTGAGTGTTTAACTGAGTGTATTGCTTGGACTAGGCAGAAATCTGAATATATAATCGTGTTTTGCCATGGAAAGCAAAGCAAAAAAGTTCAACAAGTTGGAAATAGAAGCAGTGGCAGTTGCTGGAAAAGCTGTTCAAAAAAAGAAGCTCATTAGGGTGTTCAGTAAGTCGTTGCAAGTCGTGCAGGTGATATGCTCCGGTACACAACTCAGTGAACACCCACATTGTGTTTTTGGGAAGGATTTATCTTTTCCGTAGTTAAATGTATCTTTGTATCTTCGAGTTTAACTAGAGACTAGCTACAATATTAATTACGCTAAATACTGTGTAGATCAGTACTAAGATCAAATTTAAAATCAAATCGTATACAAAGATAAATCCCTTTCGGTTAAGCAGTAAATTACTTGGTATATAGTAATAGTTAAATAGTTAGTTAATATATGCGTGTTCTTTTGTGATATATCGAAAAGAACTCTGGGTTATATGGTTCTCGATAGAGACTTGCTCGATAAATTAAGAGTGTGATATTAACCAAATAAAACTTAATCGAAAATCGTTCTCTATTCTCTGCCTAGGGCTACTACCATACACACCAATGCCAAAGGCCTTGCCCGGGGAGTCATCGCTGCTGCCCTTGCCGCCGAAACTATGCCGACTCCTGATGACACCAGCTCCTCCTCCTCCTGCGCCTGCTCCACCTGTAGCTGGGAATAGTAGAGGTAGGTTATTAATAGAGTAAATGAAAAAGAGTTCCAATGGTCTACTCACCTGGCGCAAACTTACTGCCCAAGGCCGTGTTGTTTAGATCCGCAAAGGACTCGGAACGACCCACATTCAGCAGCGACTCCATGGAGGCATCGAAGCGCATAATCTGCATAAGTTTATTCATGAGTTTCTTGGTTCATAAATTGCAATTATGTGCACATTTATCACAAGTGTTTAGTTCACACCACAAATGAAAAGAATACCAATAAATTAAAACAAAAACGTGAAATGAACATAAAACGTAAATGGAATTTAAAACAACTAAAACACACACATGTACAACTCGAGGGGGTAATTACAGGGTGATTAATAAGTAAAAACACAGAGCATAAAAGAGAGACGTTTGCATCAAGTACAGTGAACGCTCGACATGGCAAAATACAGACAAACTGATGGCGTTTCAGAGTAGGGATGTTGATTTTTAAGCCCTGTACTTAAAACAAGTACAGAAGGGTCTATTAGATTGTGCCTGAGTTGATATAGCCCTGTCTATCTCTTCGTCTGTCTGTAACTACTATATCTATAACCCTAACTATAGAGACATCAGAGGCACAATTCTTCCTTTTTTGGTAGACCTGAGTGTTGACAGATAAAGTTTACTTCTGATATTCGATATCGCCTCCCCCTTTCGCTTGAAATTCTGAAAATGTTCTCTTAACTGGCACATCAACTACAGTCTTATAGCCACTGACTATATAAGGGAAAGCCTAGGATGCATAGAATCTTTGATGCCGTTTGCATATCTATATACAGAGTGTTATTCTAGCTTTCCCGTCTTTTTCTTTGTCCGATTTCAGCATAGCCAATGTACAAGGTACACCTTAACGAGCGTTCACTGTACCCCCTGGTGGGTAAGCATAGTTTACAGTGTTCGCTAGTAGTATGTTTACGCACACACAGTGCCGTCAGTCAGTTTACTTACACTCCCAGTATTGGTGGTGTCTTTGACCGCCTTTTGGTGTGGTGCAGTGCGAAGCAATTGAGACACACACACACACGCACAGGTATACACACGCACATACACACACATAGATACACAATTGCAGTTAGAAGGCGCCGAATGGTTAGGTTATTTTAGATTTAGTTCGAGTATTTAGTAGTTAGTTGTTGTGTGCGGTGTTTAGTTTACAGTTTTAGGTGAAAGCGCATAGAAAAAAATGTGAAAAGAGAGAGAATTTGTTGCGTTTTAGTCAAATATTTATAAATTTAGCTGGCAGCGTGGAAGAGTGAGTTGTGAGAGAAGCACAAGAGGCGCTAGAGAAGCCAAGAGAGATGGAGGAGGGCAGCTCCTCGTCACATACCTGCGAGAAGTTGGGCACACTGACGGTCTTGCGCATTGAGAGCGGCTGTCCATGCGCCGTCTCCAGCTCCTTGACGGCAACACTCTGACGCAGTCGGTCCAGAATCAATATGCTCTCCACTGCGGAAACGCCACGCGTGTATTTCTCTGCAGGAAGAGGGGAGAGATTACTATCATGATCTTGTCTCAAATGAATTCTCGCTTACCTATATAGGTCTCGCCATCGCAGGCGGAACAATCGTCGCCACTCGCAGCCAACTGTGCCAGCGATTCGCGATCCTCTAGCTCCTCGGAGGCCTTGGGTATGTTGGAGACCACTTCATAGGTGACGCCACTCTGCCAGATGGCATTCTCACCACGCACTAGCCGGAATTTCTTCAACCTATCCGTCAGGGTTTGGCCCTTCTTGATGTTGATGGTGAGTCGCTTGCGCAGCACCAGATCCATGGGCGCTGGATGGGATAGACGCACTGTCGTGCGCAGTATCAGATAGATGCGTTCGTTGGCCTCGGTCACTCGGTTCAGAGCCTGACTGTCGTGCATGGACGAGTCCCAGCTGGCCACACAGCACACATCCTTGTCCAGATGCTGTAGGATTTGCAGCGTATAGAACTTGTGGCCATGCTCCTTGGAGAGTATAGAATTGATGCCCGCAATAGACAGCTCATCGTTGGTATTCTGTGCAGACAGATCGTCGCCGTTTAGATTGAGAAAGAGCACGGGCACATGTGGCTCCATGCCGGATGGTGGCTCCCAGGATGCAGGTGCGCCCGGTATGCCCGAGCCAGGTGCCGGGACGAGCACTGCATTGCGCTCCTCTGTCAAGGAGACCCACTGATGCACCAGACTCAGCTCACGCTCACGCTCCTGCTCGTTCTTCTCCTCCTTCTTGATCAGCATCTGGATCTGCTGGTCCAGATACTGGCGACGTCGGCCCAACGCCTCGCTCCACTTCTCGCGCAGCACAGTGAGATCCTCCTCCTGGTAGGAGTCGAGTGGTCGCTGCAGGCGCGAACGTACCGTCACACTGCCAATGGCCACGTTCACTATAGACTGACAGATGATGGGAAGCGTGCCCGAGTTCTGCACGGGTTTCACTCTCACATTGACACGTCGCTGTTGGCCCTGCCGCAGTTGGTAGACGCCTCCAGTGAGCACCTCGTTGCGATTGGTAACCTCCACGGGGGAATACTCGCCATTGTCGTTGAGTTCATGGATCTCCACCCAGAGTTCAATCTTGCGCGACAGCTCCGCCCAGCGATCGACTAGGGAGCGCGCCTTGGCCTGCTGCTGCTCCACCTCCCAGCCCTTGGACTTGGAGAAGCCAGCGCTGCGATGTCCCCAGACCTCAATCGATAACGCACCCTCGATGCAGTGCTCCAGAAACTCCTCATTGATGTTGACAGTGAAGTCTTGGGTATGCTCGAATTTGAACACCATGTTCTGATCATGCGCCGTGGACTCGGCATTGATCACTGGCACCACCATCTCCTGGTGACCCCAGAACGTGTACTGGCAAAACACAAAGTTGGACAAGGAGAGAGGCAGACCGGAGGCGCACTTAATCGTCACACGGCAAGTGATCTGATTGGCCATCGGATCCACTGGATCATCGTACTCATCTCTGGAGTCTGCTGATGATTCCGAGACCGACTCGCACATGCGATCCTGCGGCATTTGGCCAGCCACACGCTGAATTTCCACCTGCAGTCGACCTGCCACCTCGCCCTGTTGGCTGATAATGGGCGTGTGATAGTCCAGCTTCACATCGTGGAACAGCACCTCCAAATAGACATTAGCCACGCCAATCAGATTGTGATTCTCCTGCGACTCATAGAACGGATCCTGCGGCTTGCCCGACTCATCCTCCTGTGGAGATATAGAGCATGAGTATGAGGAGTTTGAGGCAATATTTATGCGGAAACAGAAAACCCAAATACCGAAATGTGGCTGAGTTTTAAATGGATATGGTCAGAGAATCAATCCCTTATCGGCTTGATTCCCTGCCAGAATGGAGCTGGGGGACTATTAATTACCTTGTCGTCGAACTCATCGTCCGAGCATGTCTCAACAAGGGGCTGTACAACGGGTGGTTAATGGAATGCGTGTGTGTGAAAGTATATATATATTATGGTTAGTACAGAGAGACACAATGCATATATAGTAGAGTATGGGAGAGGTGAACAGTGAGAGAGAGAGTGAGAATTGATAAGCAACACACACAACAACACACGCACCAGGCCATTGAGTATTCGCTCCTTGTGCTCCTGATACATTTCCCGCATATCGATCAGCTTGTTCTCCAGCTTCTCCATGCTCCAGATTTGGCTGCCCGAGTTGGTGCGCTTCACCAGGATGGCCGGCTCGCTGACAAAGGCGCCACGCCTGCGATTTGGACTGAGATTAGCTGGTGGTATCTGCAGTGTGACCGAGAACTTGGTCTTCTTTTCCATTTCCTCGGCCAGGAAGTTCGCCTCCTGCACCAGTGAATTGGCCCGCATAATGTCCGTCTTCAGCTGTCCCAGGGAGCGTCTAAACATTTCGTCACGTTCCTGCAAAGCACGAGATTGATAAGCATGTGTTTCACTTGAATTTCATCCCAATCATCCCACTCACCTGTGCCCACTTCTCAACACGCATCTGTGAGGTGGGTGTATTGGGCGTCACCTTGCCCTTGCCCAGCGGATCGTAGGGCGCGTAGGGTGCATAGGGTGTGCTGGGGGAGAGTATGTTGCGCAGCTGCTGGAACTGGCGCTCATACTCTTGTCGCTGCTTCTCCAGTGCCACCTGTTTGTCCTCCTCGTGCTGCCGTTCGAGTCGAGCGATGGCCGTCTGTATGGGGTCATTGCTTAGCTCATTCTGCATAATCTCATCACGGGCAAAGTTATAATCGATGAGCTGGGCGGGGGTTTGGGGCTCTGAAGCGCTCATGCTGGCATTGTTGCCCACTCTGGGTGAGTTGACGCGGAAAAAGTGATGGTTACCCCAGAGGATACGATCGCCGTTCTGCAGCGGAGTCTTCTCTACTGCAGCAGAGCCATTGACAAAGCAACGGGCACCCTGCACGGGCTCCATGAACAGTCCACTGTCCTCTATGGTGATCACACAGTGCTCCGGCTGTATGCCCAGGCCAGACAACTGTATATCCGGTTGCTGTCCACTGATACTTCGGCCGCCAATAAGCGTGCGATCCTGCGGAACACGAGAGAGATTTGAATAGAAGTTCCATTAGCATCTGATTAGATGAGACTCACCTTTAAGTAGTAGACCAGCAGCTCGTTGAGGGACGGATCTGCGTTTAAATTGACCAAGTAGTACTTGTTCTTCTCCACCTTAATGCCGCTCGCCTGCACACTGATGCCCATCTGCTCCAGCGCCTGCTGTCGTTCGTTCTGTATGCGCTCCGTCTTGACCAGTTTCTCCTCCCACGTTTGCGAGATTTGCTTCATGAGATTCTCGCTCTCGGCCAGCTTATCCTGCACATCGCCCACCGGTGAGCCAGTGGCATGTTTCAGCATGCTGCGCAGCGTCTCCACCTCCAGGCGGAGCTCACGTATGATGCGAGCATTGGGATCCTCATTGACCACGGCATGGTTGACAATGCGCTTGGCACGATCCGCATAACGCAGCGTGGACAGCGTCTCCTCAAAGTTATCGCCCGATGGTGAGATGGTGGCCACCATAACAGTCTTCGAATTGCCACCAAGATTATCCTTCAGCAACCAGGTCAGCACGGAATCGCGATACGGCACAAACTTATCACTGCCGCTCTTTTTGCCATTCGACTGATCCGCCAGCTTTGAGATGACCAGACCCAGTGTGGTCAGCGATCTAAAAGAGAGAATATACATCATTCAGCATTGTACGTGAGGTGTAAACTGTATTCCACTCACTTGTTTATATTGGAACCCTCCTTGAGGCGATCGCCTACGGCGCCAGTTTTCACCGCTCGCTCGGAGCCAGCCAGATCCACCAGGGACATGCGAGACACCTTCTCACCACTGACGCCTGTTGCCACATCTGTGAGTATCTGCGTCAACACCACCGAAAAGACAGCATGGGAGCGTGATGATTCCGCATTCATATTGGTGGCAGCCACAGTACGCGACTTGTTGCCCTCGGTCATCAGGTTATCAATGTCTTGATACGATGTGACCGCCAGCTGGGACAAGCCATCCACATAGGGGCCCAGCACATTGTGTTCGCGCACCTTGAGCGACTGTTTGTTCGGCTTGGGATCCAGCAGATCGTGCACCTTCTCGTTGTAGATCTCCATGTAGGACACCTCCACCTTGTACATTAGCTCCGGCGTCGATTTGTTTGCTATGGCCGAGAAGAGTTTGTCACAGAGGCGCGGTATAATGCCCTTGTTCTCCTGTGACCCCATCATGGTATACGATTTGCCCGAACCTGTGCAAAGAGTGGAAGTGGAGGTTGACTCATCATTTGTTTTATGGGGAGCGAGAGATGATGACTTACCTGTCTGTCCGTAGGCGAATATGCATGCATTATAGCCCTGGAAGGCATTATCCAGTATATCACGTCCCACGCAGTCGAAGACCGTCTCCTGAGACGCAAAGCTGTCATCTTCTGGATTCAGCGAGTAGAAGCAGTGATCGAATGCAAATGTCTTTGGTTGTTTTCTGCAAGAAAGAAGGGAAGAGGCAAAAGCACAAACTCAGTGGGTGTTGGCAATGAGAAACAATCCAAATTTTAACTTGAGAGAGGTTTCCAGTAGCAATGGAGTATAGTTCATAGCATGTAGTATAGTATAGTATATATTATAGTATAGTAAAGTATATAGTATGGTATAGTATGAAGTATAGTATAGTAGAAGTAGTAGTAGTAATAGTAGTAGTGGTAGTAGTAGTAGTAGTAGTAGTAGTAGTAGTAGTAGTAGTAGTAGTAGTAGTAGTAGTAGTAGTAGTAGTAGTAGCAGTAGCAGTAGTAGTAGTAGTAGTAGTAGCAGTAGTAGTAGTAGTAGCAGTAGTAGGTTAACCATTAGGTTAGATTTGAAACATACCTTTCCATTTTTTCCAGTGCTGTGGGATTCTGCAGTATCGTCTGCTGTTTCTCCATTTCGACGATGCATTTTGTACCCAATTCGATTTCTGTGGGGAGAAGCAGGAGGAGTAATGTATGTAAATCGGAATTGTTTTGAGTGCAAGGTTGATAACAAGTTCATCTATATAATATACAGTAGATACATATATGTAGTATGTGAGTGCGAAAATAACATGAATACACGAGTAGCTATCTATGTGCCGAGTGTATTCGTTGTATTCATTGTATAATCAAGGCGATAAATAGCTATATACTTAAGTATAAGTGTGTGTGTGCGCCACTCACAATCTTTATGCACATAAATAAAACGCGAACCTTTCAAATAATTGTAATTTCGTACAAAAAACTCACAACAACAGCAGAAATATTGCCCAAAACGTGCAGCGCAATAAATATTCTGACACGAAATAATGAAGAAAAAGATACATACTACACATACTATAGATACTTTTACTACTTACAGCTAAACGAGTGGACACGGACTATAAAAAATAGTCGCAAAGAATGAATGTAGATGTACTTTTGGGCATTTCTAGCTAAACAGAAAAATTGCTGAAATATTTGCGTCCTGCGGCCATTGTCCTTCGCACGTCAACTGGCAACGGCGCAAGGCAAATAAAGGACGGACAGGAAGAACAGGCAGTTCGACGGGGCATGGCCAATGCTACAGTGGAGTCGCTCCAATTGAGCAGAGTCAGTCGTAGGCCAGTTCAACTGTAGTAGAAGCTAATACCCTGATGTAGTTATACAGTTAGTCATCTGTGGAGTGTAAAAACAAGTTTCTCTTTCGATACATGCGGTCACTGCCTCGCAAATCAATGACAAATGACCTAGAGTGGTGGTAAACATATTGAAACGACTTTTAATTCGTTCCATCTATCGATTATTATCGATATTTAATTCGATATATGATATTCTATTTGATATTCTTCCCAATACGAATATCGATAAGTTGATACTAGTTTTAATTCGTTACATCGATCGATTATTATCGATATTTAATTCGATATATAATATTCTACTTATTATTATTCCCAATACGAATATCGATAAGTTGATACTACTTTTAATTCGTTACATATATCGATTACTATCGATTTTTAATTCGATATATGATATTCTATTTGATATTCCTCCCAATACGAATATCGATAAGTTGATACTACTTTTAATTCGTTACATTGATCGATTATTATCGATATTTAATTTGATGTATATTCTACTTGATATTCTTCCCAATACGAATATCGATATGTTGATACGACTCTTAATTCGTTACATCGATCGATTATTATCGATATTTAATTCGATATATGATATTCTACTTGATATATTTCCCAATACGAATATCGATAAGTTGATACTACTTTTAATTCGTTACATTGATCGATTATTATCGATATTTAATTTGATGTATATTCTACTTGATATTCTTCCCAATACGAATATCGATATGTTGATACGACTCTTAATTCGTTACATCGATCGATTATTATCGATATTTAATTCGATATATGATATTCTACTTGATATATTTCCCAATACGAATATCGATAAGTTGATGCGACTCTTAATTCGTTACATTGATCGATTATTATCGATGTTTAATTCGATGTATATTCTATTTGATATTCTTCCCAATACGAATATCGATATGTTCCTTATGGGTATGCTCAATTGGCAACCGTGCATGGTGTGCGAGGACTTGACTGTGACTGCAGGTAGGCCACACACAGATTAGTTTTTGTGGCCTGCACTGTTTAGTCGCTTCCGTTGCAAAAATAAATCCGACATGACACGTACATGCAGCAGGATAAGGCGGATAAACGAGGTGCAGAGGAAGGAACGAGCAGAGTAACCACAAAGGACACACATCAGCATATCAACGGGCTCTGTATGTGTGTGAGTGTGTGTGTGTGTGTGTTTGTTGCAACAAAGGCTTGTCATAAATAATTTGATGGAGCTGCCCTCATTTGTTGCGTCCAGTTCTGCTCAGTTGGTCAGAGCGATAACGCTCTCTCTTCTTCTTCCGCTCTGCTCATAACCTTAACATGTTTGTTGTGCGGTTACGCGTTTGCCGTTTGCCATTGTCCAATGTTGAAATTAACATACACACTCTCACACACACACACACAGATGGAGACGCTTGCTTAGAAGACAGAGGAAAAACAGGTTAAGCTTTTTCATTTTTTATTTTTTTCGGCAACTTTCGAGCTGTGACTTCATTTTCGAGCATTTGTTGTTGTTGTTGTTGGTCTGCCTCTATATAGTTTTCATTTTACGCTTTGCTTGCTTTGAATGTGTACTGCGGCCTGAAGAGGTTGCTCAGTAAATATGGCCCGAAAAGTAAGCCAAGATGTCACGAAATAGCCAAGTTGATGGCATCAAGGGAAATTGACCAGTGCCAATGGGAATCGTATAGATAACGAATACACTCACACAGTCAAGCCTCGCTACACAGCGTCTAATTAGAGTTCAGTGTGTTTACTGCAATGAATTTGTTCACTGCATTGGATGTTGTATACATTTGCCTGAGTTTCTTTTTCTGATTTGTTTACTTTCCTCTTAACCTTTTCTTCACTGAGTACGCTCTGGCAACGCTGTGCAACTGGTCACCAGCGTTGCCAGACTGTTTGCAGTAAGTGTATGCAGCTGCCTGAGTTGTTATTTGTATAGTTTGTTTACTTTTCCCTTCTCTCTTCTGCATCTGTCTCGTCCACCGGATGTTCACTCTTTCGAGACCCGACTGTAGCATAGTTATGCCCTATCATCAGGTATTATCAGCGCTTGTGATAACAGGTACATGTTTGTCAGCGACAGGCTTATCACTCGGACGTACACTCACAAACCTGGGAGTGAATCAAGCGTACAATCAAACGAATCACAAGTGAATACGCGTTTAACATGACACTAGCCCCAAAATAAAGCAATGATTTGGCAACTGAATACAAGAGACATGCTGACAAATGTATGTGCACAGTCACACACACACACACGCTGTGCGAAACATGTGCGCAAAGTAAATGGCAAATGACTTCCACTTGACGCCACAGAGGGGACCAAATTGACGCTGACTGCGCGTCGACTGCGCTGCTGCTGGCAGAGTAACCCCGGTGCCCCGGTGTCTCTGTTACGCTCTCTTTGCCTGCCCCACTCCGCACTCCCCATCCCCCGCCCCACGCGTAATTTCCGTTGCACTTTGTGCTCTGCGCTGTGAGTCACGGATAAAACAAATGAATGATCGCTGTTGACATTGGAAGTGCAAACTTGCCACAGAGAGTCGAGGCGAGGCGAGTCGAGTCGAGTCGAGCAAAAAGAAAAGCGTACAACATTAGCTGGAAAATGGAAATCGTTAGTCAGTCACTGCCTCAGTCAGCCAGTCACTCAGTCAGTCAATCAGTTCGCAAGGCTAAAAAGTAGCTAGCGTTGCATTGAACAACGAGGCGACCTTTTCTTTCGCCAGTCAAAAGGAAATGCATAACATTTGCATGAAAAGCACACAAAGAGAGAACAACAACAGCAAGGTGCAGATAGAAGAAGAACAACAACAAAGAGCACAACAATGGCGCAAATCAAATTGCAACTATGCAAATTTAGTTATCCCGAAAGTAAACTCGAGCACTCGAATGTTTTCGCTGACTTTTGCATTATTGATTGCAGCACAAGAAGGTGTACTACACATATGCCCCTTGAGATATTTCGTAAATGCTCAAACAAAGAAAATAATAGAAGTGAATAATTGAGATACTCGTATATATTCTGGCAACACTTGAACTCTCCGAATGCAAATCCTCAACAATTGTTTGATAATTATGGAACTCTACTTACCACGGCGATTGAAGGGTCGCACCCTCACAGCAACTTTGATCTTATCACTTGACATGGTGAATGGCGTTTTGGACGTGCTCTCACTTTTGTTTTTGTTTTCAGTTTACAGACGCCTCTCTTCGGTGTGTGTATGTGTGTGGGTGCGTCTGATTCACTCAACTCCCACACACTCTCTCGATACAGCGTATAAAGGGATATATGTATGACTGGGACGGTATTTTGTTAGTCGTTGTTATCCAGTTTGTTTTTCTTTTCCCGCCGAGAATTATGTGTGGCACTGTGGCACGCAATCTTTTTTTCGGGGCAGGTGACTCACAACAAGCTGGGTCCAACTAGTGATTGTGATTGTATTAGTATTAGTATTTGTATTTATATTTGTGTTTGTATGTAGTTCCAAATTGAGTGAGCGTTTCAATTAGCGCCACGCACACGCCTAACAGTGACTCGGGCTCCGACTCTGGCTGAGGCTCCAACAGCAGTAATACGTCATGTGGGGCGGCCTCAGAGTGGGGCAGTATTTCCATTTCATTCTTGACTGTCGTTATTTATGATTACACACATGTACATAACAGACATATGTACAAGTGGAATTTTCTTTATTTGCACTCGCTTTTATATGCGCTAATATTTGCGTTAATTAGCACAAGTATTATTATTTTTGTTCTCTAATTACGCGTACACGTTTGTCCTGCCCGATTTTTGCAAACAAACAACACACACACACAAGCATATACGTACGATGGGGCTTTGGCAAGTCCGTAGGCAACAAAAAAATACACTGTGCGCTCCACCGACGCCCGCGCGAAAAGTCACTCCTCTTGGCCCCTTTTTATCCGTATGACTGTGACTCGTTGGAGAATCGATTTTTATGGCTCTATTTCGTTGTGAAGCTGGAATTTCTAATGCTGCGTAGTTATTGTGTTTCCGTTTGATTTTCTATTAATTAGCAATTGCACTGTTGTAGTTATCGTTTGCGCGTCGTTTTATTAAAATTTAACTAATTGTATTGCGTTTGTTTTTTACGCGTCGTTTCACTTAATTTTTGCTATTACTTTGCTGTTTCTCGACCTGCTAGTGGTGGCCTCGGTTGCCACACTTGGCGTTTTTGCGCCAAAATGTGCGCTTTTAATGTTTTGGCGCAATGACGCTTTTTCCGACATTGCCTACTTGTAATGTTAATTTACAGAGGGCGCCAAAGTCCAAATTCAAATGCAAGTTTTGTAAGACAATTTGTCATTATAAAAATTACTGTGTTATTAATATCGGTGCTTATTCTTTAAATATTATTTGTTGCAATCATTAGCGTCTTTTCTTCCCTTTTGGCCTTATTTTTATTCATTTTAAAGTGGTAACAGTGGTTTACTTTTCTTATCGATACTGGCAAGTCGACTTTAAGCAGCGCGAGCACGCAACGTTGCCACCTTGTTGAATGTACCCATATTGGTTTGCGTTGCCAATGTGTTAAATTAATATAGCGATTCGAAGTTCGAGTTCGAAAAGTGGCGGGAAATTTGAAGAGCTGATTATTTGGTGATAAGCTAAAAATAGCGTGAGGTGAGTTGAAATTATATTGAACAGCCAACAGTTCTTTAATGTAAATTATCTGTTTATGCGTTTGGTCCCATTTAATAAAGTATTTTTGGTCATTTCCGGAAATGTTTGTAGCCCTTTATCACTGGAGAGTGCAACGAACGCCAATGAGAACTGCTGGCAGGCTCACCTTGTGACGTACTTTTGATTATCCAGTTGCACTTATGCATGTACTTAGCTCGGAAGTGCACGCCCCACGCCGCAATGACAAACGCTTACGAAAAAAGCGAAGAAAAAAAAACAGAAGTGAGGATGAAAGAAGGCAAGAAACCTGAAAACGTTTTGCTTGCTTTGCTATCGCCTCAGCTTTTGTTTTGATGGGTCTGTTGATGAAGTGCTGTGCTTGTTGTTGCTGCTGTCGATCTCTTGTAGCGACAAAGCGTTGGCTGATGCTGATGCTGTTGTTGTTATTGTTGTTGTTGCCTGTGCTACCTGTTCACGTGCTGCCGAGTTTATAAAAGTTCGAGACGAGATGCGGGGCGCAACAGTTTGACGGTAGACCTCAGAGCCATTCGAACGCGCGCAAGTCGAAGCAGACAGAAATTAAACGAATTTAGATTAAGTTTTAATGTGATTTTTTACTTTGTGTAAGGTGTTACACTTATTTCTTTACCCCAAATCGAGTGCTTCATTAAAGAAATAGCCCAAAGTGGAGTGGAGACATCGTAAATAAGACAAAAACGAAAGTCCCAACTAATTAGGTGTTGCAATTCGATATCGAAAGAGCACTTGTGTTTAATTACAGTAAGTGTTCGAAAAGGACATATGACATCATAAGCATAAAAAATGCACATAAATTCACTTGCATTTGCATAAGTTGGATGTGTATAGTAATACATCGTAGCCCGACCTTCGATCCACTGTGTAGTCTGCCTAATATCGATGCCATTATTAACGCCCATATATAAGTTATAAATAAAAGAAACCTGCACGCATATCCAAATGAAATGATAAATGCTAAATATGATTACAAAACCTTTGTTTGTTTACATAAAAAAAGCTTGCCAAAAATGGGCATTATTCGAAACGGATACCGCGGTAAGGTGAAGGCACCGGCTCATTTGCATCGCATATAAAATTAAATAAAATTAAAAAAAGTCGAAAAAGAGCAGAGGTGCAAAAGCCAAATGCAGATTATGTGCCCTTGAAATGGTTTCATCGAAAAGCAATTAACTAAGCAGCTATCGAAACGGGCCTGCTTGAAAACGTACCCGAAACCATGTCAAAGTGTAGTAAACCATACACGTACATATGTATATCGTTATATGCTATGTAAATCCATATACGACTCGCTCTCTGTTTTTGCACACGCGCGAAAGATTCGCCAGCCCCGCAGGGGTTTCATACATATCTTATTAGCCTGTAGGGTACTTAACGAAATCTGGGAACAATCGTGCAAATAAGACGCGTAATTGATGAAGCAGCACAAGTATTTGCGCCAAAACAATATTTACTTACCAAATATGATCAAGAAAATTATAATTAGCTTAGTTCACAGAAAATAATTCGAAAGTCAATCAGTTCCGTTCATTAGCAGGATCTTAAGAACCTCTTTGCCATTTATCGATGAGTGACACGGTTGCCACAATTGACATGGTGTTTTATGGTGTTTTCTTGAGGGCGTATTTAAATTAAACAAGTGGCTACCGTGTACGGGCATTAACAGAGAACACTTTGCCCACGTCATAAAGAAATGAACTCTCAAATATTTATATAATAATTTACTGTTCAAATTGCTGCAATTAATCCTGTTGTTCATTGTCCATATTCAACTCGACTCTAGAAGAGCTCTGGCCTATACTTTAATTTACAATTATTGTTAACTGCCGTACTTTTTTATTATAAAGATCTTGGGGATTTTATGAATTGCCCATTCAGAGCGTATAACGAATTTGACAGAATCCCCAGTTAACCTTCGAGTAGCTGGCTTATTATGTGAAGTTTGTTATTTTTTGCGATTTCAACTGATGTTTTTTCACCCATTGGGCTATAAACTAATCCGTTGCAATATATGTAGGTACAATAAATATGTACATACGTCTACCAACATTGACATTGAGGCGCACTTACTGGTTAAAGGGGTAATTGCTGTTTGAACTTGACTTGAAACCTGTTCGATCTATTGTCACATTGCTGAAAGTGCCTTAAGTGATTGACTTTAAATTGATCAATAAGGTATTCCTTGATCGATCAAAACAATTAAAGGTTATTGTTTCTTGCAGTGCATAAAACCGTTATAAATACACACTCACCCATTGTCTATTCAGCTGAGAGTTTCCCAATAATCGAAATCAGTTCCGGTGGGAAGTGTAAACCCTATAAGTGGCCATCTGTCCACTAATTGTATTTACCTACGATCGCAGCTCTGAGCACAAGTGTGAGGGCTTGTAATGGCCCACTCAAATATATTCATTTGTTTGCGAGCACTCCCCACACAATGCACTCGAATTCATTGTGAAATCTGTTCCCACTTTCAGTTGGCGCCATGTACAGTTACGCATGGGGAACAGCGCGAGATGTGATGCTGAGTCTGCTGTTCCTGCTGCCCATCTGGCTATCCACGTGTCAGGCTCAGTTGAACAATTCAGCTCAGCTGCGGCTGCAGCATAACCGAAATGTACTCAACGGCACGAATGTCTGGTCCGCTCTGCCCCCGCATGAGCCGCTCGATCTGGTGGCACACACATACGCCGACAAGAAGACTGCAGACGGGATTGGCAGACATGAAGCACTGCTGTCACGCAGCTCCGTTATCTATGGCTTGTTAGAAGTGGCTAACGCCAGCAATGTGAATCCCATCTGTCATGCGCAGTTAAAGTACGTGCAGCGGAGCATCCTCAGCAAACAACCTTGGGCTATGAAAGGTATGCAAAATCAAATGGCAATAAGACTAAATATAAACACACACACACACACACTTATGTAATATTCAAACTGGCAAAAAGTGCTCTCGATTGTATATCGACATAAATCGATAACCAGTTTAAGCCGTCGCCTAACAGCGTTGCCACCTTACCTATTTTGAATTCACACAGTTGGTGCGCAGTGGGCACTGGCATTGATTTTAATGGTTTGGTTTTCATAAACTTCGCAGTTCTGGATGCATCTGGCAGCAAGGCATCAGGATTTGTGTATGGTCACAACTACTGGCTGGGCAGCAGGGAGGCATGCCGCAGCCTGCGACAACCGTTGCGGGTAACACTCTCCAGCCACTATGAGCGCGTCATGGAACAGGGTCTCATGACGCAGTTGGCGCCCTTTGACATGGATTATCGCGTGGTTTACCTGCGCCACAACTCGCGCTGGCAGCTGGAAATTAAAGTGATGTCCGAGCAGGTAATACACATAGGTCTATGCCTGCCCAGCGCCTGCCAGTCGGAGGAGATGACGAATTTGACCAGCGAATATATAGAGGGCGGCTTCAGAGATGACGACATATTTGAGACGCAGCCAGTGGTGCTGTATATGAAGGATCTGCAACTGCGTGACTCTTTCTACCAGCGCTTGAGCTTCAAGCTTGTCGTTGCCTCTGTCTTGGCCACCTGCGCCTTCATGCTCTGCGCTCAGCAGCTTCGTGTGGCCAAGAAAGTGCCTGTGGAAGCAGATGGCAATGGCAGTGCTGGCTTGGCGCCAGTTGAATCTGAACTGTGGAGAGCGCTGCACTCGCTGTTGGAGTGGCAGCCGATGCAGAGTTTCGTTACCTGCTACGATCCCTCCAGCAATTGGCGTAGGATCTTCACAACAAAGCAGAGTAGCGCCTCGGACATACCCTTTATCAATGGCATACGTTCGGTGTGCGCCATTGCCATACTGGTGTTCCATGTGATGTGGTTCACATACTTTACAGTGCACAACAAAGCGGTGCTGCTCTCCTTTGGGGAACAGTTGCTTTTTCAGTGTATATCAACGGCTCCACTGCTGGTGGATGTCTTCTTTACCATCAGGTGAGTGTGTGATGTGGCTTATCGTTCATTCATAAAGACTTCTAATTGCAGTGGCTTTCTGCAGACCTATAATTTCCTTCGAAATGAAAAGCAAATGGATGCAGTACGTCAAAATGGACTCTGGGCAAACACTAAGCTCTATGGCAAGCTGCTGTTTCATCGCTATCTACGACTGGGTCCACTGTACCTCATTGTGATTGGTAGCGTTGACTTGGCATTCGCCTACCTGGGCGACACTTCGCTGTTCCACATCCACGAGAGGTTTGACGAGCTGTGCACCCAGCACTGGTGGCGTAACGTGCTCTTCATTCAAAATCTCTTCGAAATGAACGACCTGTGCGTCAACTGGAGCTGGAGTCTGGCGTGTGACATGCAGTTCTTTGTGTTGGCCAATGCTCTGCTCTTCCTTTACGCCAAGTAAGTGATATTCGGTTTAAATAGATTCCCCATTTAATGATGTCTTTATAGGAGCCCCAAGCTCGCAAAGATCACAGTTGTAACTGGCTTGGTGACCTGCATGATGTGGACCTTGGGCATTGGTATTAGCTACAACATGGAGTTCTCCTTTGACTCTTTCTTTGGCACAGCTAATGTCATCTATATCAGTCCCTTTGTGCGCGTCCTGCCATATATTGTTGGCTCCATTATCGCCTGGTGCTATCAGCGACGGCGTCTGCAATACGAACTGAGTGAACTACAGGATTCCTGTGTCTGGCATTTCAGTTTGTTGGTCTTCTTCGTCTGCATCTACTTCACCGCCAAGCGAGACTTTGGTCCTGTGATTACCACTTCACTGTTTGTGGTGGGTCGAGCGCTCTTCTCGCTCAGCATATGCTGGATGATTGTTGGCAGTGCTAGAGGACGCGGCGTCTGGTGGTCTCGCCTGCTGGAGGCAAGCTTCTTCCAGCATTTGAATCGACTCTCTTACGCCATCTATCTGCTGAATCCCTTGGTGATTTCACTCGTTTATGGCCTCACCACTAGCAGCACGCATGCGGATCTCTTTGTCCTGGTATGCGATGAGGATTATCATATTCGATGCATTATATAAACTTTTACTATATTTCCTCAGAGCGTAATCTCTTGTGGTTTCACCATGATAGTCTACCTGACCTCCATTGTGTATTCCATGGCATTCGAGCTGCCCTACAGCAACCTATCCAGCTTGATACTGAAGCGCAGCACTAAACCAAAAACCGTCTGAATTGTGATCGACTCTCTAATCTAATAGTGTATATATGTAGTATGACAACTTGTATTTAGTATGTATGTTTAAAAATAGTATTATATGCTACCACATGTTTAAGGAAAATTAAATTCTCGGCGTGGAATCAAAGTTCAAATTAACCGAGACTGTCTGTTAAAGCACACGCACTCACTAATTGAGACTAAGTATTATTCCATTTACGATGTCGACTTGAATTGTATTATGTATTGTAAATGCGGTTAACCGGTTCATTGCAATCTTAATAACATTGAAATGTATTGATGAATTCAATTCGAGTTCATTTTGAAATCGCACTAGCGCAATCCATTCAGTAGTCCCCAGTCGGTCAACCTTTACGATACAAATTAAGTTCTCATGCGGATTGTGATCGGTATAATCTTCTGGCTGACCTCCTGTCACGCCAACTCGGATGACCCTTCGATGGAGCTGCAAGCCTTAAGGAATAATAAACTTGCAGCACATTTATCACACACCTCGGTGATCTATGGACTGATACAAGTGGCTAATGCCAGCAATGTGAATGCAGTCTGTCTCCAGCATTTGGAGCAAGTGCAGCTGGCGATGCTGAGTAAACAGCCATGGGCCATGAAAGGTATTAAATATAATACATCGATTTATCGATAAGTAATTGTGCTTACTTTGTCCACAGTTCTGGATTCATCTGGCAGCAGATCTTCTGGCTTTGCGCTTGGCCACAACTACTGGCTGGGTAGTAAAGATGTGTGTGAGTACGTACGTCAGCCAATAGAAATTACGCTTTCCAAGAACTACGCGCGCTTTATGGATCCAGGACTTGTCACAGAGTTGGCGCCCTTCGGCATGGATTATCGCGTTGTTTACCTGGGGCACAGATCACCTTGGCAAGTGGAGGTAAAGGTAATGACAGAGCATGTCCTGAATATTGGCCTGTGCCTGCCGAGCTCCTGCCAGTCAGCTGAGATCAAAGAGCTGACCAATTGCTATGTGGCGGGCAGCTTCAAGGACATCGATGTGTTGCAGACCCAGCCTGAAGTGCTTTACGTGAAGGATATGCGATTACGGGAGAACTACTTTAATCGGATGAGCTTCAAGCTTGTCACTGGCGTTATCCTGATCACTGGTGTCCTCATGTGGTTGGCCAGGGGCAGGCAACAGAATGTTGGCATCCCTAATTTGTTGAGCTGTTATAGTGTGTCCAATAACTGGCACAGGATATTCAATACGCAGCATAGCAGTTCATCTGATATACCCGTGATCAATGGACTCCGTTCGGTCTGTGCCATCTGGATCATGGTGGCCCATTTGCTGTGGTTTCAGTACTTTACGGTAAACAACAAAGCGTTGATCATGTCCCTTGTAGAGAAGGCCTCATTGCAGTTTGTTAGCTTGGCGCTGTGGCTGGTGGATGTCTTCTTTACCATCAGGTGAGTCGCAATCGAGTCGAAGCAGCCATTCACATTCATCTATTTACAGTGGCTTTCTACAGACCTACAACTTCATGCGGAATGCCAGACGAATGGATGCAGTGCGTCAAAATGGATTCGCGGAGAACATGAAGCTATACGGCAAGCTGCTGCTTAATCGCTATCTGCGCTTGGCCCCGATCTACCTAGTCGTCTTGGGCTGCGTTGATTTGGCATTCGCTTATCTGGCTGATACTTCGGTCTACCACATCTCTGAGAGATGCGACGAGTTGTGCAGCCAGTACTGGTGGCGTAATCTCTTCTTCATACAAAACTTCTTCAAGCTGGACAAGTTGTGTGCCAATTGGACTTGGAGTTTGGCCTGTGACATGCAGTACTTCCTCTTCGCCAATGCTTTACTCCTTCTCTATGCTAAGTAAGTGGAATGGCGTTAATCCTATCCCGTTTAATTCTGCTTCCTTACAGGCGTCCTAAGCTGGCCAAAGTCTGTGTTATCTGCAGCTTGGTTGGTAGCATCCTCTGGACATATTATATTGGCATAGCAAAGCAATATCAGTTCTCCTGGGACGCCTTCTACCTTACAGGAGATTTTATATACATAAGTTCCTTCGTGCGGATCCCTACTTATATCGTGGGCTGCATTGCCGCCTGGTGGTTCCTGGAATATGGTCAGCAACTCAAGCTGAGTGACCTACAGGATCGTTGCCTTTGGCACTTGAGCTTGCTGATCATCAGCGCCTGCACGTTTACAGCATATAAACGGGACCTGGAACCTTCAATGAGTATCTCCATATATGTGTTTGGTAGACTCTGCATTTCACTTGCCACTTCATGGATGATTGTAGGCAGCGCCCGAGGAAGCGGCGTCACATGGTCTCGTGTGCTCGAGGCACGCATCTGCAAGCATTTGAATCGACTATCCTATGCCTTCTATCTGCTGAATCCGTTGGCAATATCTCTATTCTATGGCCTAACCACAGGCAGCAACCAGGCGGATCTTATACTTCTGGTAATGCAGTACAAAAGGGTCTTAATCTGGGATTTTAATTACATTAATCTATAACTTATTCCTTGCAGTCGCTGTCCTTTCCCGGTGTTGCCTTAGCGGTCTACCTGCTGTCCATTCTGTATGCCATGGCCTTCGAGATGCCCTACATAAACCTGGCCAATTGGCTTTTAAAGGAATCCAAAGAGAAATCTAAGTAGTACAATTAACCTAAACATATATTGAGAGTAATATTTACAACACTAATTACATATCGTAGAATCTATACGCTAGGAATGTGAGTGGGTGAGAGTGTGGTTGGGTGGGTGGTTGTATTCTAGCTCCTTCTTCCACGTAACATGGCACGACATCTAATGAGTAGCAACGTTCGCTCAGCATTACAAACTAATCTTTAAGATATTGCTCCAGCGGATTGGATCCCAGGAGGCGCGATGTGGCCGTCTCATCTGAAGGAAACTGGGAATTAGTATTGGGTAGTGAGTTATATCCGGGAGTTACCCACTCGACTGTGGCGGCTTGACTGTGGTGGTGCTCTCCGTTCGCTGAGACTGCAGACAGTTGAGCCACTCGGGTAGGGAGATCTTCTTGTCGCCATTCACATCACAGTAGCGTGGCATCTTCTTGCCACATTTGCTCAGGTTGCTGTAAAGTTGTGGGGCTTAGAATTACATTGAATTGGATAAAGAGTCGAGTGTAATCTCACCTGGCGCTGGTCACCAGATCGCGAAAGACCTTCCACTCCTTGCGCTCCCACGACTTGTTCTTGTTCTTGTCCAGGAAGACAAAGCTCAGCGTGGCAATGCGCTCATCCTCGCTCTTCCACGTGGTGGTGTTTCTGCTGTGGATTGAAGAGAATATATATAATCGAATATGGCATCTCTACAGTGGATTCGTGTGAGGTATTACCCGGTATTACTGCTTGGTAGTATTTGCGTGTTGAGAAACTCCTTGAGCTCTTTGAGGAACTGCGTCTTTCGCGGCCCTGTGCAGCCTTTCATCGGTCTCACCGGACTCACCTCGTCGCACTGTGGTCGCTTCTGGCCAAAGGTGCCCGGTATGTTCTTGCCCGTCTCCTCGTTCACACACCAGCAGAAGGAACTGTAGCACTGGACACGCTTGTAGCGTCCATCGGTCATGCACTCCGGCACATAGAAGGAGCTATTGCCGCCATGCTGCAAAGTTGGGATAAAGTGAGTGATATCTCTTGCCTTGGGGGAGAGGAGATTAGCCACACTTACGCGCTGCTCCTCACGAGCCAGCTCCCGATCCGTCCAGCAGTTGGCATCGCCCTCGCTCTCATTGTTCGTCGACTCCGCCTTGGCATTCAAAACTGTGGACGAAAGCTCCATTAGAATAGACTCGATTCTGCCCTTTGGAAGCATGCTATGTACTATTGGATGTTACTGAGGTATTACTCAAGTCATGGTTAGTCTACAGCCCGACATGGTACGTACAATTAAATGACGATGGAGACAACGGAGATGGGCGTGAGTGTGGCTGTGAGTGAGGGTGTTGCTGCTGCTGCTGCTGCATGCTCTCATCCTCATCCTCGCCCACATAGTCCTCCTCGTGCTCCTCGCTCTCATTGCCATAATGATCATGAGCACCACCCGCATGTCCGATGCTCCCAATGATATTGGTGTTCGTATGATCATGACTGGCATGCAGATGCAGATTCGTCGTGTAGTGCGTCCGCCGTGTGGCAGTCGTCGTGGAGCTGGCGCTGTTCAGTATGTTAACGGTCGTCTTACCTGTGCGAGGAATATGGGTAATATGATATACAAGATGACGACACACACAGAGGGGATATAAAGCCCGCAAAGCTACAGTCGGCCGCAACCGACAGTAGGAGACACTCAATATATATTTTTGATGAAGAAAAAATAACAATAAAAAGTAGGGAAAGCGACAGTCGGACGCAAAGCTACAGTCGGACGCAACCGACAGTAGGTGACCCTGTACTTTGATTTGCCCTGGGAGTCCATAATAGTCCGTAGAGTCCATAATAGCAGCAGCATATATGTACATACTCACATACACATACACATGCACTTATACACACACACATACACTTATTCATACAAATATACACTAAAATACAAACAATCAGCAATACTCATACAGAAATTCAAACTCACAATCAAAAATTATGCATACGCCCTAGTAGCCGCGTACAGTGTGGCTTCCCCCCTCCCCAACCCAAATGCCTAGTACTGAAAATTGTTTGTCGAATATCTCCGGTGTTTCTTATCCGATTGGGTTGCAACTTGCACCAAACATGCAAAGCATCTAAAGCTTTAATCCTGCGAAAAATGAAAAACGGCAGTGGCTCTAAAACTGTATATACTAAGAACATTTTTGTAAATTTGAGGGGGAGGGGGATGACTTTTCAAACATTTGAAACAAACTTGACCTGCTTATGTAATACACAAACCTAACAAAAAAAAATGAAGTCTCTAGCTCTAATAGTTTCCGAGATCTAGGTGTTCATACAGACGGACGGACAGACGGACAGACAGACGGACAGACGGACAGACAGACAGGGCTATATCGACTCAGCTCGTCGTCCTGATCAAGAATATATATACTTTATGGGGTCTGCCACGCCTCCTTCTGCCTGTTACACACAAATGTCATTTGCACAAACTTAATAGACCCTTTTGTTCTTTTTTAAAGTACAGGGTCTAAAAATTGTAGCTTAGGTTTTACATGCAGTCGGCAGACAGTCGCTCTAAAACTGTGGCTGATGTGCCAGCTAACAGAATATATTCACGGATGGGAGGGGATAATGAATATCAGCAGTAAGCTTGAGCTGTTTAGGCAATAGACGAACCTTATATCTCTAGCTATTATAGCTGGTGAGATCTAAGTGTTCATACAGACAGACGGACATGGCTATCGACTTTATGGGGTCCATGCTTTCTTCTAATTGTTACAAATATCAAATGCACAATCTTAATAGACCCTCTTGTTATTTTTTAAGGTTCAGGCTCTTAGTATACTCTGTGAGGCGGGATCTGTGGTGTAGTGTACCCATGTGTTAAACCCTGTGAGGCATGCAGTAGTATGGTACTCTAACAGCTACTACTTACGCTGGCCGCCATCTTTGGCGAGGCAGTTGCTCCACTCCAGGCGCGACAGGTTATCGTCTCGGTTGCCATCGCAGTACTTGCCAAAGGCACGTCCACAACGTCTGGGCTTAACCGCCTGTCAGTTGAATACCAAAGTGGTTAACTGGGCTTGTGACAGCTGACATCGACAGGCGACAGCCGACAGCCGACAGGCACTTACCCGCTTGAGTAGCTTCTTCAGCTCACGCACTTCTTGCCTGTCCAGCAACTGATTGCCATTCGCATCCAACTGGGCAAACTTCCAATCCAAGACGGCGGCATCGCTCACCCCCGGCAGCTGGCCGGAGCGCAGTAGTTCGCTGCGAAAGATCTCATTGAGATGCGTGTTGAAGGCCAGGCGATCCACCTTGGTGCAGGGACGATGTCCACCTGCATAGGTGCCCTCGCTGCTGTTGGGCGCATCCGAGTCCAGGCTGAGCTGGCGTGGCGGAGATCTGCGGCGATTGTTGCGCTTGTATTGAGCACACTTGGGTCGGGTCCAGCGTGTGTCGGAGTGCTTGATGGGATTGCCATGGCTATCGCTGCACCAGCAGCCCGAGTCGCCCAGACACTGCACCGCCGCATAGTAGCCATCGTTCCTGCAGCGGGGCAGAAACAAATTCGGGTTACGCCTTCGCTCCCGTCGAGCATATTGACGAGCAGATAGACAGCCTGAAAGAGAGATTATCGAATAGTTAGCTTCAGGTTTTGATGTGGCTTGTCCCACTTACCCTTGCAGTTGCCGCGATGATTGAAGCTGACCTGGTGGCCGCTGCACTGGGAACGCAACAGGTGACAGCGCGTGGGATAGGTCTGATCATCTGTGCCACAAACCGGGCCCTCGCTCTCATCGCACTCGCCCTGCTTGGCGGCGCACTCCGACATCGACAGTGGCGACATCTGAGACAAGGAGAGAGGAGAGAGACACAGGTGTAAATGAAGGCAGGTGAGAAGTAATCGTAGTATGCACAACATGCTCTTGCCGTTCGCACAGTTGCCAAAATCATAAATAATATCAAACACGCGTTAAAAATGATTTATTACATTTATGGTCACCAAACTTGGACTCGGACTCGGACTCGGACTCGGACTCTGGCTCGCACTCAGACCAAGTCGCCGCTCGACTTGAATACAAATCAGCTCTAATAGCTGAGGAGGGCAGGAGCGGGGGCGGAGGACTGGTTAAGCCATAACTTGAATGACATCGCAGCGTACATATAACATTTGAATGTCTGCCAGTTCCCAGCGAAAATATAAAAGCAACAGCTACAGTCGCACGCAACCAGCACCAACGGGAAGTCTGATATAATTATGGAATGTTGTTGGCTTTTATCTATG
Organism: Liodrosophila aerea; assembly: GCA_035045005.1. NCBI lineage: Eukaryota > Metazoa > Arthropoda > Insecta > Diptera > Drosophilidae > Liodrosophila > Liodrosophila aerea. The sequence goes on along the minus strand of JAWNNL010000849.1, from coordinate 524,471 downwards.
AGCTATTTGATTATACAACCCTATCACAGACTCTGCTTTACCCACTTTTACTTTCCAGTTTCCACAAACTGTATATGCCCCTTGCACTCCATCTGGGTGCTGGCCATCGAAAAGAAGCAAAATTCGCTCAAGCCGAAACCAAATAAAAACTGTCCAAAAATTATGGTCAGTTGGCCAGAGCAGAGCGATCGATTGCTGCTGAGTGCGCAGATTCTTGTTTATACCGAAATTCAAAAATTATTAATATTATTTTTATGTTTCTGTTGCTGTTTGGGTCTGGGTTTGGGTTTACAATTGCGTAGCACTTGCTGTGTGTGTTTTGCCACAGCCAGCGTCTTTTGCCGGCGATTCGGATCAACTATAAATATTTTATGATACTAATTAGTTACGAGTTGTGTGCGAAATGCCGCCATAAAGTATCAAATGGCTCTATGCAGAGTGAAATTTATGACTGAAAAATCACCATAAGCTGGTTAGGACTCCGCCCAGTTGTAGTGGAGATATACTTAGGACTAAAGTCATAGAGTTGTAAACAGACTTAGGAAACCATAGAGTCATGGGCCTTTAGCTGCGATAACTATAGCTTAAAATTATAGCTTATATTTGGTTGATATTTATTTTATGACTACATTTAGTAAATAAATAATAATAATAATATATATATTGGGAAATATGCCTAGGGTGTGTTTGGTTTACTCAACGAATATCAGTATATATGTATACTATATACTATTATATAGAATACAATGAGTATAAACAGAACTTGATGTCTCACTGAACTAACTTCACTAAGAAAGGAACTACTGAAACTGAGAAGAATTTTCCTATATCAAGTACGACATAAATTTGTAAATTAAGGTCGAGTAAACTAAATAATATTCACTATTTTTAGACCCTGTACTTTAAAAAAGTACAAAGGGTCTATTAAGTTTGTGCAAATGACATTTGTGTGTAACAGGCAGAAGGAGGCGTGGCAGACCCCATAAAGTATATATATTCTTGATCAGGACGACGAGCTGAGTCGATATAGCCCTGTCTGTCTGTCCGTCTGTCTGTCCGTCAGTCCGTCTGTCTGTATGAACACCTAGATCTCGGAAACTATAACAGCTAGAGACTTAATTTTTTGTTTGTTAGGTTCGTGTATTACATAGGCAGGTCAAGTTTATTTCAAATGTTTGAAAAGTCATCCCCCTCCCCCTCAAATTTGCAAAAATGTCCTTAGTATATACAGTTTGAGAGTCACTGGATTCATTTTTTGCAGGATTAAAGCCTTAGATTCTTTTCATGTTTGGTGCGAGTTGCAGCCCAATCGGATAATAAACACCGGAGATATTGAACAAACAATTTTCAGTACTAGGCATTTGGGTAGGGGAGGTGGGAAGCCGCAGCGTATGCGACCACTAGGGCGTATACGTGATTTTTTATTGTGAGTATGAATTTCTGTATGAGTATTGGTTATGGTTATTATTTGCGTGTATATTTGTATGTGTAAGTGTATGTGTATATGTATACACACATATGTTTATGTGTATGTGTATGTGAGTATATACTTATATGCAGCTGCTATTATTGACGCCCAGGGTAAATCAAAGTACAGGGTCTTCTACTGTCGGTTGAATCCGACTGTAGCTTTCCGAGTTTTTTCTTTTTTAAATTTTATTCTAAAACATTCTTAATTGAAGCACTTGTTTTCCAAGAATGTAAAGACTCAAATTGTGTTCATTTCAGCTTAATATCAGCTTGCCATATTTCCCTATGTGTAGAGCCTAGTTTAACCTATAAAGCGAGTCGATAAATAGTTCAAATTTTGCCTTAATTTCACGGCTTATAGGTAAAGCGTATAAGATTTCCATAGAGAAATGAGCAAAAGCAACGTAGAAATATTATACAATAGTTAACACATTCAATTGCTGTCTCAGCGAGATTCTTATCGGGTTACTGTGCCTCTCTCTATATGTAAGTCTGTCTGTCTGTCTGTCTGCCTGTCTGTCTATCTGTCTGCCCGTCTGTTGTGTCTGTCGTGGTACGATATTTTTGGAGCACGCGCTGCAGCTACTGAAACGGGAGTCGCTGGTGTTCCGGGAGCAGGTGAGTGTGTGTAGTCATACTTGATAGATAAACACATGATATACTCGGACATAATACTCTATATAATAACAGTTGTAGTCAGTAGTCAGTAGTCAGTGCTGTGTCAGCACGAGTTCCAGGAATGTCATCCGACATATATAGACTATATTGTATGTTGAGTGTTTATCGACTCCCGATTCTAGCATATCGTTGGAGGCGCCAATCAGTGCTCGGGAATGTCTCTCTCTAATTGTTAATGCAATTGGCATTTTTATTCGTTATTCGGGCGTTATACCGAAACGTGCCAGACATATTACGATCGTGGCTATATACTACACTGGCATTCCTCTATGCATAAATGATGTATAGCGACAGCTCAAGGATTGTTACGACAAACTTTAGACGGCTGACAGTTCTCACGCTCATTGCAGATTTGCCAGATTGTGGGGAAAAAGAGCAAAAAGCGCGAAAGAATAAACAGAAAGCGAAAGAGTTGAAATACAGCTTCACACTTTGTCATCATCAGGCAGGCTTAGTGGCCATGGCAATGGCAATGGGAATGGGAATGGGGAATGGGGAATGGGACTGGCCAACTGGCACTGCTTATTGCCACTGGTAAATCTGTTTCAAGGGTTCCACCAGAACTCTCTCCTCTCCTACCCCCCTCTCCTATGCCAAGCAGTAACAGACCCAGCCAAAGATAAAGTCCAAAACTCTTTTGACTTGTGACGATTCTTTAGACACTGCACTGGGCAAGGGTACAGGGTATATAGGGTTTGTATCGCAAAATATCATTTATTTGGGTGTAAAGATTACTTACTATATACTCAATACTTATATGGCTAAAAAATAAAGAAACAAATGTGTATATAGCCCATATTACATCGAATATTTCAGAAAACAACAATTGTCCATATTAATGATATTATTTAAATGCTCAAAAAGGTTGTGCTTACTGTCGGTTGCGTCTGACTGTGCCTTATATTTTATTTTACATCTGAGCTGTCGTTTTTTTCTGCTGCCTCAAAACACGTTCGTCGGCGGATGAAACAAAAAGGAGATGGCGAATGGCTATGGGAATGGAACTGAGACAGGGATTGGCATGGCCAGTGGACTGAGGGACTGGGGGGGAGTGGGGCGATGCTTTAGCCGGCAGACAGCGCGGCGGCAACAACCGGCAAGACAGTGCTTCGAATTAAAGCTGAGCAGGGAGAGATAGAGAGAGAGAGAGAGTGGAGCGAGAGCCTTGATCAAAGGAGGCGGAGCACTTTGCGAATACCTGGAATATTCAAGTGTTTTCTCGGGATTTACACGCGTTCAATAAGCCGACCCCCCCGCCCCTTAACAGTTCTCTACTTACCGCTTGAGCGCGTCGTGAGATGTCCTGATTTCTCAGACTGACTCCGCCATTTGCCAGGGGCAGCAGGAGGAGCAGGATCGAGGAGAGTGGAAGGCAGCTCAAAAGCATTTTGGTAATTGTCAAACTGATATTGATGAAATGTTGTTGCGCACTTTCTTCGGTTCGGCAATTGATTGTTATAACATTTCGATAGTTCACACACGTTTTATTCGCACTTTTGATTTCTTTCTTTTTGATATTTATTTATTTGGTTTCCGCGGCTATTTTTAGCCTCGAGTACAGCGAGAGTGGGCTGCGATTTGTTTATAAGTAAAAATTAATGGATATTCTGCTTTATATGAACTGAACTTATGACTCTCTGCGCCGTTCCGCCTGTCTCTTGCGCTTCTGCTATTTATGTGTTTACTTTCGCAAAAAGAAGAACTATACACACACACACACACACCAAAGCCGAAGAACTGAGGAACTCTGGAATCGGTGTAGAACTGCTGTATAACTGTAAACTGAGAAATCAAACCGTGCGTCGCCAAGTTTCAAATACGACTGAAGACCCCAGAGCCCAGTCAGTTCCATGGGAGTCGTATGGGCCGAGAGACTTTGGCCCAAAGAGCGCGAGAGCGACTCGCCGCTCTCTCTGAAAAAAGTGAGAGCGCAGAGAGAGAGAGGGAGCAGTGTTGCTCTGGCAGCATTGGTAAACGACAATGTCGATGTCGCCACAATGTCTGGCAGTGTCTACAGCCATATCTTATCTTTATTTCTTCCACTTGCCTTCTGCGTCTTCCACTTCTTCATCTTCTTCTTCTTCATCGTGTCCAACTGGCCTGGACAGCGGTCAGCATAAAGGCCCGACACGCACACACACACACACAGACACACACACGCACACACAGACACAACGATCCTCAACACAAACTTATGTATAGATAGAAAAAACTCTTGATACTCTGCTCACTGCCTTCTTTCTTTCGCTGTATTTGTGCTCAAGTGTGAAATTTATCTTCCTTTGTACATCTCAAGAGGTTGCCTCAACAGCAACACCAACACCAACAATACCTAAAACAAAACAAGCCACTGGTAATGCCAGTCAGTCGCTGGGATCAGGGCAGCGATCTGCGACCCGGCTTGGCCTGGCCAGCTGAGGCAGAGCCAAAGGCAACACCAAATGCTACGACTCTTATTCGAATGAGTTGAATGCACTAAGAGCTACTCTCTAAACTAGCAAAGTTATACATGAAGTTACTCTGGCATATTCGAATTATGACCTTTACAACTCTTAATAAAGATATTTTGAATACTTTCATATGTACACACTTACAACTAATTATTGCCATTATTATCGTTAATGTAAACATTCTTAAATTTGTAATAAACGCGGCAAGACACAATAATAACATACATTTATCTTGTGTGACTAAAAGATATATTAGTTTATGTTAACTTAATGTGGTTTCAAATTTTATTCCGAAATGGTTTTGCAATTTAATTGTAGTTTCGATAATTTACCATCTTTTTATTTTAAAGAAAGTTTTTTTTTGCGTTGTCCTTGTGATTCCGTGAACTACCATTTTTAGTTGGGTTTTGGTGTAGTACAAACACATTGCCGTATATCGTAATCGCAGTATCCTGAGGTAAAGCCCGGCTGGGTTCGGCAAAATCTTCGGCACATTCTGGAGGCTGGAACGCTGGTCCAAATTAGACGACCACGACGTCTACAGGGCCTAGGAGTAGTCTGCGCCTGTGCCAAGCTCATCACCAGAAAAAGAACAGCCAGGACTACAATGAACTTCATGTTTAAGCAAAGAATCGAGCTTTAACTCTGCTAACTGCGACTACTGCCTGCTCTATATATAGTAGTTACTACAGATATTAGCTCCAGCTGTTAATTAGGCTACCAACCGATAAGGTAATGTCGGAATAATCCTGGTTGTCAGGGCCTAATGTTTTTTTAGATTAGCGAAATTACGCCCTTTTACTCAGGGAATACGCAGATCATAATCATTAACATTACCTTAGGTTAGGGTGGACCCTAATTATTAGCTCAATTAGCACAGAAAATGCCCAACAACTCTAACTTGAATAAACAGATTTGTATACATCACAATACATAGAAAAGAGAAATAGGTTAGACTTAAGCTTAGTATATAACAGGCTTAGTAATGTAAGCATATAATACCCCGTAGAGCACATTATTTACTCCACTTAATCTATAGTATAGTAGCCAACTTTCTAAGCATTGGCTATAAACTAACAATAGCAAATAATCTGAAAGATATAGAAGTTCGAAAAGGCCTTAGTCTCAGTAGACACAAGACTGCAAAGAATGGAATAGATTTGGGGTATGCTCAAGTTTTATTCACAATTTTTATTTATATTTCAATGTATCAAAGTTTAGTAGCACTCACAAGTGCGTGCTTGGAAGTAGCATCTTCCTCCTACTTAGCCTGGCAGGGAGGCACAATAACGATTACATAAACTGCTGGATGTTGAAACATTTGTACCAGAGCAGAGCACACCAGCAGCAGCAGATCGGCAAGGAATAAGATGAACTTCATCTTGTTAGCAAACGATCAAGTTGTAAACTAAGTAGCTCTTTAGTATTAGGTATCCACACACTTACAGCTAACTGAACTAGCACAATAACAACATTCATTCATCTTGCATGATTCAAAGATATTTAAGTTTATGCTCCTCACTTATAGTGGTTTCAATTTTTATTCACATATTTTTTTGCAATGTAATTATTTATAATTTTTGAATTTTGAAGTAAGTTTTTTTTGGGTTGTCCTTGTGATTTTGAGAACTACCATTTTTAGTTGGGTTTTGGAGGAGTACAAACACATTGCGATATATCGTAATCGCAGTATCCTGAGGTATAGCCCGGTTGGGCTCGGCAAAATCTTCGGCACATTCTGAAGGCACCAACACGAAAACCTAGAACACGACGACGTCTACAGGGCATGCCAGGGCAGGGAGTACTCTGGGCCTGTGCCAAGCTCATCACCAGAAAAAGAACAGCCAGGACTACAATGAACTTCATGTTTAAGCAATAATTCAAGCTTTAACTCTGGTAACTGCGACTACTGCCTGCTCTATATATAGTAGTTACAACAGATATTAGCTCCAACTGTTAATTAAGCTACCAAACGATAAGGTAATGTCGGAATAATCCTGGCTGTCAGGGCCTAATGTTTCTCAGATAAGCGAAATTACGCCCTTTTACTCAGAAAATACCCAGATCACAATAATCGAGTTTAACTTAGGTTAGGGTGGTTCCCAAATTCTTAGCTCAATTAGGCCAGAAAGGGCCCAATAACTTTAAACTGAATAAAGAGTTTTGAATACATCACAATACATAGAAAAAAAAATAGGTTAGACTTAAGCTTAGTATACAACAGGCTTAGTAATGTAATGTAATGTAATGTAATGTAATATAATACCCTGTAGAGCACATTATTTACTCTACTTAATCTATAGTATAGTAGCCAACAATAGCAAATAATCTGAAAGATATAGAAGTTCGAAAAGGCCTTAGTCTTAGTAGACACAAGACTGCACAGAATGAAACAGATTTGGAGTTTGCTCAAGTTTTATTAAACATTTTTGGTATTTTAAAGTAAATTTAGTAGCACTCACAAGTGCGTGCTTGGAAGTTGCATCTTCCTCCTATCGATGTTAAAACATTTCGGATATCTACTGAATGATCGATTAGGATTTGGTGTTTGTGCCAGAGCAGAGAACAAGATGAAGGAATAAGATGAAGTTCATCTTCTTAGGAAACGATCAAATTTTGAACTATAATGAGTAGCTAGCACTGCCGGACTATATATACTAAGTAGCTCGTAAGTAGGTATCTACACACTTACAACTAACTGAATTAGTATTAAACGCAGCAAGACACAATAATAAAATACATTCATCTTGTATGATTAAAAGATATTTGAGTTGATGCTCCTCACTTAAAGTGGTTTCAAATTTTATTCACACATTTTTTTGCAATTTAATTATTTTAAATTTTTGAATTTTGAAGTAATTTTTTTTTTGGGTTGTCCTTTTGACTTTAAGTACTTGTTTGAGTGCAAACACACTGTCGTCTAGGTAAATCGCAGTATCCTGAGTTAAAGTCTGGCAGGTACTGGCAATATGCATGGCACTTCCTGTTGGCACGCATGATACCGTTTGGAGTCCTGCCCCTACAGGTTATAGTATTCTGCGCCTGCACAAAGCACATCACCAGAAAAAGAACAGCCAGGATTACAATGAACTTCATGTTTAAGCAAAGAATTGAGCTTTAACTCTGCTAAACTGCGACTACTGCCTGCTCTATATATAGCAGTTACTACAGATATTAGCTCCAGCTGTAACTTAGGCTACCAAACGATAAGGTAATGTCGGAATAATCCTGGCTGTCAGGGCCTAATGTTTTTTTAGATTAGCGAAATTACGCCCTTTTACTCAGGGAATACCCAGATCTTAATAATTGACTTTAACTTCGGTTGGGGTGGTTCCCAAATTCTTAGCTCAATAAGGCCAAAAAAGACCGATTAACTTAAACTTGAATAAACAGATTTGAATACATCATACATCGAAAAGAGAAATAGGTTAGACTTAAGCTTAGTATATACCAGGCTTAGTAATGTATAAAGCACTTTCATTCTATTTACTCTATACTATAGAGCATATAGTAAGTGCCAACTGTTACTTTGTTAAGGTTTATTGGATATAAACTCATAATAGTAAATAATCTGAAAGGTATAGAACTTTGAAAAGGCCTTAGTCTTAGTAGACACAAGATTGCAAAGAATGGAACAAATTTGGGGCATGCTCAATTTTTATTAAACATTTTTGGTATTTTAAAGTAAGTTTAGTAGCACTCACAAGTGCCTGCTTGGAAGTTGCAGCTACCTCCTGCGTAGCCTGGCAGGGAGGCACAATAGCGATTACATAAAACGATGCCGACGATTTGACATCTCTACCGCCTACAGAATGATTGATTTGGATTTGGAGTTTGAGCCAGAGAAGAGCACACCAGCAGCAGCAGTACGGCAAGGAATAAGGTGAACTTCATCTTGATAGCAAACGATCAAGTTTTAAACAATGGTGAGTAGCTACCACTGCCTGCCTATATATGTATATACTAAGTAGCTCATTATCGAGGCGCTGGCTTTTATCCATGTGTACGATATGTATATGTATGTATATGTATTCTAGCTAAATGGTTTCTATTGCCTTTTCCTATTCCTCACAAGTGTAGTTCTCTATATGATATATGTATAAATATAAATTATATGTGTGTAAATATAAATTTGTAAATCATAAAAAAAATAAATAACCTAATTTAAACAAATACATTTGAAGTGAGTCTTGGCTGCTTGCCTCATCAGCCTAGATCATATATAATACTTAAGATATAGAAAACTGGAAAAGGTTATGACTCCTAGTCATGTAAAGAACACAACCGTTAGGTAAAGTGTTATCTCTGAGTACCAACTGTTCGTTCCTAAAGATTTATTAGCAATAATGGCAAATAATCTGAAAGAAAACGGCCTCAATCTTAGTAGACTCAAGAATGAAATAGATTTGGGGTTTACTCAAGTTTAATTCAGAATTTAATGTATTTTAATGTAAGTTTATCTGCATTGACACATGAAAGTACGGAAGTTGCATTGTCCTCTGCTGTAGCCTCGGGTGCGACAATATAGAGTACATGCACGGTGAGCAGCATCAGCACCCCTAATCGGACTACAGGGCAATCCGATCTGAGCCAGAGAAGAGCACACCACCAGCAATAGAACGGTAAAGAGTAAGAAGAACTTCATTTTGGTAGCAAACGATCAAGTCTTGAACTATGTATGGAGTGTAGCTACCTATATATGCCTATATATACCAACTGAAACCAACTCATTAAGCATAAGCTAATGTATCTAGACGTTGACTTTTATCTTTGAGTTCTTGCTAAATGAATTCTAATTACTTTTCACAAAGTCTAGTTGTATAAATGAAGCTGTTCATGTCTGGCATACCCCTTCAAGCACTTGATTGCAGGGTGTATCAAAGGAGAAGAGCAAAACGTGAGCCATGTACGAGGACTTCGACTGGAACTGGCAACGCGATCGGGGTTAAGACTGGGACCGGGACTGGTACTGAGGCTACTCCTGCCTCTCGCCAGGCAGTCACACGTCTCTGATTTATAGAGCTGCTGCCGGCCGGTGTGTGTATGTCTGTGTGTATCTGTGTGAAACCTGCCAGACAGTGTGACGGCAACGTAACGATAGTGCCTCCTCCTCCACTGCCCCTCCGTCTGTCGCTCCGTCTGTCCATTCCCTGCCCCGACTGGCCCTTGTCTTGTGCTTTGTTTTCGGTCGCTTGTATTTTTGTGGTCTTCTTTTATGGCCGAACAGGCTATAGATATTGAGTAGAAGAATGGAGCGGCAAAGGGAATGGGAGTGGGAGAAGTAGGAGGAGGAGGGGGAGAACAAGACTGCCAGACAGTATGACGCCAAATTCAATACAACAGCGTCGATAACAAAGGTAAACAGCACACGAAAGAGCAGCAGCCAGAGAGAGAACGAGAGAAAAGGAGTGAAAGAGAGTGTGAGGAAGAGAAGAGCGCAAAGAGGGGGCAGGGGAGGGGGGCAGAACAGAAGGTTTTACAAGAGGAAACCACTTGAGGAGTGTCAATAATAATAGACCTGGATGAAGACGCATTTGGTAGCCCCGTTCCACAGTGATCAGAACAGAGAAAAAGTAAAAATTATACACACACACACTCACACACACACAGTTGCAGCTACATTATGTATAGAACACACACTCACACACACACACTCACACACACACAGCTGCATTATGTTCGCTTGTGTACTTAACTAATCATTGTCCGATTCTTTGGCTATTTGTTTTCATTCGTTTTGTTTTTCTCTGTGTGTAGAGACTTTTCGGTTGAAATTGAAATTGTTTGTTGTAGTTGCAAGTGTGTATCTGTATCTGTAGATGTATCTGTAGCTGTAGCTGTATCTATAGCACTGTATGTACCCGTATCTTCTGCGCACTTGCAAAATATATTTGATAAAATTATCAAGAATTCGTATAAGCAGAATTTTCAGCTGGCAAATTGAAACAACAAAGAATGAAATAAAAAAATACATATAAACTAGATAGAAGGATAAAGAACTAGAGAAAAGGAAAAAATAATATGTAAATAAATAATATAATATATAAACTATAATATATAATGTTGAGCTGCACCCAATGAGTAGCCTAATTAAAGTTCCACGTGATTTTGATTGTGTATCTATAGTGAAATTCTTCGACCTAATTATATTTTTAAATTTGCCGACTTATTAGGAGTCGCATTAAGGTATTGGTAATTAGTGAGGTTAGGGTAATTAGCCCTTAATTGCCATTATCTAGGGTAATCTCAACAAATGTGCGCATTTAAAAGGCACCCGTTGTTCCATACTAATCAGCAAACTCTTTCTGAATCCCCTGAAACCCCTGGATCACCATGAAGTTCACTTTGCTACTAATCACTCTAGTGCTACTGCTGTCCTTGGCCATGGCACAGCCGTTGGCCCAAGAGCCGCAGGAACTGAAACTGCCTGGCCCGGATGTAGTGGAGGATCTACCCCAGGTGCACAGCCGGCAGAAGCGTAGCGTTTGCGATATGCTAAAACCCTTTAATCATTATGTATGTAAAGCATTCTGTAAGAGTATACGCCGCAAAGAAGGCTTTTGCAATAAAAGGGGAGTTTGTCAGTGCCATCCCTAAGATCTATAACTATGTTAATATTACTAAGAAACTATGTAGGTAATCAAAGAAATAAAATATACTTGTCCATATCAAAAGTCTGACTCAGTGACTCAGTCTATAACTTTCTTAATGATCTATGTACTAGCTAAGATAAGCCGCTGAAAAAACCAGTAAAACAGCTCTTCCTCAATCGATATATATGGAAGGAGTTTGTCTAATAGATTCACTGATTGATAATCATCTCACAGCCCAAATGGTTAGACATAGCGAGGTATTATCATTGCGAGATAATAGATAGTATAGAATAGATAATAGATAGTATAGAGATAATAGATAGTATAGATAAGGCAAATGATAAGATACTATCGATATGCTGCCAAATATATGGTGATACTAAAGGGTTCCCTTTTTCCGCCGCAGGAACTATCCAGTAAAGTAATATAAAGTGAATTCATATTGTTAAAGCTCTAGACCCAATTATGTTTTTTGAATTTGTCAACTTATAAACAGTCAACAGTTAAGCTATTGGTAATTCAAGATAAGGTAAGTAGCTCGCAATTGCCATTAATCATCATCGTATCTCAATTCAGCCATGTAAATTGAAAAAAGTCACCGTACCATGTAAAGTACAGCGAGTAAAGTACGCCAAGCCTATCGATCTTGAGGCAGAACGTAGACTGTAGACTGATATGATTATGCTGCTGCCATATAAAAGACACTTGCGAACGCACAGAGATCAGTTCAGTCTTTTCACTCTTCAAAAGATCATCCTGAGATATAGACAATATGAAGTTCACTCTGTGCCTCAGCCTCATCGCTCTGCTCGTCTGCTTAGCACAGGCTCAGCCGGTAACCCAGGAACCGCAGGAACTAGAGCTCATTGCTGGCCAGGATGCACTCGAGGACTCGCCTCTGGCACACAGCCGGCAGAAGCGCGCTGCCTGTGACCTGCTGAGCGCCTTTGGTGTTGGTCATGCTGCCTGTGCCGCCTACTGTCTGGGCATACGCCAGGGCTACCGAGGAGGCTACTGCAACGACAAGGCAGTCTGTGTGTGCCGTCGCTAAGATCTGAGAAGATCTATTTATATTTATATAATATTAATAAATTATGTAGCTGATCAGCTGAAATTAAACTTACTTGTCCTTATGAAAAGTCAGACTTGCTGTTAGCTAAATTATACTAATGATATTAAAGGACTTATCCTTCTCCCCAATTAGGTTGGGACAAGGTAATTATATTAAATGAATTCGTATTGATAAAGTACCACGTGATTCGTACTTATCTATTGTGGAACTCTCAGACCTAATTATATTTTTAAATTTATCCACTTAAGGTATTGGTAATTAGTCAAGGTAAGCTAATTAGCCCTTAATTGCCATTACCTAGGGTAAGTTTAAGAAAGGGCATATATAAAAGGCAGCCGATGTTCCCTATGAACTATCAAAGTCTTTCCGAAGCACCTAAAACCCATTGAGTACCATGAAGTTCACCTTGCTACTAATCGCTTTAGTGCTACTGCTGTCCTTGGCCCTGGCCCAGCCGCAGCCGTTGCAGCTCCCAGCAGTGGAGGATCCACCCCAGGTGCTCAGCCGTCAGAAGCGTGCTCTCTGTGATCTGCTGAACCCCCTTGGTGTTGGTCATGCTGCCTGTGCTGCCTACTGCATAGCCCTTCGCAGGGGCTTCCGAGGAGGCTACTGCAGCGACAAGGCTGTCTGCATTTGCCGTCGTTAATATCTAACTATCTACTACTATTTGAATATTATATATAACTGAATATACACTGCAAAAAACAAAAGGAGAGTTTTGGTCTTTGTTTTAATTTTATATGTTGTCCTGTCAAGAATAAACTGCTCTTGGTATTAAGAGTGTGAGCTTGATTCAAGTATAATATTCTAATCAAAGTTTTGCTTAAACAGATAACTGACTTCATCTCAATTTAAGTAGAGTCGAGGCCTAAAAATCGCAGTATATTGTGATTGATATGCTCATAAATTCGAGACTGCTTAACAGCAACTTAAGAACTGTCTTTGGAAGTCATTAGCTTATCTATAATTAGCTGCACTCTCCTAATGATCCATGCACAGCTGTAGCTAAGATAAGACCCTATAAAAAGCAGCAGAGAAGCGCTTTAACAATTACTTAGTAAATCCATTTAAACAACATGCAGCTCTTCACCATCCTGGGCCTGATCCTGGTACTGCTGACGTGCTCTGGCGAGGCACAACTGTTCGATAGAAGACCCAGACCAAGTATACCAGCACGTATCGCCTGCTCTCGCCTGAGTGTCTTGATAAGGAATCACACAGCCTGCGCCTCCTACTGCATTAACAGAAGGGGGGCTAGGGGAGGGTATTGCAATTCGGAGGATATTTGTGTTTGCCGGGATAGACTAGTGCCCAATCTCACCTGCGGACTCATTAGTTAAAGCAATAAATCTTTTGAATAATAATAAAGAAAAGTATTAAGTATATACGATTTCTATGTTTTACTCTCTGAATTGAGCAGGTTAATTAATGATAACTTTACGAAACGAAAAGCTATATGGATTTCAGCATTATCCAGTTAGCTGAAGAGGACTGGGAACTAATAGATTGCATTTGCGTAGTTTGAAAGTGCATCTAATTAGTGCCTACTTTTATCATAGCCTCATTTCAGTGCCAAATAATTAGCCATACATTAGCTTATCTACATACTAGCTATACTCTCCTAATGACCCATGCACAGCTACAGCTAAGGTAAAATCCTATAAAAACCAGTAAAAGTAAATTCCAGTTAATAAATCCCTTAAACAACATGCAGCTCTTTCTTGGTTAAATAAATACAGTTGTTATTTATTAGTAATCAAAAAGAATGAAGTTTAATCAATTTCTGTGTTTTACTCGCTGAACTGTCATAATTTACGACAAAAGTATACTTTAAAACAAGTGAAAGATACTATGATACTATACGAGTATAGTACACTAAAAGTGTTGAACCTTTCAAGTGGAGAAGCATTAAATTCGTATTTGCACTATTTGAAAGTGTATCTAATTATTGTCTACTTTTATCACAGTCTCATTTCAGTACCAAATGATTTGCCTTATCTATAATTAGCCAAGCTCTGCTAATGACCCGCATTATAGCCAAGACTTGGTCATATAAAAGCCCGTCGAGCGGAGCTTCCTTTAGTTAGTAAACGCAACCCTTGACACAACATGAAGCTATTCGCCATCCTTGGACTTCTGGTGCTCTTCTCTTGGTACAGCGATGCCCAAATTGGAGATCGCGTTAGAGATGTAGTCACCTGTCGAATCTTGAGTGGAGGAGGTATTGTGAATCATACAGCATGTGCCACCTACTGCATTCGAGTGCGAAGTGCAATTGGAGGTTACTGCAATTCGAACAACGAGTGTGTGTGCCGTGCTCGATTATTGCCCAGACCCACAAGAGGATCGTTAGGTTAGGCGGTAGCTGAGGAATAGACGTCAGCTCACTTAGGCCAAAAGAGGCCCATTGTGGTACCGAAGAGGATCGTAAATTTACACAAATAATGTTTGAATAAATGTATAATTATGGAGCATTCAATTATATGCTTTGTTATTTTGGGCAGACACTCTAAATAATATAAAATTTAATATACAATTTTTCAGACATTTCTAAAGGTAAGTCTTCCATATCATCTTGAGGTTACTTCTGCCTTAAATACTTGTTTTAAACTTTGATAATTTATAAGGAAATTCTAGCTATGAAAAATACAACTGATTTTAGTTAGTTATTTCTTTTGTGTCGTCAAAGGTGTCTAATAACTGCATAGAATTATCATAGTCTGAACTCAGCTCCCTCTAATTCTAATATTCTAATATTCAAAAGTACATTAGCTTATCTATAATTAGTCAAGGCTTAATTACGAATAATGGCTATATATTCAAGTCGGTTTAGCTCAAGTAGTTCAGTTCAACAGCTACACTCAACACCCTCTGCAAATCTCACCATGAACTTAGCCATATTTGGAGCCCTAATCCTGCTCATCGCTGCTGCAGGGGCACAGCGTTTATCTCCACAGGTGGAGCCGGAAGCTTTGCCGCAATACATTGGTGACAGTTTACCACCTGTTCTTAGCCGCCAGAAGCGAGCCACCTGTGATCTGCTGAGTGTTCTGCACATGGACCACACGCCCTGTGCTTTGCTGTGTATGGCCAAAGGTCACACTGGAGGTCATTGCAACAGTGAAGCAGCTTGTATTTGTCGCTGAATGGTATTAGTAAACTAATGCAAATATATACTAAACTCAGTCAGTTGGATCTGATTGATTTTGAGCATGTATCTTTTATAATTTGAGTTCTAATAAAATCTGTTTTGCAATCTGAAATAAATGGTTTTATTGCTAAGTATCATAAGTGAGACACCACAATAGAAATTAAGGATTTTTTATACTGAACTTAATAGAATACAGTAGTATTATTAATTTTGTAGTAATTGTCACAGTTTCCTCTTTTGAGGTATTCTATAATCTATAGATTATGCGTATTAACTTTAACGAATCAATGCCTAATCAGTTCACCATCAATCTCGGTGGGGTTTACTTAATAAAAATATCAAAATATTAAAAAATTTATTAACAAAAGGGCAACATTTAATGTATTCAACGCATGAAGTAGAATGGGATTCACACAGCTTTCGTACAGCACCTTATTGTTATAGTACGTGACCAAAGATAAATGAAATCCATCAGTCCTATGACTGAGCACTCAGCCGTACCCAGAACCACAGCAGAAATCACCCACTGGTAATCCCCTAGATTATCTAAAAGACTTTGCGTATAGATAGCTAGATTTTATGATATTTAAGGGCTTGAGACGACCGACAGTTGAATTGTACTTCTAAAGCTACTCAGATCACATCAATCACAATGAGGCTCTGTGTCATTCTAGCTGCGATGGTGCTGCTAGTGTCCCTGTCCTTAGCCCAGGCACAGCCTCTTGAACAAGTGGAAATGGAGTTGGCTGAGTCTGAGCTAGTGACACCGTCGGAGGTGGAAGAAGCAGCCACTGACTTGTTCGACAAGGAGGCGCTTACTGACCACGATGAAGTGGAGTCTGTGGCATCCAACAGTCGCCAGAAACGCGCCGCTTGTACTTGCCGCAGAGTGAACAGGCGAGTTCGATGCGTTTGTCGTCGTAAATAAAGGAATACTTAAGTGTTGAAATATCTCAAATATTATATAGAGTCCTGTTAATAATCCAGTTATTTTTCATAAGGATATAAAGTAAATGCATATTGTTAAAATACCACGTGACCGTTGCATACTATCTGTTGTTGAATTCTTAGACCTAATTATACGTTTTAAATCTGCGAACTTATCAGTACTCACATTAAGGTATTGGTAATTAGTCAAGGTAAGGTAATTAGTCCTAAATTGCTTTTGACTAGGAGCATATAAAAAGCACCCGTTGATTCCAACGAACCATCAAAGTCTTTCTGAAGTCTCTGAAGAAAACCCCCTCAAGTACCATGAAGTTCACCTTGATAATAATCGCTCTAGTGATGATGCTGTCCTTGGCCGTGGCACAGCCAGCAGCCGAGGAGCCACCCAAGGTCCTCGAGGAAATTCGCATATATGACGAGAAGTCCAGTGCCGGGGAGAAGTCCAGTGCCGGGGAGCCAGTAGACAGTGTTCCGGCTAGATGCTATTGCGTGACCATTCGTGGAGTGAGAGTGTGTCGTTGCAATTGATTGAGTTCAATCGACTTGAAAATCAAAATAATGAGCATATAATAAAGTGTAAGATCACAATAAACTTGCAACTTTAAGCGCATTTGTGTATTTATTTTGGCAGCGAACCTATTTGACAGATTTCACAGAGCTTTCCTAACCTACCACACGGAAATAAGTATATGTGCATTTTTGTGTTTGCTTCTTTCTTTTAAAATAATAACAAAACTTATTTCCTGCGTATGCAGTTTTTTCTACATAACTGTAATGTTCACTTATAGTCTGCAAGACTTTGTTTTGCTACTCATTTTTAGTACCGTTACCTCTTATACAGTCGGCAGTATGTCATTTTCATAGGAAATAAGTAAATGTGCACAAACGAATATTTTAAGCTTTGGACTGGCAAACCTTTAACTATTTATGTATGTATGTATATATCTAAAAGACTGTAAGAATAGATAGCTACATTTTTAGGTATTTAAGAGCTGGACGAGAGTTGAATTCTACTAATTGATTTACTGTGATCAGATCGAGCATAAGGTGGAAGTCTACTTGTCCTTCTCCCAGGCACAGCTTGTGGACGAGTTGGAAATGGAGCTGGCTGTCTTAGAGTCTCAGTCAGCGCTCGTTGTAAATAAAAGTGTACTGTTAAAAGTACTACAAATATTAAACTTTGAATTCCTGTTAATAATACTTTTATTTTCAATAAAAATATAAAGTGAATTCGTTTTGTGTTTGTTTACTTTTGCCTAATATCTGTTGAGGAACTCTAAGACCTACTATAATTATGCATTCTAAATTTGCAAACTTACTGGCAGGCGCCCTAAGGTATTGATAATTAGTTTAGGTAAGGTAATTAGCACTTATTTGCCATTACCTAGGCTACTTCGAACTAAGGGTACATAAAAATCACCCGTTGTACACCCTACAGATGACAAAGTCACTGACATCCCTCGAGTACCATTAAGTTCACTTAGTTACTACTGCTGATGTCCTTGGCCGTAGCACAGCCGATAGACCAAGAGCCCTCCCCGTTCTATGAGGAGGTTCAAGAATTAGACGACAGGAGATGAGAGTAAAGTCTATGATAGTAGCTGGACATAAGTTAAGGTTTAAGTTTGCCCTTCTCTAAGTAGTTGATGATCTACATCAACCTCTCCCTGTCAAAAACAATTATCGAATCGCCGACCCTTATTTAGGAGTCCGATTTGGCTGCAATTTTGACATTAGCCTTCTAAGGGACTGACTATATAGTACTGTAGTATAATTAATTAGTCTTGCGATATTAGAGAAGTAGTGGGTCGGTTGGCTAAGTACTTATCGGACAGTCCTCGCATTTTAAATCTGCGAACCTATCAGCAGTCACGTTAAGGTATGGGCAATTAGGCAAGGTAAGGTAATTAGCCCTTAATTGCCTTTAACTAGAGTAATTCGAAATAAGGGTATATAAGAGCACTCGTTGATCCCTACGAACCATCAAAGTCTTTCTAAAGCCTCTGAAGAAAACCTCTCAAGTACCATGAAGTTCACCTTGCTACTAATCGCTCTAGTGATGATGCTGTCCTTGGCCGTGGCACAGCCGGCAGCCGAGGAGCCACCCAAGGTCGTTGAGGAAATTCGAGTATATGACGAGAAAATCCATCCTGGTGGCTCCATAGATAGTGCTCCGGCCAGGTGCTATTGTGTGGGAGTTGGTCCATTCCGAGTTTGCCGTTGCTAAAACTCAATCGAATTGATTTTCAAAATAATGAGCATATTAAAAGTGCGAGATATCAATAAGCTTGCAACTATAAGAGCACTTGTCTATTTATTTTGACCTGCAGCAACCTGAATTGACAGATTTCACTGTTCGCATAGTTTTATAATATACTGAGCGATTCTTATCGCTGGGTCACAGAGTTCGCCAGATGCAAACGTGGATCAGGAAGGCAAACTGTTAGCAAAAGTGGATTTCATTCTTAAATACACACTTGATTCACAGCTAAGAAAATTGTACATAGACACACGGACACAATACTTACAAAACATCTATAAAGAACTGCTCTCAGACTGCTTGTTCTTATCAATTAAACGAATAAACAAAAACAACAACCACAAGTAGAAAGAGTGCACAAACGGAGAAAGGGAGAAGCGCTGAGCCACTGAGAGACACACGCTCAATTAACGCCAATTATACGTGAACTCGCAGCGAAATTGTTAATAAAACATTATAGCAAACATTATAAATTTTTCATATGTTGTGGGCTTTTAATCACACTTATTTGCACAACCAATTGCAGCTACATGAACCGGCTAATTCCATCACAACAAGAATAAGAACAAGAGCATTTGTTCATCGCATTTATAGTACTTTTTCTCACAGCTTCTCGATATCGCTCTGAAGAACCGCACGCGAGAATTTCTTAATTTACACTGGCCCAGCAGCTATCAGTATTGCGCATTTCAAACATATACTAATTATCTATAATCTCGACCCACACAAACACAGCTGTGAGTACATTTAATGCAGAGCACAGCATGCACTGGCGCTGACATTTGAAACACGCGCCATACGTAGTCAGCGAAAAATGATGCCTATCGATAACTTTAGTAACAGTGCAGAATAATAATAGAATAATAATATAAACGCATTTCTATTTACATTGAGCACATATGTATCGTCAAATGATTGACAATTGGACATAGAAATTAATTATTAAACTTACCAAAGCTTGTCATGTTAGCCTACGTTCGATGCAACTTGGTTTGTTTTCCTTTTGTTAGGCACAATCAACAACAAATCCTTGAGCACTTCGCACCGAGCCTCTCAAACCCTGTCCTCACACACCGTGCCTCTAAAACCGGTCAGTAGAGGAATTTTCATTTATACAACGCGGCTAATTTCATGTTCGTTAATTAACAGCGTGCACCAAAACGACAGTTCAACTGCAAATGTTATTAGAGAATTTTTTATTATAATCATTTCCATCTTAATTATATCGGTTTTGAATTGTTTAAATTCACTTTTTTCACAACAAGCGAGCGTAGCGCATCTCACAGCTGCGTTTACAGCGAACTGTTAACTATTCTGACATTTTACAACACTGGGGGATATTTGGAATTTTGTTTTTAGAATCAAACCAGAGGCATAGTTACCTCTGTTTACTCTTATCTCTAGCTGTTGAATTTAAAATATTTAAGTGTTAACTCAATGCTGGTTTTTAGATAGTCGCCGCTTCAGCAGTCGCCATAAATTGTCCCAGTGTAGCAATTATCATATAGCTCTCCAGCGTAGTTCAAATCGCATGCGTTCTGCTGACGTGGTTCAAACAAATTGTTATCGCCGAATTAGTAAAAATATAAATTAAATTATTGTTAAATAGTTGTCTATTATGCAAAACCTAAACGTGCTGATTTGCTGCTTTGTGGCTCTGGCCATCACCACACAGGTGCATTCCTATAGCTTCACATCCAAGGAAGTCAAATGCCATGGTAAGCACAAAGGCGGGTTTTCCACCTGTTGGTCTGAATACCTAATATAACATTTGATTAGTCTGCAAGGTTACGGTGCAGGAGATGGAGGAAGCAATTGCCAAGGAAGATGGCAAGAAGATGGTCGATGTCAGCGGTTTTCGGTTGGACTCTGCTGGAAATTCCATAAGCAAACGTGTGCGCTATGTCAAATCGGAAATGTTCCTCACAGAACTCATGGAAAAGATCTGTAAGTGGGCTTTAATTATCGACCAAGATTTTCTATATAATATGCTGCGTGTTTTAGGTGAGAAAATGGATGATTATCTTAAGGCCACGTATAAGAGCAACGGCAAGTTCACCCTACTCAAGATGATTGTCGATGGCAAAATGAATCCAGATTCATCGCTCGTAGATTTCGTGCAGGACGGCGATCTCAATAAGAGCTTGGGCCACTTTTGCCTAGAGGTGCTGGAGGACCACGAGGAGCAGTTCTTAAAAGCCTTCCAAGCAGAAGACCTGGGCAACGATTTGGATATCAAAATCTGCTCTGCTCAGGCGAAATACTGCGACGAGGCACCCGTCCAGGACGAGTACGACTTTGACGGCAAGGAAGAATTGTGATGCAACCGGGAGTCCATGACAAATTTAACGAATTTCCATGATCATCATAGTTATCGAGGCGCCTGCTACAGACGCTATACTGTACTGAAAGCTTTTGAACTAAATTTTAAAAATTTTTATACGTGACCCACAAAAGAAAACTCGACAATAAAATCAAAACGTGCAATTTGCTCAACAATATATTCGTAAATTTATCAGTTCATCAACATATCAGTAGTTGCCAGGCTGTTGCTAGCCATCTATTCCTCAGGTGGGCTGAAACAGATTAGATTATAATTAGGACTTAACAAACATCGATTGTACCCCAGCTTACGGTGGCTGGACATTGCGCAGCATTTGATGGCGGACCACCAGCATTGGAGCACCAAATCCAAGTATTCCTAGTATTGTGTAAAAGATGGTGAATCGAACTGGATTATCCATTCCTTTGCGAAAGGGCATGTTCTGTTCAATGGGATAAAAGGCTAGACTGGAGAATGGCCGCAAACTTACAATCACTTACCAAGCCAGGAACGCCGCCAGGATAACCATGTGCAAGGCGCGTCTGCGGTAAATTTATATAACGCAATTGCGAGCGTAATGGAAACATGTTTTTAAAGAGAAAACTATTTAGATTTTTCCGACTCCCTGTCAAGCTGGAAATGTTATTTGTTTGTACGTATAGGCGATATACACCCAAATGTTGTTCATTCAATATCTCGAAGCCAACTTGGTGAAGGAAAACAAGGCACTTTCGGTCTTTAGTTTCTGGGTAACTTTTATTACATTTAAACTTTTGACTTAATGTTAATCTGTAACACAATTTGCGACACGGCGGCAGCTGCAGCAAAACATCGCAATCTGTAAGCAAAACATAGAAACTAATATTATAATGTGTAACTACACCACCACCGATTGAACTAACCTTACATTTTGTGATGTTGTTGTTGCTGCTGCCGCTGGTCGAGGGGCGCTGCGATGGCCTCAACGCTTACTTCTTCAACAGCTGATGTCTGACGATCAGGAAGGGCGAGCCAAAGCCCAGCACGCAGCCGATGGTGAACAATGCGGTGACCCTATATTTGTTCTGAATGCTGAAGGGCAGATTCTACAATAAACAAATATTTTGCAACAATATTATTGATTTTTCAACAGGATTATGCACAAGTTATGTAACCACATGGGGGCTGTGGCGACTGCTGCTTACCTCGCCGGGAACACCACCGTGGCCGCTGAAGCGCACCATCGATTGGGAGAAGTTGCGTGCAATAACACTGCTGCGGCCCAACATTTTGTTAATTTGATTTGATTTTATTTACGAAAAACGCGAACGCAGAAGTTGTTGGTCAGCCGAGCAAAAAGTGTGTACTCACTGCAATTGGCGATAACACAAACAGCAACGCTTATCGGTATACCACTTGCAACTCTGCTAATACCGTATGAAATTCCAGTCGTGTTTATCGATATATCGCATAGTAAGCTGTTCGTGCTTATCGGTTAGACCTTATTTGGCGGCAAATTCAAAAATGCTCTGAGAGTGGTTACCATTATAATATTTATCGATTCAGTAACTTAGTTTCGTGCTTATCGGTTTGAACACATTCGGCGGGAAATTCAAAAGTATTCTGTGAGGTGTTACCATTATTTTATTTATTGATTCAGTAACTCAGCTTATCAGGTAATCATCAACCAACTAAATTTAAAATCCTTAACAACATAATAATAGAGTGTTGGGGCAGCTTTAGCTTTTGGTCTTAGCACTTAACAAAACTTAAACTAGTGCTTAGTTCAGCTGGCGAAGAAACACCTATACAGCATATACAGTATGCCAAAGAGCCACATGCCCTTGAACAGTTTGTCCACGACCCACATGCTGTAAGAAAATGTAGATGTAGTAAATCATTTAATGGTTAACGTAATGATGCTTACACTTTCATGTGCCGCTTGGCTGCGGGAATGGACTCATCGGATTCCTTGAGTATAAGACGACGTGCGCACATCACGCAGTTTTTAAAGTAGTCTATCAGATCCAGATCGATCTTCTCGATGACAAAGTTCTTTCGTTCCTTACTGTTCATCAAATTGCGTAATTTGACAGCTTCTGAATTGTCGAAACTCCAGACATTGTTGGCATAGTACTCAAAGACTTCAAAGCCCTTGGAAATGCGGTTCTGGACACGGCATAGACTGAAAATGAATCGGCATATGTATGAATACTTGTATAGACTCCAGCAACTACTCCACTTACACGGGTGGATAGCGCAGCAGTATCAGCAGTGCATCCACAAAGACAGCTGGTATCCAGTGGAAGAGTATCATGCAGATGTAGTGCACCCAGTAGTTGGACTTCATTGAACCGCCCGGATACCAGGCCACTCCGTTCAGCGGCACTTCGTTCTCAATGACCCAGCGACCCAGCTCGATGATCTCCGCCCAGGAGACCTTGATCTCATTGGACGAGGTCATGTGGGCCACTCGATTTGAGTTATCCGTTCCGACAGTGATGTTACGCCAGCTGGCAACCAGCATGCCATTCACGGCTACGTCCACGGGCAGAAAATCGCCGTAGCCCGAGGAGTTGCAGTACATGGTGCGTATAACACCCTTGCCAGCTCCAATTAGCAGACCTGTGGGGCCGTTGATGTTGTCCGTCCAGCCGGGAATGGGCTCCTTCCATACGGGAATCACAATGGAGGGACGCAAGATGACCGCCGGCAGCTCGTTGAACTTCTCCACGACCAGAGCCTCCGCCAGCGACTTGGTATACGCATAGGTATTGGGTATGTCGCCCAGTATCTTGCGCTCAATGGAGTTCACATCGTCATCCGTCAGCCACTCGCAGGCCTCAATCACCTTGTGAGGATTGGCAGGTGGATCGTAGGGTTTCTCATACAGAGTTTTCACATGGAGATGACAGTAGGCCGTGGAGCAGTAGGCAAAGAAGTCCAGATGCTGCAGCTTGCAAGCCAACTCCAGCATGTACTTGGTGCCACGGGTGTTCATGAAGACGGCATTGCGCAGAGGTTCATCGAAGCTGCAAGAGAAGTGGAGAGGATTAGCCAGGGGATTGGGGAATTGGGACGGACCTACTTACCGCACTGTGGCAGCACAGTGGTACACAATGGACACCTCGTTGCGCAGGATCTCCAAATCCTCATCGGAGATGCCCAGGCCGGGCAGCAGCACATCTCCAGCAATGGCCACCACCTGCTGCAGTATCTGTTCCTCGCCACGCAGCTGCTTCACCTGGTCAAAGAGCTGTAAAGGAAGTAACCTCTACTGAGTTTGCGTTTAATTATAATTATGCTTAATGAACTTACCACATTCTGAAATATATCCTTAATACGCTCCTGTGGATGCTTGCCCTTCTTGGGCCGTATCAGCAGATAAATTCGCTTCAGTTCCCCACACGACCTGCGGCGATTAATAATGCACTGATTATGCTTATGGAGAATTATTGAGGTCACGTCTGTCCACTCCGACTACGCAACGAAACTAAACGAATGAAACCAACTGGAGCGCAAGCTGCCAAACCGCCCACATGCCGCCCCAACCAGTATCTCATAGATACATTTGTATCTGCAGCATGTGCTGTAACTCGAAAGTTGCAAGCTGTGTGAATTGTCGCTGTTATCTCCATCAATACCTGTATGCCGCAACTTCCTAATCGAACTCTTTACACATTTTGCCAATAAAAAAATGAATTATAATTTAAATATCCTGCTTGGAGTGGTTTCAAATACTATGGGAATTCATCAGAGATGCCAGACACGAACTAGACTAACCCGAAAATTACCTCATTCTCCTTTCAGTGTCCTCAGACAAGCAGCGGATGTGTGTCTTAAACGCAGCAATTAACTAGTCAACTAATCTCATAAATTAATGCATAATTTACATGATCTTGCCAGTAGTTTTTACAGTCACTAACTTTAGTAATAGTTGCTAGTATTTGAATGTAGGTTAGATAGTTGCAGGTAGCTCTTGTCAAAGGCGAAACTCTACTAGAGTATTACTCAGCCGAACATCAGTTGACTTTTCAGTAATATAATACTTATCTACATCTATGCATATAAAGTAGCTTGTCCTTACTGACTGACTGTCTTATTAGTGCTATCAACGTGTGTCTTAGATGCCTTAGAAGTATCTCTAGTACTTCCTTTAGGACTCCAGTGGACTCAGCACTCTTGTCTTTTTATAGTTCAACTGTCTAGTGACTAGCCTCTAATCAATCCACTCCCCTCTGTCTTATGTCCAACATTTACGTACCTTAGCAGCTTCTCGACGAGCACCTTTCCCAGGAAGCCTGTGCCTCCAGTGATGAAGAGGCTGCGACCCTTAAAGCAGGCAGCAATGCGATCGACTTCCTCCTCATCGACGCGTCCTATGGTGACAGCATCCTGCTTCTCGAACTCAAATTTGGGCCTAGCTGTCATGTTGCGGCAGCTGTGGGAGCTAGAGTAAGAGTTAGGGTATATATTGTATGTCATAAATAAATTCATAAAATATTCAATTAAAATGATATAATAAAAGCATATTTTAGATAAAGATAATGCTGATTATTTGCAGTAGTAAGAGAGCAGTAGTTAGAGCTTAAAGTGAATCCGCAGCTAGCAAAGAAATTAACTCTAACTAGGAGTAATAGTTCCACAGCGTAATAGTAGTCTCAATTAGTACATAGTTCGAGTGTTAAGTATGTTTCATCGTTTATTTTAGTCACTATAAACTATAAAATGCCCTCGTCTGTGGCTCTAAATGTCGCTAATCAAGTGCAACATAATTCATTTGATCTTGCTCAGAGATTCAGCATTCATCAATCGACTTTGATCAACTGGTTTTGTGTCTCTGTCTCTGTGTCGCTGTCCTCAATGTTAAGTGCCAAGTTGGTGTCCAAGCTGGCCAGTGAGCAGGGCTAACCGCGAGACGGAGACACTACAACAAATCTGACACTTGGTCGTCGCAGAGATTGCGCATACGACGCGTGTAACGCAGAGACGCATGTGGGCCAATTAAGTGCGGCATTGCGACACATGCGCTTGGCTCCGCTGATTTTGTAGCTTTTATGTTTTATTTTGACTGCTTATGGTCAGCTGGTGTGCCATGATAGTGAGCTCGTAAACGCGCTCGAGTAGATCGAGCAGTAGTCCCCTGCCTAACCTTCTCCTACTACTACCAGCTTTGGGCGTTGACAAGCGATCAGGTTATGCGCTGGCAAGTGCGACAGCTGAGCTGGTGATACCCTGTAGTAAATCAGAGATGTTCTACCGTCAATTCACTCTTTCAGTTCATAAAAATATGCTTACATTTCGGCTTTAACTTTAACTGCCAAATTAACATGAAAATCTCAAATTTCATTTCTCTTTTATGGCTTTATCGCATCGCATCGAATCATTGCTAATCGCTTTAGCATTGGCCGACAGTAAAGCCTAAGCGCAGGCCAAGATCAACTCATTTATGACACTTGCTTCGCAGTTCAGCTGTAATTAAACTGCTTTTCAATTAAATTTTAATTAATACACAGGCACACCGTGCCAAACACAAAAGATTCAAGCAACGAACTCCGCCGATAAAGGTGTTTGGAGTGGAGTGGCATGGGGTGGTGGTAAGAGTAACTATTCCACTGTTACCACAGCGGACTGTGAGCTTAATGGCTCAACAGGTAAATAGTTAAACGGGTGATAAACCATAAACCTTTTGACCCACTTCCAAGTATGTGAACTGTTGTCTGTTTGTAATAAATGGAACTCTTTTTATGGCCTCCAGCTGAAACTGGCTACAACTCGAGAGCAATTCCAAAATTATATCATTACATCTAGTTCGACTTGGGTCTCTAACTTGGCTCTGACTTTTCTAAACGTTTTGCCTGTCATTCCACTAAACACTTTCAGTTTCTCATGCGATCAAACAGATTTCAACCGAGGGGAGTGTGTGTGTTTACTGTAGCTGGAGCCTGGTCCAAGTCAGAGATGTGAAACCGCACGTATCGCAGATAAACAACAAACAAGAAGGAACGACCACACTTGCAGCAAGTCGAAGACTATATACCCTAACTAACTGCACTCAATGATGACTATTCTAATCACACATATACCCTATGTATACCCTAAGTGTCTATACACAGTGATAACTGCTATAAGCTCAGAGCCCTCTGGCTCTTATCAACCGACAGACTCTGCCTTATGTAGAGTATATGACAAAGGAGTAACTGCAGCAGCGGCAGCAGCTGGCACTGTGGCTGGCCGGGAGCATATGGCTCAGTGACAACTTAAGTATACTTTTGGCCATTGTCGAAAACACAACAACAACAACAACTTAAGAGTTATCCAATTGCATTTTTTTTTTTTGTGTGAATTTTGTATTTTATTTTCGTTTTGGGTATTTGGTTAAAAGTTGAGCAACCAGTTTGTGGCAACGGCAAGATGTCAACGCAGGCAGTTAAGGAAGAATGGCAAAGAGGTGGCCAAGCCTGCCCGAATCAGCGATCAATACAGGTATTTGCCATTTTCCGGCTAGGCAATGTGTGTCAAGGATCTGGGCCGCAGACCAAAGCTTGTCTAGCAGCTCCATTAAAATTTCGGCTTTTTAAATTACACCAATACCGCATTTTGAATGCAAAATTTATGGATCGGTTTGAACAGCATTAATCGATAGTCAATGAGCGGCAAACGCATAAATTACTATAATTAAAGCAGCGTCACCTTCGTTTTATTAAGATTGATTTTTTATTTGCAACACACTTCAGCTTCCTCTTGCTATACTACAATCGATTCACAACTCTCGACTTATCGATTAACACTTGGTAGCAGGACTCGCGGCGTTGCCAGTACGTTTCGAATTCGGCGTACGCGCACACTGAATGCTAAACTCCGACTGAACTGACTCGACTGCAAATTAGGAAAAACGAAACGAATCGAATAGAAAACAAAAACAGCTAAGTGAATACTACGATCAAGCACAAAATAAAAACCGAATAACTAAAAAGCTGAAGCTAAACTATGCATCGTGTCGCTTACACACACACACACATGCACACCGACAGCCTGGTCTTCGTAGACTAGCTGAACCGTACTAACACACACACACACGCACACATATCAGAAATGTATGCAAAAAGCACACGAGCTGCTGCCGACTCGCAGTCGACGTCGCTGCCCAGCTCTCTTCGGTCAGAGGTTCAGTTGGCACACTCTGCCATGCTTTCTCAATTGCTGTTGTTGTTGCTGCTGTTACTGCCTGTATTTGTTTGTGTTATAATTGGCTTTATGCGCTCTCTAAGTAAACGAACAAACGGTTCGATCCCAACCTGAGGCTGCGCACCAGCAAGATCGTCTTCCAATAACACCAACAACTACAGCAGCTGGCCTGCCGTTATTGCCTCAGTGACGTCGCAGTCGGCGCTCTGTTGTTGTTGTTGTTGTTGTTGCTATTGCTGTTTACTGCTTCCCGTGCAGTTTAGAATGTGACGCAATTGAGCGCAGCACAGCGCAGCGCAACGCATGAATTTATGGTTATGTTTATGGCTGGACATGCTACAATTTGTTATAAAATCTTTTACAGCATATAGGCCGAGTAGTTCGCATTGTGTTTGCGTTAATTAGACAAATCAAATTGGCCATGGGCCAGCTACCTAACGGCGTCTGCACAAGCTTTTGCTTATTAGTTACACTGGCTGACCCCTTGACAACACGGGCACACTTCGAGTTCGAGTTCGAGTTCGAAATGTTTTGACAATGGCATTGACATCGAAGTCGACCTGCAGCAGCGGCGCTCTCACCGCGTTTTGGCGCGCTCATTTGAATACAAGGCCACAGCGTTAGAGTATGCGGCAGTTCGATTGGAAAATATGCATTAATAACTTTTAGACTTAATCGTTAAGGTGTTACTTGACAGAATCTAAACTGGACTGAGCTGGCACACGACCATCGTGACGGGAGGAGCTTTAGTTTTGTCGACTCATACTTATTTGGTATTTATGTAAATCGAATTAATATAATAACACACTATTCCGACAGCGACTAAGTAGTATGCGAATCGTATGGGCATTATGCATGCAAATGAATGCAAAAATAATTTCGTATTGATTTTGAGCGATCGTTGGGCCAAACCGGACCCATCCTATTGTTAGATTGACACATTTGCTGCGAACTTCCCTCCTCATTTCAGTGTTCTTTAAACTGAAGCAGCGACAACAGAAAACTGAAAACACAAAACACAAAACAGAAAAAAAAAACAAATAAAACTTGGCCTTTTTCAAAGCGAGGCCGTAATTACAGACTTCCGCTTACGAAAATGAAGTGCGCACCCAGACACGGCAAGCTGGCCATAGTCAAAACAAAGATGCGGAGGAGAGGAAGGAGAGTGTAGAAAGAGAGACGTATCGGGATGCTGACGGCGCCACAACGTATCCCGTTACAGGGCCATAAAACTCTATAAACGGCTGGCGTCGAGGCCAAATTATACCGCATACGCACACGTCGCAAAAGTAACCCCTCCCCCTCCCCACTCTTTCACTCCATGGCAAAGTCGTAGACCAGGCTAATTGAACGCAAGTTCACGCTTAGTTGGAGCGGGGTAGGGGTAGGGGGAGGGGGTGTGTCCTCTACTGCTCCTTGCTCTAAACTTAAAAGTGGGCGGTACATAACAATTGTGGGCGATTTGCATACAATTTGATGCTCAAATTGCTTCGAAAAGCAGCAGAGCGGCGTCAAAATGTTGCTGCGTCATTGTTGCTGGACGAAAATATGAATGGCAAATAAATGTATCCGCATAAAAAACTATATGATTTTTTATGACACACAGCGAGAGATGAGCTTACACTCGAAGAAAAACAAAGCAGGGATTATAGTCTAGGCGAATATAACATAATAAATCAACTATATATACTCAGAAGTCAATGTGTTGTAGAACAGCTGTGGTCTGAGTTCTGTATTATACCCAAAAGAATGTAGAACAGAATTGGTTGGAGTACTGCATAATTGTAGGATAAACGTAGAAGAGTTTTGGTTTGAGTATTGTACAATAGTTAACGACATGTAGAAGAGTTCTGCTTGCTTTGTTTTGAGTAATGTATAAGTAGGAAAAGAAAAAGTATAACAGCTTTGGTTGTAGTAGTGTGTAATAGAAGTAGAAGATCAATGGTTTGAGTATTGGCTAAGGAAACAACAGCTTTGTATAATAGTCAAGGAATAGTAGAACAGTTCTCTTACTACGCCACAGCAAGTAACTTCGGAACTGTTATATTTTCCATCATTATACTTGTGCTACTGTTATACCTGAGCTCAATAAAGGCAAACAGAGTTTAGCTGAGTTTAAACCAGGCTTTTGCGCAGTGTATTCAACTAAATCGAATGTGTTTTGTATGAGCATAGGCTTACGTTTGTCTGTATGCGTGTGTTTGTGTGTGTGTGTTTCTATGCATACAGTTAATAAAGATAATATATGCAGCAGCAGTACAATGCAACAATGCCAGTTTTGAGCCATTGTTTGTCTGACAGTCTGACAGTCTGTCTGACAAATAAACTTATCACTGGCAGCAGAGGGGAGGGCAGGGGCGGAACGGGGCGTGGATAGAGAGGCATTGTCAAGGCTGTTGTTGTCGCATATCTGTGGCGTGCAGCTTAGCTTAAAACTGTAACTGTAACTGTAATTCCAACTAAACAAAGAACAGCAATAGCAACAGCAACAGTTGCCAGCAACACTTGTTGCTCGCTGCCGCCAGCAACAACTCCCACGCAGCAACATGCAGCAGCAACAGCAACAGCAGCAGCAGCACGCTTTGTTTTTGTTGCTGCTCTCTGCTGCGCCTACAGTCCTTAACAAAGGACCACAGCGACTGTTCCCCTTGCGTCTGTGTGCTCTGTCGTCTGTCGCCAGTCGGCTGTCGCTGTGTCCTTTGTCGGTTGTCGGTTCTACATGGGTGTTGCAGCCTGTCGGTTGTTGCTTCTCGGCCGTCCGCAAACCATATAAAACCGGATGTTGGGCCAAAGACTCGCACAGAACTGTTTCACATTGGCGCGGTCAACAAGTGTCCTGGCTCAACATCCTTGACGGCAGCCATTCCCCAAAATCCAGTGTAAAGTCTAACAATATTCAAACTTGCTTTTCGGCTTTGGTTTCGTGGCATGTACATTTGATTCCCAACTGCAATTTGAGATTCTTTTCAACACCTGAAAGGAAAGGTGAGTTTGCAAAAGGTTAAAAGAAAAAGCCGTTGGGAAAACCGCAGTGCTTTGGTTACTGAGTGAATCCAGTAAAATTATTAGAGTGGATTGACTAAATTGAAGTACTTAGACCATGTACTTGTGTAATATTATTTAATATATAAATTATAAGAGATTATTGAGTGGAAAGTTTGCACTTGTTGCTGAATAACTCAGGCAAAATTTTGTGAAGTAAAAGTAGCTCATTTTGAGCTAATTTCTTTCGAAATACTATTATCGTATGGTTATCTAATACTTCTAGATTTTATAAAGAACTTATCTAGCTTGTGACATTATGCATTTCAATAAATAAATTCTTTCAAAAAACTCTGTCATACAAACAATTTTAAACTCGATTTTCCCCATATGACCTGATCTATAAAAGAGTCTGTCTGGTTTAAGATGCAATCTTTCAATAGCTTTCAAACTAGAGGACAATAGTTCTATTAGTTCTATTAGAGGTGCGTCCACTTCTAGACAGATTATATAATTTTTTATTGTTTATTTTGCAATTTTATTCGGCACTTTGGCTCAAGGCTAAGTCAAGTTTGTTATTCAAATGCAAAGAACTTAATTTGTTCCTTCTTTTCAAGCTAGTCGAATTATACATTTTATTTGCTTGTTTTTTAACTGCATTTAATACATTTAGAACACTGTGAATCAAGGCTAAATTGGGTACGAAGATCAAATGTAAAGTATGTGATTAGTTGCTGTTTATTATAAAATATAATATAGATTTGATAAAAAGAAAAGTTTCAAATTAATGCAATAAATTCTTGTAGAAAAGAAAGTCAAAGATTTTTCTGCAATGAGCTTCGTTTTATTTGAAATATAAATAGGCATAACTTTCAAAAGTTTGTCATTATTTTATTCAATTTTTTATAAAGAAAAGCCAAAGAGTTTTCATAGAGTTTAAGAAGCTTCATTTATATATTTCATTAATAAATAAATGTGATAAATTTGAAGAGTTTGCAATTAAGTTATTGAAATTTGTTTTAGGAAAAGCCAAAGGGGTTTCATTCAAAGAGTTTTCATACACTTTTCATATAAAAGTTTCTATATTTTATAAACATTTTTTTATGATTATCTAAAATGCTTTCCTTCCCAAAAAAAGAGAACTTGGACATATGGTAAAGCCAGTTAGCGTGAAATAAGCTGAAAAGTATCTCATGACATTTACTCTAGTATTGCTGCCAGCAGCGTCGAAAACAATGCGAAATTTAGTTGTAAAAAACGTGTTAAATAGTTGTTCACACACACACCCACTCGCACACCCACTTAAACACACAGGTGTACATTTCGGGGTTAATGAAAGCAAATTGAAATATATACGTGTTGCACTTCAGAGAGCAACAGAAGGAAACAAAGCGTCGCTAGATTTTCATTTCGCATTTCCCACTTTTCCATTTACCATTTCCCCTTCGCAGTTTTCCGCCAGTTTAATGTACAGTTTTTCGCGCAGTTTATGCCATTTGAAAAACATAAAAGTGTTTTTTTTTTTCGTTTTTACTGCCAGCTCAAGAACTTGCCTGCGATGCGTGTGGAAATTTTTGATTTATCACTGACAACAGAGCGGAAGCAGAAGAAAGCAGCAGAGAGCACATTTCGTATGTGGCAGATAATAGTGCCGCATGCAACCCGGGGGCACATACCACGCCCCACACAGAGAGCATCATTTGTCTTTGCTGAGGTGTTTAGGTGTTGAGCTTGTCGTCTGATAAATTATATTCAAAAACAAAATGCAGAAATATAAAACACAATTCGCAATTCGCAAGGGGAGAGTGTTTCGTCTTCATTTTCACTTGCCACTTGCCACACATCAAATGTATCGCATTGCGGCACTTTCATGAGTTATGAAAATCTGATTAAACGCTGCTTTGTTGCTCCTAATCACGAGGCACAATAAGAAGTCTCAGCTTTCAGCCTAAACGAATTAACGAGTGTGTCATCGATACGCCAACACTCGGGGCTGAGGCTGCTAAAAATATACGAGTACCTGCTGCCTTTTTCGCGCAGTGTACTCTGTACTGTGTGTAGTAGGCCTGTCGTTTGCGCAATCGAAAGACTTCGACTTGACAGTTCGACTCAACTGCGTTGCCTTTGAAGTGCCTGCCACATGTTGCAACATCGTTGAGGCTGAGGGTAAAAGGCGCCTCTCATTGGCACATTATGATCATAAATTGAACAACGCAGCTGCCACCGACTGCAATTTGATGCCGCGAAACTCGACAACATGTTGCAAGTACTTTGCACCTTTTTATGCGCACTTTAATTTGTGCTTAATTGCAACAAATGCGTCCGTCTGTCCGTCCGTCTGACTGTCAGTCCGTCTGTCTGTCAGTGTGGGCACAGAGGTTGATTTGCTGCTTAGCCAAATTGCCATTGGCCACATCCATTTGCCACATAAATACTGATGAATGTCAGCTGATTGCTTCTGCATAGTCAAACAGTAACACGCAGCAGCCGCCAGTCGTGTGTGCTCAACCAATAAACAGGCTGAGTATAGGCTGAACAGAGTCAAGTTCGAATCACTCCACGTTGCACAGTGGTGCAAGCGGGAAGAAAATTACAACACTTGAACGAATCAAGATATTGGCATGAGACAAATTTCGTTTATAAGAAAAATATCCAAAGTTCTATTATAAAATTCCTAGAATAGTATAGAATGGTATACCTCAGCATTTTTGCTGTCCGTTGTAATATTTATCTAGCTAAATAATGGCTAGACTTGATATAAAATGATGCGTATTATTTGATTGACTTTTGTCACGCTAAATCGAGCGATTATCCCACTGTGCGTCTTAGATTCTGTCTGCCTTTAGTTATTGTTTTTATTATTCATCAATTTTAAACCTAAATATCACGTGTTTATTCCTCAAGTCTTATTGTAAAACTATGAACAATGTATACATAATTTCAATACAAATACAAAATACAGAACTGCACTAACAACTCTGTAATAAAGATAGTTACGATGCCTCGACCATATAAATATTTTCACTCATCATACCCCTCCTCAAAATGTCTGCTGGGTATTCATAAATCACGTCTCGACTGTTGATGAAATTTAGACATTAAATGTAAGCTACTTGTAGCGAATAAATATAATAAAAAACGTCTATGGAAATGTATGTTAATGAGTGCAGGTTGCCAACTCATCAGCTCCTCAGCTCCTCAGTTGCCCCGCTCCTCCGCTCATTCGTCTTGCCACTGGGGTCATCATGCTGTTATTATTTTTTATTGTTAATGTTATCACTGTTGTTGTTGTTGTTGTTGTTGCTGTGGTCAAGTTTTCATTTTGCATTTGGCATAGTCAATTTGGAATTAAGCGTTAAGTTGGCCAACTTGTAGTGAAGATTAATGTCAAGTTTAGGCTGGCAAAAAGCAACGCTTAACTTTTGACTTTAGCATGTGCTCAGGGTTAAGTTCAAAGAACAGTTAGGCGGTTATATCATTGCCATTATAAAGAGCTAAACTAGGGCTATAAATACACACGGTTTATTGGACAAGCTCATCTGTTAACAGCGATCTTGACTACTCTCGAAATCTATCTGTAATAATAAATACTCTCAGCCACACTGACATCCCATTAAGTAGGCGTGGCTTGGCTTATGTCATGCTGCATTCGGGCTTGTCAATTACGAGTGTAGTTAATAACAGAGCTTAGTAACTGATTAAGTTGATAAATGCTATGCACTACTATCTTAATAACTCTCACTCAATTGAAAGACTCCTAGTAGTTAACCAGTTGATAGAATAACTTGTATTTTAACGTATCCAAATATCATTCATTTGATTGAAAGTTTGGTATATT
This sequence comes from Liodrosophila aerea, assembly GCA_035045005.1. Lineage (NCBI taxonomy): Eukaryota > Metazoa > Arthropoda > Insecta > Diptera > Drosophilidae > Liodrosophila > Liodrosophila aerea. The sequence continues at coordinate 489,539 of JAWNNL010000849.1, read as the reverse complement.
GATTATATACATATTTGATAGGTTTGATTGGTATTTTTATGGGGTTTTTCCATTCTGTTTTAACCTCTATATACTATACATTATCTTTACTTTTAACTGAGATATACATGCTTGTATAATTCAACTTCAATTTACTTGTATTTTATTTATAATTCTGTAAATATTTTCCGCTTATACTTATACTATTTTTATCTTCATAAACCCTTTAGATAATTTCATAATACCTTCAGCTGTTTACTCACTTTTCTCATTCATAATTCACGCTTTATCTGAGGCTTAGGCTTAGTCATAATTGTTGGGAAAATCCTTTCCATTACTCACTATTTATAGTTGCTTCAGCTCAGCTCATACTCCTATGTAGTATCAGTTAGTCTGTCTTATCTGCCTCAACTCTCTCTCATGCTACAACTACATTATGTGCACTTACTTACCTGAATCAAGCTGCAATTTAAACTGGCAGCTTGACGGGCTTATGGCACTTTGGCAGCTCGGTCCTTTAGCCAGCGCATAAACACATGCTCATCCACACACTCATCCCATCCGCATGGACCATGCCCAAGTCGTTGGCGTACAGCCAAACGGCAGCCATAATCATTTGCATCTCTAATGGCCTGCTCTGACGAAGTGCGGACATTCATGCATCAACACCTACAGCTCAACTGGTGAGTGGAGGGAGCGGAGAGCGAGTGTACGGCTGTAGGGAGTCAGTTAGCGCCTAGCTAATGCTGTTGTTGTTGCTGTTGTTGCTGCTGCTGGCTCGGTTAACTTTTAACGCGCACAGGCTGAAGGCAACAAGGCAGCAGATTATCGCATAAATATTGTTATGGTTAATTAGCGGGACACTCTGTCTGCCACAGCCAAAGGCGTTAAGACGCCAGGCGTAGCACAAGCTGTTCGTTCGCCTTGTTGTTGTTGCTGTTGCTGCGCTAAGTAAAATGTATGTGAAGGGGCGTTAATGTGATTAAAACTTAAAACAATATCTAATGCCAGCAAAGTGATTTACAAGCACTGCATTAATAATACACCACACTTGAAAAAATAAGGAAAAATCGCAGAGGATTATGTAGAAGTTACATTTTTACTTATTTATAACAAATTTAGATGCAACTGACGCACAGTAGAATAATCGTTGCGATGTAGCGAACAACAACAAACTCCATTGAGTTTAGCATGGCGTGCCACATGTATGAGTTCCAAACTGATGTTCGCGCCCTTTTCAAACGATCAATCGAACATCGAACACGAGCTTTGAACTAGTTCTGTTCATTTTTGTTGTCTTGACTTCATTAGAACATTTTTAAATTATCTACCACGAGGGTTGCCACCTAGTTTGTTGCATTACTTTGTTAATAAAAGTATTCCATAACTGAAATATTTTACAACTTAAAGAAGTCAAATCTAAGCTGCTTTTTCTCTAAGTGTACGTACGTCTTTTTTATCACCCTCTCTTACTCCCTTTAGCTAGCCATCATGGGAATCGCGCTGATGTTTCTGTTGGCGCTCTACCAGATGCAGTCGGCGATACACAGCGAGATCATAGAGACGCCCAGTGAGAATACGCTACAGGACGCACCACAACCACAGCAGCTGCCGGACCTGGACAACAATAATAATGTGGAGAGCGAACTACTGGATGCCATGCTCAATGAGAAACCGGAACAGACGGAACTAGAGTTTCGCTATCCAATCTCAGCCATTGGCATTGACTATGCCAAGAATTCGGTGGTGCTGCGCTTCCAGAAACATCCTCGCAAGCAGCGCTATAAATACGACCCGGACTACGAGCTGAAGCGCAAATCTCTGCAGGATAACTTTATGCACTTTGGCAAGCGACAGGCGGAGCAGCTGCCCCTGATGCCACCTGGCTCTGGCTACTATGAGCCGGCTGGGAAGCGCTCTGCCATGGATCGTTATGGACGTGATCCCAAACAGGATTTCATGCGCTTCGGCCGTAATCCCGCAGACTTTATGCGTTTTGGGCGTGCTTCATCGGATTTCATGCGTTTTGGACGAGATCCCAAGCAGGACTTTATGCGTTTCGGGAGAGATCCTAAGCAGGACTTTATGCGATTCGGTCGGGATCCCAAGCAGGATTTCATGCGCTTTGGTCGCTCCGATAACTTCATGCGATTTGGGAGGAATATGCAGCTCCGGGAGGAGCTACGTCCCAAGCAGGACTTTATGCGATTTGGCAGGCCAGATAACTTCATGCGCTTCGGACGTTCCCCAGCGGATAACAACTTCATGCGATTCGGGAAGAGTTTACCAGGAACTGGAACAGCTGCAGCGGGAGTAGAAGAAGTGAATCAGACTAAGGCTCAGGACAAACTGGAGGCTAGTAAGGCACAGCCAGAGGATGGGTCTAACACCGTGGACAAGGCCATCGATATGCTCTTTAGTAAACAAGAACAACGGGACCACAAGGAGGATAAAGAACCACAACAACAGCAGCTGAAGAGCAACGAAGACAGCAGCGTGGAACAGTACTTTGAACCATAATGCATCCACGCCACGTAGCATCCACAATTGTAAATATAAATGCGCCAAAGCTGAAGAACAAAGAAGTTTCCAAATTTGTTTTGAATTTTTAATGGGGCTGGATTAAAAATTCACCACGCTTTGATCTGATCAATACAACAACAAAACCAAATACTATTATACCATAGCACATACCTATTAAGTGTAATATCATAAATAGAAATCGAAAATGAATGTAAAAATGTTAAATGTACTTCTCCTTAATGCATTGAAATATGTTTGTGAACAAATCTTTTAAATAAAGACGGCTCGCTAACAATCTCTTGGACAGCTATCTGATAAAGGTTTAAAAATTCAGCTGACATTGGCATTGATTTAAATTCAACTTGAAATTTGGCGCCATCTGTTGACTGGCAGCAAGTACTACGACTCAAATGCGCGCGCATTCATTTTAGACGGTGTGGCAGCGCTACAGCAACGCATAGTTGCGAAAATGGGCTAAAAGTGGTGTTTTTTCTGTGGCGGGCTGTGCAGAGCGAGCATTTCATTCATTATTGGTGCATTTTTAGATTTCCAATTGGCAAGCGTGCTTGTTGTTGGTGTCTTTGCAGCTGATCGGTGGGAGTACGTGCGTTTGTTTTATTTCTAATTTCGATTTATTGAGTGCTGCGGACATTATAGAGGCACACAACTGTCTGGGGCGATCGGGAAAACATAGCAACAGGTAAAGCGCATAAAAGGAAATCGAAACAAATGAAAACACAGCCAGAACAGCGTGAGTCTAAAGTCCAACTTGTTGCATTTGCTGGCGTCGGCGTTTATTTGTTTGGATTTGTTATAAGCGCAACTGTATTAACATTATATATATCTTTATAATATACGCTATAGGATTCTCAATTGGACGCATAATTAGCTGGCTATAATTCGGCGAAGATGTCGGCTCTGCTGAAACTAAACAGAGGTGAGTCTGGAGTCTTCCAATGATCTTCTGATTTGACAACAACAAACAAATGTGTTGATTACATAATTTATGTCTTTGTGGCAGTGTTAAAGCTAAATCGCTTAAACGATTTATGTAATTAAGGCAACAATCAGTCTGCCAAACATTTCAACTGTATTTGTTGTTGCCCTTATCAGTGCCGCTTATCATAGTCTACCTTTTCACCCAGTTTCCAAGCTCTTTACGCCCGCCTTTGTGCGCAGCGTATCGGAGGCAGCGAAATACCCAAAGATAACCACACACTACACTTTGCATCCACGCGAGAAGGATGCCAGATGGCAGGAAGTGGACATGGAGCGCTGTGTCGAGGAGGTGGACATTGTCATCGTCGGCGGCGGACCAGCCGGCATGTCAGCTGCCATACGCGCCAAGCAGATAGCAGCCGAGCAGAACCAAGTGAGTGGCTAGCTCCAAAGGTCAAATGCTTTTTAATATAATATTCGTTATATTCCGCAGGAGATTCGCGTCTGCGTGGTGGAGAAGTCAGCAGAAGTGGGCGGACACATACTTTCCGGCGCTGTTATGGATCCGATCGCCATAAATGAACTCATACCCGACTGGCAGGAACAGGGCGCACCATTGACCACGCCTGTAACCAAGGATACCTTCTCTTATCTAACCCAAACGGGCCGCCTCTCCATCCCCATCTTCAAGGGCTGGCCCATGGATAATCACGGCAATTATGTGGTGCGACTGGGACATCTGGTCAAATGGCTAGGCGATCAGGCAGAGGCCATGGGCGTGGAGATATATCCCGGTTGTGCTGCCTCCGAGGTGCTCTTCCATGAGGACGGCAGTGTCAAGGGCATTGCCACAAACGATGTGGGCATCGCCAAGAGTGGTGCGCCCAAGGAGACCTTTGCTCGCGGCATGGAGCTGCATGCCAAGACCACAATCTTTGCAGAAGGCTGTCGTGGTCATCTTTCCAAGCAAATCATGCAGAACTTTGGCCTTAATGTGGGCAGCGAACCACAGACATACGGCATTGGCCTGAAGGAGGTGTGGGAGGTGAAACCCGAGCTGCATCAGTGAGTGCATGAGCTATTAATCAATACCTTCATTATTATAACTGTTGTCTATCTCAGACCTGGTCTAGTGGAGCACTCTATTGGCTGGCCACTGGATCGCTTTACCTATGGTGGCTCATTCCTGTACCATCTCAACGAACCCACGCCCACCATAGCTGTGGGCTTTGTGGTTGGACTGAACTATAGAAATCCCTGGATCAGTCCCTTCCAGGAATTCCAACGCTTCAAGACGCACCCGAAGGTGCGTCACATCTTCGAGGACGCCACACGCATTGCCTATGGCGCACGTGCCATCAATGAGGGCGGCTTTCAGAGCTTACCGAAGAAGCTATCCTTCCCTGGCGGCTGCCTAGTGGGCTGCAGCGCAGGTTTCCTCAATGTGCCACGCATTAAGGGCTCCCACTATGCCATGAAGAGCGGCATGCTGGCGGCGGAGAGCGCGTTGGAGGCTATCAACGCCGGTACACAGTCCACTGCGGGTGTGGAGCCCAGCAGCTATGCGGATAAGTAAGTAGTGAGGTATTGAAGGAGAATAAGTGTACTACTGATGCCTTTCCCTTGCAGGATTAAGAACTCGTATGTGTGGCAGGATTTGTACAAGGTGCGCAATGTGCATCCGTCCTTCCACAATCCACTGGGTCTCTATGGTGGTTTGGTGCTCAGTGGCTTTTCCATATTCATGGGCGGTCGTGAGCCCTGGACGCTGACGCATGGTCCGCCGGATCACGAATCCCTGAAGCCAGCCAATGTGAGCGAGCGCATAGTCTACCCCAAGCCCGATGGCAAGATCTCCTTTGATCTGCTGTCCTCAGTGGCGTTGACTGGCACCAATCACGAGAGCGATCAGCCAGCACATTTAACGCTCAAGAACGATCAGATACCTGTGGATCACAATCTGGCCATCTACGAGGGACCCGAGCAACGCTTCTGCCCTGCCGGCGTCTACGAGTATGTGCCCAACGAGGAGGGCGGCAACATGAAGCTACAGATCAATGCCCAGAACTGCATCCACTGCAAAACCTGTGATATCAAGGATCCCAAGCAGAACATCAACTGGGTGGTGCCCGAGGGCGGTGGCGGCCCCGCCTACAATGGCATGTAGAAGGCGAAACGGAAGAATTTATACCGAGTGCATTTGTTTAGATTGTAGAAAACTGATTGGAAATTAAGTGAAATGTGAAAAGTTGCAATAAAACAGTCCGGAATAGAAATTAAATACAAAAAAATAAAAGCCAACAATCGCTGTCTATTTTGCCCCCAAAAGTATGCAATGAAAACGCAACCAAAAAAAATGAAGGGAATTTTGGTAATATTTGGGAAATCCTTAATAACTCCGTTATTTGAAGGACGATTTTGATGTCCTTGGGACAGTTCGTAGTCCTTAGCAAGGCGCGTCGGTTGACACACATTTCGCCAGGATCAAACAGGATATGGCCGAGTTATTAGTTAGTTTTTTATATACAAAAAAGTCCTGTTAACTCGAGTGCTTAAAGGACCTTCGTCCTTTTGACCACAGTTTATGATTCTGGAAAGTAAGATGGACATTTCTGCAAAAGGACATCGCTCTATCTCCTTAAATGGCCACGCTACGGCGGTTTTTGTGTTTTAAGGGTCATATTTGCAGGCCTACCCATGCAAATATTTTCTATGAAAAGTTAAGGCAAAAACTGCAAAGTCATGACCACCAATTGGTGTTGTTGTTGTTGCTGTTGAAGCTGTAGTTGCTGTTGTTGTTGCAATTGTAGCTGTTGTTGTAGCTGTAGTTGTTGTAGTAGCTGTAGTTGTTGTAGTAGTTCGATTTCTGAGCGGCCCCAAAAGTATGCTACACAATTTTTATACTCTGCGCGGTTCAATTTAAATTTAAATCGGTAACCGTTTAACTTTAAACATTATTTGTGAATTTTCAGCCAATTTGGCAGTTGTTGTTGCTGCTGTTATAAATTTGTTTAAAGAGTATAATGTAACAAAATATCAGTTTGCCAAAAAGGTTTTTATTTAAAAGATTTCTACATATTGTTTTGTTTAAAACATCAACTTAATAGGTAAATGTCTTCTGCCAGATATTTGTCAAAACCTTTTGTCATTTGTATTCAGTGCACGGATAAAACTTGTTTACATATATATATATAGCATTATCGTAATCATAATCATAATCGTAGTTGTAATTATCAATATACATAAAATGTTTGTGTTGCTTTTATACCAAAATGGTATGCTAAATTTCGCCTAGAGTTAAGTTATTGAACAGAGATACATCGATGGTTATTACAATCAATCCATATCCATATCCATATCCATATATATATATAATATCAATTTTTGGAGCGATAACTTAGCTAACATATATCACTTAAGTTGTATATAATATAATAATATTAGATGCGGTTCAAAGGTTTTATAAACTTTCAAACACAACTTGTAACGTACGTAGAGTTTTGTGCCAGTTTAGGGTTTATCTGATTATCTGAACAACGGGGAACCACACGATAATACGCTCTATAGTTTAAGTAGGGAGTGCCCAATAACAACATTTACATACACCATAACCACAACTGAAGAGTAAACCCAAGTCTAATTGAACTACTTGTCGTACATAAAGTCTTTTTGCCTTTTATAACATGCTTACTAGCTAATCGAATATCATATCATATACATATATACATGTATACATATAGTACTATATCTTTTGTCAGGTGTCACACAAACACAGTGCAATTGGTTTAACATTTATACAAATATATTTATATTCTCATATTGAACTCGAACAGTTGATTAACGCATAGACGCATATTACTCGATCTTGATCGTGATCGTTATCTTTATCCATATTATATTATCTTGTGGTCCCTGTGACCATAAAACCTGGGCCTGGGCTGTACACAGTGCACCCATACATATCTATCGTTTATCATAGTAGAACTCTTAAGCTAGTCAAAATTCTCATTTGCCAATTGTGATTTCACTTTTTGTACATTGTGTGCTGCTCTCTCTGTTTTCTATATTTTCCGAAATGTTCATTATTTTGTCTTAAAGCTTATTTTAGTTTTAGTATAGGTTTATTAAATAGCACAATTAACACCTGTATTGAAATGTTTCACCATCAAGTTTGTATCATATTATTCAATCAATCAATCAATCACGAATGAATGACTGAATGAGTGTTCAGCAAGTGATCGCTGTTTGTTACATTTATGTATGTTTGTTTACTTTTAAGAGGCACTGTTCTTAAGGCAACACTACAGAGTGAAGTTTCCAGTTTAATCAGGTTCTATATACATTGAACTCAGGATTCTAAGCCAACTCAATTAGATCAGGGGAAATCGTGGTTAAATCCGTGGCAAATCATATCGAAATCAAATCAGGTGTAACACTACATACAACACTCACTGTAAATACCATATATTATACTACGAGTATATTATATATTCAATCTGGACTGAATCAGAGTTCATTATAAATCTTAATTGAGCCACTTTCCACACTCTGGCAACTCTGACAGGGGGACTTCCTTAGGGGACTGTATATTGCTAGAAAATATGTAGCACTTGCGGCTACTTTATATCGTACTCTATATAGTTCAGTTATCCGTGTGTATAGTGTACTAAAGCTTGTTCTTCATTTTTGGGAAACCTGTAAAGTGTAAATGTTTATTGTTTGTGTTCATGCGGATCGTACATGCGCTATATGCACAGCTGTTACAGTCCAGAGCATACAAATAGGTACGGTACGGGCATATATTATAATTACTTATTGTATGTGTGTATACATATTATTCCTCTCGTTTGTTTATCTTATGTGTAAAGTGCAACAGGTCATGTTTTGCTGGCGCAAATATGTACAGAGCGCGTGAACACACAAATACACACAGCATACTGTATCGTATATATACAAATATCGGGCAATTGACACACAGCCACGCCCATTTCTCTAGACACACCGTCTGTGTAAATACAGTCGAAACAATACGCAAAAGGAAAACAGAAAAACAAAAGCATAAACCAAATACTCTTTTGTTTTATGATAATTTTTATTTAAATTATATTTTGTTGAGTTGTTTGTAAAAAATACAAATATATATAGATCTATATATATTGCAGAACAGAAAATTGCTGTTGACTTTAAGTGATAAATTACAAATTATGACTTCGTTTTGCTTACAAAAAGAAAAAACACAGGGAGAAGCAGAAGAGAAAAGTCTTAAATCAAGTGCGAATAAAACTTAAATTAATTACAAATTAAAACGTAAACTGAGTCGCTCAACTAAATGTATGTAAATCGTAATATATTAATTGATAAAATTGCACAAATAATCAGAAATATATTTGAATTTACTTTGAGTACGTTTTCGTATGATTATGATATATCATGTAGCATATAGCATATAGTATGACTTGCATTTACGTATCTTGCTTAGTTCTTAGATTAAAACTCAATCGAATATTATGTACAGCATGTGTTTGACTTAAATGAAGCTTGAATTGTATTAAACTAAAGTCAACGCCTAACACTAACTAGCTACGACTACCATATGTAGTGTGTAGTCGTATGATGCTCGACGCTTCGTCTCATTTTATGTTTTGCTCAACTTAAACTAAGAATTCTATCATTAACGTAACGTTCTCTTCTGTTCTCTTTCTTTAAGCGATTAACTAGCTACGGCTTTCAACGGCTCTGGGGTATAGTATAGTATATAGTATATGGTATTTATGTATAATTTAAAATTATTAACTAATTACATTTAGTATATATACTTAGACAAGTTTTACACAATAATTGTAGATATGACACTGTCACTGTTGTTTTTTCGCTTACACTTACCATGTACTACGACTTAAACTACGCTCAATCTATCTCAAAACAAATCATATCGAATTGAAATCAAGTCAACGTCAACCCTCCCTCACTCCCTCCTCGCCTCCTCTCACTTAACTATTGCACTGGTCGATTGTCGCTACTGATGTTGCTGCTGGCCGTAGGCAACTGTTGCATGCTGCTGCTGCTGCTGTCCGTAGCAGTCGTAGTTGCCACGCCCATAGCCAAAGGAGCGACTGGAGGCGTTGCTGTCTTTACGCGGCGGCGGCGGCATCATGACCAGATCCTCACTGTTGCTGTCCAGCTTCTTGTTGTGATGTTGTTGTTGCTGCTGCTGCAGTTGCTGCAACTGTTGCTGCTGCTCCTGTGCCAGTTGCAGCTTGTAGCTAATGCCACGTGCCGGCTATGTGCCCCAGCCACCCGATATTCTCGGCCTTTTGTGGTTGGGCGCATCGTAATCGCTCAACTGTTGTTGTTGCTGCTGCTGCTGCTGCTGATGTTGCTGCTGCTGCTGCTGCTGTTGTTGTTGCTGCTGCTGTTGCTGCTGCTGCACGGCAACTGCTGCCAGACGCACATCCTGCTCGTTGCTGGGCGCACCTGCATTCAAGATAATAAAGTCTGTTAAACTATTAGTTCGAGCTGCACTCAGTTCAGTGTGTGTGGCTAGTGGCAGGTGGCAACGCTGTTAATGGCCAGACGCAGAGGGCATTCAACGTCTGGCAACACTGCTTAAGTATATGGTATGTGTACATGTGTGTGAGTGTGTGTGTTAGATGAAATTAAACTCAAGGGTTAGTCAACGAAATTAATACAGAACGAAAGGCAGGCTGTTATCGATTGGTTTTTCTCTTCTGTTATCGATAGCACAATTTTCAAGCGAGACGAGTGGCAAGAGTTGATGGAAAACAGAAATGCGCTAAATTTTGCTGAATATGCGTGAGGCAAAGTGCTGACAAGTTATCGATAAATGGCCAAACTGAGTACTTTGCACTTGTCAATATCGATATCGATATAGCTTCAAGCACTTTGCCATCGAACGTGTTGTGTGTCTGTATGAACGGTTTATGTTTGTATGTATAGGTGTGTGTGTGTGTTCTTTGTTGTTGTTGGCCAATTTACCGGCAAAATTCCATCTAGGATTATGTCCCATAAGCGAGCGGTACGGATATCCATCATACTTATCATGCCCTAAAATTTGCATATATAGTTTGTGGTATTGTTATTGTTATTGGAATTATTCAACATTATTTTCTTTTTGTGGCAGCGGTGGAAGATAGACAATAAATCGTTAAGTAAACGCTGGGCCCACGCTGCGTATGACTCTCGAATTACTCTCGAATATTAAGCATACGCCGCGTGAGCCGTGGGAAATTAATAGTTTTCATTTTAATTCTTCTTCTTTTCTTTTTAGCATTAGGAACATGCCGCAAAAACATTAGTAAAAAATTGTCAAAAATTTGCAAGCGAATCTAGAGGGAGGGGAGAGACGGAATGGAATGGTTGGACATACCTGGTGTGGGTGTTATGTGACCTGTGGAGGAGGGTCTCGAGTTGGGCATGACCAGATGCTGTTGCGAATGACTTAGTACGCTCAGATTGGTGGCTTGTTCGGCGCTGCCGTTGGTGCCACCACCACCACCACCACCAGGTGCTGATCCCGCTAGGACATTGGCATTGTTCAGGTGTGTGATGATTGCTCCACCCCCGCCTGGGCCAGTGGCTCCTCCGCCGCCTGCCGCGCCGCTGACTGAGTTGTTGCTGCTCGTGCTGCTGCTGCTGGAGCCGCTGCCCGTGGAGCCATTGCTGTTGTGCTGATGTCCGCCGCTGGCAGAGAGATCGCGTGGCGGCGACTGCGGTTCCGCCTTGATGGAGATGGGTGATGAGGCGGGCGGCGGCGTGCTATTCGAGACAGCCAAGTGCGATAGACTGCAAGGCAGATTATGATGTGGATCGCCGTTAAGGGTATTTGTGGTTGTACTTGAGGCTGTTTGCCGACTCGGGCTGCTGCTGTTGCTATTTGCCGGACTCGGCGCCTGGACTACCCACCTAGTGTGCTGCACGAGACCCTGATGCCACTGCGGCAGGCTCATAATGTCCGCGCTCATCGCCCCCGACGAGGAGAAGTCCTGCGCCCCAAACGAGTAGCTCGTCAACGCGGGCATCGGCGTCTGCAGCGTCACAACGGGCGTGTTCAGTGATGTTTGGCTCTGGCGTTGCTGCAATGGGAGCGAGAGGTAATAGAGCTGATAAAAAGGGGCATAAGGAGCAACTCTACCATAGTTTTAGTTAGCTTAAACTTAGTTTGTTTCAACTCAATTCAAGTTGAGAACGTACTGAAACAATCTACCTCGATTTGTTACGAATTCTGCTTGAATCAGACAGACAGAAGGAGACCTAGCTTGTATCTGAGTCTAGATAAGGTCTGGTTGAGTTCGAAAAATGAAAAGTCTAGTCTTAAATTCAAGCCAAATATAATTATTTCTATTGTATTATACTTAAATTAAGAACGAAAGTAATATATTTCAGAATAAAAGCTATTATTTAATACCCCAGATATTTGTTTATATTGTTCAAACTAATCAACTGAAAGTTTCAAGTACAAAAGGTCTTGGATACAATAAAAAGAAAGTATACTTATTCTTAAAGTAAGTACTGAAAATATCTATTTAAGTAAAGTATAAGTTGTCCCTTTTATACTAGATTTTTTCAGATATTTTACATCAGTTAGAAAGTCAATTAAATAGCATAAAAAGTATAGTTTGTAGTACAACACAGACTTGAAATAGATGGAATAAGTTTACTTGTACTTAAAACAAATATAAGTTCATATTAGTAATGTGGTTTAAGTATAAGTGCATATTATTACAGTACTTTCTTACTTGTAAAGTAAGTAATGAAAATATGCATTTAAGACAACTTATAACAGAGAGCGGCATAAACTGCTCTTCTACTTCTACTTCTACTTCTACTTCTACTTCTACTTCTACTTCTACTTCTACTTCTACTTCTACTTCTACTTCTACTTCTACTTCTACTTCTACTTCTACTTCTACTTCTACTTCTACTTCTACTTCTACTTCTACTTCTACTTCTACTTCAACTTCTACTTCTACTTCTACTTCTACTTCTACTTCTACTTCTACTTCTACTTCTACTTCTACTACTTTTCTACTTTCTACTTTTTCTACTATGCTCTAATTAAGTATCTCGAGCTCGCCTTAAGAAGCCTCAAACTTAGCTAAACTTTGACACCTGTGCCAACAAGTGACTAACTTAAGCTCTGACTAAGGTAATTAAATATGTATTTAATTAGTATTGAGTCCACTTACATCTGCATAGGCTACATCCTCCGCTGTCGCCGACATGTTGGGCGCAATGCTGGGCGGTATGACGACACGCAAATTGGAAGCCCGTCCGTTCTGGCTGCCCGGCGATTGTTGCTTAATGGGCAAATGATGTGCTGCAAGAATACCATTTAATTGTGAAGCACACATATCGAATCGAAGCTAGCATTACGAAGTCTTTGGGGTAGGGGGAGGGGGGACTAACTAAGCTAATTTTTGTTAATGGGGAGAGTTCTAGAGTTCTAGTGTGGTATGTGGATTATTTGGTGTCTGTTTTAATGCCCACCTATGCCAGGACTGGGACCTGGACTGGGTGATCCCACAAGCGGCGAATGTGAATGTGGATAACCGTTTGACATCTCCAACATGGTACCCGATGGATAGACTGTATGCGTGAATGAAATATATAAGAATATATATATATATAGAGATATATGCCGAATTCAATCAAATGACAGTAACACACGACAGCAACGACAGGCAATGTTAGCGAATCTGGCAGAAAATACCAAGTACTAATGCTTAAAACTAGCTTAACAGACGAGTGGTGCATGCAACTGTAACGAGTAGCGAGTAACGAGTAAACAATTTGGGATAACTACCGTAAATAGCAACTAAATAATAATAAGCAGCGAGTATGAGTAAGTAACTAGCAGAAATTGGACGAGTTAAAAGTAACGAGTAGCTGTTAATGAGCTGTGTTTAGTTAGGGGAGCACAAATTAAATTGTAACGAGTTGTAAATTAAAAGGCAGTATTCGGCAGTTGGTCTTAGAGATAGTTAAAAGGAACTAGGAGTAGTATTTAGCAAATACTGGGCGAGTTCAAAGTAACGAGTAGGTTTTAGTAAGCTAAAGAAACGAGCTAGACTGAGGACTAGGACAAAACTAAACAATAATAAGAAGTGGGTAAGTAAATAAGTAACTAAAAAAGTAGCGAATAACAAATTGAGTTCAACGAGTTACAAGATTCAATTGCAACGAGTAAAAGAAACTAGAAGTAACGAAAAAACGAAAACTGTAATAAACGCAAAACAGCAACAGAACAGTAAGTGAAATAAAAGTTTGTGCACCCGAGGAGACACTGTACTAACTTATTAAGGACATCCCACCTGAATCCGTCTCCGAACTCGATGGACGTGGGCTGATGTTTGTGTGGGACATTTGTGGGCTGGCCTGCAGCAGATTCTCACCATAGGAGCCCGGCACTGGCACCGACACTGGCAGCGTATAGCTCGTATTGGGCATGGGTCTATTGGATCCACCACCACCACCGCCACCACCAGGGCCACCACCGCCGCCACCACCTGGGCCACCGCCAGCACCCGTTACGCTGCCAATGCCCATTTGGTTGCGCTGCATCATATTCTGAAATTCCTCGTCGATCTTATTATATTTGGCTTCGGTGCGCGGGGTGAGCGTGTAATCGGCCTCCGCTTCGGGTGAATCCGGTGACATGACGCCGTTTTTGTTCTCCTTCTGTTTGAGAGGGAAGAGAGAGAAACACAGAGAGAGAGAGTGAGTGGGATATTGTTAACGTGTGGGCGAGCGGGACAAGTACACGTAATTGGCCGTGGTGAGAGGGAAGAGAGGGGGCAGGGGCAGGGGTGGGGAGGGGCACTTGGCACTTGACACGTCGCCGCTCTGTTGATGTGCTAAATTATGTAAATCTTGTCTACGCTCTGCGCTCTGCACGGCATTAACATTACAAAACAATTTCAAAGGCAGCAAACAAAAGACAAACAACAACAACAACAAGAAGAACAAGAGCGACAATGTCGCATTAGAAATGCAAAATACATTGGCGTCTTCTTCTTCTACTGCTGCGTCCCCTCCTCGCTGTTGTTAGGGCCCCCAAAACTAAACGGTTTGTCGCTAAGTTGCATATCTATCGCCTCTTCCTCTTGTTGTTGTCGTAGTTTCCTTTTTGTGTGTGTGTTCTCTCCGCTTTGTTTGCTTTCCGCGTGGCTGCTGCGCTTTTCACAGTTCACTTGAGTTTCGCATAATTTTATGCAACTGTCAGACAATCGGACAGACGGACAGACAGACAACGTCACGGCGTTAATTACAGATAATACGTGCATAATGTCGCACGAACTTTGTTTTTCAACTGCTCTAAGAGATTCTCTTTTTATACTCAATGTTCGACGCAGTATTTTGCTCAGTTTGTTCGTAGAACTTGTGCTAATTAGTACTGCAAAAACATCGAAGCACTATCGATAGTATCGATGTTTTTTGTCAAAACATCGAAACGTCAAAACATCGAAAACATCGATAGTCCCAAACCTCGATGTTTTTGCAGCACTAGTGCAAATGAAAACGCAGTTTGCTGCTCGTGCAATGCCAGCGTTGCCATCCGTTGACAAAGATGTTCGAGTGAACTCACTCAGGCAAAATGCGAATCGAGTATGGTGTCGAACCAGCATTGCCATCAGTTGATGATGATGTTCGAACGAACGCACTCACGCCACATACGAAATGAGTATGGTGTCGAACTAAATAAGTTCGACAAATTCGAACTAAATCGTATACGAATGGCTGCTATAGAGTTGCGAAACGAAAACCGTTGAAATTAATGAATGTAATACAAAATGAATAAATGTTACTTTGCTTAGTAGCAATATACAATTAAAACGTAATATACTTTAATAGTATATGCTTATAAGTCCTCATATAAACGCTATGTCTTGTACATACACATAAGTAAACAAAGCGTCACCAGTAAACTGTAATTGCAGCGTGTTCGCAGCGTCTGGTTAAGCAGTCCATCCACGTTCGAAATTCGAACTTCGAATATGTTCTACGAAATGGTCGTCGTTGTTAGTAGTGTTCGGGTCCACACTTCATGTTCGACGTTTAGTTCGAAATTATTCCATCTTCGTTGTGTTCCGCCGAACAATTTCGATCGTGGATGGCATGCTTTACACAGCTCGCTATCAAACCACATCAAACAGCAGTAACAAGTGTTTTATTCAGGCCTGTTCCCATTTTCGAATTCGTTCAATCGATTAACGTTTTGAAAAAATTGGGTTCCTAAATTCGATGTATCGTTTTCAAGAAACTACATTGTTTATTGTATTTACACACGAAACTAATCTATTTCGAAATGGACCAAATATGAAGCTAATCGAACACGATAAATTGAAATTTGGAACCCCATTTTTTTCAAAAAGTAAATCGAATGATCGAATTCGTAAATGGGAACAGACCTGATTATTATTAATATTATGTGTAACTGTAAACTTACCTCAATTATGTTCTTGTTGGTCAGCGACTCGTGTGGCTCATTGTATTCGGTGTACTTGAGCAGCACACGATCCATATCGGTGCTGGCATACTGATAGAGCTTGTTGCTCGACGAGAAGATGATCAGCGCAATCTCGCAGTCGCAGAGCACCGACAGCTCGTAGGCCTTCTTCATGACGCCGAACTTGCGCTTGTTGAAGGTCACCTGGGGGGGAGGGGGGAAAACGTGTGTTAACAACGTGTTCATCAATTGGGTTGCTCAAATATTTATGTAATTAGACGTTCGAACCCCTAACTTTACCCCCTTCCACGCGATAGTACTAACTGCGATTGGTAATGAATCGATTATGGCCAAGTCAAGGCCAGAGGCCAAGTTATTGTCGAGTCGAAGTCGAGTGAGTCGCGGCTATTGTTGTTGTTGTTTATAGTCATGACGCGTTTACGACTTGTTTAGGCATTAACCTTTACAATGCCACAAATGTCCTTTTCGCTGCAGGGCTTTTCTCAGCACGAAACGGGGGGAGGGGGAGCGGGAGAAACTGGGAGAGAGTCACGCACATTCTCAACGAGTTCATTTTGTGCCCCTTTCAACTTTCAAGCAACAGTTAACAAGTTTTACGCAGCACATCGAAAGGGTTTAAAGACTTTTCGAGTGCCAGAAACTACATTAAATATTTGGTACCTAGAAATTATCAAGTGGAACCACAGCAGGCGGAACTAGTGCCTAAAAGTAGTGCCTGAACTCGAGTTAAGTATGCAAGAGTAGCTCAAGAAATTATAAAGTAGACATTGGGAGAAAAGTTTAATGGAATAAATTAAGAGCAATACTTGAAACTGGAACTAGTTCATGAGCATTATCAAGTGGAACCACATTAGGCGGAACTAGTTCTCAGAGTAGTGCCTGAACTCGAGTTAAGTATGCAAGAGTAGCTCAAGAAATTATAAAGTAGACATTGTTATAATAAGTTTGTGGGAGAAAAGTTAATGGAGTAAATTTACAGCAATACTGGGAACTGGAACTAGTTAATGAGCCAAGTCTTAAAAGAACAACGAAGCCTTGGCTTAATTTTAATCTGCCGTATGTAATAGGAACTACTTGAGTATTTGGAATATGTAACTGACTCTACAGCTAATACCTCTTTAATTGGAATTTCGGTTAGTTCAAATGAACTGGTTCTCTTCTGGGACAACATTGTTGGAAACTTTTACTCATTTCCCAGCTATCTCTGCATTAGTTTATAACTGCATTTACAGCTGACCCTTGGCTTATTTTATGGCCTGCTTGGACATTGCTTAAGCCAAGCTACTGGTTCCGCTCCTACTTCTCCCCCTAACTACCTATTAAATTATAAAGTAGACATTGTTATAGTAAGTTTGTAGGAGAAAAGTTTATACAGTAAATTTATAGTAATACTTGAAACTGGAACTAGTTCATGAGCAAACTATTAAAAGAACAAAGAAGCCTTGGCTTAATTTTAATCTCCCGTATGTAATAGGAACTACTTGAGTATTTGGAAAATATAACTGACTACAGCTAATACCTCTTTAGTTGGAATTTCAGTTAGTTCAAATGAACTGGTTCTCTTCTGGGACAACATTGTGGGAAACTTTTACTAATTTCCCAGCTATCTCTACACTAGTTTACAGCACTTACAGCTGACCCTTGGCTCATTTTATGGCCTGCTTGGACATTGCTTAAGCCAAGCTACTGGTTCCGCTCCTACTTCTCCCCCTAACTACCTACTCACCATAGTCCCAATGCAATCAACTTGAATTAGTTCTTACTTGTTTTAATGAATAAAGTTTAACCGACAGCTTAGCCATATAATGACAGTAAATACCGACCTGTATTAAATTTGTATATAGTATATATATTATGTACAACGACTCACCTGTCGATTACGCTCGTCGGTGATGCGTGAAATTTGAATTTTTTTGCGACCCATGGCAACAGATTTGCTTGCAGATTCAGATTCAGTTATTGGTACTCCAACGAGGATGTTCTTGATATCAATGCGTATAGCACTTGTACTATTTGTAGTTCTTCCTCTTGTTGTGTCTTATTTGTTGTTGTTGTTGTGGCAAGTGTTGGGCATATTTGTTGCACGTGCAATGTGGACTCTCCGCTATCTCTATGCTCTCTCTCTAAATGTATAAGACATCAGTTGTGGTTCTGTGTATAATTCAGACTGGACGGCTTCTCGAAACGGCAAATGTTTGTTTTTTATATTTTTGTTTGTTGTTTATTGTTGTTGTGATTGTTTTCCTTCCTCCGCTTCTTGTTGTACGTTGAATAAATATGTTGCGGTATAAAGTGTTCTCAGGTATCTGCAAATAAACAGGGAAAACACAGGAAACAAATCAGTTTATGTACACCCAAAATGTGGAGTAAAGAGTAGCCTATTTTACGGGTAAGCCAGTTGCACTTGAAGAAATATTTAGTACTTCAAAATAATCAAATTGTATTGATGAAATTGGACAACGGATAATACGGAAGTAAACTAGTCTTAAAGTAAGTCATAGAATTAACCAACTGACATCTGAAATTCATTGTAAAATCAATGCGCTTAAATTTAGCTACACCCTTTTTCTCTGAGTGTAGGCAGGCTTAACCCAGTTAGTCACTGACTTCAAAAGGATGCCCGCAATCAGGGACAGAGCCTGAGCAGTGTATAGGGCAACCTGTTGACGCTTCATTGGACACGTGCCGAAAGTTCATTGCACTTGGCAGAGGCTCAAAGGGAGGTAGGTGCTGCCAGAGGAGGCACCGGGTCTTGGGTCTTGGGTCCTGGGTCCTCGTACAGGCACTGACCCATTTTGTCGTAAATGTTCCCATTAGGTACATTACCTGGGTTAATTTATGAGCCCGTCGTGTGGTCATCATTGCAAATGCTGAGCGGACTGGACTGGACTGGCCACAGTCTCTGTTTAGCCTTCGCTCTTCAGTGAGCGCACAACTTGGCTGGACACGCGCCCTCACGCGTGATTAGCGCCATTTACAGGCCACTCGGCATACGCTTTGATGTCCTTCAGGTGCCAAGTGCTGCCCACGCACAACACACACACACACACACACGCACACGCACACACTCACTGCTCAAATCAGTAGCCTACAAACTTGCATAAATTATTTATTCATCAAAGCACAAAACAAACTAAAGTTTCAGCTTTTGTTTAAAGCGGAAACAGCAAAACTTTTCTTTGCTCTGGCAGAAAGTAAAACAACAAGAAAGTGAACAAAGAAACATACAAGTTGGCCACAGAGCAAAATAAAAAGTTACTTGAAAGTTAATGCCTGCAATTTGTGCTAATTAAGTGACTAGTTGCTGCGTTTAAGTTTGAGTAACAACTAAAAACTAGATAGAGTATCTATTTAACATATTTAATAGGTTTTTCTGCCCGTAGAATACTCCTAGCTTACTTACATACTCAGTAGCAGGAACCCCTTAACCTCACTTTAATAACTTTAGCTCTTAGTCAATCTCTGTTGCTCATTAATTTGTAATTAGAATTTCTGTTCAACAAAACAGGGTTTTTCCAAGAATTTACATATATTTCACACATTTCCTGGCATTTGCTTTATTCGTAATATTTGTAACCGCAAAATGAGACTTAGCATAAGCATAAGAATTCGAACAGTCTGAGTTTGTTATAACATGCCATGTTTATGTTAAACGCCTCGCTCTGTTATTGGCGTAACATAAAGCTGTTAAAACAAGCCAATTGCTTGTGGACTAACAGTCATACGCTCTGTTACTCGGAGGCCTCACTGCGTAGCTTCACTCTGTTAACTCTAGCTTGGCCTAACAGCGCGCTGTTAAATCAGTCACCTTTTGCACTGGTTTGACTGTTAACTTTCGCATGGCATGTTTATGTTAAACGCCTCGCTCTGTTATTGGCGTAACATAAGCTGTTTGAAGAAGACCATTGCATTACCATTAACAGTCATACGCTCTGTTACGCGGAGGCCTCACTGCATAGCTTCACTCTGTTAACTCTAGCTTGGCTTAACAGCGCGCTGTTAAATCAGTCACCTTTTGCACTGGTTTGACTGTTAACTTTCGCATGGCATGTTAATGTTAAACGCCTCGCTCTCTTAGTGAGCTGGTATATTTCAATTTAACATTAGACATACGTCTGCTTTGTCATTAGCTGAACATTAACTGTTAAGCACTCTGTGAGTTCAACATCTCTGTTGTCACTGTTCACTGTTAACTGCAGCTCTATTCTGTTACTCAAACAGTTCGCTTTACTATTATCTGCCTTACCTTACCTTCACTATTAACTCTAGCTTTACTCTGGTACTCCAACTGCCCTCTCTTTAACTCCACTGTTACTTCTAGCTTCACTCTGTTACTCAAACTGCTCTTTAACTCCACTGTTAACTGCAGCTCGCTTTAACAGCCGTTGTTGACTTTGTCTGCTCTTGACGTGGCTTAACATGTCTCTGTTAAGCTGTTTAATAAGTGGCCATAGCTCAGTTTAAATGCATAAATTTATTTTGTTTGCAGCCGGCATAAACATTTTAAAATTCACATCACAATTTACAGTCTTTCTCCCTAGCTCCCCCCTCTTTTCGCTGTGCTATTCTCCATTACAGTTTGCAAGACATAAAAGACGCCTGCAGCTAGCATCCAGGCACGTGGCAAGGCAACGCGAGCAACACACAACTCCTCAAACAGCACTCAGCTGTACGTCCCCCTCTCTCACACTCACACTCACACTATCTCCTCTCTCTTTCTCGTTGTGTGTCTGGCTATGTAAACATGGCAATTCTTGTTGCTCGCCATCAGCTGCAGGGGGAGGGGGAGGGGGAGGGCAAGCGCAAATTTCCGAGTGCGAGTGCCGGAAATCGAGTCAGATGAATTTCAATTGCTGCTCACTCGACAGTCGCTTCGTCTCTCCGTCTCTCTGTCCGTTCGTCTGTCTCTCTGTCTATATAGATTCGTCGCTTGTTTGTCGTTTTGTCCTTTTTGTCGCCTGTGCGAGAGCTGTGAGCTGCTTGTTTGTCCTCCGGCCAGCAGCAACTTGGCTGCCTTGGCAACGTTTGCTTAGAAATGAGCTTGCCTCACGCAGCAACAACAACAACAACTACAACAACAACAACAGTAAACAGAATAATAACAACAACAACAACTGAAAGCAAACGACGACCTACGCAATATGTTTCAGCTTTCAACCCTGGACTGCCAGCTGGGCATGGAAAGCGAAAAGGAAATGCGAAAGCGAAAGCAAAAGCCTTTTCGTGGGGGTCTGAGTGTACACTGAGAGAAAAGAGTGAGAGAATGGGACTTGAGTCAATAACTTCTGGTGTCACAAGTACTCAAAGTAATCTAATACTCAGAAGAAACGTCTCATTTGGAGCTCATTATATACCTCGGCCAGTTCATCATAAATTTTAGTTTCTTTTAGGTATGTTTTCTACTCCAAGTTAGGACTAAGTATAACTGCTTAAATCTCAATTTAAGTATCGTACAGACCTCAAAATTCTCTATTTTTTATATGTTTATAATTCGAGTTTAGAACTCTCTTCTTTTCGCTCTGTGTAGTGAACTCTCCACGTGCGGCCAACCTTGACGTACAGCCCTCGTTTCCGAAATAAAGGAAAAAACACATTCCATATAGGCCTAGCTGCTCCACACTCCACCCCCCTTGACACAACAAAAAAATTCGATACGCGAATGATTATGTGGAGCGTGCGTGCGTTTTGTACATGTCATTATTGAAATAAAAGATATATACTACTATGGCAGACATGGAACATGCAAGACGGAAGCCCAGCACGAATCGATATGCTATCGATAATAATCCCAATTGATAAAGAAAACCACACAACACTTTCCGTTGAGTTAGTCATGGCATTTGCTAGACCAAAAATGACTTTAAACTAGCAGAGAAATCATTGGCAATTCCAACATTACGCATACGCAGCGTTGTACCTGGTTGAGAACTAAATTCCATTAAAATTAGTTGGGCAAGCGAAACATTTGATACTTTGTTGCGATTTAGCTTAATGGTACACCCAGAACAAAGTGGAGTACTACCTGGAAGTAAAAGTGTAGAGTGAAGTGGAGTAGAGTCAAGTGGAGTAGATCCAAGTGGAGTAGAGTAGTAGAGTAGAGTAGAGTAGAGTAGAGTAGTCTTAGAGTTTACTCTAAGAATATTTAGAATTTTCACTATATTAATGGCTAATTACATTTAGATATATAACATACATACTTTTAGCTTATACCTAATAGGAATTTCCCATATATATAAATAACTTTGAGAACTCAGTATTAATTTCAGTTTCCTTCTGCTCTTATCTGCAGCAATAGCTCTACGGATTGCTACCCTCAGCTTCAGCCTTTGCTTCATTTCAATCAGGAATTGTTTAGCACTAATAGCATTATCCAACTTTCTGCTGTTCTAGAACTTCCAACTATTTCATCCACACTTGTGTCTAGCTAATTTAGTTAGGCAAACAGTTTAACTATTTTAAGCAAAGCAAATAGAAAGTTGAGCATTTGGCTAATTAAAAATAAATAGGCTTAGGCGAAGCACAATCAAAGTTGTTTGATATCAACTGATTGCCATTGTTTATATAGAAACTATATACTAGTAGTTTACCCCTCCTCACTCCCCTCTCTGTGTGGGGACAAAGCAAGTGTGTGATATATGCCGATGATGATTGAGTGATTGATGATTGATATGGGTACCTTTATGAGGCACAACTGTAAACCGCAAGCTCTGTGGATCATCGACTGTTCTGTTGCACTTACTCAGACTGCATATTAATATAATATTTTATATAATTGTTGTTGCTCTTGTTGTTGTTGACCTCAAGTTACTTACAACACACAGATGAACACACACACTCGCACACACACCACAAATCGAAGCGCAACCTCCAAGCGTGATAAGGACCCGCATCGAAGCCCTCAAACAATAACACTAAGCAAAAGAACAGCGACAAAAGAGGTGAAGTAGATGAGGAAGAGGGGGAGGGGTAGGAGAGGAGGGAACTGCTGGAAAGAGAGTGAGAGAAATGCGTCATGGCACCGCACAGCACGCATAACATGAATAATTGAAGCTGCTTAGCGCGGTTAGCACTTGCAAACAGAGCAAAGCGAAAGAAAGAGTGAAGCCCCAGTGGAATGGGTGGCTGAGTGGGGGAGGGGAGGGGCAGCGGAGTGTGCAGAGGTGCTATAAGGAAACAAGCTTAAAGATGTGACAAGGAAAAAACAATAAAACTGATTTGAATTAAAACGGATTTAAGCTTGAATTAGGTAAAAAGTCGTAAGGCATAATATCAAGTCAAATGGAAGGCAAATGGCAGACTAATGTTTAAGATGTCACAGACATAGACATAACATAGAACCTAGACAACATTTTAAGTTCTTTAAGTGATATTTAAGCATGAAATATGCTCGAAGTACTAATATAATAACATACTATAATTAATAGTTGTTTTAAGTAAGACAAACAAATGCGAAGTGTACTTCAAAGGGACCTAAAGTTCAGGCTGTTTGAAGCTAAGTTTTGAGTTGATAAAAAGGCAGACAACAGCATACATAAGCAGAGCGAAAATATATAGAAAATATTATATATACAAATATGTTTATATACTCTTTTTAAACCTCGCCGTGCCACAGCAGCTCTGACTCCACAGTCGTCTATCTTCTTTAATCATATTCTCTTAACATCTACACCTGTCACTTCCGCTTCTTTCTGTCATCTCTATTCTATTCTATTCAATTTTATTCTTTTAAATAAATCGAATTTATATATACTCTCCCCAACTCTATACCCTAACTTTCACTCTTCCTTTCCCTATATATTCCCACCTTTAGCCCACTTGCTTGCAGAGGGTTACTCTGCTAGTCTACCTCCAACTCTAGTCCCAGTTCCTAGTTTTCATAGCCTACTTATCTGCGTCGCTGTCTATGATGGTCTCCTGTCTATTAACACTGTAAATTTTCTTCGAATTGAAACTCTCTCCTCTTTTTATAACTACACTCGTATTCTCTCTGTAGTATTTTTTGTCGTTTTGTTTTGTTTGCTTTGTTCTTGGCTTCTTGACTTATCGAAAGCAGCAAAGTCTTATCGAAAATCTGCATTTGCCGCCGTCGCTCAGCTGCTGCCGATTAGATAGGCATACGCAGCACGCTTCAAGTAGCCAAAAATAAAGAGGCAAAAAATATACAAAATAAATTGAAATTAAAAAAAATAAACTCAAAAAAATATATGAAACGAAAAGCAGCTATAAATCAAATTGACACGTCACAGCAATTGCGTGAGTGTGTAGCAGCTAATTGCAAATGTATGAGTGTGAGAGTGTGTGTGTGTGTGTGTGCAGCTGCTCAAGTGCCCAACACACCGAAAGAAATACTGTTGACTAATTGCAAGTGTGCGGCGACTGTGGCGGCATGAGCTAATCAACCCGGACGTAAACCCGGACACACACACTGATACACTTCCACCCACATGCACACACACACACACACACACACGTGTAGAGACAGTGCCACAAATCGTGGCAAGTGTGAAAAAGTGCCTGGCGCCTGGGGTCAAAACTTAACACAGTTTGTTACGCGCTGCCTGAGACACTGCGACAATTAAACATTTGCGGTTGGTTTTGCAACAGTTAACAGTTGGCAGCGGTGGCATGTGGCAGGTGGCAGGTGGCAAGTTGACTGGGTCAGCAGTAACAGTTGCAGCAGCAACACTTGAGCTTGAGCACAAAAGACAAGAAGCAAAACAAAGGCAGGAAGGAAATTAGCGAGCCTGGTTATGTTGTGTCTCTCTCGATGTGTGTGTGCCTGTGTGTGTGTGTGTGTGTGTGTGTGTGTGTGTGACATGTGTGTCAAGACACTTGTTATTATTGCCACTGCTACTGCTGTTGCTGGCAATTAGAAGCTGGCCGCAGTTTTAATTGGCCCAAAAGACGGCTACATGTGCAGCAATTCACACAGATCGGAGGAGATACAAGCCATTAGGCAATTGGCCAACAAAATAAACACACAAAAAGTAGATATATAAAAAATAGACAACAAAATTTAACAAATATTTTAATTAATAGCATTCGTTATTGACACAAGTTGCTGTAGTTTGTTATTATATGCTTTCCATTGGCTGATCAGTTGAGTCAAATGGCACATTTACATTTCAGCCTTTCCATTGGAATGACAGTTCGATTACGTTTACATGTGACTGGCAAATTGACTCTAAATCATGATATTCAAAACTTATTATCGATTATTTTCGATGCACATATTTTATGTATAATAATAATAAATAACCTTTTATA
Organism: Liodrosophila aerea; assembly: GCA_035045005.1. Classification (NCBI taxonomy): domain Eukaryota; kingdom Metazoa; phylum Arthropoda; class Insecta; order Diptera; family Drosophilidae; genus Liodrosophila; species Liodrosophila aerea. Next base: position 464,344 of record JAWNNL010000849.1, on the reverse strand, counting down.
ATATGTAAGAAATGCCTAATTGATAGAAAATATAAATGTTCTGCTGTTATCGTTGGTATTTATCGGTCTGTTTATCGATACAAATACTAGCTTCGTTCGTGGCGAATTGCTACATTTGTTTCGCGTGATCAATCGAGTAAATACACTGAGAATAATGGAAACAATTTGCAGCTTTGAGTCAATTGCCTCTAGTGGAAAGCAGACATTGAACATAACTAGAAGTTGAGTTTTTAATTGAATGAAATGGAATTTAATTAGTATATAAATTATATTATTTTAAAATAATATTTTATATTTTATTATACATATTTATATATTTATAGTTTCTTATAGATTTTTATATATTATATATATATACTAGCTTCGTTTGGGGTGAATTGCCACATGAGAATGATGCCAACATTTGGCTTCTTTAAGAAATTTTCCTCTAGTGGAAAGCAGACCTTAAACATACTAACTCGAACTTGAGTTCTATTAAATGAAATGTAATTTATTTAAGTGTATTATATTATTAAAAAGAGTGTATGTATTATGTATTTTATTAAACGTTTATATATATTAAAATTTTATTATACATATTTTTATAACATAAACATAAAGCCAAGTTTCCTAGAGCTTTCCTAGAGCCTAGAGCCAAACGCCTTAAAATTTATTTAAAAGTATAGTATAAACAATTGCCAAGGCAATGTTTTAATTGACAGTTACCTTTAGTTAAGTATACTATAAAGCTCACAATACATTAAAAAAAACTTTGTTTTAATTACAATTAAAATCGCATGATTCATTTCGCTTTCCACACGATTTTGTTTGAGCGAATTTTGTGGTTTGGTTGGGTTTTGGGTGAAACAACTTGAATTGAATAAATATAACCATTAAATGTATCGTTTGCAATTAGCAGCTGTTTGTTATTGTTGTTATCGCTCTCATTACTGCTGCTGTTGTTGTTGCTGCTACGATTTGCTTTAAATGTAATTTATGCAAATTTTTGTAACTTTTCCGTATTATTTGGATGAATGAACTTTTTGCGAGCGCTAAACCAGTTGACTCTCACCAAACAGACACAGAGAGAGAGACTCATCATAAATTGCCGTTTTATGGTTAAGATATCAATTTAAAAACTGAAATTTATTAACTGCCGTTGCCAAACACAAGATTCAAACTCAAATTTCGATATTGATGGCATTTTTATGCTGTGAATTAAAGAATTTGTCAAACTCTCTCAACTCCCACTGAGCTGGATCTGCTCTCAGCACTGTTCCCTGCCCGAGCTTAGTGTTAATGTGTTCCTACTGTCAGCAGATAAATCGTAAATCTCAACTTAATTAACGCCACGCGCAATGTCGCGTTTTAAAACGCGCCTGAAACGCGTCGTTGGCGCTGCCATTGAGCCGCAGCAGCAGCAGCTGTAGCAGGAGAGGATGAGGGAAGGGAATGGAGGGGCAGCAAATTCCAAGCAAAAGGCGTGAATAAACATTAATTTGTTGGATTTTAGTTCCGCTCTCATTGATGACAGTTCGTTTAACTCGAATTCGAAACTGAAAGTCGAGTGTTTTAAAGTGAACAACAAATTGTGAGCAAAGGATGAAGATAAGGGAGGATTCTATAGATATTTGTGGGCTATATAGAGTCGGAATAGATTGATAGTTAGGCTGGAGTAACTAAAGAAAACCTTATTAGCGATTCTTAAAAAATATAATTATGTAAATTGATAAACATTTGGAGCAAATACAGAACAGAGAAGTTTAAAATAACAGAGTGCGACTTTTATTATGACCAGGGGTCTAGATCGAGGGATACAAATACAGATAGATAAAGAGATATTTAGATGAAAAGACAGATGAATAGCTAGTGGATAGTGTAAACTGAAGAATAGGTAGATAGAAATATGGCTGAGGCATGCCTGATATGGTACTAGAGGCATAAGCAGATCGCTAAATTGATAGTTGTTCAGCCTGATTGCTTATAAAATATAGAATAAATACAAATTTAAATAAAATAAATACAAATTTAATAAATACAATTAAGTAAATGTCAACTAAATACTACAATGAACCCAGAAATCAATTTTAAATAATTAAATTCAAATAAAAAATGACATCAATTTCATAATCAATAATATCGATTGATGTTTAAATACTCTAGATTAATAGATCGATAGATACAGCTTGATATCGAACGTTCCTATTGAAATGCAGCTATAAAATTCGTCAAGAAAAAAGCCTTAAATTATATTGAGAATAAGAAGAATATGAAAATGTATCGCCACATATAGAAACCCTATTTCTTACTTCTAGTCAACCTGCACCTCAAGCTAGCAAAAGACTCCATTAAAAACTGAACCAATAATCTTAGAGATCTATGGCATACCTTTGGGTCTACAACTAATCTAAGCCTCATCTAAATTGCCCAACAAAAGTGGTAAACAACTCTGGTAAATCAGTATATCACTCTCCATTTCTTGCACGCTCCATTCCTCGCTTTCTTCTTTTCAATTTCACACTTTATCTCTTGCAAGCTGCAAACAGTTTTCAATTGCATTAGAAATATGTCTGATAAGAATTCGACAAGCAAAACGCGAACCTCAAGTCAAGGTTTCTATTGCCAAAAACCAAAGAGAAGGAGCAGAAGGGGAGCAGGAGGAGGGGGAGGAGAAGGAGGAAGAAGAGACTGAAATGCCAACGTTCTATGCTCGAGTGAGAAATGTGAACTAACTATGGAGTGTGCTTGCTCTATGTAATCATATCTTATCTCTAAAAGAAGCTCACCGTATGAGAGGCGAGAGAGTGTGTGCGTGTGTGTAGGAGAGGCGGAAGAGTGTGTGCGAAAACAAACAAACGGAATGACAACAACAGTAAAGAACAAAATCATAATAATCATCATTGAAATGTGACACAATCACAACAACTAAAACAACAACAATGGAATCGTGAATCTATATAATATATTATATAGTATACGAGCATAGTATTTGTTCTTGTACCTTTGCCTCTGATAAGAAGCCCGAATAAAAAACTCTCCCTCTCGTTTCAGATAGTGCCACAAACACACAACACAACACACAACTCGTATAATTCTTATCTAAATAATTTGTAGAGCGAAAATATTCGATTGCAAATTTCGGCTGTCTTATCACAACAACAGCAAACACACTTCAAATGTTGTTGTTGTTGTTGTTTTTTTTGCCAATTTATTGATTGATAAGCAGAGTTTTGTTTGGCTCGACTTTTAATTTCTTTTTATTTCATTTCGTTTCATTTTATTTCGTTTCTTCCAGCGGCCTAGGGCAAAGGTTTTTCCTTTGAGCTCTGCACGAGAGCAACTCCCCTCCCCTCCCCTCTGCCCTGCACTGTTTGCTCTGGTTTAATCCCAGCAGTTGGGAATTATAAACTATGCTATCAGATGGCAATTATCTGAGCCAAAAGATTAAATAACAGTTGGGAATATGCTAAGACACAGAGCGTAGCAGCAATGGAGAGAGACAAGAAGCAGGAAGAGCGAAAAGTTTGGTAGCAATCAAGGCCAGCGAAGTTTGTTATAAATTATATATATATATACTTGATATAACGGTGCTTTGAACCCACTAAATTTAGCTTTAAAGTTGGTAGTATAAAGTATAAATAAAATATGCCAAAGACTGTTAGTTAACAGCATGAAGAGGGCTGAACAGTGGGGTTAATATAAGAGGGGTTTAAGGCAACTGTTACCACTGCTGTTATGCTGATAATATTGGCATTTATATTGAAGTTGAAATGGGTAAAAGGATTTAAGTATAATATATAAAACAAGAGCATAAACATAGTACTCTTAACACTGTTAATTAACAGCGCGAGCCAGCTAAGCAGTGGCCTTAACATAACATGTGTTTAACATAGCTGTTATCAAAGCTGTTATGAGGCATTTATGTGGGGTAAAAGACTGGAAGTTTGGTAGAGAAAAACGGACAATAGAATGAAATATAAAAGAAAAGAAAAATATATAAAAGAACTACAAATTAAGTCGAATATAAAACCAATACATATATTGCATAAACTTAATCTATTTCAACAAATTAAGTTAAATTAAATATAGCTACTATTACAGTCTGTTGTGGTCTATGGTCTAGGGTATATTCGCTTGATTAGTTATGCTAAATGAAGAGCTGACATAAAAATTATGCTGGACTTTCGATACAGAAAAGTAGAGAGTACTTATGCTAAAGAGTATTTCTACTTTATTAAAAACTATTTATTATTTTGCTATATTTAAATGCGCATAAAAGTTAATAATAAACATAAGTATATTCATTATAGCGAGCTAACTATAGGTGTTCGATTGAGGCACTGCCTCAAGTACTTGGAAGTGCAATGTCTCATGTCTCATGCTGCTTCTCATACTCATTCTCCGCTGATTTCTCATGCTCTTGCTCGGACAGTTGATAAGGCCAAAGACAACGCGGATTCTTTTTCATTTGTTTTTTCTTTCTTTTTGCATGGCATTTAAAAAGCCCTGCAGACAATTATCAGCCGGTCAATACGGCAATAATTCATGCAGTTTGTCAGTCTGTCAATGATAGAGTGTGGTGGAGGAGGGGAGGGGAGGGGGGACAGCAGCAAGAACTACATGCTGAAGCACTGATAATGGAAATGGATTTGAACTTCGCTATAACACATGCAGATACACACACATGTCAGAGTGTGTGTGCGTGTGTGTGTATTATCAGTGAACATACACACGCACACACGCATACTCGCTGGATATTTTGTGTGTGTAACATTTTCAGCAATAAATGCAGCGAAAAGTTAGCAAGAAAAGTAAAAGGCGCGCTAACAAATGCCAGTGTGTGTGTGTGTGTGTGTAGGTGTGTGTGTGTAGGTGTGTGTGTTTGACAGTGTGTGTGTTTTTATATCAACTTTAAAAATTTGATTGCCAAAGGTATTGATAGGCGCAGCGATGACGTCAGAGCCAGCGGCAGCCTAATAAATGTACTTAGCTCGTTTAGTTGAAGCGTCACAGACGTGAGCAGACATTTCAATAAGTTCTCGAAATAATTTCTTAAGTTCATACAAACAATTTAGCTTCATAAAGAATTTATTTTATATTTTTAAACTTTGCTGAAGTTAGTTAAATATTTTACTTATGTAAAAGACACACTTACATGTTGTTACAAATTTGTCGAAAATTGCACTTGAAAATTGAGCAAAAAGTTCTTGGTAGTTTTTTGTATGCACAATAAATGTCTCGAAAATAAATAGTATAATTAACTTTTTATTGAAACTGTTTACTGTTTATTGTATTGACATTTGTCTGCAATTCCGTGCTGATTGCATTTGCAATTGTTTAAGTTGTTGTCAGCAAATAATAAACAAAACACACACACGCCAGCGCCTACTCCCACTCTTTAGTTAAATTGTTATAAATAAAGTGTTGAAAATATGCAAATGCATTGTTCTTAATTTGAATTTCAATCTGAATTGAATGCGAATTTTTGTGTTCTCAGTTCAGGTTTATTTTTGCAGAAATTTATGAAAATTGTTTATAAACTGCAGCAGACAGCGGCATTTTCGCTCTCTGCTTCTCTTATTTATTATTAATATCAATTTATTTTTATAGATTCTTATTTTTACTTTTACTCGATATATTTATACATCAGTTTGAAACGCGCGAAAACTGTGAAACGCCACGGAGCGGAGATCGAAGAACTTTGTAGAAGCGGCGCTGCGAACGCGTACGAACGTACTGACGGATACGGCCCCAGCCGTTGACGTAGTCGCACGACTCACAACAACATTCACACTCACACACACGCATACACTCACAGACACTCGAGCACACGTATACGGTATACGGTATCTATCGGTATCGGTAGCGCACGACTGCAGTGAGGATGTCGTCTGAGTCTCGTAATGTATTCGTTTCGTTTACTCACACATACGTATTCGCCGCTCGTGTGTGGGCACACTCACAGTCGCATTCTAACGGCGTCTTGCGCGTGTGTGCGTTTCGAACAGATTTCTGCCTTTTTGTGTAACAAAATATCGCCACACACACACACACACGCGCGCGAGCATAGCTCACACATACGCGCGCGCTCTCTCATTCGTGCAGTGCGTCCCGTTCACACGACTGTCGCTCTCCCACGCGCTCTCTCTCTCGCGCAGGCGCTGTGGCTCTCTTCGCTTTGAGTCGCGTTTTGAGTGACTTTTTCGCCGCACTCTCAACGAAAGCAAAAGCCGCTCGAACGCACCAAGTGGGAGGCGAACATATGGTTTTTGTTTGCACTCACTCATGCACACACACACACACGCACACACACATTGTGAATTGTTGTGCGTTGCCCCAGCAGCAACAGTTATTATTTTTATGGAATTCCTTTGCGGCTCGCTTCAATTGTTACGCACCTGCCTCCCCCTTACCCCACTCCACCACACTTTGAGCTTTTTTTCTGCGCTCGCTCTATTGCTTGCTCATAAATGTTAATTATCCTCTGCCCCCACTTCGCTTTCGATTATTGTATCTCTGTGGCCATGTTTGTAGTGGCACTACTCGCTTTTATTTCCGCTGCCCCCTCAGTCCCAGTCCCCTCTGTGTGCCTGTGTGTGTGTGTGTGTGTCTGTTTATTTATTCGATTCTCGTTGCTTTTCACTTTTCCCTTATTGCCTCCTCACCTCCCTCCCTCCCTCCCGCACAGCTCTTCTGCCTGTCAGACAACACATTGTCCTTTGTTTGAGTGCTTTAGGCTGCTGCTTCCTGACTTTGTTGTTGCTTCATAAAAACTTTGTTAACCTGCGTGTGGCAGCATAAAAACACTGGCATTACAACGACATTCCCTACCCCCTCCCCGCCATTGTCCTTGGCACACACTGAGTGGTTTCATTCACACAAATCGAATTCGCTCCATAAACGCTGCCTAAATGCGTTAGGCCGAGTGTTCTTTTGTTAGGTTAGGTTCTCGATTGACATGTATCGATCATTTATCGGTATTCTATCAAGTGCTGCAGGACAAGAGGGTCTCTAGTGGAACTCGAGGGAAGTGCCTATACACTGCACTGGTGAAAGGTGTGGGGTGAAAGTAATAAAGTAAGTCAATCGCAGCAAATCTTATATTAAGCACAGTTGTGCTTACTTTAAGTAACAAAAATCTTATTTAAAATTTAATCGATTCTGAAGATATTTATAAAAATTTACTGATCAGATACTTGCTCCACTTCCAATCGTAGCATATCTTAATTTAGCCACAGTTGTGCTTGCTTTAAGCTGAAATCTGATTAAAAATGTAATCGATACTTATGTAAATGTATCCCTCAGATACTTTTAAACTTCTTTGTTGCCTAAGACTAGCAGCTCTTCATTAACCTTTAACTTTAATCACACTTCCTAGCTGAAGACCCTCCGCACTCATTAGTTAACATGCAACGCATTTAGCTATCGGATAGTATCTCTCTACCCTGAACCGTTCCAATTCGAGTTCAAGGTGCAATAACCATATAATTTTAAATTGAGCAATGCGACAAGTGTCCCACGCCTAATGGGAGTATTGATTTTAGTTTGGGTGCGTGTACTACAGATGGCGGGGTTCCACGTGCTATAGCAATAGGCTATACTTGTAATCAAGTGGCTATATATAACCTACAGGCATTCCAATTTGTAGTATAAATGCTTTATATAGTTGAAACTATGGTGGGCATCCTTATTGTATACGATAGTCAAAGTTTTCTGGGGGTTTCCTAATGCATGTCAGGGCTCTTTACTTGCTTTTAAGAGTCTGTCCTTGGCATCTTATAAGAACTACGAATAACGAATCTTGGAGGTATTTTCCCTTCTTTACTTTCTTTTTAGAAACTTTCCTCAATACCTTATGAGATTTCTTCACGAAAAGCGGAGGGTTTTCCGTCATTTCCTCCTTCACTTCCTTCCTCAATCAGTTCCACGCTCATCAACATACTTTGATGGCATTTTGAAGTCTCTATCTTACTCATAATTAGGTATACATTACTTTACATTTTATATTAAGATTCCTGTATATATGCTCTACCATACATAACCTCAATCTTTTAATACCAGGGTTCTTTACTTTCTTTTAAGAGTCTGTCATTGGCATCTTAAAAGATCTATGAATAACGAATCTTGCAGGTAGTTTTCCCTTCTTTACTTTCTTTTTAGAAACTTTCCTTAATACCTTATAAGATTTCTTTATGAATAGCGGAGGGTTTCCCGTCATTTCCTCCTTCAACTCCTCCTTCAACTTCTCCCTCAATCAACATACATTGATGGCATTTTGAACTCTCTATCTTACTCATGGTTGGGCATATATTACTTTACATTTTAGATTAAGATTCCTGTATATATGCTCTACCACACATAACCTCAATCTCTTAATACCAGGGTTCCTTACTTTCTTCTAAGAGTCTGTCATTGGCATCTTATAAGACCTATGAATAACGAATCTTGGAGGTAGTTTTCCCTTCTTTACTTTCTTTTCAGAAACTTTCCTTAATACCTTATAAGATTTCTTTATGAATAGCGGAGGGTCTCCCGTTATTTCCTCCTTCACCTCCTTCCTCAATCAGTTCCACTCTCATCAACATACTTTGATGGCATTTTAAAGTCTCTTTCTTACTCATAGTTAGGCATATATTATTTTATATTTCCATAATTTTAGATTAAGATTCCCGTACATATATATACTCTACCACACATAACCTCAATCTCTTAATACCAATTTCCCATTAGAGCCTCATCTGCAGTCAGAGTCTGAGCTGTAAGACTTCGCTTACTGTTCAGCTGCTGTACCTGCTGCTGCTTCTCGGGATTTCCGTGGAATTTCGCATTTACAGAAATGCTGTAAAAATCACGCATCGTCAGTGGCAAGTTAGCATTTACGACTGCCCGTCGCATAGGGGGCGCCACACAATGTTGCAGAAGTGGGGGAGGGGAGGGGGCAGGCAGCATATGGTGCGGCATGAGAAATGTTAATGCAAATGTTGCATTTGACCTCGAATCGGGTCTTTGCTTAGCAATTTACGCTTGTGGCATCATGCAACATGCAACGTGCAACTTGGCGGTGTCCTTGTGACTTTTTAACACCCTTCCAGTGGCGCGACAACTGCCACAGGGCATCGAGTGAATTTGTGCTGCAGTTAATGCAATAAACGCCGTCTGTCCGCGGCATCAGTACAGCGTAACGTTGCACACACATATGTGCAACATGCGGCACCAGCCGACACATGCAACGTGCCCACTTCTCTTGATGGCAATGTGTTGAGTCCGACTTGAATGCTGGCTGCACTTAACGGATAACTCTCTCTCTCTCGGGCTCAGCCTGACTGTTGTTTTGCTGTTGACTCTTGCCTCTTGTCTTTGCCACCACGCAGCGGTTGCTGCCACTGCCACCGAAAGGGGGCACCCCAAACAGAGCAACATGTCGAACCGTCGTTGTTGTTGTGGTTGTTGTTGCAACGCTGCGTAGGTAATCTTTTTGCTTTTGTTATTTCATAAATTACAGTCAAATGAGTCCACATCCAGTGGCAGTAGCAGTTGCTGCCCTTGCCCCATGATGCTGCACAGACTTTGCATATACGAGTACCATAATCCTGAGACAGTAATACCGAGTATATTGAACTTGAATTCAGCACAATTGCTCTTAGAGTGGCGAAAAACGAGGAAGTGCTTCTTAGAGGAAAACGCATATCCATCTGATGTTAAAGATGACGATTCTTAGTTAAAGAATTGAGTTCTTAATTCAAGTACTAAATATTATTTAATACAAAATGCTTTAATGAGAAATTGATAAGATATAATTTGTATTATTCTTAAAATAAGTCAGTATTATACTATTTATATTCTAGCAGAAAGAAATATACTTTATATAAGTATTAAGTCTGTCAGAATCCATAGAGGGAGTCAAGGTCTAATTCAGTTCCTAATTCAAATACCATGTCGCCATTGAATACGAATTTATTTAGTCAAAAATCTTAAAAAAGAAACAAATAAAATAACGAGGAATAAGTTTAAAATAATCTTAAAAATAAACAGTATTTTATTCATATTAAATATTAAAAAAAAAAAAAAAAAAAAAAAGCCATATTAAATTAATTTCAAGTAAAACTTACATTCAGAAAAGTAATCTTGATATTGACAGCAAAAGTATTTAGAAATATTCTAGCGATATTCAGAATATTGAATTGAGCACTTCTCTACTTAAGGAGAGCACATTTTTAGGCACACTTAGTACTCATTCTAAATGTAAATATTAATAAAGACAATAGCATAACTTGAACAAGTTTTCTATACTTCCCCACTCACAGACCACATCTCTCAGCTCCATCAATTCGACTGCTAATAACTTAATAACAGCTAGCTTAAATTTCATAATTTCTCAATATTTAATTTGAGCCACTCTCTTGCCCTTTACCTTCTCTAGCGAATACTCTCGACTCTCACTCTCTTAGCTCTCGCCTAATTTGAATGCAGCAGGCCAAAGACAGAAGCAATTAGGCGCTGTAATTACTTGGGTGTGTCAAATTGTATAAAAAGCTTGAGCTGATAGCTTTGCCTTCCACTGGGCTGGCTACATGCATACGTATATATAAGGACATTCGAGGACCCCCACAGGATCTGCATTTGGTGCTGGGCATTAGCATTGCCTAATTACATTTCAATCGCATTGTCTCAAAAGGCGCTTAAACTCTCAATTGTTCATCAAAAAATACTACACTCACTGCGGTGTGTGTGTGTGTGTGTGTGTGTGACTGTGTGTGTGTACAATTTAAATGTGATTAGATATTGGCTTAAGCACAACACCAAGCATATTGAAGGCAAAAAGTATTTGCAGAAGGTAGCGAATAAAAATGAAAGTGAAAGCCAAAGGCACAAGGAAAAGTGTGCCTCTTGGTTATACGAGTGTGTGTGTGTGTGTGTGTGTGTGTGTCAGGTTTGTATGTGTGTGTGCTTGCTTGTTGTCAACTGAAGCGTAGCTAAACGGGCAATAAGGGGAGGCATGCACTGAGCGAAACAAATGCACTAACCAGCAGCACAAGATTCAGTTCGAATTTTAAATATGTTTTTAATACAAGTTCAATGATGGAAATTCTAATAGAAATATTTATTAAAGAAATAAAATTATAGAAATTAAATTAAAGAAATATAAACTCTTTGTTTTTAGACCCTGTACTTTAAAATAAGTACAAAAGGGTCTATTAAGATTGTGCAAGCCCGTGCAAGCAGATCAAGTTTGTGTTAGATTTTTGATACCTGCCCCCCATCCCCCAAAAACCGCGAAAAACTGCCACACCCACAATTTTAAAGATACAAACTTGTGATCTGGCATACAATAATCTTATGATAATCTTTATCTGTGCTGTGAATTGTGGCTCAATCGGATAATAAACACCGTGAGATATTCAAGATTCAATTCCCTGTACTAGGTTAAGGGGGAGCAGCGCGAGACCGTATGTGTGGTTGCATGCGACTTCTACGATATGTGTGCATGTGTGAGTGTTTGTTAGTGTGTGTGTGTGCGAAGGAAAATACAGGGTCTCCTACTGATCGGTTGAATCCGACTGTAGCTTTCCGAGTTGTTTAGTAATGATGAGTAAAGAGTCTTAAGGTGGAAGACTAAGTAGTTAATAATAGATGAAAAGATAAGCTGTGCTTAAGATTAAGCCAAACGTCTTTAAATGTTTACAAAATATTATAGTCCATTATTATTCATTACATTTTATTTATAATTTATTGAGTATTACTATTTAAATATGTTGAAAATAATGAAGAAGTCTATACTATATTATATAATATTATTTCTCTCAAAAAAGTAGAATGAATGTAGTACCACTAGACCACAGTTTATAATCAATCAAGAGTTGTGTATTTATATATTTCCTATTAATTACACACTTTATTTCTCCAAGTGTACGCCTGCCACACGCTGTACCAGTCCCCTGCCTCCTCCCTGGTCTTTGTTTCGCTGCAGAGTTTGCCTAATCTAATCAATTTTTTGTTGCTGCTCTCCGCCCACACAATGCCAGGAGCAACAAGAGGCTGTCTGTCAGCTTCAATAAGGCTACCTTAACATGTAAGCGAGTAAAACGAGGAGGTGGAACGAGGGGAGGAGGGGGAAAATTGTTGGTGCCAGCGGTGAAAGCATTTCACTGTTTGCATCAATGATGAGCAGCACGACTAAAGTGGCCAGAAAACGTGGCACTGACAGGCAGCAGCACATTCCCCAGCCCCCCTTTTCCCTCCCCACACACACACACACACTCACACACACACTACCTGCCCCTCTATGCCTGCTACAGTTGTCAGTTGCATTTTTGAAACTAAATTAATGGCTGCAACAGACTTTTTAACCGAGTTCAGCGCAAACTTTAAGCAGAGCGTAAACTAGTGTGACAAACTGTGACACATTTTCACTTTCATTCCCTGGAATTTTCCCCCCTCCTCGCATTTTCCACACATTTGACAGCGCAAATAAAAGTTGTGCTAGCTGAAAATATATTTCATGCAAATGCTTTTCGCAAGGACACAGTAAAAGGTTTTACACTCCCCCCAACACCCCCTCTTCCAGCTTACACACATACTCTGCTGCCACAAATTATAATTGAAATGGATGCTCTCAAAAGATACAATACTCTATACGCCTATCTACAGTTGCAGATACAGATACAGCATGGCTATAGATACTTTTTCAAGGTAAACTGTGAATTGCGGGGGCGACAGGTGGGCATTAATTGATTTGGACAAGCGGATAAGTGATTTTCCGCTGCCTCTTCCTCTTCCCATTCCCCACTTCCTATCAGCCAAATTTCATTCATACAAAATTCATTGATAAATACGATAAACAGAGAGCGAAAGCAACTAAACTAAATAGGCCTGCTCTAACTAATCACATCGCTGGGCCGTAATAAAAGTATTTCGATGTTCTAGGGCTCAAGGACGAGAAATGCTACATCAAAATTGATAAAGTACAAGCTAAGATAAAGTAATGCAAAACAAATTCAATTGTCATGATGTAGTTCAACTATGGGGCAACAATGAGACAACTATACAAATGTATACTCGATAGTTTTGAGTGTTTTACCACTTTAGCGATAGTTTTAGAGAAGAATTCTCGGAAAAGATACAAAAGTATCTATAAGATACAAAAGTATCTATAAGATACAAATGTATCTGTAAGATACAAAAGTATCTATAAGATACAAAAGTATCTTTCTTTATATTTGAGCGTGTTACTTAAGTATTTATCAAGAACATATATGTATACACATAAGACACAGTTTTAAAGAAGAATTCTTGGAAAAGATACAAAAGTATCTGAAAGATACAAAAGTATCTGTAAGATACAAAAGTATCTATAAGATACAAAAGTATCTTTCTTCATATTTGACCGTGTTAGTTAAGTATTTGTCAAAAACATATATGTATCTGTAAGATACAAAAGTATCTATAAGATACAAAAGTATCTTTATTCATATTTGTTACTTAAGTATTTATCAAGAACATATATGTATACACATAAGACACAGTTTAAGAGAAGAATTCTCGGAAAAGATACAAAAGTATCTATAAGATACAAAAGTATCTGAAAGATACAAATGTATCTATAAGATACAAAAGTATCTTTCTTTATATTTGAGCCTGTTACTACAGAATTTATACAAAAGTATATAAGATACAAAAGTATCTGAAAGATACAAAAGTATCTGTAAGATACAAAAGTATCTTTCTCTATATTTGAGCGTATTAGTTAAGTAATTATCAAGAACATATATGGTTACACATAAGACACAATTTTCACACCGAAAACTATGACAAAACTAGAGCTAAATCCATGATGCCACATGCAGCGTATACTGTGCATGTGTGAGTGCAATAACTGTTGTGTGTGGCTGGAGCCCACTCGATTAATCGAATATATTGAATACTCGCATTCGTCTGCTGCTGTCAGGAGACATGTACATGTGGTAATCATTTTGAAATCAGCATCACATTTCAATAGACAAACCTATCAATCATTATGACGACGCTATGCTGCCAGTCTACCCGACTGACTGACTGTCATAAGGGTATACACACTCACACACACGCTCACCTGTGTGCGGTAAGTAAAACTTTAACTGTTGTGTGTGGAGGGGAGGTGGGGTAAATATTACGCCTCGTTGGGCAGGTGGATAGACAAGGCGGCCTGGGCAAATTGACAGCTCATTGGGTGTGGGCGTCAAAGAAAAGTGTCCCGCACGGGGACAGAGTAGCGAGTAGAGAGAGGGGGGAGGGGGTGAAAGCGACACAGAGAGAGAGAGATACCGATAGACAGATACAAACAATGGCACGCTTGCATCCTGTTGCGACGCCTCACATAATGCGAGTATGATATATATTTTTAATGTCTTTATTATGTTCCATTGAGTGTAAATATTTGCCTTGTGCACACGCACACACACAGATACACACGCACACGCACACACAGCAGCAAGCAGCAGAAGATGCCCCATAATACGCGGCACGTGCTCTGCCTTTCAAGTTAAGCCATGTAGCAGATACAGAAAACTTTTCATTTTCTTCAAGGGGAGGGGGGCAAGTGCGGAGGGAGGGAGGACGTAGCATCTTTTACACTCACCTGATTAAAGTTTTCTGCTGCCGAACAGGTACATAATACGTTCTCACTGCAAAGAGAAAAAAGAGGAAAAATGCCATATGAAATACTCGCACAATGAATACAATAAGTGCACCCGTCCCCCCTCCTCCCCTTACAGTTATTGCCATGACTACAGCACTGGCAGCCAATTAATCTTCAGTTAGAGCAGCATCCAGCGATTTATGACGATCAGTTCAATGCACACGCGTCGTCATCTAACCTCCTGCAAAGCCAGCGAGACAGACTGACAGACAGCCAGAGTGTTTGCCAGACGGTGCCAGATTGCCAGACCGTCAGAGCGTCATACACAAGCCGAGTTACCCCCTTAAGCGGACTTAGACAGCGATGGCAGGGAATGCTCTAACAAATACCCTGTGAATGCATTGCAAATATCATCTTTTACTCAGCCTAAGCTTGATACTATTAATCAGGCCTGTTCCCATTTACGAATTCGATCATTCGAATTGCTTTTTGAAAAAAATGGGCTTCCTAAATTCGATGTATCGTTTTCAAGAAATGAAAATGTTTATTGTACTTACACACGAAGCTAATCTATTTCGAAATGGAGCAAATATGAAGCTAATCGAAAACGATGAATTGAAATTTGGAACCCCATTTTTTTCAAAAAGTAAATGGAATGATCGATTTCGTAAATGGGAACAGGCCTGAATGTTTCTTCTCAGATATATTATAAACCAAATCTGGTTGCAACTAATGGTATTTCTACTTACTATAAGTAAATAAAACTACCTTAATTCCCAGGGAAGTGCTTCCACTTTTATTTATTGCTAGCTTTAAGATATTTTTAAACATATTTGAGAGTCCTTATACTATAACAAGTATAGCTCTAATGATGCAGCCAAAGGTCCCTGTTGTCATGGCTTCATCATTACTAGAATTAGATGTTCTATAAAACCAAAGTTCACACTATAGATTGCCATATAAGATGTTTGGTATATACTTTGATCATTGCTGCATTAAAATAGTTAATAAAATTGCTATAAGTTCAATAGTCGCTGCTATATATGCCACACTTTTCTATCGCTACTTCACTTCATTTCACTTCTCACTCTTTCACTACCTCCAAGCCTCTTTTACAGGGTATTAAACCTGCACATGTGCGCGTTGCATGAGTCCAACTTGGCGAGGGGGCATTGTCTGAGTTGAAAGTTGAAAGGATAGCATAAATCTCTCATGCAGATGCAAACACACAGAGCAAAAGAAACTACAAACCGAAGCACTTGCACTCTCTGCTGCTGGCAAATGTCATGGCTAAGGCGGGCTTTTGGTTAGAGCACAGAGCAGAGAAACTGTAAAGAGGAAGGAAAACATTGACAGCTCTGGGCTTAGCGTGTCTCAGTTGGAAATATTACTGGGAAAAAGTAAAATATGTTAAGCATGATGTGGCATTTGGGAAATATGCAGAAAGAGCTGCCGCAGATATTGATTTAGACATCAAAATTTTAAGATATAAATGGTAAGAGAATGTAAGGATTTGACTCTACACTCGACTGTAAAATAATGTGAAACAAACAGCATGATATATGCTGTATAAAGGACTGAATTAATATGAAAGAAGCTTAATATACTAACTCATATTAAACCAATAGTTTTAGCTACTTGGCCATGTTGACTAACACTTACCAATAATCCTCAATCCTCAAACAATTTCAAACCATTCCAGTGAAATTTGCAGCATGAACTCATTTACATTTCTATTATCTATACAACAAATTACAGATCAACCGCCTTATAGTTGCTCGGTCTATGCTTAGTAGAATGAATAGTCCATAATACTATCAGATACCTGGCAACTACAGCTACCCACACCACAAATTTACTCACTCTAGCTAATGCTAATGCCAGAGATCAATAGTACCTTGGCTCAATCGACTAGGAAATGTATATCAATCGACACCTAGCACTGCTCCTCGGCATTTCCTATAGGCACACACGCACACCTACACACACACCACAGAGTAAAAGCAAATGCTTCACTTCTGCTTAAAATAACAACAAAAAAGTAGGGAAAGCTACAGTCGGACGCAAAGCTACAGTCGGACGCAACCGACAGTAGGAGACCCTGTACTTTAGTTTGCACTGGGCGTCGATAACAGCAGCAGCATATATGAACATACTCATATACACATACACATGCACTCATACATACACACATACACACATACACTTATACATTCAAATATACGCGCAAATACAAACAATATCCAATACTCATACAAACAATATTCATACTCACAATCAAAAATTACGCATACGGCCTAGTAGCCGCGTACACTATGGCTTCCCCCCTCTCATACCCAAATGCCTAGTACTGAAAATTTTTTGTCAAATATCTCCGGTGTTTCTTATCCGATTGGGCTGCAACTTGCACCAAACATGCAAAGCATGTAAAGCTTTAATCCTGCCAAAAATGAATCCAGTGACTCTAAAACTGTATATACTAAAAACATTTTTGTAAATTTGAGGTGGAGGGGGATGACTTTTCAAACATTTGAAACAAACTTGACCTGCTTATGTAATACACAAACCTAACAAAAAAAAAATGAAGTCTCTAGCTCTAATAGTTTCCGAGATCTAGGTGTTCATACAGACGGACGGACAGACGGACAGCCGGACAGACGGACAGACGGACAGACAGACAGGGCTATATCGACTCAGCTCGTCGTCCTGATCAAGAATATATATACTTTATGGGGTCTGCCACGCCTCCTTCTGCCTGTTACACACAAATGTCATTTGCACAAACTTAATAGACCCTTTTGTACTTTTTTAAAGTACAGGGTCTAAAAATCGATGGCCAGCTGTTATTATTCAGCTGTGACGTCAGAGACAGAGTTGAACTCAGCTGTTGATGGATAATTTTAGTGGGGTTCATAGTATTCCGCACGCAAACTATATACTATACCATACTATATATATAACTGGGGATATTTATATATTAAATACATATTTATAACTATAATTGTGTATGCACAATCAGCTGTCGACCCCAGAAGAGTAGAGCACCACTGCGGCAGGGACTGGAACTGAACTCTACACCGAAAACATATGCAACATGTGTGCACAATTTGTTGTTGTTATAATTGTTGTTCTCTTTGTTGTTGCTGTTGTTCTCTTTGTTGTTGCTGTTGTTTGTCGAGCAGCACATGGCAAAAGATTTTGGGCAGCGTATATGTGCCAAAAAGTCAATGATAAACACCGACAGTTAAGTATTCTGTGTTTCCCTAGTTCAAACTACACTCGGAGAAAACATACACACTTGAAGAGGGATATTTAGCAAACTTAAAATATGAACTAGAAATAATACCCTAAATTCTGTAAACAAGTTTTCAATGGTTTAAGAGTGAACAGTATTATTTTGGCATAGAAGTATCTTATAGTATTTCCGCAACTATAGAACTAAAGGAAGAGAGAGCTTCATAAGGACTACTATCTTAGACGAAAAACCAGATATCATATTATAAATAAAGTTCAATAGGAGAATATTGTTATATAAATGAACAAATGTATAGAAGAATAATATAAAATTGAAATAATTTAAAAACGAAGAAAATCTCCATTTATTTATTTATATATTATTTTATTCCGTTTTGGATTTCTAAACTCAACTTTACCAAGAGATTGGCCTACTTCTCTTCAATTTAACTGGATTTTTTTTAACAGTGTAGTAGGAACTATGTTCTCCTTGCTTGCCTACGATCTCAGGCTCTTCTCAAGTGTGCACATCCTCGAGTCGCTTCCTTTCCCAGCGGAATATGCTAATGCAGCAGAGATCTGCCTCAAGTGCCCTAACTCTCAGATACCCTGCATACGAGTACTATATACTTTATGAGGCATGTGTGTGCGTAATTCTCACCTAAGAGCTGGCAGGCTGGCTGCAGGCAGACGCCAGAGATCACTTGGTAGTAGTCGGAAAACACACACACGGACTCTGTTGTAGTTGTTGCCTTTGATTTTAGTCACACACACATGGACACACTCAGTCGTATCTGTGTGCAGACACAAATGTTATTGACGTCGCCGTCCGGGGCAAACGCCAGCCACAGTCAAAGAGATAGCGGGAGGCAGGGGCTGACACTAAGACTGGGGGCTCTGCTCTGCTTTGCTCTACTCTGCTCTGCTCTGCTCTGGCTGTTGTTACCGTTAAAAGAAATGCAATTAAAACGAATCTCTAGACCCCTGAAAAAACGCAGCAGCTAAAGGAAAAACTTCAGGCTGCAACTACCAAGCGTTGCAGCAACAGCAGCAGCAACAGCAGCAGCAACAGCAGCAGCGGAAGCAATTAGTAAACTGAGCAGTCTTTCCATATATGTTGTTATCTACAGTTGTGTTCAAGGAAATAGTAACGCTGCCAATTATAATATTTCAGACTGTTGTATTAAGTTTTTGGTAATAACTATTCAAAGTTTATACTCTTGAGTTTCCTTTATACAAATGGAACACCTGATTTAATTGGATACGTTAAGGATATTAGTGTTCTAAGTCAAAAAGAATCCTATCATAAGCAACACAAGTATGTAAAGACCTCGGAAAGCGTTAGTACACTTTCAAAAGTCCAATAATATTATAAATTTTATTAAAAATTACCCATAAACTTATCATACTCTCTATAGGCAAGGACTACAGTACGTACTAATTATAACTGCTTCTAAAATGGACATAAATAAAGCCGCAAAAAGTATTCTTTATCCTGTTTAGAGTTAATATACAAAGTAAATATTATTACAATTAAAACAAGTATAATATTTACATGAATTTAGATTAATATATTATGTTTATCATACAGTTTCTTTATGTCAATTCTTCATACCCTTTTTTAGTCCCTATTTCATTGAACACAACTGTATGTGTATGTGCCTATACGACTGCTCCGCATGGCTCGCAGTGCCCGTAATCCCAGGGCAAATCTCTTTGGATGCGTGCTCTACGTGGCATTTGCCGTTGGTATAGGTAGTACCATCCCCCCACCCATGGCACAGACACACCACGCCACGCCACACCACACCACAACAACACACACTGGGGAGAACGCACTTAAGGAAGTACATAATAAACTATAGACACACAGCCTCTAGCTATATAGATCTGTATGTATGTATAGTTCTTTAGAGTGTACCCCCGCTTTTGACACCCGACAGTAGAACGGAACACATTTCATTTCATTTGTGCTGGCAATCCTTTCGACAGGCTACCCTCCCCACCCCCCACCACTCTTTCTCCTACTCAAGACCCCTGTGCTCATAATTTTTATAATTTGCTGTTGTTGTCATATTGAGTTTCCTAATTCGATTGCATGACAATTGTAGCCTCTACAGGGAATGTTTACAAGTTTATTTTTAGTTAGAGATCACTTGGGAAAGTGACTAAGTATATCAAATAGTATATACGGAACATAAATATTAAAAATCTCGAGAGTTATTAGACTTAATGCTACTAAATTTGGTGGGAAAGTAGCTAATACTAAGACCAGGTGTAGTACATAAGCATATTCAGCTTATGCATATTTTGACAGTCGAAAAGAATTGGTAAAAAGTACTTCTAAAGCACACTATTAAAGAAGAAGAATCTATCATATTTCACAGCCTCTACAGGGAATGTTTACAAGTTTATTTTTAGTTAGAGATCACTTGGAAAAGTGACTAAGTATATCAAGTAGTATATACTGAACATAAATAATACCAATCTCGAGAGTTATTCGACTTAGTGCTACTAAATTTGGTGGGAAAGTAGCTAATACTAAGACCAGGTGTAGTACATTAGCATATTCAGCTTATGCACATTTAGACAGTGAAAACGAAAAGAAGAATCTATCGTATTTCACACTTGATTCGCCTGTCAGTTTGTCTATATACAGCGTGTGTTTCCGAAACGAAAAGAGACTACAGATGCTACAAATACTATATAGATCTTCTGTACAAGATAATCGCATAAAGAAATGTGCTGAAATTTATGTAAGTTTAAATTGACTTAACTTTCCAACTGACTAAAGGATGTACGTAATCCTATAGTATACAGAAGATAGGCAAATGTTTTCAACTTGAAATGAAACACCGATTTCTGTGGATAAACATTAAAGTTGCACAGAAAAGTATACGCCCTGAAGAGCCTCCTTCTATTCATCCAAAAGAATTAGGAACGTATAACTATTCACACTTCATTATAGATAGCTATAGGTATAAGAATTTAATATTATTTATGCTCATCAAAAACATTGGCAATTCGATTGCCCTAGACGCGCCTCCTTTTGCTCAGTTTTCGATATAGTATTTATCATACTATAGCTATATACTAGTACGAGCTGGCTGGAACTGCCAGACCACCCAGCGTGCAGCTGTTGCAACAACAACAACAACAAGAAGAACTGCAAAAAGGAAAGCGTAAAAGAAAATGCGATAATGCAAACAAACAAACATTTAAACAATGATGCAGACATCTCACACTCTCTCGCCCCTGTATCTAAGTGTCTAGCTATAGATCTATAGCTCTATCTATAGCCGGTGGGGAGGTGCATAAATAAAAGCTGCCGATTTAGACTGTGCGGGGCACGTGCCAAATTGTTAAAAATATGTATCAATAAAATATAAAAATACAATTCTCAAATATATAACTGCTAAAATTAGTGTAACATGAAAATAGACAAAAGGAAAATAGACAAACATGAAAATAGCAACAGAAACAGAAACAAACAAATCAATTTGTTTATTTCGATTACGATTTGTCTAAGGTGGAACAAAATAAAAAAAAAAGTGCAAGCGCCAAGAGGCAACAACAAGAATAACACTAAAAAATAGAGAGATAGAAAAAACAACAACAATTGATAATTTGCAAATAGAGTGAAGGATTGGCGGGGCGTGAGGGGAGGGGAGGGAGTATCGACTGTAGTATTTATAAGTTGCGACCTGTTGTCTGCCACAAAGATTTCATTCATACAGCGGAAGCAGCAGCCCCAGGCAGAAGAAGAAGGGGAGGAGGAGGTTGGCCAAAACAAGACGTAGGCAAAGTTAAATATAAAACAAAAACAAAGGCGAAATGTTAAATTTAGTTATGGATATTTCTGTGCGCTATCAAAATTATCCTTTTCGTATTTATAAACAGCAGCAAAAGCGAAAAAACAGACACAAGTCACGAGTCACGCGTGCATTTCGCTGAATACAAGATGGCGGCCATTGAGCAGACCAGAGGCGAGGCGAGAGATCAGTCGAAAGCTGCTGCCCAGCAGGCACACACACAGACAGAGTCACCTGCACACACTCTCACTCAGTCGCTCACTCAGAGGCCATCTCAGTCGCTCAACGACTGACTGACTGGCTCGCTCTCAACGGCAGCCGCAGCATTTAGCATTTGTCTATATTTAGACCGAAATGCAAATGGCGGCACTCGCTGCCGCTGCCGCTGCTGCTGATCGAGAGAGCGCAGCTCTGCCTTGCTTGCTGCTCACATTACGTGTCGCCGCCGCTGCCTCTGTCGACGTCGACGCTGCTTTGGTCTGCGCGTCTGAACGTCACTCATGCTGTGGGCACTGCCTGCGCGTGAGTGTGTGTGTGTGAGGATGATTGTATATGTGTTGTTTGTCTGCCCTCCCGACGCGCTGCTCTGCTGATTAAATTACAGTGCTTTTGCTTTTCGAACAGTGGAAAATAACAATAAAAAAGAAAAACAACAGCATTCTTCTTGCTTTTTTCTTCGGTGTTTTCTTTTGGCTCTTGTTCTTCGCGCTGATTTCGAAATTCTCATTTTTGTTTTTTCGCTTTCGAATTGTCGGCCCCCCCGCCTCGTGCGGCTACTCATTGGCCTCCAAGACAGGTGCTGGCGACTGTAGACTGGCGACTGCCAAAAGGCATTACGAAAACACGGCGCTAGCCCCCATGTACAGTTGCAAAATTCGAGCAGTTGCAACATGGCTGCGGGCAGTTATCGATAACGCAGGTGTATCGATATAGGAAATCAAATTATGAAAATTTACTCCTTTAAAATGTTTGTTATCGACATAAATATGCATCAATAGTATGATATAAATTGCAAACAGTTTGCAGAATAAATGATTCTTATTTTATATTTATCGAAATTATCGATAACTTTAAACTTTACGCTGTTTTGCAAACTATAAGTTGACTTTCATTTATTTTAATGTAACTATCTTAAAAGAAAGAAGAAACTGAGATACTTCTTAACTCAATCTCATACTTAATCAGCGTATAATATAACGATAGTAAACGATAGTTATCGATTACCCTGCCACTATCCTTAACTGCTCTTTTTCTACTCTATCTCTCCTACTACATGCTGCATCTGCTGTCTGTCGTCGCCATTTGCGCAGCTGCAGACACATACACACACACACACTCCCTTACACACACTCACTCGCACACATTGTTATGATTGTTGTTGTACTGACATATCGTATAAACATTTCAGTCTAGAGTAAATTATACAATTGCTATTCGCCTTTTTCGCCCAACAACACATGGAGCACATATAGAGTAAATACACAGAAATTGTGTATAGCAAATGCCACACGATCCGATCGATCGCTGTAATAGAAACACACATATGAGCCTCAGATATGTTAATGTTAATGCTATACACTCATTTCCATTGAATCCACATTAACCCATTTCTGTGGCAATATAACAAGGCAGTGCAAATTTTAGATGAAAACTTCTTATTAGCATGTTATAAATGCTGAAGAAGGCTTTAACATAGCAGAGGGATGTTATTACAGACGGAATTAACAGCGCTGTTAGCCTGTTAAGTGTAAACCGATTGAGGATTAAGCTAAACTATGCGCGAATTGATAGCAGGCAGAAGCTAAACGGCTACAGCAATTTAACAGGGTTTGGTAAACGTAGTTAACAGAGAACTGTTAACCATAGCAATAAGCTAGAGCTCAACCCATTAAAGCTTGCTATTGGGGAAATCTTAGCAACATCTTTAACAGAGCGTACAAATTGTTATGTCAGACTGTTAATCCTAGTTAACAGTGCTGTCCGACTGCTAAGTGTTAAGCGATTGAAGCTTAAGCTAAACTATGCAGGAATTGATCGCAGACAAAAGCTGAAGAGCATCAACTATGTTAACAGAGAACTGTTAAATATAGCTCAAAATATGTAGGCTTAAGCTGAGATTATTGCAGACTTGCTTCAGGAGAATAACTTAACAGCAGCAACGTTGCTTGTTTACAGCAGCTTAACATGCCCATAACATGGCTGTAACAGCAAAGACTGCAGTTTCACAAAGCAGTTCAATTTGAATGCTGAAAATTGTAATATAAACTTTATGAAAACCAATATCTTTTCTAGAACAATTTCATTATAGATTCTACTGCTGTTATTTGACATAAGCTGCCGCTGTTAACTAACTATTCTATACCGTAAATGTTAATTAAATATTAATGCTTTTCAGGTCGTTAAAATATGGCTAAACATAAGGCAAAACCTATAATTTCTGCGCAGCAAACGGAAAATTGCATTCAAACAGCAAAAAATCCGGCATGAAGCAAAGGAAAATGAAAGAAAAACATTGCCTAATGCAAAAAAAAGAACAGAACAACAAACTGAAAAGCAACAAATAAATCTCTAGAATAAAAAGAAGGAAAAATAACAAGATGAAAGTGTCGCCAGTCGAGTCGAGTCGAGTCTGCTCTGTCGTTGGCTCTCGCTGCCTGGTACTACGCCTATGATGAGTCTGATATTTTCACGCTTAATCACTAACTGTCCCCATGAGCAGCAGGCCCTGCCCTCTGCCGCTCCCCCCTCCTCATCCCCCGGGGGCTGGCGACAAGACACGAAACATTTTGGACTGGGGCCAAAATACTTGACGCTGCAAATGAAATGGCAGAACGTTGAGCAAAATGCAAAAACTGCACAAAATGTCAGGCGGAAGGGGTGAAGCGAGGAGGGGGAAGGAAGGGAGGAGGAGCAGACGAGAGGGGAGCGTGTAGAGCAGCCATAAAAACCGAGCCAAAAGATGCGACACCAAGTGACAGCAACAAAATTGAAATCAAAAAAGCAACCAAAAAAGCAACACGGGCAACAACAACAAGCAGAGGCCAAAGAAAAGGAAAAACTTTAATTTTCTTTTATTGCGGTCGTCGCGCGCAATAATTGCGCGTAAACAACAACAACAGCAGCAGCAACAGCGGGCAACATGCGGCATGAGAATGTTTCCACTTTTCATTTGCCTGAAACAGAGATTTTTATGAGCAGCTACAGGTATAAGTGTGTGTGTGTGTGTGTAAGAGTGTGTGTGTGTGTGTGCGTCTGTATTACACAAGACGCGTGCTGGCATGCCTGATGATTTAACTCACACACACACATAGATACACACACTCTCTCACACACACACGCTGCTGAATATTTTATAATTTCCAAAGTGAGCTGAAATTGCCAGAGCATTGAATGAATGACGTTCAATAATTTTCATAAAAAGCAACAAAACAAATCCAACAAAAATATTATACAAAATTCATGCGCTGTGTATGACGCACTTGTGCTCAGCATATTTTCCCCACTCAGTTTCCCTCACTCAAAAGTGAAGGAAAAGTCGCCTTGCCATATAAGACATATGCTGGAAAAGCAGCGAGCTGTTGTGGCAGTTATCAAATATAAATTGTAAGCTATTATTAAAATAAAATATTAATATTATTTTTAATGTTTTCTTAAAGTTTGCAAAACTAAATATTATAAATATTTATGTGCTAAATAATTCAATAAATATATGTAATTAATCTGCTAAATTTACAGTCTTCTCATTAGCCTCAATATGACTTTACTTAACTTGAGCTTTAACTGTTAAATGGATTAATTATAAATTCTAAAAAAATGTTTCCAATTTATTTTATAAGTAAACTATATTTTAATATTTTTATATACCATTTTTTTTTTAATTTATTGACATATTTATGTAAGATATATAATGAAGAGTGTTTATTTAATATTATAACCAAAAAGATAACAAGATGTTTGTAGTATTCCAAATTAATATAAAGGCAACTTAAACGACGTAATTAACTTAAATGACAGCAACTTAAACAACGTATTTTACTTATTTCAACTTATGCGACGCCAACGATACCGACTGTTCCAACTCTCGACCGACGCTGAAGCGTGTGTTTGTTAATCGATAGTCGTCATCGATATATAGGTGATACTGTTGGTTAACAGCACTCTGTTAACCGGCTGGTACCTCTGCTACTTTACATTTATATACTTCATTTATAGTTCCGCTACTAATTTCAACTAAATTCAAGTTTTGTTTACCGCTGTTATGTCGAAATTGTGCCTATGGCAACCTTCATCTATGCTGTAAATTGCAGCTCAATCAATCTATAAGAACTAGATCCATCATATTTGGCAGCTAGTTTCTCCTATATTACAAGCAGATCAAGTATGTTTCAGATTTTTTATAGCTCTCTCCCCTCCCTCACTGCCTATGACAACCTTCATCTATGCTGTAAATTGCAGCTCAATCGACATTTAATATATTAAAGCAATTTTATTTATATTTTTTTATATATTTATCTAAACATATTAAAATGCTTGCCGTACAAATATTAATATTAATAAACACTACTTTCAGCTAGCTGCCTTTTACTAGTATTAGATGCCACATTTCTGAAATACCATAACTAATATGTTGTCAACTGATTATACTATACTACATAGAATTATGTTGGAATATTGTTTAGAATTTTCTTAGTATTTTATTTCCTATAAATTCTTAATATAAATTTAGTAAATCAAATTTCCTTATAGTCGATATTTCTGTAGTTTATTTTGATGACCTACTACTTTTACCTCCCACTCTAACTCAACTTTCAGCTTAGTTTATAATCGCTCTATTTAGCTCTTTTATACGTTCTGCTTTCTCCCCGCTTTATCTACACTTATATCTTCTCTTTCTTTGCTCTTTGAGCTCTGCTTTTAATGATGTTGCTTATTAACGCTTTATATTTCACGTCCTGCTGCATAACAATTTTCATCACAATTTTCCTAGGCTTTCCACTGTTGCCATGGCACTAAAGCAGGGGCCGAACAACAGCTACAGCCATGCGTCCACAAGCAGATAAAGCAACAGCAGATGAAGATGAAGATGAAGAAGAAGAAGAGGCTAAGGGGAGGGGAGCGGAGGCAGGAGACGAAACGAGGCAAGCCAAAAAGACGCGCAGGAAATTCTTGGCAAATGTTTTACGTTAATTGAACGCCAAGAAAGAAAATACCAGCTCGCGATATGTGCGTGACTCTGTGTGTGTGTGTGTGTGTGTGTGTGTATAGGAGACACACACATACTATACATGCTCAGCTGTTGTTGTAGGTCTCGATATCAGCTGCACGGTATACGCTCGAACCGTGCAATGGGCACTTGAGTTGGCCGTAAGACTTGTACAGTTTTTTACCCATAATCAGTTCAAAATATAATAGAATAATGAAAGCATCGAATTATAAAGGAAAGCTGAAAATGTTGGCTACAGAAAATAAACTAAAAAAGTGGGAGAGGCTGCAGTCGGGCACTGCCGACAGTAGAAGACGCTGTTCTTGGCTTTGCTTCAGGTGCAGCTACGTCTCCTTTTACCCTGGTTTATCAAATATCTCTGGTGTTTAATATCAAATTGAGCTGAAATTCACAGCATAGATGAAGTATGCCATAGGCTACTTGTAGTCTGAATCGCTAGTTTGTAACTTGTAAACTGTTATTGTTGTAGGGGAGAGTAGGACTGGTGGGGTATAAGAGTACTTGTACTTGGCTTTGCTACAGGTGCCGATACGTCTCCCTTCATTGTTTATCAAATATCTCTGGTGTTTAATATCCAATTGAGCTGAAATTCACAGCATAGATGAAGTATGCCATATTCTACTTGTAGTGTAAATCGCTAGTTTGTATCTTGTAAACTGTTATTGTTGTAGGGGAGAGTAGGACTGGTGGGGTAGACAGTAGCAAATCGCTTACTAAACTATTTAAACTATTAAGAAACTCGCCATTCTGCCTGGAAATATTTCTGCTAAATGTCTGCCAACTATGCCAAGCAGTTAATTGTAATTGTAATCAAGTAATTATGTATTTAAATGGTAATTAATTGAGTTTTCTCACCTGCAAAAATGCCGCTGTTGAGCAACAAGTCAAATGGTGAGTGTGCCACGCTAACATCGGTTATAAAATACTACACAATTTAGATACATATATACGCTTTATATATGTTTTCAATTAAATTATGTAGTTGTTATTGTTTTCTATATTGTTCTATATGGCAATATGTTGTGTGGTGCTTTAAAGTATTAGCTAATCTTGAGTTAAGTTATTGTTGCAATTGACTCTGCTCTTCTTCTTCCCGTTGGTTTCTCCAGATTCCCCTTCCGTTTCCGCTTCCGTTTGCACTGTGTGTGTATTGTAAAACTGCAAGCATAGATAGAGAGATGACAGCACCGTAAAATGTTATTCAAGTCGCACATAAAGCGAATGCATAAATCTATCCTGATTTGCGTCATGTGCCACCACAAGACACCCAGCCACCAGCCACTCCCCTCCACTCCTCAAGCCTACAGCTGTGTCTGTTTATGCTGCTGATGTTGCATATGCAACAAGTTTTGGTCTTACCCCCGAGACAGTCGTGTTTTGCGGCTGTTTATGCAACTGCGGTTCTTGTGTTAGCAACAGCAGTAGAGTTGTCAATGCTGGTAGCTCAGATACCCTATGGTACACGCGGAGAAAATGTATATAAAGCGAATAAAGTAGTCAGAGAAAAAGTGGACTTGTAAAATAAAGATTGAGCGGTCTCAGAATTTATTCTGTCTGTCTATCTGTTCGTCTGTATGAACACCTCGATCTTAAAAACTAAAAGAGCTAGATCAATCATATTTGGCAGCTGGTTTCTTCTATAGTATAAGGAGATCAAGTATATTTCAGATTTTTGATACCTCTCTTCCCTCCCCCACTAACTATACACCAACTACTGCTGTAATTCCTAAAAGCTGCGTATGGCAAACTTCAACTATGCTGTAAATTCGAGCTTAATCGTCTAATATCTGATTGTCTGTATGAACACCTCGATCTTACAAACTATAAGAGCTAGAATTATCATATTTAGCAGCTGGTTTCTTCTATAGTATAAGGAGATCAAGTATATTTCAGATTTTTGATACCTCTCTTCCCTCCCCCACTAACTATACACCAACTACTGCTGTAATTCCTAAAAGCTGCGTATGGCAAACTTCAACTATGCTGTAAATTCGAGCTTAATCGTCTAATATCTGTTTGTCTCTATGAACACCTCGATCTTAAAAACTATAAGAGCTAGAATTATCATATTTAGCAGCTAGGCTCTCCTATAGTACAAGCAAATCAAGTATGTTTTAGATTTTTGATAGCTCTCTCCCCTCCCCCACTGTTTAAAAGCCTAAAAGCTGCCTATGGCAACCTTCAACTATGCTGTAAATTGTAGCTCAATCGTCTAATAAACTTTTGAGGTATTAGATTCTAATCAATTATTATATTCTTTCCGTTAAGCATACCCGCTCAAGGCGCTGTATGTGCAGGGTATTAGACTAGAGAGGAAAATGCGCGTGCTGTTCTCAACGCCCACATGCCAGGCGCTGCGCTCCGTCTGTGTGTGATGACTACGCGTGTGTGTGTGTGTGTGTTTATGTGTGAGAGTGTGCGCAGAGGCAAGCGTGTGGGTGGCTAATGAAATGCTTCAACAGCAGCAGCAGCAACAGCGACAGCAACCGCATTCAAGCACACGCACATGGACACTCTCACACACACACACACACACACACTCACTCGCACACACTTGGCTATAGCTACACCTACGTTGATCGGTTCTGCCAGCAGCATGCCTGCCATACTATATATGTATCTATTGTGGCTGTTTGTGTCTCTTCAGCTGTAGCTTAAGCTGTGTGTGTGTGTGTGTTGTCATGGCAAAGCTTTTCCAGCGGGTCCAAATTGTCTGCAGTTTTTCCTTCTGCTGTCTGTTTGTGAGAGCGAGGAGACAACGACACACAGTTGTCTATAATAAATTTGTTTTCATTCGACCGACTTTTCTTTCGTTTGGCTCTTTGTCATGATTTTTCGACATTTTTGTCGAATGTTTTTCCCGCTGCCTCACCTTCGGCCCCACCCCCTCCCCCTCCCCCCTGGCGTTATTCTTTTCCGTTTCAGAGTTGATTTTTATGACATTCCCTATGACGCCCACCGCTCCTCAGCCTCTGCAATGGGGTGACAACAAATGTCTACCTACCGTAGCCACCCCTCCCACCCACTAGCCAGCTGGGCAGCCCCCTCCCGCTCCCCCTCCACCAACAGACCAACTGTAAATCATGTGAGACTGCGACACAACAATTAATGAATAGGCTAAGAGAAATGCCTGTAAATATTTTCCATATGAAACTCATGCCATAAGTTTTGCGAGCGAGACAGTTGCACTCGCAGAGAGAGAGAGAGCGATGGAGAATAAAGAAAATGGCGTCGCTAGCTGGCTTTTGTAATTTCTGGCAAGTGGCCAAAGTCTACACGAAATTTGCGTAAATAAACAACAGCATTTTGTTGCAATTTAGAAAGAGTCGTTAATGCCTTCGTTTCAGCTGCGCAAAATAGACTAAAAAACAAAACAAAAGGCAAGAAACAAGAACGAAAAAAACAACGAAGTTTGCAGCAAAATATGCGAGGCGAGTGCCAAAAAAAAGGGGACACCAAATGCAATTCAATTCACCGATACACACACGCACACACACACACGCACACACACATAGACTCTGTGTAGAGTGCGCCCAAAAGTGGAGTGGAGACTCTGACGCTCGGGTATTGGATTACAGCGGAAACGGAAACGCCTAACGCATGTGATTGGCATGACAGACATGTCTCCTGCCCTCTATTTCCCCCTCTCCCCCACCCTAGCTGTAGCTAAGCCTAAGCCTGACCCCAGGCACCTTGCCACACATGAGATTAGTTATGTGTGTAGCATACACTAGTCAGAGCAAACAAAGCTTTAAAACCAGCAAACAATAAAGAAAACTAACTGAAAACTTTTCAATTAAAGTGCAAAATCTATCATACTTTTTCTTTACTTTTTTTACAGCTGGCAACACTGCACAGCTCGTTCTACTACACACATATCATCCACAACAATGAGCTAACAGCCCACACTCTTGCTGTTTGCTTTTAAACTCTCATGTAGTCATACCTTTCAAAAGCTTAACGAAATGTCACTCAGCTCACACACACAGACACATGCACACACTCACACCTCGGCACAGATTTCCAATGTAAAAGCGCTTAGCAGCGACACCAACGTCTAATAGCCGTTAGCTCTCGAAAAGGGACACATTAGAAAGCAAGCAAACACACACAATGGTGTATTACGGGGGGGATTTGCTCTGCTCAAACTAAGCAGCTTTACGCTGAAAAGAATTTAATAATTGACAACAGCAAAACGGAATAAGAAACAGCGCAAAGAGCACTTTAAAATTGGCACATATCAAGCAGCTTTACAAGAGAACGTGAGTATTCGTTTGCTCGCTTACATTAGCTCGCTGCGCTGCTCGTGGCGCCATCTAGCCGCAGCATCAGCAAACAGTCGATCGTTTGCGCAGCGCCATCTGTGTTTGCGATGGCGCGAGTTTAGCGCCATCTGTCGTAGAACAGGCGCAACGTGGCTTGGCAACATTTCGCTTGTTTTGCGCGATTTTCACTTGCTGAGAAAAAGGAAAAACGAAACAACAACAAAGAACAGATGTTTGCGCGTTCGTCGCGTTTTTTATTGTTGTTGTTATTTTGGGAAATTTAATGGCTTTGACAGAATTTCTTTTCACTTTTCACTCGCATGATCTCGATTGATTGAAATGCCGATTTATGTGAATGAATCACTGGAATCATTTATCACTTTGTCTCTCTATGGCGCGAGCGAGCGTCCTTCGACTGCATTTGGATGTATTTTTGGCCAATATTTTAATAGAATTTTGCATTCGTTTTATTTATATTTTTGTATACTATTTGTAATTTATCACGGATCGAAGTGGAATTATGTCTGCTGTAGGCACGCGTTAGACTCGTATTTATTCAGTTCTTCAGTTCGGTTCGGTTTGGTTCTGCTCTGATCTGATCTGATCTGTTTCTGTTTCGGTTGCTGTTCCTCCGCTCTTCCTCTTCTGCTACACTTCACTTTACTGGCGCAGAAAATCGCATATACAACGAGAATGTATAATTATAAATAAATGTTCTATAAAAAACGCTTTTCTGTTGTTGTTTCACTGTCTCTGTGTGCGTGCGTGTGTGTGTGTGTGTATCTGTGTGTTGGTCTTGTGTTTTTGAGCCATTTTAATTTTAGAGGTAACCCAAAATAAAATAACCAACAACGCGGCCAGCCAAAGCACCTTTTCGTCTACTAAACACAAAAAAAAAACCAAGAGAAAAATCTCGAGAAAATCCTATTGAACAATTGAAGAAAATGCCTAAAATTGCAGGTGGCAGAATCCCATTTTAAATTTCCCATTTCCCCCGCAAGCCGTCTAATGCCATTTTCATTCGTTTCGCTTTTCTTTTCGGGGCGCTTTTCTTATTTTCCAAGTGTTTGCATAAAGGATTTGCGGCTTGGCTTTGCTGCCAAATCCCAATCGCACTGTAACCCACTCGATTGATTGCAAAGAGCGACGAGAGCATTATCTACAGAGCTACAGAGACGCCTAATGAGCTTATAACGGCATCATCATCATTATCATTGCCACTTAATAAGCAATTACACTTTAGGGTCGCCTTCTACGAGGGGGATTCCCCCACATTCACAGCGTGTTCTCTAATTGAAACACTCGAGTTGATAAATTGGATTCTGTCTATTGTAATATGGAATTTATCGTTATCGATAGATTGCTTTTTCATTACATAAATTATTTTTATTATTATTAATATAACTACGGATATATTTTGCCACCTGCAGTATGCATTTATGTCATGCATACAGAGCTTATACAGATATTATTTGCCAAACTGCATATAATATGATCGATAACTATCGATAAACGCTGACAAAGAGTCACGGTTACAACTAATATACTATATTGTATATATACCAATCTTCAACTCCAATAATCCAACAATTATCGATAACTAATGCCATTATAATAGGAACAGAACTAGTTCCGATACCGATAACAATGCCGATAACAACGTTAAGCCACATAGGAAGCGTTTACGCTTTCTCTTTGAGCTGTATGAACGAAAACGCGACGCGTTTGATTGCTCGGCCGATGCGCTAATAAAGCTCTTAATACTTGCCCGATCGCTCGAAATAAATCGAAAGGCCGAGGCACACACACACACACACACACAGGCAGGCACATGCAGAGTGAAATATTTTAAAATTAAAGCAATTTTTTTGTATTATTTTTGGTTGTTGTTTTCTCTGTTGTTATTTGTATAGAAAGTATATTTTGGTGTCGGCCTCAAGTCTGTTTGTCTTTGCTGTGTCTGTGTGTGTGTTGTGTGTGCCTCCACTGCGCATCTCCTTCAGCTAAATTTAAAGTAAAAGGAAGCATCTGTTTCTGCTGCTATGTGAGGAGGGGTCACACCTTCTTCCTCTTTGGCTAATGAGTCAAATTTTGAATGCATTTAGCTATAGTTATTTATTTCTTTTATTATAAAATAACAGCTGAAATTATAAATAGTGTAATCGCTAAGCAAATATTATTAAGTTTACATTTAAATATTTATGAGAAAATCTATAAACTAGAAGTTTATAACTATATAACTATAAAAGTTAGTTTATTTATCGAAAGATGAAATTAGTTTAAAAGACTCCATAATTTAGAGATAAAAAGAAAAGAAATACAACAACAAAGTCTCTATATGTTGAAATCAGTTTTGCATTTACTTCTATTACTTTATTTATTTAGCTTAATCTACTTTCATTTTCCTAATCTACTTTAAGTTTTCTTTTCTGCGTTGATCTTTTCTTTAAATTGTTTCTTTTTTCCTATCCTCTCTATCTCTTACTTTTTGGTTTTACATAGCTTTTCTGCTTCTTCGGCATAGCCTATTTCCTATTTATTTCTTCCATTCCATTCCATTCCCTTTGAAGTCGTCCTCTACTCCTTTTTTCTTAATTTCTTTTCTTCCATTTTCAGTTTCCTCGTCACCTTAGTTTCCTGCACTTTTATGCTATCTTTGCTACTTCATTTTCTGCTTCTTTACATACATATAAGTATGTACTTCCTGTTTGTTCTTTCTTCTTCTGTTTTCTCCTCCTATTCTGCCCAACTTCTCTGCTCTTTTTAGTGTTCTTCTTCAGTGTTCTTCTTCTGTTTCTGCTTAGCTTACTTTATCTGTTCCAAGCTTCTTCTGAACATTCTGTGCCTACATCGTATTCATATCTATTAGAGGTGGAGAACTATCGATAGTGGGCGCCATCGATAGTCGACGATAGTTTATTTTAAACCATCGATAGTGCCGATAGTGCCATCGATAGTTCTCCACCTCTAATATCTATCTTCTCTTGCATTTTCACACATTCACTTACTGATATTTGGCCTTCCCCGTCTTCCACTTCCTGCTTCTAGCTGTCCCCCTCCCTGCCTGCCACACATTACTCTACTTTAGTTTACTCTCCTTGCCAATTTCATTTCATTTCGCACAATAAGCGAAACATTAATGAGGAATCGGTTAAATTAGCACACAAAACAAAAGTGAAAACATCAATATTTTTACAATTTCATTTCCATTTCGTTCCGCTCCATGCCATTCCATTCCATTACGTTTCATTTCATTTCGTTTCGTTTTGTTTTGATTCTATTTGGTCTTTTCTTCAGTTCGAATATTCACAAATTCTTTGGAATTTCCAACAAGGAGTTTATTTTTAAATGCTGCTGTTGCTGCTCGAGTGTGGGTGGTGGGTGGGGGGTGTGGGGTGTGTGTGTGTGCCGGCAGATGCGTCTGTTTATTGTCAAAATCCTTTTGGCAGCTCGCAAGTAATTGGCATGCAAGCAAATCCCACTTGCCCTTGCCCTCCCCCCTCCCCTCTCTCTTCACCCAAATGAATGTAGAAGAGAGAGGGAAAGAGAGGGACTGACTAGTTGCTGCGCTCTCACAGTGCCTTATGTAAGCCAAGGCCCAAGGCGAATCACGTGTCAGTGGAGCATGAATGCTGCTCGAGTTTTAAAGTCAGCGCCAAAAGTATGCGACGCCCCGCAAAGTATGCAGCGAAATCAAAGTTAATGCCACTAATGCGAGATATTCAATGAATCTCACACACACACACACACACTCACACACTCACACACATACAGGCAGTAGTACGCTTAATTAAAGCGCGCACTGTACCTTCAGTCACTCAAGCGTTTGTCAGTCTGTTACTACGCTGCTTTGTGGTTAATAAACACACACATACACACACCCACACACACTCTCTCACACACACACACACTCAGGTGTGTGGTAAGCGTAAAATTTGATTGAAAGTGATGAATTAATGAGGCGTTAAATGAATAAATGTGTATCTGGCTCGCCGTTTTTTGCCGCCCTATTGAACCGGAAGTGCCTCCGCATGAAGCACACACACACACACACACACACACACACACACACACACACACACACACAAAATGGCGTCGCAGTAACTGTCAAGCTGTCCTCATCTCTCTGCGCTATGAAACTAACATAATTATTCAAATTGACAGAGCGGGAAGGAGGAGAGGGGAGGGGGAGTGTGGATTGGAGGGGATAAAGGGAAGGCAGCGATAGATTGAGTACTCCAAGTGTAAACTAATTCACATTATAATTTATTATACTGCGTATTGGAATAAGACGTTATTATAAGTTTTCCTTTTCAAATGAAATATTTCCATGTTAAAAGACAGCCACAATTTTGAAGATACAAACTTGTGCTTTGGCATACAATAATAGTATGATAACCTTTACCTGTGCGGTGAATTGTGGCTCAATCGGACCATAAACACTGAAGATTTTCGAGATTAAAGTTTCCGTACTAGGCAAAGTGGAGCATAATATATGTTTATATATATATTTATAAATATTTCTTATTCATTTTCAGCATATTTATGAATAAATTATAATATCAATATAGTATTTATGTGTTATTTAATTATTTTCTTATATAATCAATCAAAAGTATTTTTATTTTTGATTTAAGTATTTCTTATTGATTTTCATAATATTTATAAAATAATAATTTTATCAATATGATTGTATTTTATTCATTTATTTTCCTATATATTTATTGTGATTATATTAATATATTATTTATTTATTTTCAGTATATTTACCTTTTAGCTTATAGCAGCTGCAAGTCCAAGTCCAAAGCTCTGCTTTGTTCTTCAAGCTGCAAATGAAAATGAAGCAAAGTTTTAGTACATTATTTATCATAATTATATACACATTTATAATGAATTATAACTAATATTTAACATAAAAATAGTAGCAGCAGACTAGAGTCAGCGTATAATTTAGTTTTGTTACTAATATAGAGTTGCCAGGGGAAAGTTTGAAATCTCTAAAGTTAATAATAAACCTTGGTTTGAGTTAAGGGAAAAGAAAGCAAGAGCTGTAGAGTTTTATAAACATATAGAGAGAATATAGAGCAAAACTGAAGCTAAAGACCAGACGTCTAGAGTGTGCACAGTAAATGGAAAGCTAATTAATAAAAATAATCATAGTCAAGTCAAGCTGTTGAAAGACTTAAAAGCGATTAAACTTAACGTTTTATTGTATTTATTTTCAATGCAGAAAGATGTCATCTCTAGTTTCTGTTTGTTATCAAGACATATTGAACTTTATTTTAGACTAGTCCGTATTAATTGAAACTTCGCACCTCACGCAACTTTACTCCATTAACTTTAAATTTTTGTAGTACTAACTTTTCCTTGCATGAACCTTTTCGGATACTCTGCAGTGATTTTAACCGTCTCTACAGACTATTCGACTATTCCACCCCCATTCATGTCGTCAAGCTTTCCATCCTTACGTATTTGTCAAATCTTAACACTTCTAACAATTAACCATTAACATTGGTCTGATTGGGTTTTTCTGGGTTTTCACCAATCCAAGCAGCAAATGCTGGATCTCTCATTTCAATTTTTACGTTTCTTTTATCCCCAGATTTAGAGTTAAATTTATTCTTATTAGACCCTGTACTTTAAAAAAGTACAAAAGGGTCTATTAAGATTGTGCAAGCCCGAAATGTATGTAACAGGCAGAAGGAGGCGTGGCAGACCCCATAAAGTATATATATTCTTGATCAGGACGACGAGCTGAGTCGATCTAGCCATGTCCGTCTGTCCGTCTGTCTGTCCGTCCGTATGAACACCTAGATCTCGGAAACTGTAAGAGCTAGAGACATCATATTTGGCAGTTAGATGCCCCTATAGCGCAAGCAGATCAAGTTTGTTTTAGATTTTTTATACCTGCCCCCCCTCCCCCAAAAACCGCGAAAAACTGCCACACCCACAATTTTAAACATACAAACTTGTGTTTTGGCATACGATAATCTTATGATAATCTTTATCTGTTCTGTGAATTTCGGCCCAATCGGATAATAAACACCGGAGATATTCAAGATTCAATTCCTTGTACTAGGTAAGGGGGGAGCAGCGCGAGCGTATGTGTGGTTGCATGCGACTTTGCGCTATGTGTGCTTGCGTGAGTGTTAGCGTGTGTGTGTGCAAAGGAAAGTACAGGGTCTCCTACTGTCGGTTGAAGCCGACTGTAGCTTTCCGAGTTTTTTTTATTTTTACTTTGTAATTTTTTTCTATTAAATTTAAATTAAAATTTTAATTGTAATCTATCGACTGAACTTAGTCGACATTAAATAAATAAATAAATAAAAAAAATGGATATTCTTTTAGACTGTTTCATTATTAATTTAAATGAATCATAATTTTAAAATATAAATTTTAATATGGTCTATTATTTGATTAAAACCTATTATTTATTATTCATTTTTAATTTGATTTTACTTCATATTGTTTAACTTTAGTTACAGCTTAATCAAATCCTCAGCTACTACCCTAACCTAACCCAACCAATAGCTTGCTCAGAGTTAGATTGAAATTAGATTGCAAGTTTACATTCAGTTGAGTATTATGCGAGTATCTAATTCCCTAAACTCCTCTAATTCTCCGTGCTAAATTTAACAGTTTCTCGCTCCACAATAAAACTAGAAATAGACCAGATATGAAATATTACTTTGGCGCCTCCCACAGTCGTGGGATTTGCATATTTAAGCAGACAATTCAATGCTGTTCTCGCTGTTTGTTTGCCGCCATTTTAGCGGTTTTTTTTTAGCCTTTTTTTGCAGTTGTGCAAATTGTTATTGATGGCTGATATGGCCAGGTCAAAATCCATTTTGCAGGCGCACGGCACGCGCTATTAGAAACCAATAACTTGCACAGTCTGTCAAATATGTATGCAGACACCACACTCGCACACCCACACACCCACACACACAACTACACACACTTTGCATAGTTGTAGAGTGTGAGTGTAATACGTTTTTTATGCTATGGCAAAGCCATTAGCAGACTGCAACTAAAATAATGCTTAAATCCAAAGCAAATCCGAGTGCCAGCAGGTGCCAGGTACGCACACACACTCTATACACACACACACACACACGCAATCATTGCACATTTGTGTGTAGTATATTCGAGTGTGGAAGAAATGCAATTTTCAGCTAGTTTTATGAGCTAGAATAAAGCCAAAATAAATGTTATGATAGATATCAATTTGTTGGGTTAGTGGGGGGGTGGGGCAGTGGGCGGGGCAGTGGCAATCAAAATGCAAGCTGCGTGCTATGTGGTGTCAATCACTCGAGAGCCACATGCGCCACGTTGCAAGTAGCCAAGTTGCCACATGGCCACACGGCCGCACATTGCATTTCCGCTGCGGCAGATAACAGCTACAACAACAACAACAACTATGACTACTACTACAACAACAACAACAACAACTATGACTACTATTGCAACAACAACAACGACTAATACTACGACTGTAACTACTTGATATGCATATGCTGACAGTGCTTGCCCCAAGCCCAGCCCCACCCAGAGACTAAGAACTATAAGCATGCAGCAAGAACTTCAGTCTCAGGCAGAGGCGTAGTTGGCATTTGACTTCAGAAAGGGGGTCGCTCTATTTGGTCTACACATTGTGAGAGGCAAACGACACGCTGTTGTTAGCTTCGATGTACAATCAGAATGTTTATTAACAGAATGTTTATTAACAGAATGTTTATTAACAGAATGTGTGCATTAACAGAGTCTTTACAGTTGTTATAGCGAATCAGTTGAGTGTGACCAAACTTTACTTTAACAGAGTCTTTACAGTGGTTAGTTATACCGAATCAGTTGAGTGTGACCAACCTAGTACTAGTGGAAATGCTCGCAAGTAGTGGGCTTTGTTAGAGTTATTCAGGCCTGTTCCCATTTACGAATTCGATCATTCGATTTACTTTTTGAAAAAAATGGGGTTCCAAATTTTAATTTATCGTTTTCGATTAGCTTCAATAATAAAACCAATAAACATTTTCATTTCTTGAAAACGATACATCGAATTTAGGAAGCCTATTTTTTCAAAAAGTAAATCGATTGATCGAATTCGTAAATGGGAACAGGCCTGATTATCTAGCTCTCCTGCTACAAAATTAATACTATTAGTTACATATAGGAATTCTTTTTTAATTTTCAATTACAACTAGAATTATATTTTATTTTAATTACATTTTACTTCAATTGAATTTTACATTGATTGAATTTAGAATCGTATAATATCCGATAGATTCATTAAATAAATACATATGTATAGTATATAAACTTATTATAACTAAAATTATTATTATAAAGCTGCTCTTCCTTTTGTACTCTAAAAACTATAAACTAACTAAACAGTCAGCTGTTACCCCCTCTCTCAACAGTCCCCCCTTTAACCACGTCACTGCCCTCATTCTTATTGCATTCACTTCGTGACTTTTGGTCAACTGCCACAGCTAATGTCAATGTTTTTTCAGTTTCAGTTTCATTTTTACCTTTTAATTTTTAGTTTTAGTTCTCGCTTTCGCTTTTTGTTGCCATTTTGCATAACCGAGAGACAATGTATCGCTGGGAAAGGGGCGTGGCGTTAGTGCAACTATTGCCGGGGGCAGTTGAACAATTGAATTAGTAGAAAAACCTTAATTAAACCGAATAATTCATTGTGTCAAAACCAGAGTATTTAATAAGTTATAATAAATAAATAAATAACAATTATAATTCATTAAAATACAGCTACAGTCGTGCGTTGGCGACAGCAGCAAAGTCTATACGTTGTTTAAAATGGAAACACAGAGTTTACGCAACGATAATAAAACATAAATGAAGCAGTTCAGTTAGCGCAATAAAACTGGCACATACGGTCACCCTAAAACTCAATATTGTTATTAGGTTTACTTTACGACTGATTTTAATGATTTTATATTCAACTATTAAGACAAAAATTACTTTTTAACAACGCTAATACTATAAGATACTATTAAAACGGCATTACCTCAACATATGGTCACCCTAAAGCTACTACTTTTATTACTTTACGATTACCAATGATAATTAACTAACTAACTAAGACACTTTTAAGCAAAGTCTGTATTATTATTAAAAAGTTTTACCCCAATGAAACTGGCACATACGGTTACCCTAAAACTCAGTACTGTTATTAGGTTTTCTATACGACTGATTAAAATGATTTTAAATTAAACTATTAAGACATAAAATACTTTTTACCAAAGCTAATACTATTATATACTATGAAAACGGGTTTAACTCAACATATGGTCACCCTAAAACTACTACTTTTATTACCTTACGATTACTAATGATAATTAACTAACTAACTAAAGCACTTCTAAGCAAAGTCTGCATTATTATTAAAAAGTTGTACCCAAATGAAACAATCTGCCACATATGGTCACCCTAATCTGCGCTTTTCTATTCATCTTAACCAAACTACGCTGCTTCTTCCAAGCAACTCTTTGAGCCACCCTCGCGCATGGCATATTAAATGTCAAGTGCATAAAGACATACACATAAATATATGTACACATTTGCATCTATATCTGCATTTACATCTACACACACACACACACACAGGCGCACACACAGGCGCACATCTATACACACTTAGTTTGTCCTTGAAGCGTATGCCACATCAACTTGTGCTGTGTGGCAAAGTGGCCAAAGTGGCGTTGACTGTAAACTGTCTGCGACTTGGCATTGCTGTAATTGATAAACCGCACAAAACGGAGAGGATGGGGGGAGGGGGCTTACTTCTTGCCACAAGCCACGGGCAGAGGAGAGGCAAGTGTATGCCATTTGCATTTCTAATCGAGTGGCAAATGTCGCCGGAAATGGCCGCAAACATAAAATCAAACAAACACTCGCACACACATTTGCTTTTGCCTTTTGCTTTTGCTCAATTTTGACAGGCGACAGACAGAAATA
Organism: Liodrosophila aerea; assembly: GCA_035045005.1. NCBI lineage: Eukaryota > Metazoa > Arthropoda > Insecta > Diptera > Drosophilidae > Liodrosophila > Liodrosophila aerea. Next base: position 423,241 of record JAWNNL010000849.1, on the reverse strand, counting down.
AAACGCCACAAGGTATGCAACACATTTGTTGCCATAAGCCAAAAGTCAACACATCGACTGCAACACATTCTAAATGTGTGCCTCAGCTCTATTTAGGCAGCTGCTAATTTTAGCCACAAAGTTGCGAGTCGAGTGTGTTCGAGAGCTTTTTTCTTGCCACTGCACGTTGCATGTTTGTGCTTGACGTCAGCAGCAAATGCAAATGTTAAACAATTTAATTTATGTTATTTTTTCCATTTTTGTATTTCAACAGCGACAAGGAAATTCCCAAAAGCAAGCGACAGCTAATTGAAAATTCCGTTGCCTACTCACAGGCGCGGGCGGAGAGTGAGTGAGAGTGAGCGTGAGCGCAATGGCCACTCAGTTATGAGTGAGCTTTTTTCCCTCTCGAGTGACTCGCATGCAAGTGCTGAACACGCCCCCTGGCGTCAGTTTGCTGCAACTGTGCGCTGTGCCAACCCCACGTTCAAGTTCAATGCAATGCGTAGAGGGCAGCGCAGCGCAGTTGTCCTTGACAACACGACGCCGACAGCGGCAGCGGCAGCGACGTCGCCCCTGAGAATTGTGTGACAAGTTGCCAAGCGGCGGGCATAAATGCACCCAACTGCAGCTGGCGCCCCCTTTTGCGTAATGTGGGCGTGCAGAGGCGTAAACGGTCAAACGGAAGAGGTGAATGGTGTGAGGTAAGAGGTGAGTTTCCCCCTTGGCAAGTGTGAAGCGTTTGCTTAAGCAAATCCGTTAGGCTAATAATGCAGTTTGAGCTGCGCGTAAAATGCAACTATAAATAAATATAATAGTTTTAACATTTATAAGTGCAAAGCGTGAGTTGAATCAATACACACCTTGAGTGTGTGGAGAGTGTTTGAAGTGAAGCAAATTTACCTAGGGGTAATTAGGAGAGGGAAATTTAGCGGGCACAATTGTGAGAGGATATTCAGCGAGAGGTAATTATGAGAGGCTTAATGACGAAAAGAGGAAATTATGAATATTCCTTTCGGTTAAATCGTTTTCTTTCCCTTTTGCTCTCTGTTTGTTGTCTAATTAGTATAAGCGCCAAAACGAACACAAATTGCATAAGGAAATGCGATTAGTTGTGCTGTAATATGTGTGAGCAGCTTTTGAGTAATTCAATTTAGCAATACTATATGTGAGAATATTGATAGAATGAGTGGGAAATTAATTTTACAAATAAAAATAATAAATAAAATAGACTGTTAATAAAAAGGAATGAGAATATAAAAAATAAAATAAAATAAAATAAAAAAAAAATAAATAAAATTAAATAAAATAAAAGAAAATAAAAGAAAATAAATAAATCATAAATAAAATATAGAAAATCAATCACATAAATAAAAACATAAAAAACAAATCAAAAAAATAAAATAAATTGAAATTTATAAAACAAATGAAAAGTTAATAAAAACGTATAAAATAAATGAAATAATTGCAAAAGTAATAAATTATATGGCAAATTCCTAAGGTTGTTTAAAAGCTAACAAATATTATTTGCAGAGTATTCTTCCCCAGCAAAAAGCACGTCGCATAATGTATAATATGTAGTATAGTATACTTTATTAAGACTTTAAGCAAAACTAAAGCACATCATAAAAGTGGCCAGACATAAATGTGAAGAAGTTGACAAATGTCGCAGGTGTCAGCTGATAAACAAATGAAAAACTGGCCAAAGATAAGGAGTATGACACAGTTATAAGAGAGACTACACGCATGGGAAAGGATTCACACAGATCTACATTATATAATGTACTTATTAAGTAAATATACAATAATTATATTTCCCTCAATGTCATACATCTGCAATACATGGCGTATACTTAATTTGCTGCCCCATGAGGCAACATGTGAGCTGATTGTAGTCACATGCAGCGCGCGTGCCAATTATGTGCAACAATTTCAATTGATACAATAAACAAACAAACAGACAGACAGAGAGAGAGAGAGACAGCAGAACAGTAAGCGCAACGAAAACGTAAACAAACAACAGCGAGAGAATGAGAATGGGAATGAGACTGAGAACAAGAGGCGCAAAGCCGTTTAATCAGCTCAACAAATAGACAAAAGGCGCACAGATAAATGTCCCTTGTGGTTGTAGTTGTAAATGCTGTTATGTGCTCTTATTGTCTGCTCTTTATGCTACACATACATATGTATATGTATGTATGTATGTATGTCTACTCGTGGCACAGTATCAACAACTTAACTAAAGTCACGTGTAAACATACGAAAATGATGTAAATTGGCATTTATTGCAAGTGGCAACAACAATAACACAACAGACACTCACACACACACACACACACACGCACACACACCGCTACAGTGCGATGCAGACTAGAGCGAAATGTGATAAACACAACAGCGGCAAAAAGTCAACAAAATCGCGGGTTCAACTTAAAATGTATAAGCACACACTCACACACACACACACACACACTTGCACGCATTTGTTTGCCTCAGACACAATTTGAATCTGGCAAAAAGCTTACGCTCTTCATCTCTCTCCCACTCTCTCAGAGCGCAGTGTTGGCTGCTGCAGAAAATGACATCACAATAGCAGCAGCAACAACAACAACAGCCATAACAGCGCTGCTTAACAGTGTTGCCAGATTGTGTGCGATAAAATTAAGCTAGATTTTGAATACTAGAAATCAGATTAAACTTCACTACAGTTAGCAGAAAACTTACTTAAAATTTAAAACTTAGATGTAAGTCATTAAAATCGAAGGCGATAGTAAAAAGTAGCTAAGAATACGCAATAAAAAAAGCTAAATATATAGCATTAACAGACATTGTTTTCGATGTTTTGACATTTCGATGTTTTGACAAAAAACATCGATGTTTTGGAAAAAAAACATCGATATTATCGATGTTTAAAATACAGCTTTTTAGTTTTTTAATAATGTTCAGCTTTTATGTTTATTTTTAACATCTTTTTTTTAGTAAATAATAAAAAAAAAATTCAATTTAATTCTCTTAAAACTATAAAACAAAATTAAAATATTGTATAAAAGTTCAGTTTTTGGTTGAGTTGGTAGTGATGACTCGGAAAAGATTATTCAGAAAAAACATCGATAGTCGAAAAAAACATCGATATATCGAAATAATTTCAAAACATCGATACTATCGATAGTGCTTCGATGTTTTTGCAGCACTAATTGCCAGCTCAATTTCAGCCATATCTAGCCACAAACAAGCTAGACTGCCAGCACTGTCAACCGCCGCTGCGCAACGCGATAACAGCGCACGCGAGAACGCAGCCAGCAGCTGGGGTGAGAGCGAGGGTGAGAGAGAGCGTTGGCACGAGAACAAGAGAGCGCAGCGTGTAGTATACTCACTCTCTCGCAGCATGTATGACATCAGCGTGTGCACGATTTGTTAACAGTTAAACGCACGATCATTTCGAGTGCTGCTGCTGGGGGAGTGGGGGAGGGGGGGGACGCTTTGTGAATTCGGAAATACTTGAAACTCTGCTGGTATTATTGATTCTGCTGCTGCGACGCTATTGATTGTATCGTGATTTCTGCGACGCTTTTGTTTTCAGCCATGGCGCATTTGTTTACTTTTTTAGAGTTGGCTTTTTTATAGCTAAATATACCATGTGTATGTGCATAGTTAACAAATGGAACACGTGCCCAAACATAGTGTAACAACAACAACAAGAACCAACAGCACTCATTAAACATTTAATTGACGCTTCATTTGTTGGCTGGCAACGCGTGAAATCTCTTGAGAACCGGTTCGCGGTTCGCTGGACCACAAGCTTTGACTTGCCAAAAAGGCAGCTTAAGCAGCTAACAACAATGGGCAGAAGGAGAACAACAACAACAGCAGCAGTAGAAGCGGAAAAAACAGTCAGCAAATCATACACACAACACACACTCTGAGAAACCCTACACACACACACACTCACATACACACTCACACCTCGACTCGCCACAATTCGTTATTGATTTATTTCTTTAGCTGCTTTATCAACTCTTTATTATTTGTTATTTCTGCTTTTTTTTCACACTTTTCTGTTGTTGTTTTCCCTTTGATTATGCGTAGCATTTTTCGCTATTTTATTCAGATTTTTGTGCCACATAAAACTCTCTGTAGGAATTTGTAGACTCATATATTATTTCATTATGATATTTCTACAATTTAAGCCGCATTGACACCTTAATCATCTCCGCCGAAGACAACTTCAAGCTGTCACAGTCGACGAATTCTTCTGGCTTTAATAATGCTGTCTAGTGGCTCTTTAATGATCTTTAACGTACAGCTCAGACCCAGCTCAGACACCCAGCTATACCTTAGCACCCTCAGGCCTAACTCTAGACATGCGTCGAATGATTGGTTCTAGTACCGTTTCACCATAGGAAAGTTGGGCATCATCCCTCAGCTCTGTTATAGCTAAATAGCGTATCTACTATTAATCAAAATGTGTAGACAAGTGTAGAGCATAGGAAAGTTGGGAAGAGAGTTCTGTTATAGCCAAATACGGTGCCATCTATCAATCAAAAGTTATAGACTTGATCTAGTTAAGTCAGTCTGGAATAGAATTCTAGAGCAGGAGTGGTTAAAATTAGTGTAGCTGTAGGAAGTACAGTTAAGACTTCTATTATGGATACTATTTTTATCTTTTTTGACCCAGGCAGAGGCACGTGGAATTCCAAGTAATACATCTTTCTAGTTTCTTTCTAAACTTACAGAATGAAATACCTTTAGTGTCCGGTCAAGAGAGTTTTCACTGTAGTTCTAGTTTCTTTCTAAACTGACAGAATGAATGACCTTTAGTGTCCGGTTAAGAGAGTTTTTACTGAAGTTAGTCACATGGAATTCCAGGTAATACCTCTTTCTAGTTTCTTTCTGAATTTACAGAATGAAATGACTTTAGTGTCCAGTAAAGAGAGTTTTCACTGTAGTTCTAATTTCTTTCTAAACTGACAGAATAAAATGGCCTTCAGTGTCCGGTCAAGAGAGTTTTCACTATAGTTAGTATGTTATATGCATAGGCACATGGAATTCCAAGTAATACCTCTTTCTAGTTTCTTTCTAAACTTACAGAATGAAATGCCTTTAGTGTCCGGTCAAGAGAGTTTTCACTGAAGTTAGTCACAAGTTAGTCACATGGAATTCCAAGTAATACCTCTTTCTACTTTCTTTCTAAACTGACCGAATGAATGGCCTTTAGTGCCCGGTCAAGAGAGTTTTCACTATACTTAGTATGTCATATACATCATATATGCATAGGCAAATGGAATTCCAAGTAATACCTCTTTCTAGGGGACGCTGGACTATTAATAAAAAAAATTAAATTAGACTTACAAAATGAATGACCTTTAGTGTCCGGTCAAGAGAGTGTTCACTGAAGTTAGTCACATGGAATTCCAAGTAATACTTCTTTCTAGTTTCTTTCTAAACTGACCGAATGAATGACGTTTAGTGTCCGGCCAAGAGAGTATTCACTGTAGTTAGCATCCCATATATCTGAATCAACAATACCTACTATTATTGACATATTTTCGACACTATAATTGTATTGATTCAGCTGTAAACTCGATTGAAATTTCTACAACTTAATGAGAATTTTGGCAAATATGCTATCAAAGAAATTATGTCAATATTAGCTTTACAGTTTTAGGCCTGAAATGAAGTTAAGATTATAACCATACCACATAGAAAGCTAGAACTTGTTCTACTCAAATAAACTCGGATATATTTCCACTATCTGCGCATATTCTTTTCGTAACTATTTACAACCTAGTCTCATAATATCACACGAGTATCACCCTAACCTCCCCCCTGCCTTACCTCCTCATCTAATAACCGATTTCGTTTCTTCCTCTGCTTCTTCTTTCGCTGTTTTACGCTAGTTACAAGTGCGTTCTTCTCCAAACCTCATTTAACTGCCTCTTGCTTGATTTTTGTGGCGTTCTTTTGTCCCGTGTGTTGATTTGCTCAATGAAAGCAATTAAATCAAGAGGGAACTTTAAAGTGGCCACGTCTCCGAGTCTCTCCCTGCTCTTCGGCGTGAGCTAATGATCTCCGATCGTCAAGGCAATTCTGATTTGTCTGTCGTCATACTACTACTGTAGTGCTTGGAGTTTGCTGATTAATAATTTATGCATAAACGCAGCAATAATTAAAAATCATGAATCTTCTTAACACACCATAATATTTTGCAGAGTAAATATTGATTTATTCACATTAGTTGAATTAGACAAACAAAATACTAGACTGATTGCCGTGAGGGTATAACTAATATACCCTGTAAGAGGGGAAACTAAACATAATTCAATGGAAGACAATTGGAATCTACATCTCTTAAGGAGAGTTAGAGTACTGACACAATCTCTGGATATTTTTAATTGGAGTGTATAGATACTTTTGTAGGTTTTGTTTGATATTCCCTTCATGCTAAATCTAAGGATTATTTACTTCTTTTCATTAACTATATACTCATCACTTACTTCCTTTACTGGACTCTACTTTATGCTCCTTTCAGTTCCTCTATGATCTTGTGCTCCTTTCAATATAGTTACTTCCTGTGCTTCTGTCCTAGTCTACACTCTCTTCTTCAACTCTACACTCTTTCACTCTACGTTCTCCTAGTTTACTCCGTCTTCCTCTACTCAAGTACTACCCTATTCTTCCCTTCTCCATTCTTCTCAAATTTCCCTTTAACTTTTGCCACAGTATCTCCTAGTCTAGTCTGTCTTAATTGACTCTACTCTATTCAACAGGTACCCTACTCTTTTCTTCTCAACTTTTAACCAATTCTCCTCTTCCCACCCCCCTATTTACCCAAGGTATATCCTACTCTACTTTGACTTACTTTACATCACTTTACTCAACTACTACCCTATTCTTCCCTTCTTCCCAAATTTCTTTCAGACTTCCCTCTAACTGGCAGAAGTTCTCCTAGGTATCTGCTAGTCTAGTCTGTCTTACTATACTCTAACCTTCCCTGCTTCTTTCTTCACCAATTCTTCTCTTACCAGTCTTATCTTCTCCCAGGGTATTTCCTATTCTACTCTATCACTTTACTCTACTCAACGCAACTACTACCCTACTCTTCCCTTCTCCACTCTTCCCCAATCCTCCTCACACCACCCCTTAGCTTCTCCCAGGGTATCTCTAGGTCGAGCACACCCCATCGCTGGCTATTTCCTCATGTTTTCGGCAATGGCGTTGTTGAGAATTACCGTCAAGTACAACAAGCAGTGAATACATTTGGCAGATGATTGTTCTGTTTTGGTCAAGTGTTTGTGCCATAAAAGGCTCAACAATCGAACAGCACAAAAAAACGAAGCAAAAGAAACAAAAATAACGAGAGAGAAAAGCCAGAAACAATAAATGTATTTGCGCTTCAATTAAATCGCAATTACTTCACTGAATGCCGTGTACAGCTTTAACTAATTAAAAGTTTTATTCCGGCGAGTTGGCTTTAAGAAATTAAAACTTTCGGTTTCTGTTTCTGTTTCTATTGCTGTTACTGTTCCTGTTTCGTTTTCTACAGTTCTTTGGCAATTTAATTAGTTGAGAGCAAACTTTTATCGCAGAGCAAACATCAAAGCGGCTTTTAAAGGACCACAAAAGGCACAAAAAGATGGAGAGGGAGAAAAGAAAACAGGCAAAAATCGCTGTTACAGTTACAGAAATTGCTCATTAATGGCATTTAAAAGTCATGCGCAAAGTGGTACAACGGGGCGTATGAGCAACGTCCCATCATACACCAGCTGAAGGCTTACAATTCATCACAGAGCTATTGAGTGAGTGAGTGAGTATATCATAATGCATATGGAAATTGACCCAATTGCCATGGGGATATGAAGGTTGCCCAGTTGTCCCATTGAGCGTTTCAACGCTTGATCAATGCGGCATTCCATCAATGTCTATGGGCCAAATTGCGTGGGTCATTGCCTAAACCACTGCCACTCCAACTCAATTCAAACATCCTGCTCCCATTTGGACAACAAACACTTACACTTCAAGCCACAAACAAACTGTTGAAAAGAACTGCCAAGACTCTGCTACTGCCCGACTTACAGTTACCCATTATAAGGTAGGGTAAAGTACAGCAACTGTCAAGCTTAGACAGAGACATAACAGAGTCTTACTCTCACTGTTAAGCTGCAACTGTTAGACTTACAGCGAGCGTTTAGGTAGAACTGTTCAACTAACAGCGACTGTTAAGTTAAAAGTGTTAAACTTAAAGGGACTGTTAACTTGAAACTGTTAAGCTTACAGAGACCTACTCTCACTGTTAAGTTGGAACTGTTAAGCTTACAGAGACCTACTCTCACTGTTAAGTAGAAACTGTTAAGCTTACAGAGGCCTCTCACTGTTAAGTTGGAACTGTTTAACTTACAGAGACTTACTCTCACTGTTAAGTTGGAACTGTTAAGTTGATACTGTTAAGCTTACAGCGCCGGTTCTGTTAGCCAATCTTCATTAAGCCAGGCCACTGTTAACAGCCAAGATAGCGTTGCCACCTGTCGGCAAAGATTAACAGTAACAGCAATTGGCCATACATCAATACAGTAAACTATTCAGCTAAAACTGTTGACTAAATTCAATCAACTTGACACATACCTTATTTGATGCTCCAAGTAATCCCCATTAAATTCGCAACTCTTATTGATCTGTTTACGCTGTGAGGTAACAGAGTCTGTGTTTAGAATTACACGTGCCAGCAGTTAGTTGAGCATGCCCCTTTTAATCCCCTCTAGGGGGTACTACAATAACAAAACTCTGTGTATGCACCAATACATGGGCATTATACTTTATTTTTTAAGCAGCTTAATGAACCATTTGAAACTTTCACAGCCATCATTATGATGTCTGCGATATTTGGCACTCAATGCCACAAGTGGAACCAATTTCAGTTGGTTGTTTTTTCGCAGTATAGATGAAGTTCGGCTAGTGCGAAGTGTGGAATGATCTACGTGGGAAATTGAGATCTATATAGACTTAAAAGTAAGGCAAGAGGTGTTAGAACTAGCCCTAAACCTTACCTCCTATAGTCTACAGTACAGCGAGCACAATACACCTGTTGTCGTCTCTGCTTGTGCGTCTGATAATGTAGGCATTTTGTTGTGATCTCTTCGGACTGCTGCCTCTTATCAAAAAATAACGGAATAATCTATAGCGTACCCTCCTACACCCTCCATTAACCTAAGTCATTTGGCGTAGCTAATCTAACCCTAACCCAACTAGCATAACATTGTAGATTATAATTAACCTGATGCCATCATCAAGCGAGATTATACGGCTATCACATTCCGTCATAATTCCATTTCAGATAAGCTTCTACTACTTGCTTTGCCCGCAGCTACTGTCTTCTGCTCTTCACTCGCATTCTTCACAGCCTAGGAAATTGCCTCGCATACCCTACGATAACGACAATCGCTAAAAAGGGAGGAAGAAAAAAGGCAGTAAAAACCCGTTCCGGCTGGCCAGGTAACTAGCCAATGCCATCAAAACACAATTACGCTTACCTCTGGGCCCCAAAAAGCGACCCAAAACGAAACTGCAATCGCGTCGAGGAGGCATCAATGATAATGATCTTGCAAAAAGTAAAATGAAAAATAAAAATAGCCAAAGCAGAAGACAAGAAAACAACACACAGAGAACACAGAGGGGGACAGAGGGACGGACGGCTGAAAGCATAACAGCAAAAGCGGACAAGTTTAAAGATAAAACTATAACTGATGCCAAGTGCTGTGATTTTCAAGAGCTACACACACTGGCACACACACGCCAGAGCTGCTGCTGCGGCTGCACGGGACTCTAAAAATAGCTAGCGCTCATTAGAAAAGGCTAAAAATAGCCGCAAGCTGAAGCGCGTCGCGTTGTTTGTCGCTGCGTTCGCTTTGAGCAAATACAAAATGAACGCAAAAAGAAAACAGTATAATAAATATAAATAAAAATAATCGTAATAAAAGAGACGCTGGAAATAAGAGTAGCGCACACAGACAGTTAAATATTAAGGTGGATCTGCGGTGGTTAAGACACACACACACACCTGTTGGGTGCGCTGAACCGCTGCCTTTGTGAGACCTTTGTGCTCTCATCTTTTGCGGTTCTTTGTCTAATGAACTATTGATTACTGGGTTGAAAGGAAATTTCCTAAAGGACAGTTCAAAATGCAGCTAAACTTTTAGTGAAAAACCCTTAAAGATAATTGTTATATAGCAATGGACCGCTCTGTGTGTTTGTGTGCTCGCTGTGAGATTCAAGCAGAGCTTCTTGTTAAAGTACGCTTTTTTCTAGGAAATTCCCATAGGTGTTTACTTGCTTTCTTTTAAGATAATTGATACAAAACAATGGAAACTCTTTTCTCTAACTAACTCCATTTATGACTTCGTCGCTCTGTGTGTTTGTGTGCTCGCTGTGAGACTCTGACGCTGGCTTGGCTTAAACAGAGCTTCTTGTTAAAGGATACTTTTTTCTAGGATATACCCATAGGTGTTTACTTGCTTCCTTTTAAGATAATTGATACAAAAGAATGCAAACTCTTTTCTCTAACTAACTCATTTATGACTTCGTCGCTCTGTGTGTTTGTGTGCTCGCTGTGAGACTTTGACCCTGGCTTGGCTTAAGCAGACGGTCTTATTGAAGGACACTTTCTTTCTTCCTTCTAGGAAATTCCCATTGGCTTACTTTATCCTCTTAATCGGACGCCCTCCCCATTGTCCTATTTAGGGAGAGTACGTTATGGAAGTTTTTACAGTACTAACTACTAAATTATATAAACTTCTGAAAGCTACTGTTGGACTCCCTACGACGTATTACGTTCTATATTAAATTGTTTTCAAATTCGCTTAGCTTTTTCTTGCAGTGTACCCACACATTCCTGCCAGCCTTTGGCCACTGATTGAGCTTCGGTATTGGCCTCTATTTGCAGCTGCCTGAACTAGTTTAGTGCGCTTTAACCAGTTTAAACACTTGCTAAATTCCAACTGGGTGAAGATCTCCATTATGCTCCTACTAACTGCTCAAGCTGGGCCCTAAAGCAGTGGATGGAACGAAGACTAAAGAATGAAGAATGAAAAATGGGGAGTGCTAAGATAAATACAAGCATTTCACTCTGGCATATTTTGGCGTGTTTTCTTTTAAGAATTTCACCAGTTTCTTAGCCACAAAATGAGCGTCAACATAATTTCAAACAATTAAGTTAAATTCCAGTGGTGTTTACACAACCAGTGTATACCCCGAGGGGAGTGCGGGAGGAAGGGGTAAGGGTAGTCAGCGAGCTGCCAAGGTGAGTCAAGTAATGCAAATGGCGGAGGAGGAGAGGAGGGAGTGTGGCGAGGGCAAAAGGGGGCAAAGGGGGGGGGGAGTTATGGGGCGCACTTCAAACAGACAACAACAAGCAAATAGTAGCTCAATGTGTAGAAGGAAACAAAACGAAGCAAGAAGAAACCCAATAACATAAAAGCTAAAGAATTTTTTGCGCAAAAAGGATAAAAGGCAGCAGGGGCCGAGGGCAGCGTGTGTGCGAGTGTGTGTGTGTGTGTAAGCAGAAAAACCCGCTTACAAAAGAGGAAAAAACACGCACCAAGCGACGACCTTGATAAGTTACACACACACACACACACACAGAGGCAGCAACTGCCCACGTTAAAGAAAAAAAAGTTAAGCAAGGGCTGCCCAAGGAGCCAGAGCAAAAGAGGCAGGCCCAACGCACACGCACACACACACACACGCACACAAGCAGCAGGCAAATCGATGCCCACAGAGAGCGCCAACGAGAGAGCGAACGCGCGTGGTGAGTTTCGATGCGCTCTCTCGCGTGCGCTGCGTCGCTCTCTCTCTCTCTCTGGCATCAACAAGTGTCTGCTGCTCCATGTGAGTTCCTAGCTCAATTTCATTTGCTTTGCGTGTGTGTGTGTGTTTGTGTGGTGAGCTTTTCGTTTTGTTTTTGTTCTTGCTGTAATCTTGTACAATTGTGCTTAATATACACACACACACACACATGCAGAGACTAGTTTATATATTATCACGCTCTGCGTTTTATTATTGAATTTCTCAAGTCGAACTGCGACTGTTTGTCTGCCTCTGCTATGGGCGCTCTCTCTCTCTGACTCTCTACTCTCTCCTCTCCCAATCTCAATCAGCTGTAAATCAGCTTTGAAATTCTGAAATTCAATTAATGTTATTTAATAAATTCGCATTCAATATTGACATGGCAAATACAACTGCGTGTGTGTGTGTGTGTGCGAATGTGTGTGTGTGTGTGGTAAATGGAAAATTTTACTCTTTTTTGTTGCTGCTAAAAAGCAGCAGCGTTTAAATGATCGTGCAACGTGCCTGAAATTATAAAATACAATTCAACGCGGAACCTGCATACCGACACTGCTGCTGCTGCTGCTGCACTTGCCGCACTGCTGCTGCCACACACTCACGTACACACGCACACACACACACCCAACCGGCTCGGCACAGAGGCGTACAGACAGCCAACGTCTAGTTTGAGTCTTGAACGACAAGCGACAAGCCATAATTAATCAGACTACCAACAACTGCAACAACAACAACAACTACTACATGCTACTACTTTTTTTTACGTGTACAGCCAACAAATTGCCTCTGCGTTGTAGATCCTTTACAGCAAGAGTCACAACAATAAGCAGAACCAACAAGCGGTGATTTTGGCCAAGTTAAAACCAGGTAGGTATGTAAAAAGTATCTGTACACTACAGTGAAAACTAGCCTAGCGGACAGCCAACACGAACAACTTCACTCCCCTTAAGCGGACGTAAGTTGAGTGTCCACTCCAGAGTGTTTTCACTGTAAATGTGTTCTTAAGAGATTTCGAAATTTTTTAGCGGACAGCCACCTTTAACGAACACTTCTTTCAATTAACATCACTCCCCTTAAGCGGACATAAGTTGAGTGTCCCCTCTAGAGTATACCACTCTATATTACAGTGAAAACTATCCTAGCGGACAGCCTGCTTTAACACTTCTTTCGAATAACTTCACTCCCCTTAAGCGGACGTAAGTTGAGTGTCTACTCTAGAGTACATTCTATACTACAGTGAAAACTAGCTTAGTGGACAGTCTCCTTTAACGAACACTTCTTTCGAATAACTTCACTCCCCTTAAGCGGACGTAAGTTGAGTGTCCACTCTACAGTATTTTCACTGTAAATGTGTTCTTAAGAGATTTAGAAATTCTAGAATTAGCGGACAGCCTGCTTTAACACTTCTTTCGAATAACTTCACTCCCCTTAAGCGGACGTAAGTTGAGTGTCTACTCTAGAGTACATTCTATACTACAGTGAAAACTAGCTTAGTGGACAGTCTCCTTTAACGAACACTTCTTTCGAATAACTTCACTCCTCTTAAGCGGACGTAAGTTGAGTCTCCACTCTACAGTATTTTCACTGTAAATGTGTGCTTAACAAATTTCGAAACTCTAGGCTTAGCATCAAATCATTTTATTTAGAAAAGTAAAAAATATCGATAGTCCCAGTCAATACCTAAATGCTTTAACAATCATTATTCTTTACTATATTGACTTATTGCCTGGCATGAGTTTTAGCAATACTATACACACACACACACACAAACATACGGAGAGGAGAGTCGGTGTCCAAATGAAAACAAGTTTTCAAACATTAATTCGGATATTTTTACAAATTATATTAAAGCTCATACATAAAGTCGGCAACAACAACAACAACAACAACTAGGAACAAGCATTATATTTGATTTGTTTGTTTGGTTGTTTTTTTTTCTTTTTCGTCTATGTACTGTGAAAACTCGTTTTGCTTGTAAAACTATTTAACAATGCTTAAGTCAAACACAAGTGCAAAAGTACTTGGCGTCCACAGAACCAATCATTAGCCTGGAATTTATAGAGTATCTATAGAGTATACGATATTTTATTACAGTGTAATATGCACATAGTATACTCAATGATAAATGCATTTCCTCAGTGTGCTTCTTCTTTTCGTTTATCAATGAAAATGTGATAAATACTTATGACATCAACCACTGTGCAGGCAGCGAAACTGTTACAATAATAAGTTGATAAGCTAATCTTTGAGTAAACAGTATAAATATAAATATAAAATATACTACAAATACTATGTAAAGTTATTTATTCTAAATGCAAAGGTAGCAACCCTTACACAGTGAGAAATGTGCACTAAAATATGCCAAGAGCAAAACTAAACTTTAATATTTTTTAATATTTTTATTATAATTTTTTTTTATTTACCAATCATTTCTTGCAGTGCACGCTAATCAAATGGAAAATTTGTACACTTTTGTGTGCAAATGAGCACATTACAATATTTAATATGTAAAAATACCCAGCAATAGGCAGCGCCGAGTTACAATTTAACAGTTACGCTATCATTGCATAATCTAAATAATAATAATAATAGCACTGTTTGGGTTTTACACTTGACTAAAATGACTTAACTATTCCCATACAGATGCGAGTACTTGTGTAAATAGATAAAAATTCCCTTAACACAGCACACACGCACTCGCACTCTCGCCCGCACAGACATCCGCATCCGCAAGTGATTTGAGTAACTCAGGAATGCAAAGTGCCATCAGTTTAGCTCTTTTCTAGCTAGATTTGGCTACTTAGAATAGACAACAAGTGTAAACTAGCTGGTTTCGGCTAATTTCAACGACAGTTGGCAACACTGAGAGCTTATGGAGTTGCCACAGGAGTGCAGTGTCATCAGTTTAGCTGTTTTCTAGCTAGATTCGGCTACTTAGAATAGACAAAGAGAGTAAACTAGCTAGTTTCGGCTAATTTCAACGACAGTTGGCAACACTGAGAGCTTATGGAGTTGCCAGTGGATCTCTCTTACAGCTGTTCGCTCTCTGGCGCACGCTCCTTTGTCAAGTGGAGGAGGCGGGGAAATGTCGTTGATCTGGCATTTAGGCAAACGATACTCAGCTTTTGTCTGCTATCAGTCGCCGCTATCCGGCTGCTGGCTGCTATGAGTGAGTGTGAGGAGTGGGGGGTAGCTTGCCACTTAATTTGATGTGTAAGTGTGTGTGTGGGGGGGAACTGCGCTTTGTGTGTGTGCAAAACAAAACTATCAAGTGGCTGGGCAAGTTTTAAGCTGCTGATAAAGCGGTTTGCGCTGGTCATGCACGGAAAAAGCAAAAGAGAGTGAGTGCAAGTGCAGTTGAGAAAGCAATTGGCGACTTCTGCAACTTCTTGCAGCTCAACCGAAATATCCATAAATAGTCGATAAAAATAACTCGACGTTGCCTGCAATCAATTTTAAAATAGACTCAACGTGCAGCAGCAAAACGGAGACGCCAATAACACTGGCCGAAGCACAGGCACAAGAAGAAGAGAGGAAAGAAAAAACTAGCAGAAGGCGAACGATTCAACTCACCGCTGCGCTCCCGCGCCGTACAAGTTCAAGGCCAAGTGGCCACGGCGCCTCCTCTCTGCTGCTTCTTGTTGTTGTTGTTGTTATTGTTTTTGTTCTCTCTCGCACTGTGCGCGAGTGTATGTGTGCGTGTATGGGTGTATGGGCTTTTTATAATGCAAAAGAACTTTCGTTTTCAAGTACATGAAGCGCCAGCGCCTCCTCCTCCTCCTCCTTGCGTGAGAGTGGTGTATTTCGGTTTGGGGAGAAGCTTTGGCTCGTGTTGTTTTGTTTTTTACACAGCGCAACAACAAAGAGCACGAATTCGCACTTGTTTATAACACGCGCTGTGGTGAATCAAGAAATCAACGAGAATTCACAATTTGTGTATGTTATGAGGCCTTTCGCCTGCAGCCTGGAGCTCTGGCTCTGGCGGCTTTGTAAATTAATTAACAACACTCAGACCCACACACACACACAGAACCACGCACACGCCATATCAAGCGAGCGAGCGCGCGCCGAGATAAGCAAAGCAATTTATTTGCACTAAAATTTACTTTTTGCACGCCGCTGGAGTTGACGGGGGGTGGTCGGGGCGGGGGCAACGGGCCGCAATTCACCACACACACAATCACACTGGAATTCGTTGTACGAACGAAAACACACAACCCGTCGTGTAAGCGCACGTTTTCTTACAGATTCCTAACCGATTATTATGAATTCCCAACACCATTTGACAATTCACGCCGCCAATTGGATTTACTTTGTTTTTGTTTGAAAGAATTCGCTCAGCAGTGTTGGAATTTAACAGAATTTTGGGGAAACAACGCAGAGACAACGCAAAACGACGACACCGCGATTACGAGGCGCAACAACAACTGAAACGACGACCACTATTGTCACACTTGGCGTTTGTGCGCCAAAACTGGTGCTTTTTTCTCGAGTTTTGGCGCAATGGCAGTTATTTTTTTATGTGTAAATGAAGTCATTTCCTTCTGTTCCCATTCACCTACAACTTCATGTGTGACGACCTACTTATTTATTGACATTCAAATAATTAAACATATTTTATAAAATTGTTGAAATTAAGAAGTTCCTCCGGGGTTGTGGCATGCACTTTATAGACTAAGGTTGTGAACTTGGCTAAACTACTCCAGAATATTTAAATTACATCTAGCGACTATTTCCAGCTACCAGTAAGGTGTTGATCGAGCGATTTGCAGCGCCATCTAGCGATGATACTGTTTAATGCCTGCAACCTAATTGGATCGGGTTACTACTACAACACATTGCCGTAACTAAAAGCCATTTTATGGCTACTTTATTTTGAAATATATATAATTTGTACTATGTTTTAATATTTATAGATGCATCGGCACATAGAGAACGGACAGAGAGCTACTCTTTTGCGTACACAGATTTCGTCTGTGTCCGTCACGGCCATCGCAGAGGGCTAATTTAAAGCATAGGTAAATTAGCCTTTAGCACATCGAACTCCTTGCGATCCATTGGTTTTAAATTGGTGCCCGAAAATGGCGACTTGAACTCCATGTCGCGATGTTGGTTCACCAGCACTTTCTGCTCGGAGTATATTATATTAATTTGCTGCGCTATCGTCTCTTGATCTGCAAGAGAAAGTAAATAAAGTAAATATGGAAAATGCTTATGTCTAACGGTGTATTTCACCTTTCTTTAGCAGCTCTATGGCTTTGTCGCGCGGCACCTTCACCAACATGGTGCCAATAGTTATCCACACCTTTGGTTCTTGTGACTTTTCCACCAGACGCAGTGACTGGCGGACATCCTGTCGACGCTTGTCCAGGGCAATGAGCTCCTGCTTGTGGGACAGTATCTTGTCAGCTAGCCTCTCAGTTTCTGCAATTATCTGAATGCTTTTATCTAGATCAGAGCTCGACATATTTGCGTTAATTTTAAGAGCGTGCGATGAAATGTAAACAAAGTACGTTTAGGCTGACCAGAGCAGAGAAAAAACACACTGGTCACTCTAAAAACTATCAGCCTTTATATGCAGTGTTGTATAACGGCAGCTGCTAACAGCGCGCGCAACTTGTTTTTTTACTTCAAAATAAATCGTACTATTTTGCAAATAATTTAGTTGTTTAAACAACCAATTTATTTGCAAGTAATTTAGCTATTCTCAATTAATTAATTGCTATATAATAATTGTTTATAAAACAATTGTTTATAAATTTTATTAGTGCGTGCAATGATTGATCGTCTAGTAAAGCCTTTTTGGCTGCTCATGTGATTATTTGTGTATTTTACCTTCAATTAGCATAATGGCTTTATCTATCGCCTTTTGGGCCAACATACAGTCATTTGTCTCCTTTGCCTCCTGTGAGTTCACCAGACGCACGCAATAAACATGAATGAAGTCCTGGTTGCTGACCAGCATCTGATCGGCCAGTTCCAGCATCTCTGTAATCGACTGGTTGCTTATTTCTAGATCAATGTCCGACATATTTGCGATAATTTTAATTGCGTGCGTAAAACTTTAAACAAAAACAAAAAGCGATTGGACTGACCAGAGCAGTGCAAAACCAAGCTGGTCTCTCTAGAAGCTGACAGCCATATTTATTTTCAGTGTTGTATAATGGCGGCTAGTTTAGTTAAAGTTATGTTAGTTTAAACAGCCAATTTATTTGTAAGTAATTCAACCCAGCTTAAATAATAAATTGATACATAACAATTGGTAATATAATATTCGTTAAAGCTGCATTATATAAAAGTTGCCAGTATAGAGTATATTAGTGTTTGTAGTGGGTGAGATGATCGATCATCGCGTAGAGCCACTTGGGCTGATCATGTGGTGCCATGTGGCCAGCATTCCGTATCATTATCTCTACCAAATGCCCGGCATGCTTCACATAACCGGCCACCTCGCCATCGATGCGCCACACTTCCCGAGGAGCGATCTTGTACTTGTCAGCGCCAGGGAACTTGAGACGATTCAGATAGTTCCTAGTCAAGGGATAGGCCACAATGATATCCAGCTGCCCGCTGTAGATGCAGACGGTATAGAAGTTGAGTAGTTCAGCGATCCAAGGTGCCACAGAATCCATGACATCCCGCTTTAAATGCAGCTCAACCTTATTCTCCTGATCCAGATCGTGGAAGGGCATGTTGCCCACATGAATGGCATGACGAGTAGCGCCAGCCTGCAGAAATTTGCCCAGGTTGGCGTCGTTCGGATCCGGCTTTGTTAGCAGATAATTGTAGTACCAGTTGTAGCCCGTCAGATTGCTAAATAGCGAGCCATTGGTAAGATCGCCATTGATGAGGGAGTCGAAGATGTCGAAGGCGCACTCCATGTCTCTCTTTTCAATGCATTCAGCGCCCTTCGCCTCACTATCGTGGAACTGCGCCAAACCATTGTCATCAATCAATCCCAGCTGATATAGGTAATCTCCGTACTTCAACTGATGCAGCGGATCAGACAGTCCATTGCCAATGGCCACGCCCTTGAGTGGAATATAGACACGCGTGTCAATGGCATTCTGCACCTTGTGTATGTGATAGGCCAGCGCGGGCACGTATTTGCCCGCATATGATTCACCTGTGACCCAGAAGCCAGAGGAGTTTCTCCACTCGAACAGCTCGTATAGCTGCATCACAGCCTCATGCAGATTGCGTCCCACATCGCGTTCGTCTTTCGCATAGCCCTCATCCTTATCGGTGAAACTGAAGCCAGTGCCCACAGGGTTATCAATGTAGATCAGATTGTGTGTCTTGCTCCAGGTGTAGTTTCTCTTCTGCAGCTTGTTCGGCGCAACCAGTTGCAGTGGGCCGTTCTCTGTGAACAGGCCGAAGAGGGAGGAGGCGCCAGGACCACCTTGAAGCCACAGAACAACGGGCGCATACTCAGGATCAGTCTCCGAAGGGAAGTACCAGAAGAACATGTTGGAATTGTAGCCCTTATCGACGGTCAAGTATCCTGAATAGCTCACGACTCCATGGAACTGAGAGCCATCCACCTTGGCCAGCTGCTGTACCTTCTCCTTGGGCATGGATGCATTATGTATCAGTGGCGTCAGAAAGAGCGGCTCGCCAGGATCCACGCCATCCTCGTAGAACTCATAGCGCGGATACGGATTGATGAAGCTCCTCCTGTATCTAGGTTTATCAGCAGCTGCCACACAGACTGTAGCTGCGGCAATTAAAAGCACGCAATGAGTTGCGCTTTTCATTGTTTCGCTTCAGCTATAGGGCGTGATTTATTAATGATAATCAGTATGTGTCTGGCGATGTCAATACTATATGCCCCACTTACCGATTCGTAGATAAGAGCAAACTCTGCAGAAATACAATTTGAACTTCAGTTGGTGAAAGCAAAAACTATTCTGAGGCCGGCAAAAGTTGTGTTGCAATCGTATCCGAAAAAAATTCCACTAGAGGTGGCTAACGTGTATATCGATAGTACTGCCTCTGTTTGGCGCTAAATTCGAATGCAAAGACAACATTACGTCTGTTACATCAAAATTTGCTCGCTGCTCAATAATAAATGTTTTTTATAAATTGAATTATATTAAAAAATTGGCATGCCATGCAGTAACACAACATTATTTCGATATACTATGCAGTTTGAGTTGGCTGTTGATAATGTATATCGATAGCACATTGCCTTAGTATTGGGCGGGAATATTGAATGACATTATTACGTTACGTTAAACAATACTTATTGCTAAATTATTAATTTATTTTTTATTCTTCTTTAATGATGTATAATTAAACTATTTAATTACCTTGTCTGTAGCATGTGTCGTTTGAACAATGGATTAAAGCCATTATCGAACTGGTCAGTGAACTAGTTGGCACTGTTATCGATAACACCCTCAGCTCAGCTGTGAAATTCAAAAACAAAACAAATTGTAAATCACCTGATAACGGAATGGGGAATATTAATGCTGATTTTTCAGGTGAAGCCTGATGACAACACAGCCTGTAACTGTAACTGAGATTAGCTAATTGCAATATTACGCGGACATATTTCTGCCACAATGTAACGCCACCCTCAATTACCGTATTTACCGATCAAGATGAGTCATGGAGGCAGCGCAGCGGCAGCGGCAGTAGCGTCAACGTCGTAGATACGCCGCTTTCGCTGTTTTGTTGTGGCCCCAAAACGGAATTTAAGGCATTCCGGTGTAGGCAGCTGAAAGTGTTGGACGTTCGACCTCAACTACGCACAACAATTAGCACATCGATTACACACATACCCACAAAACGAGAGAGAAAATAAAATATTGATAAAATGTTTGATTTCAATTTGCAATTTGCGCGTGGCGGTGCCAACTTTACCACCGAACTGTTCCACCTGCTGGCCGCAGGTGGCGTCAAGGAGAACCTCATCTTCTCCCCCTTCTCCATACAGACGTGCATTGCCCTGGCCTTTGCTGGCGCACAGGGCGAGACAGCAGAGCAGATTGCCAAGGGTTTGCATTTCGCCTCCGACTTCGCTCCCGAAGTGGCGCAGACGTTCCAGTTTGTGCTGGAGAAGTATAAGGGTAGTCCGTTGCTACGTGTGGCCAACAAGCTGTACGTGCAGGAGGGCAAGCAGCTCAAGGCCAGCTACGAGCAGGCTATCAAGGAGCAGTATCACTCGGAGGCAGAGTCCATTAACTTTGCCCTGAGTGATGCCGCAGCGCAAACCATCAATGCCTGGGTGAATACCAAGACGGAGGGTAAGATCAAGGAACTGGTTTCGGCGGATAGCTTCAATGAGGACACACGCGTGGTGCTGCTCAATGCGCTGCACTTCAAGGGCAGCTGGGAGCACAAGTTCCAGGAGGACCGCACCGAGGAGGATGACTTCTGGGTGGGCGAGGGCGATGAGGACACTGTCAAGGTGAACTATATGAACCAGAAGGCCAAGTTTGGATATGCCCACTTTGAGGATCTTAACTGCACCGCCTTGGACATGCCCTACAAGGACTCGGATCTGTCCATGTTCGTGCTGCTGCCCCAGGAGCGCAACGGGCTCAAGGAGCTGGCTGAGAAGCTCAAGACCGTGAATCTGGTGGATCTCGCTGACAAACTGGAGGAGGAGGAGGTGCATGTCAAGTTCCCCAAGTTCAAAGTGGACTACTCCATTGAGCTGAAGGAGACGCTGCAGCAGGTGAGACACGGCGCTCCAGTTAACAATTAAATTAGTTCAACTCTTATCACTAGAGAGTTATTTATGGTGCGCTTATCACTACTTTCATTTTATACATCGGTGGCTTATCGATAAGTATAGGGTATCGTAAAGTTGAGTTTAAATTTAGCTCTGGGCTGCGGTTTGTGCTAAAGATCAGGTATCACAACGGGTTGTATAACAACC
This sequence comes from Liodrosophila aerea, assembly GCA_035045005.1. Lineage (NCBI taxonomy): Eukaryota > Metazoa > Arthropoda > Insecta > Diptera > Drosophilidae > Liodrosophila > Liodrosophila aerea. The sequence goes on along the minus strand of JAWNNL010000849.1, from coordinate 401,541 downwards.
CATATACTAGACATAGCATAGAGCTTATCTGCAGCTGCATATCTTATCGACCGCCCTGCACATCCTCAAGTGAGCTCATCAATCGCCAAACGCCATTTAATCATTGTTTATTTATAACGTGACGAATAGTATTTGTTTGTGCTTAATATTTTCTGTGGTATTTGTTTTTTTCCCAGCTCGGAATCACGAAAATGTTCGATGATGGTGCGGAGTTCGACAATCTGCTGGAATCCCCAGAGAACATATTTGTGTCGAAGGTGCTGCACAAGGCCACCATTGAGGTGAATGAGGAGGGCACGGAGGCGGCGGCTGCCACTGGCATGATCATGATGACACGCATGATGACCTTCCCGTTGCAGTTCCAGGCGGATCGTCCCTTCCTCTATGTGATCTGGAACAAGCGCAATATTCTCTTTGCTGGCGCCTTTGTCAATGCGCCATCTGCTTAAATACTCATACTTAATTTATTGTTTCTTACTTATTTAAAATAAACTCAACTAACAAGCATTTAAATTGTAACGCTTTTTAAATTAATGCTGCCAATAGCTCGATAACTATTCATTTATTCAGTAAAATTCTCAATTGTGCACATTTAAATTTAGTTAAGTAATTAATTGATATCATCGCTGTTCCTCTTTTTCATGCACAGCAATAAAAATTAGCTAATAATTGAAATTCTAAATATCTTGATTTGATTACTTACTTTGGCGCTGCATTTTGAATTAAGCAAGTGGCCATGTTTCGGCGTTGCCACACTTGAGGTTTTGAAGCAATGGTGTTTTAATTTGGTTCTCTTTGTGTTCATTTTTTGTGCATTTACAATTGTGCATTTTGCTTGTGGCAACTGTGTCAGCGATTTTCGCGAAAAAGAAAACATTTATATATAGATGATGCGGGTTGAACAATAAAGAAAGTCATGTGGCAATTGGATGTGGACATCTAGCACTTCGCTATGTCACTGCGTGCACTCAGGAAACGCGATACACAATTGAATCAGGGCCCCAGCGGCAATTCGAAGACAACGCTCTTTAAGAAGGCCAACAACAACAATAACAATACGACGCCAGCAATAATAATCACTACGTCATCGCAACGATCCTCTGTAACCAGCGGTAGCAGCAACAGCAATAGCTCTACTCAGCGCTTGATACGGCAGCGCAAACTGCTTGGACGTGCCACACGCTCCAATCCGGATCTAACGGAATTTCAGCGTGCCCTCGACGACCACCTGTTGCGCAGTAGATCCGAGGGGGATGTCAGCACAGTAGCTCTGGCAGGTAAAACGGTGCGTAGATTGACGGGAGTCAACGCCAAGTCTGAGGTGTGCCTGCAGCGCATTAGTTCACACAGTTACGAACCGAGAGAGGTGAAAATGCATGGAGCACGCTCGCATCGGGATCTGTCGGCCAGTGGACGGAGTAATCATGATTTGGGGCATGGCCGAACACCACGGCGAATGAGTGAGTGTAGCATGGGCTATAGCCAGACCAGTGCTGGTAGCTATTCGCAACGCACCGGCTCCATGTTTGCCAGCCAAATGACGCTCTCATCGGGCGGCGCAGCACCCGTTGACCCCAATGCCCCGCTGCGTGTGCCCATCATTGGCTACGAGGTGATGGAGGAGCGTGCTCGATTCACGGTGTACAAGCTGCGCGTCGAGAATCCCGATACGAACGACTGCTGGCTGGTGATGAGACGCTACACGGACTTTGTTCGGCTCAATGGAAAGCTGAAACAAGCTTTCCCACATATCAACCTGACGCTGCCGCGCAAGAAGCTCTTTGGTGACAATTTCAATGCTGTATTTCTGGACAATCGGGTGCAGGGACTGCAGATGTTTGTCAACTCCATTATGGCCAAGGAGCCACTGCGCAAATGTAAATTGGTGCGAGAGTTCTTCTGCCTGGACGAGCCGCCCTCCTACTCCGAATCCATGGAGGAATGTCGGGTAAGTACAGTGGAACAGTAGCAACTACAGACTAGTCTAAACCTTGACTTGCAGGCTATCTTTGAGGCTCAGGAGGAGACCATAGCGCATCTTAAGCTGCAAATACAGAATAAAAACGATCTCATACTCAGCTTGCAGCAGAAACTGCGCGATGAAATGACCGAAAAGGAGCAGTTGCGGGACGAGTTGAAGTGAGTAGACACATTAACGAAAACTAAAAGAATATGCTAAACCATTTCTATATCCATTCGCAGGAATATCAACTTGAACTGCTCGCATTGCTCCTCGGCAAACGATAGCATGGCGCTAAAATAGCTTAAGAACTGACCAGGACTCAGTTTGCGGATTGTGGCGCATTGTATAGAATATTATGCTGAGCATAATAGAGACGATATACAGATGCGCGTCATATATCTCCACTACACTCCACTCCAAGTGCATATCAGAAGAAGGCTCACAGTTTTCAGTGCTTTAGTATTCAAACGATAATAATATTTATAAGTAAATACAAATATTTTTTATACGTAAAGTTCAGTTTAGAATTAGCACAAGACAATTATACAATAATAAAATCTTCAATTAAAACTATACACTAAATATAAGTACTGGAAGACTTGGATTAACTTATTGCTGGTCCACTCAGAGACTCGTCATGGCCGGCGGGCGTGCGTAGGCCTTGGGTATGAAGCCGTACTTGCGTGTCTTGGGCGCATATGCCCAGAGCCAGCCGTCCACGGTCTGATTGTTCAGATCCGCATAGATCCAATCCCCCCGACGCACGGACAGATCGTCGGGTGCCTGCGCCTTGTAGTCGTACAGCATGACCAGCTCGGTGCCATGATAGCGTAAATCATCCGTGCCAATGCCCAGCTGTTGCTGCTGCTGCTGGCTCTGTTGCTGCTGCCCCTGCAGTATGGTTTCCATGGTATTTAAGCCACCTGCAGCTGTGGTAAGATTGACGTGATGTTGCATGTTGCTCTCGTTGAGCGGCGCTGCTGTTACTACCGTTGCCTTCTGCTGCTGCAGCACTCGCACGCTGTCTGCGGGATATATGAAGTTGGCGGGCACAAAACCCTCCTGGCCATCACTACGCATAATCCAGAACCAATCGGGATCTTCGCGATTCAGCACTGTGACAAACTCTCCGCGTTCCACAGACAAATCATTTTCATCCCTCGCTATAAAAGTGTAGAGCACAATGCAGCGACCTGAGGGCTCCTTAATAAAAGCCGTGCACTCCGGCATGGGCAAATGATTACTGTCCAAATTATTGCCAGCTGGAGCGATGGGTTCATCGCAGAGCACATCCAGTTTGTTGTCCACGCCAACGCCAAGCAAGGGCTGATTCTCATCGTGTGGCTGCTCGGGGCACTGATCGCGCGGCAGCTTCTTTTTAATGGCCAGCTCCGCCAGCTGAGTGTTGTATGGCGCACAATAGGAGAAGGGTATAAAGCCCTCTTGTCGCGAGTCCTGGCCAATCACATAGACCCAATCGTTCTCGCGATATAGAATGTTAACCAGCTGGCCGCGCTTCACCTCCAGCTCATCATCCACACAGGGCGTAAAATCGTGCAGCACAACCATTTTGGAATCGGGACTGCAAAAGCTTGAGTAATTAATTCTCTTTATTTACCTTTAGCTTAAGTATTTACCTGAGTCCATGCTCCTTCTCAATGCCCACACGCACCAGTGTCTCAATGCTGGAGGAGCCTGTAATGCGTCCCATGCCCACTGGGGCCAGATCCCGTTCGATGTTGGCATTTGTGGCTGTGGGAAAACAAGTTTGTTGTTCAAGTCATTTGCTGGCTTGCTTTTTGCTATTTCATTGCGCATGCGTACCTTTCTTTTTATCGCGCCGCATGCGTACTGGGCACAGAAAAGCCATTTTAAGTGCTTTAGTTAACCTTTAACTCATAAAACAATAGAAAATGGTATTTTTATTGCTGATATTTAGTTAATTGCACCAATACCCATTGGAAAATGCAGTGGAACGCACCTGCAGTTCGATAGGCAGTTATCGACGGCTGCACTTATCGAACACGCTGACTATCGGTTATTGCCCGACCACCACAGTTTGCGTGAGCGCCTGAAACATATGTCGTTGTTGCCATTTGTTTTTATTGCTGATGTTTAGTTAATTGCACCAATACCCATTGGAAAATGCAGTGGAACGCACCTGCAGTTCGATAGGCAGTTATCGACTGCTGCACTTATCGAACATGCTGACCTATCGGTTATTGCCCGACCACCACAGTTTGCGTGAGCGCCTGAAACATATGTTGTTGTTGGCATTTGTTTTGATCTGATTTGTGTGTTAAGTGTTTGTGTTAAGCCGCTTGTATTAATTTTAGTGCAGACTTTGTGTGCCGTGAAGCGTGTAAGTATTAGAAAGCAGCATTCAAATTGCATGGACTGTTTATGTAATGAATATGTTTAGTATTGGCAAATTTAGCGGCCAGCCCCGGCCGCACACACCTTGAGGCAGGTTCAATGCAGTTTGCACGAAATAGTTAATAAACTATTAAACCGTTTTAATCGGCTGACAACTAAATGGTGTAAACAACAGACCGCTAGAAACTTGGCATACCCGCTGTGTTGTTTTTCTCAGTGTGTTTTTGTTTATGGTTAGAAGGTTTTCACAAGTGCGAAATTTCCGGGAACCGGTAGAATCTTCTGCCTGCCAAATGACTTCGCGTCGTTTCCAAGGTTTCCTGCCACTACAACGCGTCATTTGTAATGCTCGCTTGCATCAGACTTTCCCAGCGGGCAATGCACTGTTTTCGTGCCAAGGATAATGCTGTTTGCATGCCATATTCGATTAGAGAGAGAGAGTGGAAACACACACACACACACTCTCACACACAACTAACTGACCTACACAGCAGCCTCATACCTGAACCCAGTCTCCACTCACCCCCCACCCCTGTTGCGGTTTTCCCCATTCGTTTTCATTGCCAAAAAAGAAACTGCGCATTACCAATTGCTGCTCGTATTATCCTCCCTTCCCTCCCCAGTCTCTTGTCTCGCTTGTCTCCCATTCGTCTCGTTGTTGACTTTTGCTTACTACGCAGTTGATTTTACATCCTGTATTCCAGCTCACTGGTCATCCGCCCTCCCTTTGCCCCTCTCTTCGCCCACAAGCCTCACACCCCATGCCCTATCCCAAGCATAAAACCGAGAGCGAGGTATGCTGAATCGATAGAATGGCGTCGGCGCAGTGCTTGCAACATGCAACCATTCAGTAAAACTGCAGAATGGAGGCTGATGAGGATGATGATGATGAAGCGGCGATAATGATGTATGCTGATGATGTACGAAACGTATAGACAGTGGGCACAGGCAGTTCCAGCTTAAGTGGGTCAGTTATTTTCGGCAACACGCACTTTTTTATTATTTATGGGCGCTTCTAGAATGCTCCAAGGAGCTGGCACAAGCCACGATGTTTCCAAAACTTCAGATAGATCGAGGTAGTTTTTTCTACATCAATGTTTGTATCGATTTTAAAAGATCTATTAGATTAAGTCCCTATTTACACGATGAAGTTACTTCATGAAGTTGCTTCATGAAGTCTCTGTTTGTAGGCAAGGGGTGTAGAGGGGTTCGACTTCATGATGAAACTGCATGACCCATCAAGCTGCACGACTTTTCGTCTATTTTGCTTTGCGCTATTCCGATTGTTATTGTAAACAAAAGAAACACTTCATGAGGAAACTTCACCGTGTAAATGCGACGTGATTTTCGAAGATGTTTCAAAACGGAATCGAAAAAAACTTCATGAGGAAGCTTCATCGTGTAAATAGGGACTAAGTTCCATACAGAGAAAGACCGAAAACGTTAGCGAAATTTCAATTAGCGAAACTGTGACTTATGCCCTTCGTCAGCAGTGTGACCATTCCCTTACATATTGCTAAATATGGTCACACTGACTTCTATAGCACAGCTATAAGCTGTAAAAGCAGAGAGACAATGATGTCGTATTCAATTTAATCGGTATTTATGGAATCATCGAATACATTGAATCATCGGATACATTGATATCTATTTTCCAAACATTTCAAACATCATATATTTATTTATTAAATGATTTGAAATTACGCATGATATAAATTAAAATATCAACTAATAAAAAAGAGGGTTAGCGTCTAAGGTCATCGACTAAACATCAATTATATTCCTCTTCCTTTCTTAGCCCTCCCTTCGATTGTGATTAAATTTCACTCAAGCGATATATTAAAACTGTCAGTAAACTGCCATGGCCCACTGTCGTGCACATTACAACCTGCAGCACGTTCTGCAGGGCCCAGCATAAAGGGTAACTCCCAAACCCAGACCAGGCTCTCCCACGCTTCTATTCTCTCTCTGCGTCCTATTGCTAAACAGCTAGCGTAAGGCAGAGGCGGTCGTAAATCGATTGGGGTTTCGCTTTCCATTTCATGAATGACATTTTCAATTTCCCCAAAATGCAACAGCCGAAAAGTGCGCAGAAAATGTTGACAGACATGCTGGAAATATAACTGTTGTCAGTCTAGGAAATTACATAGTCAAAAGTCGGTTTATAAATAAGTTAAATTGAGCTACGCAGTGTGTGAGTCGGGACAGCTGCAGTAGAGCGTAACCGAGAGCCAATATACGCTAAAAACGTTTAGAATATTCAAATATTTAATGCAGAAAATTCAGCAAATACCTAAAATTAAGTTCTATAAATAAGTTTATTGCCGACTTCTTGCCAAAAACTGTATTAATGCAGCAGAAAGTGATGTAGTATAAGACATATTAGCTATGCATTAATTAGATTCCCAGTTATAGTATAGTTAGTATTTAGCCTATAGTTTGTATAAGTCGGATTGGCATTAATTAGATACCCCAGTTATAGTATAGTTAGTCATTAGCCTATAGTTTGTATAAGACGGATTGGCATTAACTAGATTCCCCAGTTATAGTATAGTTAGCCATTACCCTATAGTTTGTATAAGACGGATTGGTATAAATTAGATTCCCCATTTATAGTATAGTTAGTCGTTACCCTATAGTTTGTATAAGATGGATTTGGCATTAACTAGATTCCCCAGTTATAGTATAGTTAGTCATTAGCCTATAGTTTGTATAAGACGGATTGGCATTAACTAGATTCCCCAGTTATAGTATAGTTAGTATAGCTTGCGTGACTCTGGGCTGTTATGATTAAGCGCATTAATACGCTCGTCTATTTTGATTGGACGCACGATTTGTTTTTCCGCTTGCCGTAAAAACTTTTGCAATTTACAATTGTGCAACGATCGCTTTTCCAATTGCACATGGCGCATAAACAAAATTCTAAAATTGCAGCTAGTAAAATGGCAAATAAATAACACAAAATACTTGGCGAATGTTCAGCGAAAAGAATGTAGATAAATCGAGGAATTACACAACGAAAAGTGGGAATACTCGAGCCTCGAGTCTTGAGTCTCAATTTCTATTTCAGTTTAAGTGTCCGTCCTTAGGGAAGGTAGTGTACGTGTGTGTGGGTGTGTGTGGGCAGTAGATTCAAGGACGCTGGCTGATGACAATTGCAGCGCATTAAGCCGTTAAATGTGGCAGTCAGAGCCAGTCTACCCCACAGTGCTGTATCCGGTCGTCAACATGGCGTATGCGTGATATATATTTAATTGCCAGTGTAAGCATCGTCGTAGTCATCGTCGTCTTGTGCCTCAATGTCAGTGGGAGCAGAGGCTTGTCAGGCCTTTCATCAGCTCATGAAATTCCTGTAGCTGCTCCTTCTTCCTGCCACTCGCTGCATTCATTGAGTGCTCGACTCGAGTGTCCCTCCCGCTCAATCGCACTCTCTCTCTCCCTCTCCGTGAGTGTCTGCTGTTGAACGCCACTTCTGGCACGTGCGCCAACGTGGAGCTGCTGCTGTCGGCCTCCACTCGGCTACTCTGCGCCTCGGCACTGCCAAATCAGTTGGCGCTTCAGTTGATGTTGGTTTCTCGTACGGCGTGGTTCGCATTTCTGGTACAGTTCGTTCGATTCCGTTATCTGTCGCAGTGTGTGTACCAAGTGAGCAAAACAACAACAAAAAATTAGGTAAATTCTTGAGTCAGACAACGTTTGCCAGTGCCGCTGCACTAGTCCCCATTCCCTACTTCCCCACTTCTTACTCTGTATTCGTCATTCCCTTCAGCACACTTCTTACTGCGTATTAGGTATTTCATCATTCGTACAGCTTGCTATCTATTCGAAATTCCATAATTTATAATTCATATATCCTATTCTCTATTCATGACTACTTGTTCCCTATTCTCCGTTCTCCATTCCCCATTCGCTTCTTCATATACCTTATACGCTACTCCTCACTATTCTATTCCCTATTCTCCACTGCCTATTCCCTGCTCCATATACCATATTACCAATTTCTCATTCCTTACTTACCATACTCCCTATTTCTTATTCTCTATTCCTATTCCCTTTTCATATACCATATACGCTACTCCTCACTATTCTATTCCCCTTTCTCTACTCCCTATTCCCTGCTCCATATACCATATTACCAATTTCTCATTCCTTACTTACTTCTCCATATACCATACTCCCTATTTCTCATTCCTTACTTACTTCTCCATAAACCATAAACCATACTCCCTATTTCTCTTTCTCCCTACTCCCTACTTACCTGACTTGCCCTACCTCAAGCTGCTTACATAAATACCCACCAAGCCGCTGCCAGGTGCTCAGCCTCAGGTGTGCCACGTTGCCGCAATATTCCTGCATTATTTAAGCCTTTAATTTTGTGCCTCGCCCTCCCCAACACCCCCCCACCCAGGCCACCATATAGGGTATATATATGGGAGATGAAAATTTATTATTAATTCGCATGCTTCTCGCTTTTGTTTTCACTTTCCACTTGCCCCAGACGCCATTAAATTTTCTCGAAATATTTTCCTGCGACGTCAAAGTCAAAGACACATGTCTGTATATGTATCTAGATACAAATGTATCTCACAGATATGTACATATTCATTTGTTTTGCTAATAAATAATTAAAACAAAAAATTGGCGCGCTGTTGACACGCCAAATAGCCATTCTGTAAATATTGGAATGTCTAGCAATTAACTCGTTAAATACCCTGTAAATTTGTGAATTTTATAGATAAACGAGACACGTTATAAATTAATGTAGATACAAATGTACCTCAAAGATATTTGCTTTTGTTTTGCAAGTAGATAATTAAAATGTTGACACGCGAAATAACAATTCAGTAAACTGGTTGAATACCCTGTAAATTGGTGTTTGTTCTGCTGTTTAGATTAATGAGACAAGTTATAAATTAATGTAGATTATTGAACCCTAAACCTGGCAGCCTAATTGATGCGAGTTCAGCTACAAGTTGCTCAATCATATAGGGTATCTTATAGTCTTATTATGACATATATGTTATTAAGGAAAAGTGTCCACAGATCGGCAAGGTCAAATGTCCAATGAGATCATTCACGTGAGCTGCGAAATACTATGCAGAATTGATGAGACGCAAATGTTTGGTCTGCGCTATGAATGCTATGAATACGTGCTATGAATACTATGTGAATACTCATACAGTGTTGGCTCGAAAGAGTGAACGCAGTGAAATAACTTGTTGATATTGATTCACTCTTTTCAATATTCACATAGTGTTCACTCTATCGAATGTACATGAATAAATATTGAATATGAATTCTATGAATACTGTGTGAATACTCATACAGTGTTGGCTTGAAAGAGTGAACGCAGAGAAAGAACTTGTTATTGATTTTCTCTTTTGAATATTCACATATTCACATAGTGTTCACTCTATCGAATATACATGAATGAATATTGAATATGAATACTATGTGAATACTCGTACAGTGTTGGCTCGAAAGAGTGAACGCAGTGAAAGAACTTGTTGATATTGATTTACTCTTTTCAATATTCACATATTCACATAGTGTTCACTCTATCGAATGTACATGAATGAATATTGAACATGAATACTGTGAATACTATGTGAATACTCCTACAGTGTTGGCTCGAAAGAGTGAACGCAGTGAAAGAACTTGTTGATATTGATTTACTCTTTTCAATATTCACATATTTACATAGTATTCACTCTATCGAATGTACATGAATGAATATTGAATATGAATACTATGAATACTATGTAGGTGAATACATGCAGTATTGGCTCGTAAGAGTGAACTCAGTGAAAGAACTTGTTGATACTGATTTTCATTTTACTCTTTTCAATATTCACATATTCACATAGTGTTCACTCTATCGAATGTACACTTAAGCGAGCATACACTGTGCTTTGCTTATACATTTTCCTGGCATGATGTAATTTCCCTAGAGGCTTTTCGTCCAAGTCTTGGACATACGTCTGCCCCAATCAATTTAAATATGTAAATGTAACTGTATCTGCATCTGCATCTGTATCTGCATCTGTAGAAATCACAGCTGCAGTTTCGAGTGCAGTCAATTGATTATTTCTGTCTCAATTCGTTTGTGCAATTGAAATGTGTAATTTCGTCTTTGCCAGTGGCGCATATTATAGGGATTCTAGAACATTCCACTTGTGGCAAAAGAGCTTGACATACACCGTAATTGATGGTGCTCTTTGGCTGCGGTCCTTTACCGTTAGCGCTGTCAACTGTAAATTGCAAGCGATTGGGCTTAATTGCCCGATTGTGCAATCTCTGCCCAGCCGAAATGGGGGCAGGTTTTATTTATCAGTCCAGTTAGCTGTACATAATTAGCTAGAAATACGCTTAGTCACGCTCCTTCTCCCATTCTCTCTTTCTCTTTGCAGTTATGGCAGTGGAAAAGCGAATTAACGAAATGAACTTAATGATTAATCCCAATGAACGCAGCGAAATGCATAAGCAGCAAGCATAAAGAGAGCCCAAAGCAGCAGCAACAACAACGACGGTAGCATAAACGCCAGCTCTCTCTTCAGCCAAAGAGAGCGCCAGCAAAGAGAGCGCGCGAGCGCACATTGCCACTGCTTACACGCCCAATCGTATGTGGATTGCAACAATAGCAGGGCAACAACAACAACGAATAAAAGTGAAGTAAACAGTAACAGTTTATTTAGTGCAATACCGCAAACAAATTACAACGGCTAAAACATTAACAACAACAACTCAAGCAGTGAAAATATTGTAACAAAGAAGAAGCAGCGAAGAGAGCGCGCGCCAAGTGCACCGAGAGAGCACACTCACACACACACTCACACACACACTCACACACACACTCACACTCTCAGCAGCAGTGAAAAAGTCTGTGCTCCAAAGTCTCGTGCTGGCTGGCTGTGGCTGCCAGATAGAAATTGAGTCTCTCGCGTGACACAACGTGCGTCCAAACGAGCGGAAAGTTATCAAATTTATCTTGTGTGTATGTGTGTGCGTGCGTGCGTGTGAAGTTTGCGCCCACTGTAGCGCCCGCCAGTCGGTCAAAGCACAAAAATAGCCAAACGCAATTCGCATTGCCAAAGTGCGGCGCTCGAATCAAAGTCAAAGCGAAGCAAAGCAGACAGAAGACTCATCCGAAGATAAACAAAAGTTTATCGATTTTTTCCATGCGCGCGACAAATTCAAATATATAAACAAACAGTCGAATATTTGCTGAAAATCCACAGCGAGTGCAAGTAATCAATACTTTTCATATATAAACAAATATTTATTTGGCTGAAGAGCTAAGCGAGTGCAGATTATCGATTTTTTCCATGCTCGCGTCGATGACCTCGACGTCAACGTCAACTACAGCGGCGAAAACTATTTGCAGTACACCGAAAAAAAGCGATTGAGCCACGTTTTACATAATTGCTCAAGCGCATAAAACTAAGCCAAAGCCAACACCAAAACAAAAGGCGAACTCTCAGTCGCAGTCGCAGTCTCAGTCGCAGTCGCAGACGAAGGCAGAGCCGCAGCCGAAGCCCCAACAAATTATAACGGCGTCCGCTAAACGCAAACGCTTGCAAGTGAGAAAAGTTGTTGCTGCCGCCGAGTGCATCAATAGAAACAGAAGTAGCAGCAGCAGTAGCAGCAGCAGCAGCAGTAGCAGCAGAGGCAGAGCGAGAGTCAAGCGACGCAAAGAGAGCGTCGTAGTTGGCGGCGTCGACGGCATAGGCCGAAAATCACAGAGACACATGCTTAGATATCGGCTCGTATCCACACACTTCCTAAAGCAGCCGTAGTCAGCAGGTGCAAGCGAGACAGAGCGACAAACTTAACGAAGGTTTAACGAGTGACGAGCGACGAGCGAAGCGATCGCAGGATACAGCAATTTGAACGACGATTACAACGATTTAACGAAAGCCCAACGTCAACGCCAACGCAAACGTCAACGCAATACAAAAAGTACGTCAGGTGCGCTTAGTCCGCTCATTCACGTGCTGAACGTTGCACTGAGCAGTTGAGTTCAGTTCGTGGCGTTCGTCAAGCGGAAGTTTGTTGAGTTGGGTCAGTTCAGAGCTCACCTCATCTCATCTAATCTCGAATCGAATTTGACTTTGAATTTCCTCTCCTCTCCTCTCATCCGCAACAGTTGCAGCAGCAGCAGAGGCGGCATACATATATTCGCATCTAATCGGGCATTATAATTCAGTCACAACGTATTCGCTAGGAGTTCTACGCCTACTCGGTTTGAGCTGTTCTCAACTAAATAGCGAAAATGTGCAGAGATCGCGATATGAGTTTGTCATAGATCAGCGCAATCGGCAGTATAAGGTTAAGAAAAAATTCACTCTGATGCTATACTGAACTGAATAACATCGGACAAGCGGATTGTATGAAGCCTTGGACCAAACAACAACAGCAACAATAATAGCAGCTAACACCTACGATCCAAGCTAATATACCAAAGTTAACAAATTAAGCCTACCATCAGCCATTTAGCCAAATTAATTAAACAACAACAACAACAACAACTGCAACCAAGGATCAAGTGTCTTTAGTGCGTGTGCGTGCATATCCTAGCCGTGAAATGTGACTTCTCCTCCGAGATCCTTTTCCAATAAGACCAATCATATAATCGCTCCCCCACTCCAGTATATATATATATATATATATATCAAGGGGCAGCCTCAAGTGGTTTCGATTATCGGGTAAAAGCCGTCACTGAGCTTCAATTTTCGATTGTTTTTATTGTCATTATCGTGTTATTATCGTAATTGTGTTTTATTTTTGTGTTCGGATACGGAAACGAAATCGTGCAGCTGGCGAACTTACGTGGAAAAATCAGCAAAATTGAAGACTTGGCGAGAAATTTTTGGAAGTCCGTTAAGGCTTGCATTGTAAGTATAAGATTACTAAATATTAGATATAGTCAAAGATTATTCTAGAACCTAAGTAAAGCCACAGATATAACTCAAGTTGAGTGAGTTCTGGAAGATTTCTGGTGGTAAGAAATAGCAAAATGATGACACAGATCGAATTAGGAGTCTATGAATAGGGTGCTTCCTCCTAGATTCTTAGATGATGACTATATAGAGTCTATATTATTAGACTATATATATTATAGACTAATCCCAATCACAAACATCGAATTAAGAGACTAAAAAATGGGTATTCCTTTTCACACAGAGAAAATATACTAATCAAAGTATAATTCTATAGTATATTCTATATTATAGACTATTCCCAATCACAAACATGGAATAAGGAAACTAAGAAAAGGTTGCTTCCTTTCCACATAGAGCAAACATACTAATCATAGTATAATTCCCAAGTCCTTAGATGATAACTATATAGAGTCTTTATCCATCTAGATTATAGACTATTCCCAATCACAAACATCGAATTAGGAGGCTAAGGGTATTCCATTTCGCATATAAGGAAAACGTGCTACTCGTTGAATAATCCTTTAGTTTCTTAGTTCCTTTAGATACAGTCGAGAAATCGTTATTTTTCCTATATCGATGATAAGATAATAACTCTATAAACTATTCATAAGCCCAATAGTCAAATCAGGAGACTAAGAAAAGGGTGCTTCCTCTTTCACATAGAGAAAATATACTAATCATAGTATAATTCCTAGGTTCTTAGATGATAACTATATAGAGTCTATATCTATCTATATTATAGACTATTCCCAATCACAAACATCGAATTAGGAGACTAAGAAAAGGGTATTCCCTGTCGTATGTTTAAGGGAAACTTGCTACTCATAGAATATTCCTTAAAATTTTTAGTTCCTTTAGAATTCCTAGTATATAGTTAAAGTATTCCTAGAAATCCGCTTCATCGTTTTACTTCTTTTATTGCTTCAAGTGTGATGGGGAATTCAGAAACAAAGATCGTAAAACCCAGCAAATATCTATGTCCCGAAACCTCGTTAATTAGTTTATATGTTTGCTCGACACTCTCGCTTTTAAATTGCTTCAATTTACGCAGTTTGTCATATCTATAGCTTCTATTCTCGTTAATTTATTCACATTTCTCTGGAGCTCTGCTCAATTGGCAACTGTTTGACGCATGTCAGCGCCAATTATCGGTAATCCATTTAGCACACTTGCTCAGATTGTTGCTAATCGGATTGAGTTGCATTTGTTGTTATAGAGAAATTCACACCTTTCTGTCGACTGAGCGTTGCCAGGTGCAAAATGGAAATCCAATCGGGGTGTACGGCGAAACTAATGCCAGACAGTTGTCGCTGGATGTGTTGATAAACAGAAACCGCTGGACATTGACTCTGACTCAATCGTGATTGATATTCGATGTGGCACAGATACAGATACAGTACGCAGCTACAGTTACAGGTACTTAGACGCTGGCCCGTTGTTTGCCCATGACTCGCGCAATTCGTATCAAGAAGCGGTAACAATTTTCCATAACATTTCCATAACCCTACCATCAATTTGTCTGAGTCACAAAAAACTAAGACACACACTATCTACTCGAATGGAAAATTTTGTGGCAATTATCGATTGGTCGATTGTAGTTTTTCCCAATTCCATGTACACATTTCCGCGTGTTGCTGTTGTTGTTTTCATTTAGTATGACAACAAACTGTTGCGTGCTTTTAGGCACGCGATGGACTCGCAGCAAGATGGTTTTGATGACCCAAACCCCCTCCCCCGCCCCCGCCCAGAGCAATTATCGTGTTTCACTCATGTCTATTGACCCAAAAAACACTTGTGTGTGCGTGTGTGTGTGTGTGTGTACATATAATCAACTCTTTGTTCATTTACTCTGTTAGGCGAGTCAATAAACTGTTTGTTTATAATTTAATATATAAACGAATTACCCTCACTTCGCTTCAAATATCGTATTCATATTCATATCCATGTCCATATTCATATTCATATTCTGGGACAGCACTGTTTGCCAATCGAATCGAATGATGATACTCATTCACACGACTCTTGAGTTCAATTATCGAAATCCAGCCAAAATTGTGTGTGAATTGTGCTAATGCCAGCCATCGTTAATGCTATTTTCGGCCTGTGGGCAAAGAGTTCACATCTGTAAAAATATATTACGCTGTTTATTTTCGGTTCTGTTTTAAATAAAATCGCGAAATAAACAGTAAACAAGACTCGATTTTGAGGTGAGCAAGTGAAGATACCCTGGGAAAAGTTTGTTTAAAATAGGTGGAATGAAAATAGATAACAATAATATCTATTGATGAATTTAAGTACTGTATGAACTACATATACTAAGAATCCAGGGGGGAGTGGGTTCTGATTGAGACGGACTTTATCAAAACGGATAAAGTATAATCTGTTATGGTCTTTGATTAATGAAATGGACTACTACATAAGCCATATATGTATGTCTGCACTATAGTATCTATAGGAGAGTGGGTTCTGATTGAGATAGACAGTATGAAAAGAGCTTAAGAAAGATAATATTTTATACATATTGATGAATTAGATTATATCAGAATCTACTATAGTATCTAAGAAAAAGAGGGCTCTAATTGGGAAAAACTTTACGAATTAGAGTACTATATGAACTACATATACTATAGTATCTATGGGAGAAAGGGTTCTGATTGAGATGGACTTTATTAAAAGGGATAAAGAATAATATTTTCTAATCTTTTTTAATGAATTTAAGTACTATCCTATAGTATCTATAGGAGAGGGAGTTCTCATTGAGATAGACAATATAAAAAAGATAAATTATAATATTTTATATTGTTTTATTGATAAATTAGATTATATCAGAATCTACTATGGTATCTATGAAAAAGTGGGCTCTAATTGGGAAACACTGTATGAATTAGAGTACTATCTATACTAGAGTACTATCTATAGCATCTTCCACCCACATTCTACTCAGTTCAAACTGAAATACCCGCTCTCTGCTTGCTTAAAGAGCAAATCTCTACAATACAGTTTTATTTTTAGATAAATGTCTGAGTAAAATTTGGAAATTGTTTAGAATACTATATAGAAAAGATGATGAAACCCAAATGGAAATAATGCGCAATAGGATGAATAACAAAATACCATATACTATACCTAAATTGGAAACCAATGATGATATACAGCGAGAGACCCTAGACACTGCGTCTGTAGAGTATCAGGCGTATCAGAGCAGTGCTATGTGTGTTTGAATTAGCTTTGTTTATAAGCGATTATGACTCGAGCGTCATCCACAATCGCTCAGCCTCACAGCTGAGATCTGTGAGTGATTGTTTGGAACATGATTATGCAAACACTTAAGCATCATCATTAAAAAACATTTGGCTTTGGTTTTTATTTGCAAACTGAGTTGGTCACGAGGCCGCGAGTCATGTGGTTGCCCCAGTCCCAGTGCCAGTGCCAGTCCAAGAGCGGAGAACTAGTACCAGTTGGTGGCACATGGTAACAGCTCGTAACAGCAACGAGGAATGGGAAGGGGGAGGAAGCAGCCAGCAGAACCCAGGCAGCAGGCAAAGAATCTACAATTTATGCACTTTAATCATATGACCAAATGTATGAGAGACGAATGCAAAAAACAAATGCGAAAAATGTTAAATGTCTTGAATTAAAAACCTGTTGAACGAGCGACGCTACAGTGGAGCAGGGCTAAGGGCAAAGAGTATGCAATTAGTCTGCAAGGCAGCCTCTATAGGCAGTCTCCACTGTACCGTGACGTTCTGTATGTTTGGCAAAGTTCAGAAAACTGGTAAGGCAATTTGTGAGGTCCGCCTGCCTTATACAACCGCGTGCCAGGCTCAATTGAACTTGATTGATTTTAACGATGGCAGAGTATAAATATATCGTATTGTATATTGCAAAAAGAAGCGGAATTCGTACATCAATTGAGATATGGCGAGCATAACAACATCGACATCATCAATGAAATGCAATCGTTTAATGCGTCACGTGCTGTCAGTGAACCAAACGAATCAAACGAGTGCTATCGATTGCTCTGAGTAGGTGTACTCGCATTCATATTGCTATTCGTATTCGTACTTTGCCCACTCTGCAAGCCATTACCTATCCCATTCGCCTTTTGGTCTATGTATAAAATGTATTTCACATTTATCAGTTTTGCCTCTTGATTCATTTGCCCTGTGTGTGCTCCCTTTATTCATTTAGCTCGTTTATCTTTTGTGCACAATGCACAGATACAAAGAGTGTGGACTACATGTTGTTCCATATACTCCTTTGTGCTGTGCTACCTGTTCCACAAAGGGGCAGGGGAGGCAGGTAGAAGTATGTATAATAGATTTTTATTAAGGGTAACCATAGATATAGATATAGATACAGATACAGATATAGCATAATGCATTTAGCTTGTTTTGCTTATCTTTAGGGTATTCCCTATCTATTGTCTGCTAATCTATGTCTACTCATTACATTTATGCCTGGCTTATACCACTTAACAGTTGGGTTAACTGTATCTGCCTGTTTGACTTTTTATGTATCTGTATCTCATTTGCATTCGATGGTAATATTCCACTGACATTTGCCGATGACGTCAGGAGGTCGTTCGTCGTCTGGCAGTGGGTCTTGGTCCGTTGCATAATCTCTTCTCTGTCTGCACGTGACTTGACATTAACCGCATTTCTCTGCTAGCAACAGAGCTAAAACTAGCTAACCTTTTATATAGTATCCATCACTAGCTGTTTGTTTAGTCGATAGCTAAAACGAGCGCTGATTGACGAGACAGTTGAAGCACTGCCAAAAATAAATCTATTACAAGTAAGTCTATAAATATTCACATATTAAAAAGTACATCAAAAATGGTGTCTTATCAAATGAAACAAAAGAATTGCATAGCTTATCATTCTGCTAACCTTTGATAGGCACTTGAGAGTGCGGCTCTTCCATCAAATTGTGCCTAAAAATAATATTGCCAATATATCATAGCGAATTGTATTGATTTATGAGCTGTTGCTCAACTATTTCTATATATTAGACTCATTATTAACTAATGAATTAACCCGACTGTCAATTGGAAGTAAAGCCCAGACTGCCGTCGACGTGTGGCAGCCAAAAGATACAAAGTATCTGATAGATACGGCTTGTTGTTGGGCGAGTAAAAGCAGCGACAAGGAATGAAACAGAGCGAAAGTAAACTATTAAGCTAGAGATACTAGTTGAGCTGCACTCTAAGTTGCAAAAGAGCAATCGAAACTCTTAGTATAAGTAGTTAGTTGGAGAGTCAGATACAGAGTAGCTGAAAGATACAATTGCTCTAAGTGCTGTTCCAAATTTAACGAGAGATTCAACTGGAGAGTACTATTGCCTCACCTTGGTTCACCTGTGACCAGTTTGAGCTGGTATCGGCTGGCGCTGGGCAGTCTGCTGCTGGTTCAGCCAAAGGCTTATCAACAAGCGATTTCAATTCAATATTTGCACGAAGCGATTATCAAGCGCATGAATTTACACGGATTTGTTAAAATCGCTACACTTTTAGCAAGTAAACGGCGAATGTGTGAGGGTGTGTGAGGGTGTGTGAGATGCGGCTGTTGTCGAGACCAAAGGCAGCGAGATGTAGTAGATGTGGTAGTATACTAATATGTGACTTTGTTTTCGTGCACTGAGCTCTAAAGCAAAAGGCTGTAAACAGTTTGATTAAGGCACGCGTGTGTGAAAATGTGTAAAAATGTATTACTCTCCCCCTCCCCCCTCCCCCGTACTCGCATTGTTAACAATCTGATCAATCCGAATACTAGACTGCTTACAGCATTTCATCATATTTCTATTAGTTTTATAAATTTGTTTGTGTTACAACACTCAAATTGCACTCTGTAAACAATTGTCGAATTGTTGTTGTTGTTGTTGTTGTTATTGTTGTTTTCTATTGTTTTGTTGTTGTTTTCTGATACATTAAAAATAGGCCATGACGCATACGACTTTTCGGCGTCTTATCAATAAAATGCTGTGACATTTTATCAGTGTTTCGGCTGGGCCTTTGGCAAACTGTTTATCGTTGTATCATTCACATATTATTATGAGTATTATTTAATAATATAAAATGGCATTTTATTCTGCATTTAATCGCCCTAATCAGCGCATTAAGTAATGGATAGCTGACGTCAGAGAGACAGCTGCTCAGCGCTTTCCATAAACAAGCTTTTAAGCAGAAAATTGTTTTATGATACAAACAAATTGACTCACAACCGCATTCAGCATAACACTGCCACTGTTTATGGCGGTTTGCAATACTGTAAATGTGTATAAAAATAATATAGAAATATACGCTTTCAAATTTAGATAGAGATATAGAGTAATAGTCAGTTATTAGTTTATAAATGTTGGAATAATATTACCAAATTCACAAGTTCAACTATTCAAGGCAACAGGGATATTAATATAATAATTAAATATAAATATTTATATTCTTTCAACTGGGAATTCGTACTTTCTAGATCCTTCCATAATAATATAGAATCACATATTCTAGGTATAAAACTTTGAACTGCATTTTATTATCTCTTGGTTTCAGCAGAATTAGCAGCTGTTCAGGCCGCTTGTTATCTATGATCTTCTGTTTATATATATTACAAATGAATATAAATATTCATATTCTTTCAACTGGGAATTCGTACTCTCCACCACTCTATTTAGACCCTTCTCTAACCATATAGAATTACATATTCTGGGAATAAAACTTTGAACTGCATGCAACTGTCTCTTGGTTTCCTTAAGAACTAACAGCTGTTCAGGCCGCTTGTTATCTATGATCTTCTGTTTATATATATTATAAATGAATATAAGTATTCATATTCTTTCAACTGGAAATTCGTACTCTTCAGCACATATCCAGATCCTTCCCTAACAATATAGAATTACATTATTCTAGTTATACAACTTTGAACTGCACTCAACTGTCTCTTGGTTTCAGCAGAATTAGCAGCTGTTCAGGCCGCTTGTTATCTATGATCTTCTGTTTATATACAGTGCGTTTCATAATCATAAGACACTTTAGAATTAGTTAAAAGAAGATTAATAGGATTCATGCAAAACCGTTTGGTAGAGGTTCTCAAAAGTCAAGGACGATATACAATATATAAAAAATAATTCAAAAAAATGTTTCATCAATGGTTGTTGTTTAAACGATGATTAAGCTTTAATCATTGTATATAATATAAGTATATATAAGTGTCTTATGATTATGGAACGTACTGTATATTATAAATGAATATAAATATTCATATTCTTTCAACTGAGAATTCGTACTCTCCACCACTCTCTTTAGATCCTTCTCTAACCATAAAGAATTACATTTACCCTGTTTTCTAGGTATAATATTTTGAACTGCATTCAACTGTCTCTTGGTTTTCTTAAGAACTAACAGCTGTTCAGGCCGCTTGTTATCTATGATCTTCTGTTTACATTATGTGCCATATCATATTACATTTCTAGACCTCTGCAACAGCTGTAAGTTGGTCTGTCTTAACAGCAATTGCAGCTCAAGTCTTGAGTAGCATTTCATGGCTCAAACGTGCGCAGCTGCTGCGATAAAAACAGTTTAAGCTGGCCACAAATTCTATTGATTGCAGTGTTTACTTAGGGTATTCTATATACTTATACAAATCAATTCATCATTCTTAGTTTCCGTCTGTATTTCGTGCACTTACATTCCTATCGTATCGTATCTTGCATTTGACCTTATCTAAAGCACTTTCTTTCTGCCTTTTTTATCTAATTGTAAGTGCTGCTACTACATTCATTTTGTGCTGTCAACCTGCGGAAATCCCCCTGTATAAGCAGGCTTCTGTTCTTTTTGTTCAATTAGTTTGATAAGCAGTAATGCCGGGCATGCCACAAAGGCCTAGTGGTGCCACACGCGCCTTGTCTTTGTCCGCCAAGTCCTTTAGTCAACAGAAAGAGCTCAAACTGTGGCTCAACTGTCAACGATCACGTCGTCCCGGGTACTCACACACACTCACACACACACACTCGTTCATTTTCATTCATTATGCACCCCATAGCCCCCTCCCCCCTGGGCCAACATACTCTGCCAATTGACGTCAGCGACGCGTGGGCTTTAATTGTCGTTATTTGTGTTTCGTTTCGTTGAGATTCTTTTGCTCGCTGCCTCTGCCTTTTTGTGGCTGCCTCGTGTTGCGCTGCACATAGGCAATAATGTAATTGCATGTGCCATAAAGAATCTATAAGCAGGGTGACTGACACACTTCTGTCAAGTACTATGGGCCAGCGTACGATGGGACTCGGCAGTTGTAAGAGTTACGGCAGACAGCAGACAGTTGGGTATCTGATTGTATAACTATAGTTAGTCGCTAGCCAAGTTGTGGGTAGTACTGTAGTAGATAAGTGTACTATTATAAGTATATATAGAAAATAATATACATGAATAAGCATATTATAAATATGTAAGCAAGAGTTTAATATCTATAGTCTATGCATGCCATATTTGAGCTACTTTTATAGGGAGATAGTGGTATTAGGAGTTGATTCTTGGCTCAGCTGAATATGGGTGCTACACACGAGCTAAACATTATTGATTGTTGTATGAATACACTCATTAGTATATTATATTATGTAGGATAAAGGAATCCACTTAAAAAAGTGGTATATCAGGATGCAGATAGTGTTCAATTACATATTTAAGATTTTGATAGTAGAAGTAGATGTCTTGTCTATTTCATCATTGCCGTTTATAATTAGTTCTATATTAAAATATACATTATATTTAGAATATCATGAATTCAATTAAGAAGAGTGGTATATCAAGATATCGAGTGTATTAAAAAATTATTTTATTATGACATATTGATATTAAGAGCAGATTACTTGCCTATTTCTCACAAGCTTCAGTGACTTTTATATTATTATTTTGTACTACGAATGATTCTTGGCTCAGCTGAATATGGGTGCTAGACACGAGCTAAACGTTATTGATTGCTATATGAATACACTCATTAGTATATTATATTAAGTAGGATAAAGGAATCTACTTAAAAAGTGATATATCATGATGTAGATACTATAGATAGTATGCAATTACATATTTAAGATGCTGATAGTAGGAGTAGATGTCTTGTTTATTTCATCATTGCCTTTTATATTTAGTTCTATATTAATATTAACATAATATTTAGAATATCAAGAGTTCAATCAAGATATCGAGTGTATTGAATTATATTAGTATGACTTATTGATATTAAGAGCAGATTACTTGCTTATTTCTCACAAACTTCATTGACTTTTATATTATTATATTATTACTATGACTGATATCTGAAAATCAATCGAAATGAGTGGCATACCCTAATATAGTTAGTATGTGATTACATAATAAGTTATTATTCATTTTCTCTAGCTCAATCTGTGCCCATTCTGTTACGCTTCCATCAACTGACTCTTTGACTATGCCTCAGCTTTATATACAATCGAAATCGAATTGAAATTTCACACACAAAATACAACACACACATACTGTAGCTACTATTTCTAATAAAAGCAATTAAAATCCGCGCACACGCTACTGCAGCCCTCGCCAGCTCTATGTAGTCTTATTGTTTTCGACATTACGCATACGCTGCGTGGCCTCTGCTGATGGCATTGCACTTGAAATGCTTCTCCATAGTTGTGTGTGCTGTGTGTGTTAAGGAAGTGCCGTTATTGCTGTTTTTGATGCCACTGTTTGCTATAGATTTGCCGTTTGCATATCAATTGAAGCCTGGGCTTAGAGTCGAAAACAAGTGCATAAATTCATAAGCATTCAATTAGTGTGTGCATAAAAAACGAGTCGAAATTAACGCGATTTGTTTAAAAATATCAATCATACGACGCGTGTGTCTGCTGATAAGCGGGCATCAGAAGCAGGTCTCAGTCCCGGGTCTCAGTCTCAGGTCTTTGGGCCATAAAAGAATATCGCACCTATGCTCTCGGCCTCCTCACTCTCTCGGTGTGTGATCGCCGGCTAGTGCGCAGGCGCTGGCTGAGAGAGTCACGCGCTCTCTTTGTGCTCCGCGCTCTCGCTCTGCCGTTTCTCTCGGGACTTTTCGCATATAATTCGCGAGGTTTGCCGCTGTCTGCTTAATAGTAACTCAACGCGCGCAGAGAAAGCAACGTAGTATTCCCTCGAATCGAAAATCGTTCTGTGAAGCCAACAGCAAATAGCAAAAAGATAAAAAGACAAGCAACAACAATTTGCAACAAAATAAAATGTGAAATTCGTGTAATGTGATTAGGCACTATTTGAATTTGAATTTGCCAATCAAAATACCTAAACTAAAGACAAGCGGCCGAGTGTAATGCGTCGCTCAATTGATTGCCTCAGATTCATATTCTGAATTCTTCAACATATTCGTGACAATTTGTGATAAAAAACCAACATTATTATTTGTGATATAGACATTAGATTACCCAAATCAACAGACTGATTAGCGCGCCCACTATGACGCCTAAAATTATTACATACTTTCTGGTAAATTGACATTTTCATTATTTAGTTCAATATTTTGAAAATCTCTTAGTTGAGCTGTGACAATTTAGCACTCAATTTGATAAGCTCCCATACCATACCTGAGCCTCAACGAATTGCAAGTCATGCGTGATAATATTTTTCCGCTGGCTACATTTATTTACTAATAATTTGTGAACAAATAATATACGGGAATTTTTATAAATTTAATTTCAGTTAAGACTGAAAGGAATGTGTTTAAATTTGAGTTAATTTTCAATTTATTCTTAAATATTATTTACCATTATTTTATGGCAATTTTTTCTATCTATTAATTTATGTTAGTTTAGATAAAATAAAATAGAAAACACAAAAAATTAAAATAAAAATCGTATAGTACAGATCGTAGAGCAATAAGCTCAGTTTAGGTATGAAAAAACTTATCTACACGAAGGGAAAACTTCATAAAACTATAGATCAGAGAATTATATACCCTGTTGAACAAAATAAATATAAAATATTTTATTAATATATGCTATATATGCTATATTTTACTTAAACATTATTTTGTGACAATTTTTTCTATTTATTAGTTTGTTTTAGTTCAGATAAAATATAATAGAAAACAACAAAAAATTAAAATGAAAATCATAGAGCAATAAGCTCAGTATAGATATTAAAAATTTATATATTTGAAGGGAAAACTTCATAAAACTGATCAAAGAATTATAATTATGCACAAAATAAATATAATAAATTATAATAATATATGCTATAGAATCGATTGATCATAAATAAATATATATATTATAATATTAAATATAAAATATTATAATAAAACTGATGCTATAGAAACGATTAATCATACATAAATATAAAGTATATATTATAATATTAAATATAAAATATTATAATAATAATAATAATACAGAATCCAGTGATCATACTGACAGCTTACAGGCATAAGCCTCACTTCGTCAGAGTATCTAAACTGCTAATCAAAGCCTAGCTAATTATTATTGCTCATTAAATTTATAAATGATTGCCTTAATTACAGTACGAATTCATTATATTACGTCAGGCATCAACCTTTGCACTCGTAGGGTATCAAACAGTCGCTAGTGTAGAGCAGAAGCCACACTTTTTATGCTTAATCAAGTGAGTCTATATTTAGGCTTTTGTCTGCCCATAAATGTGTCAAGTTTGAACTTGAATCAAAGACCTTATAGTAGTGACTATAACGGAGCTAATTGCTGGAAGTACTACAGCAATACTACTCTGTCGGAGCTGAGTCATATGTCAGAACTAAAGTTACGCATTGGAAATGCTATATATTTATCTATGTTCATATCAGTCATAGTCTAGCAGGTTCTCTGTAACTAGTGAATAGTAAGTGATTCAAGATTGTAGAATCTGTGTGTTACTTCTGCCAGTTGCAGTTAGTCATAGGCAACTCCTATTAGCCCACTTAATGGTAAACTCGTGCGACTGCAGCTCCCTGCGTCTGAGCTGTTCGCAGTTTCAATTGTTCATTAAAGACTCACAAAACACTCATGAGCTGTCGTCATGTGTTTAATTGAATTGTGTGTGTGTGGCGACTCGTGATGCGGCTGGTCTCGAGACTTTCAATTGAGTGCTGCACTGAGAGAAAAGAGTGGGTAGAAGGCAGGGAACAAGTGGAAGAAAACTCTCAGCTCAGTTGAGGCTCACTATGTTCATATCAGTACTGCAAGTTTACTGGAATACAGAGTGAAAAATTCGAGAAAGCTACAGTCGGACGCAACCGCTAGTAGGAGACCCTTTACTTTGATTTTCCCTTGGCGTCGATAATAGCAGCAGCATATAAATTTGTACAATCACTTATACATACAAATATGGCTTTCCCCCTCCCCCAGCCAAATGCCTACTACAGAAAATTGATTATCCCATATCTCCGGTGTTTATTATCCGATTGAGCTGGAAATCCCACCAAACATTCAAAGCATCTAAAGCTGTATTCATGCAAAAAAGGAATCCTTTGACTCTAAAACTGTCCAAAAGGGTCTAAAACCCAAGTGTAGTTTAGAACTAGATCAATATGTTTCATAGTTTATCACTAATTCCTTCACTAATAAACATACTCTCTGTTGCCTTTGCAGTGCGGCATGCGCCATCCCACAACTGGCCTTAACGAAGACGACTTGAGTCGTCTCACTGGTTCATCCTCCTCCACCTCATCAGCAGGCTCAACGTCTTCATCATCATCATCCTCCTCCTCTGCCTCGCCCACGGCAGCATGCAACACGGCAGTGGCCGGCACACAGGCAACCGATGGCCATGTGGATGCAGTGCAGCTGTCGATTGAGTGCAGCGAGGAGAAAACGCAGCCACGTTTCAATTCCACATATTTACCCGAAATCATAAATCCACTCGAATGGCAGAAGTCACGCAAGCGCAAGGAGCGCCTGGACAGCAGCTCGGCCAGCAGTCAGGATCGCAAGCTGCAGCGCAGCAACAGCGAGGAGCTGCTCACCGAAGTGGACACGGGTGGGGGCAACACAGCGGCCACAGTGCCCCAACAGCCGTGCCACTGTGAGGTCATCAGACGCGTCTCCTCGGAGGACTTCAAACGCACCGCCAGCTATGCCAGCTATTGCCAGGAGTTTGAGCGCGACTCTGGCGTGGATTTGCCCACGGAGCAGCAGGAGAACAATGCCGCCCTGGCCAATGGCAAGGAGCGTGCCCGCTACGAGACCAGCCCGGCGCGTTCCCAGCAGCAAGTGCCCAGCGATGACAGCGACTGCGAGCATGAGCGTCGACGCAGCAGCGAACGTTTCTGCAAATCCCGACTGCCACCAGGACGCAAGTCCGGCATCAGCAAGAAGCCCAGCCCTGGCGGCAAGTATCAGCCCTCGCGGCGGGATGAGCAGAGCGCCTACAAGTATGATCTATCCGCGCTGAAGTACGAGCGACGCGGCTTCATCAGCAGCAAGAAACAACAGCAGCAGCAACAGCAGCAGCAGCCATCGACAGCAGCAACTGTTGCCGATCACAACGACAACAATCTGATTGACTTCCATCAGCAGCAGGCGAAGCGCAGCGCCAGCATCTCGCCCACACCCACCACCAGCAGCTCGTGCAGCTCAGCGGGCAGCGATGATCTCACCCCCAACGCTGCACCAGCTCCCATCAAGGCCAAGCCGCCGCAGCGCCAGCAGCAGCAGAGTCCCAATCTCACCTCTGCGCAGGAGTCGTTGCCCTGGGTGCGTGGGGATGAGCCGGCGCCCATGCTGAGTCGTCGCTATGCCCACTCGCGGCATCATGCTGGTGGGAATATTGATGCCGCCGCCAAGCTGGCCAAGATTATGCCATATCCACAGCAGCTGCCCAAGCAGGCCTCCAGCGTGCAGCTGCTCGGCGAGGACATGGACTGCCTCATGGAGCCCATGGATGCAGTGCGTGCCTTCAGCTCGCTGGAGAACATGCGCACCCGGGATGTCATGCAGCAGGTCGGTCCAGCCATGATGGCCTTTCAAACGCCCGAGGATCGTGTCAAGGCCATCAATAGACGCGTCACGGCATTGAAGAAGAAACTAGTGCAGCTGGAGGATTCGCTGGAGCAAAGACTGGGTTATCGGCCATCGCAGGCGGAGCGTCTCAATGACAAGTACATGAAGAACGCCCTGGCCGAGCTGAGCAAGCTGCGCAAGGAGCGACACGAGCTTAAGACTGATCCCATCTCAGCGCTGGCACTCAAGGTGGGCGCCTCTGTCGGCGTCAGCGGCGGCGGCGGCATTGCTGCCTGTGGCCAGGAGGCAGCCAAGAAGCTGGAACGCATGAAGACTACACTCGGCGAAATTGAGCAGGTGAGAGCAGGACGAGGATAAATTGTAGGAGGGTGGAGAATATAGAATAGAGAATGCAGAGAGTATAGATTGGAGATATAGCATATCGAGCATAGAGTATAGTAGATAGAAAAGTGTGGAGAATAGGGATGAAGAGTAGAGAGTGGAGAATGGAAAGTAGTAGTGGGTAGAGAGTGGAGAGTATAAGGTAGAGAGTGTAGAATGCAGATTATAGGGAGTAGTATAGAGTAGAAAATATAGACAATATGTGCGGTCAGAGTGTGGTCAGTAGGGAGTGGAGAGTAGAGAGTATAGATTAACGACTATAGTCCATAGCTAACTCACACAGTTGCCCCAGTTTATGGACCATACGTATTAACACTTTACGCCACTTGGACGTGACGTCAGTCGGGTCTTGTGTGTTTGTTGGACACAATATTTTCAAAAAGAATTTCTGCTCAACGATTTTATGGTATTGGCCTGACAGATGAAAAACAAACCCGTTGCCAAAAGAAAATTGCTTAGTGAAAATATAATAGACAGATTGTAAAATAATAAACATGATAGATAGAGGATACACATAAGGCAGAGATAACATCAGATTGTCTTGCATTAAACAGATTTCTGGTTATAAACTTTTATTTAAGAAGTTCCTTAACTTATTTGAATACCAAAATGATTGAGAGTTCTATTCGCTATAAGAAGCCAAATAAGTTGTAGTCTGATGAGCTGTTTCTAAATACTAATTAAAAGTAGATCATTACATGTCTATTAATATATATTTAAGCTATAGATGAGCTCCAAATAATTGGGGCAAGGCTAGATCAATGGACTCAGTCTATCATAAGCATAGGATAGAAATCGCTAAGTCACTTATCTATGTGGATCTATAAGTTGTTATGGCTTAGTGTCTGATACATGCCAAGAATTACAGATATAGCATTCAAAATTCTTCGACTAATATTAGTTAATATTATAACTAATATTAAATGCAAAAGTTTACAGCTGAAATTTGCCATATTAGGTCTTTGGCATTTAGGCATTTCAAATATGCTCATAAAGTCATTGTCAGCTATACATCTATATATAAAGCATATTGTTTTGACATAATGTATACCATATACTATAATGTATCTTGATAAACATGTGCTTATATAAGTATCTGTACACTTGTTGTTGATTTTGGGCTGCGGACAAGCCTCTGCTGCACTGAGGACTGTCAAAACAGAAGCCAAAAAACAGCAAAACAAAAACAAATTGAAAGACTGCCAAAGCAGCAAATAGAATTAGGCGAGAAGGCGACTGAGGGGAATGGAAGAGCGACAGTATGCCACATTTAAGTGCCATCTACAAATACAGTGAACACTCTCTTGGACAGACACTCACTATGAGCCAAGATACATAGAATAGTTAGTAGAATTGTTTTGTTCTAGAACAACTTTTGTACTTTTAAGGTTGTGTCCTAAGTGAGCTGTTCGTTGTGTGAGTGTTCACTGTACACATATTTTCATATAATTTGGGCTTTTCACTGCGCTTTTCACACATCGAATAATGCCTAATGCATGTCGCTGATTAATCGTCTTGTTTACCAATTTGCCACTCTTTGGCAGCCACTCGTCTCTATTCCTTTTCCGCTTGATATCTAGTTATTTTTTATCAGTTTTTGGGCATTACTATCGAGTAGGGTATAGAGATGGGCGCGTGTCGTGTCAATTCTCGTGTCACATCGTGAACACGACTTAACACGCGTGTTCGTGTTGCACGCAATCAATTTTCGCGTGTTCGTGCGTGTCCGTGTTGGGCATTCCAACACGAAAACACGACTCAACACGCCAACACGAAGCAACACGACAACACGAAGCAAAAAATTTGTCTTTTTTTTTTTAGACCCTGTACTTTAAAAAAGTACAAAAGGGTCTATTAAGATTGTGCAAATGACATTTGTGTGTAACAGGCAGAAGGAGGCGTGGCAGACCCCATAAAGTATATATATTCTTGATCAGGACGACGAGCTGAGTCGATATAGCCATGTCCGTCTGTCCGTCTGCCTGTCTGTCCGTCCGTCTGTATGAACACCGAGATCTCGGAAACTATAAGAGCTAGAGACGTAATTTTTTTTTTGTTTGGTTCATGTATTACATAGGCAGGCCAAGTTTATGTTTTTAATTTGATATCTCATGCCCCTCCCCCTCAAATTTACAAAAATGTTCTTAGTATATACAGTTTTAAAGTCACTGGATTCATTTTTTGCAGGATTAAAGCTTTAGATGCTGTGAATGTTTGGTGCGAGTTGCAGCCCAATCGGATAAGAAACACCGGAGATATTTGACAAACAATTTTCAGTACCAGGCATTTGGGTAGGGGAGGGGGAAGCCATAGCGTACGCGGCCACTAGGGCGTATGAGTGATTTTTGATTGTGAGTATGAATGTCTGTATGAGTTTTGGATATTGTTTGTATTTGCGAGTATATTTGTATGTATAAGTGTATGTGTGTATGTATAAGTGCATGAGTATGTTTTTTTTTAACTTTAAAGTGACGCCAAAAAAATGCAATTCCGAGTGAAAATTCAAGAGGCGATTCGGAAAAAACGATGAGAAATACACATTAATTGAGAATGTGAATGCCAAAAGCCTTATTCGGCAGAAATTTGTTTATTTAATTGAATGCGGTAGTGAAACCCTTATTTGTGTGTGCTGTAAAAAGTGCAAAGGTGTGCTTGCATACACCCCACGAACTGGAACCGGCGTATGCAACAGGGCAACAAAAAATTTTCGTGTTGGTCGTGCGTGTTTTGTGCGTGCTCGTGTTGGACTAAAATCGACCGTGCGTGTTCGTGTTACACAAAATAAATTTTTTCGTGTTCGTGCGTGTTCGTGTTGAAAAAATTAGACACGCGCCCATCTCTAGTAGGGTATCTGTATAAACATATAGTATGTATGTATGACATTTCGTTAATTACAATTTCACTTTGTGCGGGCTTAAGTTGATTGATGGACTGAAAAGTTGATGGAAATTGCGTCGTTATGTTCTTTCGATTTGGCCTTGGTTCAAAAAATTAATTGATATTCGACTAGGAACTGGGGATGTGAAAAGGTCTATATATATATCTATATAATCGATAGTCGACACTTGTCGTCGTTATCCCCACAACCCGTACTCATCCATAATTCTCCTCTTTCTTTTCCAGAATCTCAGCGAGAAGCGTACACAGAATCATCGCCCGCAGCCGCTGGATGAGCTGACTTCGGATCAGCTGGTGCAGGAGAAGAGCGCCGTGCAGCATGGCCTGCTATACTTTGAGAGCCTCTATGGTCATCCCATCACCAAGGAGGAGCGCGATGCAGCTCGTCCGCTGTACGATCGTTATCGACAGCTGAAGCGTTTGGTGTCGCGCAGCATCATGTTTGCCGGTGGCTCTGGGGTGCCGGAGTTGCCCACGATACTGGAGCACGAGGCTATGGTGTTTGAGGCAACATCCACACCGCTGCAGTATTCGTCGAACAACAGCACTGAGACAACAAATTCACCCAGCGATTCCATGGCACCGAATACCCTCACCCAGAATGCCTCGTCCGATGAGTCGACTACCACAACGACCACCACCAACACCGGCACAGAGCAGCAGCATCAGGCCGAGAACATTGCGGCATTGAGTCTGGATCAGTTGTGGGAGCAGCTGGAGCGTGTGCGGGATGAGAAGATGCTGCTGAAGGCCACCATACGCGAGTACGAGTCCATGTTCGAGGAGCAGAATGGACGCAAAATGTTGAAACCGGACCGCAGGTCACTCGAAACGGAGACCTATGCCCAGTACAAGGAGAAGAAGGCCAAGGTGCGACTGCTGCAGGCCCTGATCAAGAAGCACATTGGACACTAGATGTGGATCTGTTACACGGATCTGTTACACACGTTTACTCTAGATAAATTTCATGGAAATCATTCAAACTATTTATTTCATACAATCCGATGAGGAAGTTTTATTTACCCCCAAATAGAAATATACATAGATTATAATAATAAATGATGGCATATAATTGTAGTTTATAGATTTACATTTATCATATATTCTATAATGATACATTTTATGAATATTGTTGATTCCTTATTGTTTTCTGAAAACGTCTAAAATACATACAACATGAATAAAATATAAACAAAACCTAAAGATTATAACGAGGAAATTGAAGCAATTTGGTTCTGAAAAGACAGACGTTTAACCTTAGACTTGGATCACTAGCAAACACACATTAATACAGTCGAAATATCTACTCTACATATTATACACAGACTTCCACTCGGAATTGATATCTATACCATTGTAAATCCGGAGAGCTCCCAGTCTCCCACCCTGTCTGTATCGTCATTGATGTTAAAAAATGAGAGTTTCATTTGAGTTGTATCTGATTTTGCAGTGAATTTTTGCTACGACTGAACCGCTTACAGACAGACAAAAGTTTAAACAATTATTCCACTTAGTTGTAGAGTTGTTTATGTTTGTTAATACATGCATCAAATGAAATCAAATCAAATCTGAATATTTCAATGAGAAATCTTTATAAATGTTGTCTAACCACACGTACGTTTTATATCGCCCAATTCCTCTCTATATACCTACTACATAGTTATAGACATACATATGTATATGTACAAGAACGTAATGTACTCGTGCTTTCAATCAAAACGTTTCAGTCTGTACGCCTCTCTCAGAGGCACTTTGTCGAGCGGAAAGGGAACAACCTGTATCACTCGAGGTTCTCAACTCGTTTTCGGTTTGTGAATTAAGCAATTGGATCTTTTGAAGGTATTTAGGCATATGAACAAGGCATATACATATAGATATATATATATATATACAGTTATATAACGAGTATACATTTACAAATACCAAATGAATTACGAGTATACAAACATATTAACAAAATTGTAATACAATACAGAATCAAGATTAAGATTATTCTTATATACGAAGGAATTTGTAGCATTACAAATATAATTCCGCAAAAGCAAACAATTGAATGTCTATGAATATGAAATGCAAATAAAATATATCACGTTATATTACAAGTAAATGTGGTACTTTATTGTTCCATTTTCAAATAGTACAAAGTTTAGTTGATTGTGAGCGTAGAGCCAGTGGTCAATCTGTGAAAAGGAGAGATTAAGGAGCGTTATTAGTCTGTTATAAGTTGTATATTTAACTAATTGTTGTAAATTGCGAGAATCAGTCATGTGTAATCAACATAAAACATTCAGTTATATGCTTGTCAGGGTTTTGTCATCAATTTACGATAATTTCATAGAAAAACTAGAGGATAAGGCTTACCTCTTACGTCAGTGGTATCTTCTAGGGAACTTTCATCCAAAAAACGTTTTGACACGCCTGAAAGAGCATTAATATTATTAGTATAACAATTTACACTTATTGTCGTTAATAATATAGCTATTTCTTCAGTTACTTTTCTTCATCAAGTCTCTTATGATAGGGATAACTTTACATAAATAAAGGTATTCATCACTGCATCAATAACTAAAGTCAAAGTATTTGATAGTATATTTACCTTTCTAATAAGACATTATTTGTAGTAAGGCTGCAGCTGTATAGGTCACCTAGAATATAAGGAAAATAACGTTTATTAATACAAACTGGAAGTTAATCAACTTAGTTAATTGTAAAACATTTATCAGCCAACTTTTTATCATCAAGTCTTCTTATGATAGGGATAACATAAGTATTCATCATTATGATTACAGCAACAATAGAACATAGTAAATCAAAACTAACCATTCGCATAGTCTGTATATATATGTAGGTGGTCCCAACTGAACTCTTGCGCCATCTAAAGTTTACTCGGCCAATCATTGAGCCCTTCTGCACACCTGCAAATAGAAATATTTATATTAGCCAATATAGTCGACTATTGTAGCTTATTGGACTAGACTGTGTTTAGTCAGACATAATGTTATCAACATATAAATTCAGTTATATGCTTGTCTACGGTTTTTATCATCAGTTAATCAACAATAAAGATTTTCAATAATCAGATTCTTACCTTTACAAAACGGAGGCTTTTGCTCACAGAGAAGCAACACGTGGTGCCCGCATCAGCATGCTGTAAATCATATAAAAAAGTGATAACTTTAGTAAAATTCAACATATAAATACAATAATTATATTTTTGGAGACTTTCAGTTAAAATAAACCAATCGACATTAATTCTTCCGACTGGGGCGGTATGTAAAATACATCATGAAAACATTGACAAAAAATAAATAAATGAAAGTACGAACTAACCATAGATTTTCCGCTCAACACGAGCACATGGCGGCACTGCTGGGGGTCATCGGAAGCGGCTTATATTTTCCCAATTTCACTAGGCCGAAGACGGCAATAATACGCAGGCTGTGCTAGCCTCTCCAATGTACAATAATCTGCAATAAAATAATACATTTTCTTTAGTATTTCGATTTAAAAAACTAACACACAAACACGTGGTGTCATTTTATCAGTATTAAAAACCAATCAACACAGGTTTTCAGCCTGGGGCGGTAAATTCATAACATCATTAAGAATGCAGCAAGATTTTGCACTTCATATTTCACTAACCATTTTATAAAATATATTAATTGTTACGAGCAACGAATGCAGCTCTATGAAGTTTTGTCGAACAAGAAATGGTGGCAAGAATGAGCGGCGAAGACAAACGATAAGCAGAGGTGCTTACGATACTTTCACCGCTGTGTGCTCAATTTCGCGTCAAGCGAAAATGCGTTAAGCGCGAATATTATCATAACGCAACATTGCGCACATAATTGTGAACACAGCTGAGAGAAAATTTTGTGCACTTACATTGAAATCAATAATATAAATCATATAAATCATGAAATCATAAATAAATAAAGATATTTATTACAGAAATAAAGGTATTTATCACTGCAGCAATAACTAAAGTCAAAGTATTTGATAGTATATTTACCTTTCTAATAAGATATCATTTGTAGTCCTTACACAGCTGCAGCTGTGGAAGCCACCTAGAATATAAAGAAAATAACGTTTATTAATACAAACTGGAAGTTAATCAATTTAGTTAATTGTAAAACATTTATCAGCCAACTTTTTATCATCAAGTCTTCTTATGATAGGGATAACATAAGTATTCATCATTATGATTACAGCAACAATAGAACATAGTAAATCAAAACTAACCATTTGCCTAGTCTGTATATATAGGTAGTCCCAACTGAACTCTTGAAGTTTACACGGCCAATTATTGAGTCCTTCTGCACACCTGCAAATATAAATATTTATATTAGCCAATATAGTCGAGCTGAAGCTTATTAGCCTTGACTGAGTTTAGTCAGACATAAAGTTATCAACACACATAAATTCAGTTATATGCTTGTCTACGGTTTTTATCATCAGTTAATCAACATTAAAGATTTTCAATAATCAGCTTCTTACCTTTACAAAACGGAGCCTATTGCCTACAGAGAAGCAACACGTGGTGCCCGCATCAGCATGCTGTAAATGATATAAAAAAGTGAT
This sequence comes from Liodrosophila aerea, assembly GCA_035045005.1. Classification (NCBI taxonomy): domain Eukaryota; kingdom Metazoa; phylum Arthropoda; class Insecta; order Diptera; family Drosophilidae; genus Liodrosophila; species Liodrosophila aerea. The sequence continues at coordinate 366,417 of JAWNNL010000849.1, read as the reverse complement.
AACTTTAGCAAAGTTCCACATATAAATTCGATAATTGTATTTTTGAAGTTTTGTCAGTTAAAATAAACCAATCGACATAAATTCTTCCGACTGGGGCGGTATGTAAAATACATCATGAAAATATTGACGAAAAATAAATAAAAGGAAGCACGAACTAACCATACATTTGCCGCTCAACATGTGCACATGGAGGTACAGCTAGGGGTCATTAGAAGCGGCTTACATTTTCCCAATTTCACTAGGCCGAAAACGGCAATCAAACGCAGGCTATGCTAGCCTTTCCAATGTATAATAATCTGTAATAAAATAATACATTTTCTTTAGTATTCGGGTTTAAAAAACTAACACACAAACACGTGCTGGCATTTTTATCAGTATTTAAAACCAATCAACACAGTTTTTCAGCCTGGGGCGGTAAATTCATAACATCATTTTAAGAATGCAGCAATATTTGTAAATTACTTTTCATATTTCACTCACCATTTTATAAAATAAATTAATTTTTGCGAGCAATCAAAAAGGCGAACATCGCTCTATGAAGTTATGGCGAACAAGAAATGGTGGCAGGAATAAGCGGCAAAGACCAACGAAAAGCAGAGGTGCTTACGATATACAGAGGTGCTTCGACGATACTTTCGCCGCTGTGTGCTCAATTAAGCGGTACGCAAAATGCGTCGCGGGCGAATATATCGAAACGCAAAATGAGTTTACAGCTTTTTGCTGAATATTGTCTTACGTAAAATGAGTTACGCGCGAAAGAACGTAACACAAAATTTGAGCAGATAACTGTAAACGCAGGTGCACAAGTGAATAATCAGAAAAAATTGTGCGCGCAAAGAAATTAATATGGCAGAAGACAAATTTAATGCCAATTTAACTTTTATTGATCTTGATCTTGCTAATGTAGCTGATGTAGCTTCAAATGTGCCAAAAAAGGAAGCGTTAAGAGTTTGCAGTGAAGATGTGAGAGATATAACTTTAAAATGTCTGAGACTATGGCTGCGCAAACTGCTAAGGGCATACATATTGGAGTCTAAACGTTGCATTGATGCGTTTGAAATAATGAATAATTGGGTTAATCTAGTGGTTCGTATTGTGTGGCAGTAAATAGAAATAATGTTAATGAATCTATGTACAGCAATTCGATGTGAGTTCTGAGAATGAAGCTGCCTGCAAGGACTTTATTACAGTCCTTACCGATGCGCATGAGTTCATAAAGTGGGGGAAGGAAAAGCTGCTGAAGGCTGGAGAGTCTATGGTGCACGCCGCATCACTCTTTCTGCTAAGCATTATCGCCAATTGGCTGAAGCACGGGTAAACTTGAAATAACTTGGTTGTGTAATGGAGTGTAATTAGTCTCCTGCATTTTTATTACAGCTATGAACGCAAAGTGAAGTTTTTGTGGCCACACACGCCGGTGGCTCTTGAGCTGCATGACATAGTCCTCAATATGCTCGAGGAGAGCATAGGCGAATCTAAGGAAATTAACACGTGCGTTACAGTAAGTAAGTTGGTAGCGATGGACCTGTAAATGCCATGAATAACTGTATAACTATTTCCGTTCTCAGCGTTGCGTCAGCTCAATGACATGACAGACTTGCTAAGCTATACTTCGGATCATGTGGACTCACTGATTAAGACCGCTCAAACATTAACCAACATTTGCGTACACTACGCCAACAACACTAAATTTCGTCCTTGTGACGTGGGTTTTATACCCCGGTGGTTGAAGGACACACTATATAATCTATGTGAGTTGCTATTGCTGCACATGGACCCTGTATTTGAGCAGGTAGGAAACAACCTGGGGTATAGTCGAGACAATATGCTAATAATTATATTTTCCAGAATGGAACAATTGCTGATAAGGATATGGAACAGTATTTACGTCTGATGCCAGCTTGTGCTGTAATGCTGCACACATTGCTGACCTGTTCCCCGCTAAGGTTGGATAAATTCCTTATGGACAGATTCATCTTGATGTTTAATGGTTTTGATATGTGCGTTTGATAATTTACACAAAGTGCATAACTAAATTTGATTTCTAAATTTGATTTCAGTAAATCCAATTACCAGCTGAGCGGCCACACGACCAGCCTCATCGCCAAGCACGCGCGTCCATCAATTCTGCGTATTTACGACTATGTCTACCAGCGGGAACACTTTCAAAAAGTGGGTTGTGCTCACGCTGAAACTATACAAAGTAATGTATATCTTGTATCTCTTTCAGCACCTTGTCGCGTTTCTGGCACGTCCTAACCACCCAGAAGAAGCTGATTATGTATTGTGCTGCTTGGATTTTGTAGGACTTTGCATTAAGAATGAAAAAATGATTACTTTAATGCAGTGCTTCACAATGCAGCAAATATTTGAGTATCTGTGCAAGATCCTAAAACGCAAGCGAACAGATCATGAGGCGAACGAGTTGCTACACCAAATGCAACAGATGTCCAAGCGTTTGCTGAATTGCTGTGGAGAGCTAGATGCAACCGATCTGGCAAAGATGCGTATTATCATTACAAAATTAAGTAGTCTCCTGCGGCCTAAGCCCTAAAAGGCACATTGATCGCCTCACTATATCACACAGCAATCTGCGATAAGAAAAGTCGCTCGGAAATGGAGTTTTTAAAAATTGAAATAAATATATTTGCTAAGATTGAAGCGTATTGTCCACATGTTCATCACAAGAAGTGTGTGGCGTTATTTTTCTGCGCCAGTTTCTCGAAGATCACCGAGTAGTTGTATCGCTCGTCCTCCTCTTGGATTAGTATGCCTGTAAGTACCATGGATTAGCGAAGGATTCTCCAAAGGATCAACCTGCAATTTACCTGCAAAACTGGCTGATATAAAGCACACGATGCTGCCCACGATGAAGGCACGGAAAGCCACCGAGGTGATGGTGCCGCGTCGCTGTGGAGCCATCGCGCTAAGAGAGCCAATCAGGATGCCCAAGGAGCTGGGATTGGCAAAGCCACAGATCGCGAATGTGGCAATGCCAGCGCTACGAGCCTGAGTGAACACAAATAACCCATTTATATATAAGCTTTTCCTGTCCATGTCATCGCATTCCACTCACCGTAATCTCATCGTTCTTAATATATTCTCCCAGACGCTCATAGGCGACAAACTCATTGATGATGGTCTTGGTGGCTACCACCTTGGCTATGATGTTGCAGTCTTCGCGTGGCACGCCCATGGCCCAGGCCAGTGGTATAAAGAGCTTCGAGAATATCCACTCGAAGTCGACATCATCGAGGCCGACGAGGAAGCCTAGCCAGCTGACGATGCCATTGAGGAAGGCCACAAATGCCACAAACGCCACAATGTTGGCTATTATGCCCAGCACAATGGGCACAGCATTCGAAGCGCCACTGGAGGCAGCATCCAGCAGAGAAGAGTCCTCGCTGTAGGCAGAGCAGGAGATGATCAATCTGACATGTATGGAATGCAGTCTATACTCACGATTTCTCCAGCTGAATGGTGTCGCTCGAAGTCTGACTCTCTTCGGTTTCCGGCAGGTAGAGCTTGGATATGGCCAGCGTGGCGGGTGCAGCCATCACGGAGGAGGTGATCAGATGAGCAGCCGAAGCGCCAAAGGATAGGTACGCGGCCAGCACAGTGCCGGAGACAGTGGCAAAGCCGGAGACCATGATGCTGTGTATTTCGCTCTTGGTCAGCTTATTGATGTACGGACGAATCAGCATGGGACTCTCGGACATGCCCAGGAATATGTTTGCCGCGGCGGTAACACTCTCACACACGGTGGTGCCCATTATCTGCTGCAAGATCCAGCCCAGCTTGATGACCACCCACTGCATGGCGCCCATATAGTACAGCACGGATATGAAGAAGCTGAAGAAGAATATCACGGGCAGTATGGCGAAGGCGAACGTGCTCGTGTCAATCAGAAAGTCGCCAAACACAAAGCGTGCTCCTTCCGTGGCATAGCCCAAGAACGTGGCCACCTTATCGCCCAGGCACTGGAAGATCTGCCGGCCCACAGTCCAGCGGATGCAGAAGATGCCCAGCAGGAACTGGCAGGTGAGGCCGGTCAGCACAATCCGCCACTTGATGGCGCTGCGCTTCGTGGAGAAGACATAGCCACAGAGTATGAAGAAACAGGGCGCCACCAGTGACACCAGCTTCTGCGGCTCATCGCGTGTCTCGAAGAACAGAAAGATGCCCAGAGCGACCAGCACAAGCACAATCTGTACAGTTGCCACCACGCTGTAGAGGAGTCGGTTAGCAAGGAACTTAAGTTTGTAGCTCAAAGCTTACCGCGTGCGACTGAATGTGTGCCATCTGGCAGCGGCTGGCTGGATGAAGTTCCTATGCAGACTGCGTCCCAGCTTGGGCTTGAATATGTAGTAATAGAACAGTCCCAAGTAGATAAAGCCCAGCAGCAGCACCAGCATGCCATAGCCAGTGCAGAAGTGCATGCCACACGGTGGGTAATCGGCGTACCAGCACTTGTACTCGTCTGTGGAATGGAGTGGGGGGTTTTGAGTAATAGCAAGTACTAGGCAGCTCAGTTTTTTGTTCTGAAGTTAGGTATACCTTCAGATTATTATAGTGTACTCGTTTAAATACTTAATTTATTAATATCAGCTGTATTCGTACTTCAATAGGAAATTTGCAGTCAAGCTGTTAAGTTGACAAAAAGTGTTGCAGCCTTTTGGGCTGAGCATGAAAACCTTTTCTGTAACGCCGCAGAATGACTTCACACTTCTCACATCATACAATATTAGTTATTATATTAAGTTTCTTTTAAATGATTAATAACTAATTCAGTCACTCATTATCAGCAATCATCATATAACACATAGAAGTATCTATATGTTCATTTTTAGTATTCTTGCTGAAATGCTTGATTGAGAGTTTCCCATCTTGAAAAGAAACTGTTCAAAATGTTTCACTTAACTCTTTGTGAACTACTTTTTATATACTTATAGCTATTGACTCACTTATATCGTGGTAGTGGTAGGTGGCATAGGCGAAGTACCCCGCCACGCAGCAGTGCAGCAGTATATGTAAAGCGATCTTTATGTAGTAGTACAGTTGCTTCTTCTGTTGCTCTGAGAGCATGCCGCCATTCTGTACCGGCTCTGGGTAGTGTTCGTTCAGATTGTCCACTTGGTAATCAGTCTAGGGGGAATAGTATATTATTCACTGTATAGCGTATAGAATACTCTCATAGTTTACCTTATGCAACTCGTGCTTTGGTGTATCTAGAGTCTGCAATGGAATCCATTAGGAATTGAAGTCGATTAATCTCAATAGCTATACGTACATGATCCATTTCAAAGGAATCGTTGATGTTCCCCTCGGCAGTGTTTTTGGCCATCTGAAAGCATTATATAAATTCAGCTTGATAAAGACCACAAAGAGTGTGTGAGTATATATTAACTAATCTATCTATCAATCGCATGGAATCGCTTGAGATAAGGCGGGAAACCAGGCACAGATAAGCTCCACAGCACGTGGCCATTTTCTAAACACATTGGCTTAATCAGTTTGGTCAAGTGGCAGCCATGTAGCAGCTACAACACCTTCCTGTTACGATTTGCTACGTAAGGTGAAGGCCGTCATAAAACCAGGGTACTTTTTGTGCTTATCGTAAATCAGAATGAAAAACATCGATCATAAATTCGATGTATTTGGCAGGCTATAGCCAATGAGTGTGGGTTGTATACAAGCCAAGAGATAATACAATTACCGTGTGTATAGCTCGTAATAAGACTACTGTTAAGCTGTGTGCTGAGTCAGCGAGTCCCAAGGGATTTGGGATTTTTAATTGCGGTTTCAACTCAACTTTCTACCGAGAACGCAGGCAACTGTCAGCTGATTAAACGCAAATGCTGGTAAGAGTTTAAATATGATATGCTAAAAGCGATTGCAACGCTTTAATTCAAATTGATATGCCCACACCAGCTGGTGTTTGTACTTAAATAATATGGCTATATTCTATGTACTTAAATATGACATGGTTATATTCATCTGTCTGTAATAGGCTGCTTTTCCGATTAATCAGAGAAAATCAACACCATTTTATATTCTTTCAGCAGGTGGTATTTGTAAGCCAAATGTCATAATCAATTCTGCGCTAATTATTATTAGAAATAAATAAGAACAGATGGTTTTGTTGTTGTTGTTCTTGTAGTTATAAATTTGTTCCCATTTTAACTCGCTCTACCTATGCAGCAACCAGCTGAAGTAACAGGCGAGCAGCAATAAGTAGCAGTTGTATCGTAAATTGCTGAGCACCCCCCAAGTATGCAAATAATTTAAATCAACTATACATATACAATATAGTGTATATTATATACTAAATATTATTCTGGCCCCAAAAGTATGCAATGAAAACGTACACAAGACACTGAAGGAAAATTTGGTTACATTTCGAGAATCCTTGATAACTCCTTTATTTAAAGGACGATTTACATGTCCTTTGGACAGTTCGTAGTCCTTAGCAAGGCGCGTTCGTTGACACTAGGATCGTCAGGATCAAACTGGACATGGCTGACTTATAAGGACTTTTCTATATACAAAAAAGTCCTGTTAACTAGAGTGTCTAAAGGACCTTCGTCCTTTTGATCACAGTTTATGATTCTAGAACACCATGTACATCTTCTTGCAAAAGGACATTGTCCTAGCTCCATAAATGGCCAGGATACAGCGTTTTTGTGTTTTTAGATAAAAATATGTTAAATATATCCTTGATAACTCCGTTATTTGAAAGACGATTTGCATGTCTTTTGGATAGTTCGTACTCCTTGGCAAAGCGCGTTTGGTGCCACCTGGATCGGCAGGATCAAACAGGATATGGCTGAGTTATAGGGACTTTTATATATGCAGAAAAGTCCTTTTAACTCGGCATTCTAAAGGACCTTCGTCCTTTTGATTACAGTTTACGGTTCTAGGATACAAGCTGCACCTCTGTGCAAAATAACATCGTCCTAGCTCTTTAAATGATCAGGATACGGCTGTTGTAGTTGTTGTAGTTGTAGTTGTTGTTGTTGTAGTAGTTGTTGTTGTTGTAGAAGTAGTTATTGTTGTTGTAGTTGTTGTTGTAGTTCCAGAACAATCCAGAACATTCCATGCATTTTTGTATGCAATTTTCATACCAAAAATTTGCAGGGGTAGGCTCGCAAATTTGACCCCAAAAACACAAAAACAGCCGTATCCTGGCCATTTAAAGAGCTAGGGCGATGTCCTTTTGCAGAGAGGTCCAGCTTCTATCCTAGAACCATAATCAGTAATCAAAAGGACGAAAGTCCTTCAGACAGCCGAGCTAAAAGGACTTTTCTATAAACAAAAAAGTCCTTATAACTCGATAGTCTAAAGGACCTTCGTCCTTTTGATTACTGATTATGGTTCTAGGATAGAAGCTGGACCTCTCTGCAAAAGGACATCGCCCTAGCTCTTTAAATGGCCAGGATACGGCAGTATTTGTGTTTTAAGGGTCATATTTGCATGCCTACCCATGCAAATATTTTCTATGGAAATTGAAGGCAAAAACTGCAAAGTCGTGACCACCAATTGGTGTTGTTGGTGTTGCCGTTGTAGCTGTAGTTGTTGTTGTAGCTGTAGTGGTTGTTTTTCTAGTCGAAGTTGTTATTAACAATCGTTGTTTAAAAATGCAAAGATTCAAAAAAGTACTACCTTTTAGCCAAAAGATTTAATATCTAATATTCATCTAGTCTTACTGATATATCCAGTTTAACTTGTTAAGGATTTGGATCTGTCAAACTGTCAGTTGCGTTCGACTATTATCTATATAAGTATAAAGTACGCATTTGGCGACAGGTTCCAGCTCTTGCTGGGGTAGAAGTTGATTCAGAGATTCTTGACACTCGTATATATAGTATACTATACAACTCCTTGTACGCTTTATTATTTTATAACTCTTGCTCTGTGTACTGAAAAAGCGCAATGTAATTTATAACTTTAAAGTATTGCAATAATACGGCTGACTTGTTGTCAGATTTGGAGTACGATAAACGAAACAATTGTACAAACAAAACAATAATAAAATATACTATAAGCGGAATACACACTGCGAATTAAGCTAGCTGTTTATATTGGTTAACAGTTCATGAAGTCATTTCATTCGCTTGTTGTTTTTTAATTAAGTTATTATACACAGGGGTAATTCACCTTTCGATATTAGCTGTTAACTTTTGTGTTAGTATTATTGTAATTATTACTGTTGTTGTTGTTATCTCATTTGCAGCGGAGCAAACACGTTTTCAAAGTCACAGCCTTCAGTTGAATGGGTGTGTATATAGTATATATAGTAGTACTATGTAAGGCACGACACACTCCGCTGTATATAGTGGAATCGCGATATATCAGTCAGTGGAACATCGGAGAGGCGCAGCCATTATAACTGATTGAAAGTCGCGGCCAGACTAAAGCTGAAAACCTGCCTAAAGCCGTTTATAATGCGCGTTTGTTTTGGCCAACTGCCCACACTGAGAGAAATGGAGTAGACGTAGTGTAATTAGAGCTTGTCTACGCAATTGGCAGTGGGCTTATCGAAGCGAGAGCGACATGAGTGTCACAGATAAGCGCAGAAAAAACAGTCAGATAAAGCTGCTGCTCTGTCGATCTCGCCTTATTTCAGTCAAGACAGGACAACTGGAAGTGGAATTGGAATGGACTTATCTTATGTTGCAATATTTTACTTTTTTTCTTAAGTTATAAACAGCTTTTTTCTCATCAAAAGCTGACAGCTCTACTACAGAGCATGGAGAGAGAGTACAAGTAGATTATACTCTTATCTAGAGCACCGGCTAGTATAGTGCCTCGAGTAGTTCGAGATTGGAGCGTTGTTAGTATGTACTTAGTTCAGTTAGATGCCATGTGCTAATCTGTCAATCGAGCGGTGTGATAAGTCCAAGTGGTGATAGCAGATAATTTATTTATATTTGTCAAGTATCTCGGATTAAACAGAGTTTGATTTCATTCAATTTCATAACCGCTTCTCGAGAGGGGAAAGGCTCTTCACTTCTGGAAAATACTTATGTACTAGCTATAGTCAGTAATGGCCACTCGAGCGATTTGATTTAGTTGTATTCACTTGTTTTTATTATCATCGATGATAAGATAATCGTAATATGCTAAGTTTGACATGGTTACAATGCGTTTGTTGTGGGCGTTAAGTTTAATTAAGTAAAAGAGGATGAGTTGAGATTAAAAAGCTATAAAGAGGAAGGCACTTTTTAACCTAGTGACTTAATTAACACAACTATATGTATATATAGATATTTACGTGTGTGTGTGCGTACAATACTCATGGGTTTATAGCCTAGATACTGTTATTCATACATATGCAGTATTTATAATATATTCGTATTGAAATTATGTAGTTTTGAGGTTCCAACAATCGTAAGCAAAAAATGCGCAAAAATTCAACCACATCTAAATCACAGACTCCTAATATAAGAGAGATTTATAATCAATGTGCACAATACGCACATACATACACACTCTCACAAATCAAATACAAATTTCGAGTAATTTGTCAAAACGTTCAACTTAAAATTACCGCTAAAGGGTGAAGACACAAATAATATGATCAAAACTAAAAACTAATTAAGTCAACTGGCCCTGAAGATGCACTAAATAATAATATAAAATATATGCATTTATATCAATAATAAAAAAACAATAAACTATTTAAAGACCAGCTCGTGTTGGGGGGAAATGGAAGTGCTGCTCCATGGATGCATAGATGGTGTATGGTATCCTCGAGTGCCATCATCTACTCAGTCAACTCCTCCACATGATGATGCTTGTGATGATTGTGGTGCTGATGATGCTGATGCTGATGATGATGCTGGCGCTGATGATGATGATGATGATTGTGGTGCGCTCGATGCTGTTGCTGCTGTGACTCGGTTTGCTCTGTTGAATCCTTCAGCTCCATGGCCAATTCGCAGTCTGGCGCTTGCTCGCTATGATGATGATGACGTCGCTGGTGCTGATGATGCTGCTGCTGCTGCTCCTCGCTATTCTCCAACATTTCGCTGCTGTCAAGCATATTATCAATTGTGGGTGCATTCAATGTGGTTGATTCGGTGTTAATAGGTGTGTCGACCCGGCTGCGGCTGGGACTATAGATCTGACGCTTCAGGTTCTCCAGTTGAATTCTATCGAAATTGCTGCCAAAGTTCTTGTTAGACAGCTGGCCATTGCCTAGGAAGCGCACGTCTAACCTTGGGCATCTGCAAAGATAACGAAATTGTAAATATTTTAATTATAATAATAAAATAATTCAATCAATTTTAATATTTAGTTGAGTTTCAATTTAATTGAATAAGAATTGCCATAAATTAGCCAAGACACGACTCAATTTGTTTATCCAAAGGTTAGTCAAGACATAAGCCGGGGGAACAGAATAGTTAGTCAAGACACCACTCAAAAGGAAATTAAAATTCCCGTAAGCATAGCCAAGACACAATTATTATGAACTCAGCACAAAAGTATGCAACGTTTTTGAAACCTCAAATATTTAAAGTTAAATTTCGATTAAGATTTACTTCCATACGCCTTGTGTTTCTTCCCCAACTTATTGAATTCCTCCCCTACCTATACCCTAGTATTAAGCTGTAAATATGTGTATAGCCAGTTAAAATTGTAATACCCCTATAGTATAAGTTGCTAATAATAGTAACAGTAGGCTATAAGAAATTTATATATTAAATAAACAGAATTTTAAAAAAAAAAAAAAAAAAAAAAAGATTAAGATTTAGTTGGAAATTGAAGAAATATATATTCACAAATTTCTTTACTATTTATGGGCAATTTTTTGTTTGTTTGCTACTCACTTGGGCAGCGTGCTGTTTTCCATACTAGGCATAGGCGTCGCTGATCTGTAGACGGTCCAAGGGACTGCAATATCTGTAAGATACATTGAGAAGGCTTATTAGACCAAATGCTATTAACAACGAGTTGCATGCAATCAAATGGAACCAAACAAGAAAACACTTGAAACAAATAAAACCAGACATGCAGTATGCGGTAAACAAGGCAAAATCTTCTGCTTCTCACGAATAACAAAAAACAAAATAAAGGGGAACAACAAAAGCAATCGCAACAACAGTCAGAGATTATAATTTGCGTACAGCAGCGACAGCGGCAATAATAATAAAAAAAGAACGCACAACGTTGCGTATGAGCAACATAGCATTAGTAGCGGCAAGGCAACAGCTGTGTAGCATGTGTGTGTGTGTGAGGGTGTGTGGGTGTATCTTACCAAACTTGCAACTTGTATAGTGAATGAATAATTTCCTATGTTACTTCCGCTAAAGATGCGAAATGTTTGCAAATTGAACAAACGGAAGAATCGCTCAGAGTTCGCCGGTGTCAATTGACACCACGACAGGGGACAGGGGACAGAGGACAGACGACGAAAGCAAAATAAATAAGTGTAGGGAGAGTGTAGCGAAACGTGCCTGTTTGATTTCGAATTCGATTTTAATTTATTGTTTTTGCTAGCGTAATATTTTCTACATTTTTTCTTCGCCGTCTCGCCAGGCGCGCCAAACATTTGCTGAGCTAGTCGCAAAATGTTTTTGCGTCGAACTTTCGTCATTTGTGCCTGCCAAAGCAGTTTGTGATTTGATATTGATATTTTGTCCGGCCCCCGAAAAAAAGAAATGAAACGAAATTGCTGCTGAATTATTGACCTTATCAGGGGCCTGGCCTGAGAGTGGAGAATGGAGGGGGAATCTTCTGGTTGAACTTCTCACTTCTGCTTACACTCCTCGCTCGGGCAGTTAGTTAAGCTTGGCTAACAACACGCTTACCTGCCTGTTCACAAGTGGGTGGCTTGAAGTAGAGCCCCGGCAGCAGCTGGTTCTCCTCGTCATCGTGCACCTCGATCATCAGCAGACCCACCACAATGGGCAGATGCTGATGCACCGACTGTTGCTGCTGCTGCTGTTGCTGTTGCTGCTGTGTCCAGTAGTGTAGAGCACACTTGACGTCGATGTCCACCCAGCCTGTCTTGCTGCTGCTCAGCATCATGGTGTTGCAGGTGCGCTTCTTGCGCTCTGTGAAAGAGAGGAATATAATGATGCTAACGATGCTCCCAACTCTCTCTCCACTCTCAACTCACCTAACTTACGTTTCTTCTTCTGCTGATGTATGATGGAGACTGTGACGCGTATCTGTGACTCCAGCACGGGCTCGGGGCAGAGTGGAGTGGCGGCTGCTGCCACTGTCTCTGCTGCTGCAGCTGTTGCCTTGGGGTTCAGCTTGTAGAGTCGGAGTATGGCGCTGTCCAGGTTGAGCGAATTGTCACCGTACTGCTGGAACACACTGCTGGCAAACTGCAGTGTAACATTGTTCGACTGCTCCCATTCGAGGGTGCTCGGTTCGCCACTGCAAATGGGATACCCGGCCTTCTCGTGCAGCGTCTTGTCCTGCCCAGCGGCATCCTGCCCCTCCTCCCCCTCAGGCTTATTGGACACGGCAATGCGAATGCGTGAGCGTATCTCATTCAGGCTGCAAAATATGAAAAGAGTTCGTGAGTGAGCGTGAGGTTTTTCGCAGTGCAACACTTAATTGACATTTTCAGCATTTTCATTGCACAACAACAACAACAGCAGCAACGAGAGCAGCTGATAAATGATAAAAACGTGCCATTTAGCTGAGCTTTTTTTTATGGCGCACTGATTCAATTTAGGCAGACAGCAAGTTGTGCACAGTGGACAGTCAGACAGACAGACAGACGTCTAGTTCTTTATAAGCTAATTCCTTTGCTTATTTTTATTTTGATTTGGAAATTAGGTTGTATGGCTGTTAGGCTCTACGGAGATAGAAACTGCATAACTGCTGTTCCGCTTCTTGAGTGAGTCATAGGAGTGGGAAAGTGGAGAAGTTATGCTGCATTTAGGCAAATTGCAAATAATTCAAATATTCAATTAATAAAAAAGAAGCAAATATTTTTGTGAATATCATTTGTATAAAATATATGCATATTCGATCATGTATTTTTATGCATATTACTTTTTATATCATGTGTTTTTTATGTATATTTTTTGTATATATTTTTATTTATATATATTTTTATTTATATATATTTTCATTTACATATATTTTTATTTATATATATTTTTATTTGTATATATTTTTATTAATATATATTTTAATTTGCATATATTTTTATTAATATATATTTTTATTTATATATATTTTTATTTTTATATACATTTTTATTTATATATATTTTCATTTACATATATTTTCATTTATATATATTTTTATTTGTATATATTTTTATTAATATATATTTTAATTTGTATATATTTTTATTAATATATATTTTTATTTATATATATTTTCATTTTTATATACATTTTTATTTATATATATTTTCATTTATATATATTTTCATTTATATATATTTTTATTTAAATATAATTTGGTAGTTTTCACAGAATTCATGCAGCTTATCTTCCACTTTTTACAACACTTCTTTTGCCTATATATATTGATGAATGCTAGTAGATCAGCCTTTGTTTATATACTATTCCCCAGTTCTAGCATAACTCAGCTGAGCTCACTCTCCTTTGTTTATTTTGAATATTATACCAGATTTATGCACATTTCTATTGTTTAAGTTTTCTTTTTAAATATTTCGCATAGTATTGCATATTGTCTGCCTTATTTGTTTATCTGCTCTTCTCCTACGTTTTCGTTTGTTTATTTAAACCTTAATAAAAATTCCACACCGTAAATCTAATCTAATCTAAATGTTGTGGTATTCGAAGTGGCATTTGCCTAGTTTGTGGCAGCCCTTAGTAAATAGTTCATTGTCTGATAGTTGATCTAGAGCTACTCTACATTCAATTAGCTGGCTAGATACAAATGTATCTGATGGATCTAATAAGCGTAGGCAGAGGCAGAGGCAGAGGCAGAGGCAGAAGCAGAGTCCGCCTGCCTGTGTGTCACTTAAAAAACTCATCGAGACGTGTGGACAGAGGGACAACAATAGTTGGCATCATATATAACAGTAGCTATGATCTAATCTGGCACAGTTGTGTGTATCAGTGTGTGTGTGTCTGTCTGGAGCGACAATTGAGACGCGCTTTGCACAAGCTGAACATAAAATTTTAGCAGCAGACATAAGATTAATTGTTAACCGAAATAAAAGTCAAAAGTATTATTATTATTGTGCTTAAAGACATTTGTTGTTGTTGTGACTGAACCGAACTGAAGTGATTGCTGCCCGCGGCGCATTTTGTCTAGCCAAAATAATTATGGGAACATGCACTGAAAGTGAACCAAGCCAAACTTTGGCTACGGCTTCAGGTCTCAGACTCTTAGAGCCGAACTTGAGACAAGGCGAGACAAGTTAAGTCAGGGCAAGACGACGCCTTTGGCTTATTGTGTAGTGCGGTTATACCCTGTAAAGTGGGTATTAAGGGGTGGCATAGGTTGGTAGATGCATAAATTATGGCTAGTGCTATAAAAGTTATGGCAAGACTAAGCTAAAACATAAGTAAACTTTAAAGGAGGTTTAGCCCAACTTCTGCTGTGACTTTAGCTTCTATATTCTTCGTATTACCCCAGTTCGATCTGTCATAGTCTGGCACACTCGACTGCAGCTGTCTTCCAGCTTGTTTTTTCCTTCTTATGGCAACGCAGCGATCAGGCCGAGTTGTGTGCCTCAAACACAGACAGACAAAATGGCCCGCTGAGGAGTTTCGTTGACTGTCTGCCAACTGCTGCTGCTGCTGCCGTTTGTGGCATGAACTTGAAATCACATTGTTGTTGTTGTTGCTGTTGCTGCGACTGGTAGCTGTTGCTGTCTGTCTGGGGCCTGTCTAGACGCCTGCTGTACTGGAGGTTGTGGCTTTTTATTGGCTAGGCCAACAGTAGCCAGGAGAGGCTGCCTGCGGCCTGCGGCCTGCTGGCGTGACTCACGCAGCCCCAGAGCTCGCTAGCTGCAACTGCAACTTGCAACGTTCAATCGACAGTCGACAACGACAACTACAACTATTGCTGTTGAGCTGAGCATGCGCAGAGTCAGAGTCAGAGTCGGAGTCGAGTGGCTGCAGGTGAATCTCTGTTGGCCTGCATTATTATTTAAGCTGTTGCATGCATCTTCTTTTTTTTTGTGTCGACTCCTCACTGTCTGTGCTGCCTCTTTGTGGCAACAGTGTCTCGTCTGCCCCAGCCCCCAGCCCCTTGGCACACTCCCCCGCTCGCCCTGGTGGCTCACAATGCGCGGCTAGACAGTGTCTCGCCGGCTGCACTTCATTATCATGCGTCGACGAACAGTAGTCCGTTGTCCGCGGTCAGTCAGTCAGTCAGGCTGTCAGTCCCTCAGTCTGTCAGTCTACGCCTACAACTGTTTACTGTTTGGGTAGGGGTAAAGGGGAGGCAGGGGACAGCTCTACTACAAGTCTCGACTTGAAGTCTCTGACTGAGTTTGAGTCTGAGTCTGGGCAAACATTCATATAAGCTTTATGACCATGTGCCTCTAGTCTCGCAAATATTACTCATACGTCACACACACACACTCACACACACACACTCTGTGTATCTATGTCTGTGTCCTATGACCACTCACAATTATAATTATGAATTCTGCGCAGACAGCGAAAGGCAATCAAACAAGAGATGAAACCATTTAGATACTACTACTCTCGCTGCATTAATCAAATGCCTTTGATTGAGGCGTATAAACAAGAATATCATATTATAGTGCCGCTGCGATACACTGTGCCAAATACCATTAGAATGAACTGAATTAGCTGAACTTATTTGCTACTACTACTTCATTGATTTTAATCCTTTAATTGTTAGTAATTCAATAAGAATTTAAAACGAAATTAGATGCAATTTTTCACTACAAATATTGATTATTTTTAATTTAAATTAAATTATAATTAATTATGTACTAATTATGTTCATATTCAATTATTTCAATATCAGTAGTGCAATTATAGTTTACTATTAATTTAAATGAAATATTTTACTACAAATACTGACAATTTCCAATCATTTCAATAATAGTAGCTCAATTTTAAATGCATAAATTATTTCTTTTACTATACCATCCTTATATTCTAAGAATCTGTAGCTTCTATTATAACTTTAATTTATATTCTAATTTTTCTAATACATTTTCCCCCTTTTTTATCAAGTATAAATTATGTATAAATTACTTTATTTAGATTATATTTATACCTTAATTTATATTGTAATTTTTAGACCCTGTACTTTAAAAAAGTACAAAAGGGTCTATTAAGTTTGTGCAAATGACATTTGTGTGTAACAGGCAGAAGGAGGCGTGGCAGACCCCATAAAGTATATATATTCTTGATCAGGACGACGAGCTGAGTCGATCTAGCCATGTCCGTCTGTCTGTCTGTCCGTCTGTCCGTCTGTCCGTCTGTCTGTCCGTCTGTATGAACACCGAGATCTCGGAAACTATAAGAGCTAGAGACGTAATTTTTGTTTGGTTTGTATATTACATAGGCAGGGCAAGTTTATGTTTTTAATTTGATATCTCATCCCCCTCCCCCTCAAATTTGCAAAAATGTCCTTAGTATATACAGTTTTAGAGTCACTGGATTCATTTTTTGCAGGATTAAAGCTTAAAGTGCTTTGCATGTTTGGTGCGAGTTGCAGCCCAATCGGATAATAAACACCGGAGATATTGGACAAAGAATTTTCAGTACTAGGCAGGTGGCTTGGGGAGGGGGGAAGCCACAGCGTATGCAGCCACTAGGGCGTATGCGAGATTTTTGATTGTGTACGTATACACACATATGTTTATATGTATGTGCATGTGTATGTGAGTATATACATATATGCAGCTGGTATTATCGACGCCCAGGGCAAATCAAAGTACAGGGTCACCTACTGTCGGTTGCGTCCGACTGTAGCTTTCCGAGTTTTTTCTATATTTAATTTCTTTTTTTGTAACATTTTAATCTGCTTGATTGGCCAAGTGTTTTCAGCTTAAAATTTCCTCAATATTACTCCTACTTCTCCCCTTCTGCTAAGTCAATTTATTATCCATTCATTTAGCCACTGAATTCATATTGAATTCGTCTCCTCTATTCTCCTCAGTTATCTTCAATATATTATGGTAAATATTTTAAGTGAAAATCATTGAAATAAAGGAAGTCAATATTGCTCTCCTACTTTCATACGCTCTATATATTCTAGCCAGATTTTATTCTTCATTATTATCTTCATTTTTATATATATTTTATTCTTAAGTACTAACAACTGATTGCCTAAGATCGTATCCCTCTTTGTAGCACTTGAATACCACATCAGATTAATATTATCTTCATATTACTCCCTCCTCTCATTCCCTACTGTTCCCACTGTATCCTACCACACTACTTCTGCCATAGTATTTCTTCGAGTGTATGCATATGAGCAGTGTTGTCTAGGCTGGGGACATGGCATGTCTCGCATAGCAACGACCTACAAAAAGTTCATTAACGGAGCCAAGCTAGACATGGCCCAGACTGTTCCCAGACATTTTGCCAGACGGGCGGACATGCGGACGTACACAATAAATACGCAGAGGCCGGCGACGGAATTTTTCGCTGCAATTGCAGCCAGTCAGTCTCGGTCTTGGTGTGGTCTGTGTGTGTGCGAGTGTGTGTGTGTGTTTGCTTTTTATGCAGCAGTACCAGGCAGAGTTGTAAGTCGTATCTGATAGGCAGACGGCCAGAGCTGGAGTCAGAGTTAAAGATACAGCTACAGACTCTATGTGAGCCTCACGTGTTGATCAGACTCAAGTCGAGAAGGGGACGTGGGGTTGGGGGTGGGGGGCGTGTGCCGCACACGTGTAATTTCCAGTTGCAACACATGTTTTGCGCCGTATTCTTGTTTATTGGCTGCGCTCCATTAAAATTTTTTAAGCAAATCGTGTTCGAAATGAAATGAAGTGAAGCACAAGATCGTCTACATCAAATATATAGACCGATATACGATATAGTATATATATACGTATGTCCGTATAGTATCTATAGGTCTGGGGGTGCTTGGCCACATTGGGAAATTGCGGAATTGCATATGCCTGTGCCTTCGCCATCAACCTTGACGGCTTTACAGTGTGTGTGTGTGTGTGTGTGGTTGTGTGTGTGTTTCTGGACAGAGTGCAAATGATCCCTCTCGAAAACAATTCGCAGAAATTGTTGTACTGTGTTTATATTTTGTATCTAAATGTATTTAAATTTTATTATTATTTTGCAACGTGCAGTCGTTTCACCATCAGCCCCAGCAGCTCCATCAGCCCATCATCATTTCGCACAATTTGTTTATTTTCATTTGGCAAATCTCCACAGTACATTTCAATTTCTCTTTTCCTTTCTTTGGGTGTTAATTTTTTACCAAAACCTCTTCTTCTGTCTGTCTATCTTTCGGCAGCTGGCGACAAACTATAAATACCTTTCACTCACGATTGACTGACTGACTGACTGACTGACTGACTGATTGATTGGTACTTACCGCTGCACGGCGAGATGATCCAGCAGATGATTCTTGGTGGCCTGTGTGGTCTCGTCCTTGCCACTGGGATTGCTGCCGCTGCGTATGCGACTCACTTGCTCCTCGGTCAGATTGAACATGCCCCAGATGGTGCGGTTGTTGGGATCCACCACCTCGGACCGCACATCGCCATCCATGAAGGCGGCCCGATTGATGCGTCCTGCCTGGCCGCAGGATATCATCAGCTGCAGGCACAGCAGCACCAGCAGCAAGCGACGTGGACCCTTGCCCTCCTCCTCACAGTTAACAGCACTGGCCATGACTCTAGGTTCGACTCAACTTCTCGCTCACAAATTGTCTGTTGTTTCTGCCTAAACTCTGCTTAATTTCACACAAACTTCGGCACTTAAACTTGCATTTTATTTCTCAATTAGTTCACACTCTTTTTTATCACTTTTCCAATTAACAATTAACAATCTTAACTTTGATTGACTTGTGTGCTTTTGCTTTGATTTGAGTTTTCAGTTTTCAGTTTTCTGTTTTCAGTTTTCAGTTTTTGGCTGTTTGTTTTTTATTTTTTGCTTCTCGATGTGTTCGCTGTAAGAACCAAGTATGAAGTGATTTGCACGAGTCGTTTTTTAGTCTTAAATAAGAAAATATTTGGTTGTGCCGGGGCATATCTACTTTGTTATGGTCGTAAACGCTGCGCGCTGCACTGGCAGAAATACTCTAGCTGCTTGCGGTGTAGGCTTAAACAGAACTTTTCAATGAAGTAGACAACAGATGAGAGTGGGATAATATTAAAACTGTCTAACTGAAAGTAGGTTTTAAAGTTGAATGTGATAATATCATAATATTCGTATGATAAAAATGATAAAATGTCTTTTTTTTTTAGTAATATTAATATTATACAGTGTCTGTAAATATTATAAACGTACCATTTAAGATATATATACATATTTATTTTTATTAAAGTACTTTTCATATGCATATAATATTATATTATATTATTCTAAATTTATTATATTATTATATTATATTATTTATTATATTATTCTAAATTTTTCATACAATTATATTTGATTTATTTATTTATTTATAGATTTTTATTTAGTTAATTCTTTTTTATTTATATTACTTAATTTAAATTTAATACTAACGTACTATTAGCACTATCGTCCTCTGTCATTTTTATTACTATTTATTTACTGAAATTTTTATAATTTATTATTATGAACTGATGTTTATTTTTTCTATAATTTATTCATATTTGTTTGTATTATAAAATACATTTTTCATTACTTATTCATTCATTTCCAGGCATTTTTATTTCAATTTACTATTAGTTCCCACTGTATTACATTTATTACACTCTTTATAAGTCTTGCTATTATTTCATTTACTATTTAATTTAATGTTGTTATTATTTTTATACCATCTTTTATTATTCACATGACATTATAATATTTACTTCGCCCTATTGCACACTTTTCAACTCGCACTATCACTTTGCTTTTTGCAGTGTATGTGCAGCAGCGCTTCGGGCTGATAGTTCGGATTTTGCGCTGCCGACGCTGTCGACCAATCACAATCAACGTGGCTGCCGTTGCGCCGATGTTGTTGTTGCTGCCGTCGAGAGGATCTGCTGCGTCGCAGTCGCTGCCGGCGTCGCTGTCGCTGCTGTGCCTTGCTTTGCTTTGCTCTGCTGCCTGCCTGCCTGCCGGTATGGTTATTTATCTGATTTGTGTGTGTGCGTGTGTGTGTGTGCGAGTGTGTGTGTGTAAGCTCGTTTCTTATCGTGCCTGCCAAAGAAAGTGATATTCGCTGCAGGCAGGGCAGTTGTGGGGTGGGGGAAGGGGCGCACAACACGCACTGCGTTGCGTTGTTTTTGTTATTTTCGGGTTTTCGATTTTAGTTTTGGCTTTGGCGTATTATGAACTATGAATTATTATGGAGCTTTGCCAATGTACTCGGGCCAAGTGCGAGTACGTTACGATAGTGCGAGTGCATATAGTAGGTGTAGCGCCCCACCCCAACCACAATATTGAAAGAAGTGTGGCCAATAGTTTTATGCTGATGGTAAATCAGAGATTTCTGTATGCTCATGAGATTAACTTACGAGCGGACTATGAACCTGCGATAGTATGAGATTATATAAGAACTAAGAACTGAAACTGAACTGATTTGACATTTCTGAATTTAGAATCGAGTTGAGAGTGTGTGTGAGTGTGAGTGTGTGCTAGTGTGTGTAACACGTGCTAATAGAATGCCAGCAACTAATCAAATTGTTTTGATACTCCCTCACGCATACCTAGAGTAAACTGCGCCTTCAGCTAATCATATCTTTGGCAAATTGTATTCTATATTCATGACTCTACAATATCTGTCGTAGTATTCATCTTTTATTTACTATTATGTGCCTTTGACTTTGACTAGCGTAACATTTAAGTTGCTTTATCTAATCGTGCATGTAGTAGAGTACATTGTACTACATTAGCATGTATCTCTCTATCAAGTACTACGGCAAATTACACAAAATGTGCCTACTGATTAATGCCAATAAAAAGTGCGTATGATAGCGCATATAGTATATGGCAAATCGGCGGAAATAATCTATTATCATGCGTGGCGTTCAAGTACAACTAGGCCTGGTGCCTGGCACCGTCTTAACCCAAGCAGTACCTCAATTTGAAATCTCGAAACTCACGATATTCTACAGATGGAAGAGCTTGGTATCAGCTCAAGTGATTCCAAGGAAACCCAAAGGAAATCACACTCAAAGGAGGCTTTATTTCAGTCGTTTCTAGGAAGTAAATTAATCGATTATCTGCAGTAGCAAGTCCGCTGACTCACAGTCATATATCTTAGGGAAACGCAGCTGTAGTATATTAACTAACCTTTATTACTATACTACAGATTAAAGACCTTGCTAGCAGTAGTTGTAGTTAGGGCATGTCTATAAAAAGCCAGCTTATCGCTTATCAAAGTGTGTTTATTAAAATCAGTAGTTTAATTGCTTGCCATTAGAAGTGAGCTTATCACCCATCACATCTGATTGATAAGCATTGAAAATAGCACAAACGATAGACGAGGGCGTGGGCCAAGTGGCTTTCCTAAGCAATTTCGACGAATTACTCAAGAAACCACCAAAAACTCAACTCGAACGCATAGTTTAGGTCTATTTTTAGGTCGAAAACTAGCGGAAGTTGCAAATTTCCAGCTAGCATGAATAATTCGGAGTACTGTCGTCTGGTATGCAAATCGTTTATGGCTATTTCCAGCTATTTTTACAGCTCGCTCTCAACTGAGATGTGAGCTGTGATGTGTGCCCCAAATTTAGAAGATACGAGTGTATCTCCTACTCTCAACTCAAACTCAACTCGACTCATTCAATAATAGGAATGAGAATCTTGCATACGGAAATCACAAGCGAGACTTCAAGGACGTTGCTGATTTATTTATTTATTTATCCAAGAATGAAAACACACTTATCATCGTGTCATCATCATTTCTAAACATTTTTCGTAGTATAATTTGCGTGTTTTTGTTGCTGTCTGGACCAAAATTGAATTTCAAAATGATTGTATAATTTGGAGCACTTTATAAAGTCTGGATTTCTCACTCTCTGACCGACCGACAGTCTGACTCTCCAACTGTCTGTCTGGTTAGATGATATCTATTAAAAAGTCTACACATTGTTGAGGCTTGATATGAAACACCTACTCGAGGAGGGAGGGACAGTGGCAGGGGCAGGGGCGGGGGCTTGGGGGTGTGTGTGCGACCGACCAGACGTCGTCTGTGTCTCTGTGTTATGCAAAGTTGCAAACGCATCAAATGCTGCGAGCAGAGCAGATCATAATCTATACTGCAGAGCAGAGAGAGACCCCCGAGAAAGACGAGACGTTTATATAATAGTGTTTATTTATTTATTTGACATTTGCATAGAATTTGTCCCACTTCACGCGGACAATAAACAAATCACAAAACAAACAGTCACAAGTCAGTCAGTCAATCAGGAGAACGACAATTCAGTCTGTGGAATGCGAAATGAGTCAAAGTCAAAAAGCAATAGCAAATACTTTCGCTTCGTTTCGTCTCGTTTCGTTCGATATTTCATTATTCTCAAGGCCCCGAAAACTAAAACGGTAAGTTAGCCCCTCTTTGATCTCTGGACGAGACACACGCGCCACACGAGCCGCATCCTCAACTCGCATCGTATAAATAAGTGTACATTTAAATAATCTATTTACGTTGGCTAAATATAGTCGCACGTACTAAGAGTACAGAGTACATGTGTCTGCCCATAATGTGAGGCATGCCTCGCGCTGAAACAGTTAATTTCATTTGGCGACTGGCACACAGCAATCCTCAGCATTATCACCGGGAGGCAACACACAATGTCAGGCCACAGATGTGGACGCCACCTGCTCTGCCCGGACTGCTCGTGGGGGTGACACCACTGACTAGCAATTAATGTTGGCAGCTACTTGAAGGCCTGATTAAAACCAGTAGCTCGAAATTAAAAGCAAATAAACAATTCATCTGCTACAGCTGCAGCAGGCCATGCTGGACGACCAGTTACGCTCTGTTTGAGAAAACACTTGGGTAAAGATACTTTCAGCCTACAAAGAGTATCTTTTGATAGAGAGTTTGTTAAAGATTGTTTGATAAAGATAGTATGGTTAATTGTGAATATACTCTTAGTTCATAAGGAGCTCTTGGAGCTATAACTATCATGGTTGTTCCATATCTGCACTTTATCTCAGAGAAACACTTTATAGAAAACTTTATTCTTTGGCTGCATTTATATATTTATTTCTTTATTAACTTGAATATTTCTATGTTGTTAGTTGCTGCTCAGACATACTAAAATCAAATGCTTTTATATCAATATCTTTATATGTATATAGTTATATAGTTACTGTTATACATATTGCTAAAGATGCCTTGAAGCATTAGCTGACAGCTGGTTCATTTCATTTCCTCTTTGAAGTGTAAGTTTATAGAACTTAAATAAGGATTTTTAAAGCAATAATAGATTGAGTAAGAATACAGAGAGCAAGTATAATTAAAGCGATACGAATGAGATCAACATAAATATCAAAATAATAATTAAAGAGTTAAGCGAAATATCGGAAAAAATATGACTTTTATCACGGTTTAAAAAACTAATAGTCGACGACAACTTCACAGTTTTTCATATGCAAAAACAAAGACAGTTGTTGTTAGTTACTTAATCCTGCTTTTGACTGAGTTTATATTATGATTAATAGCTTAACTTTTAATATGTATTTAATCGATATATGTAGATATATTTAATAATTAAAGGATAGAGTGGATGACATAAACAAAGTCTGAAATATATTTGTTGTAGATTTCTTAAAGCATATTTTATCATACGGAAAGTGAATTGTATTTTGAAAGTAGGGCAAACTGTCGTAGCTTAAAATGTACTATATATATAATATATATAATACGTACAAGTTATCATCGTTAAACCTCCACTACTCTACCCACTCTCAGTCATACTTTACAGGGTATTTGAAAGCAAATGAAACAATTGGTCAATAAACCACTTAGGCCATAGATTATAGATGTGTGCTGGACAAACATCTGCGGCGCTTTCAAGTGCTTTTTGGCGACTAAAACTTACAATGAAATTAAAAAAAATCACCGCAAGACTTAGTTAAGTTATAAATATCTAACGAATCGTGGCATAGCACGCACTTTTCCTTGGTTTAACAAAGTCTCTGCTTATCAGGGACCATTGTGCAGGTGATTGAACCTCGAAGTGCCCTCTGCTAATCTCCCTCAGAGAAACTACTAGAGACGTTAGAGTTATTGGCTAATTAAACAGACTGCTAATTGCAGGGAAAGGGGGCAGGGGCAGGGGACAGGGGGTACGCATTTTGGCCAAACTCTTTTAAGCATCAATATAACACATAATTAATATAATTGTGACTTGTGTCTGGCAGCAATTGGCGTTGCATGAGATCACAAAATAACAAGCAACAACAACAACGCAAGGAAGCACTTGAAGATGCTACAGCAGCAGCAACAGCAGCAGCATTAGCATTAGCAGCAACAACACGCCAGAGGTCTATTAAAAATACATACATGCTGCAGACAGACAGCGCATCAGTCGCAGTGGCAGTCGCAGTCTCAGACCCAGGCAGACACTGGCCAAGTCAATAAGTTGCTGCTGCCACTGCCACTGGGTGTTGCCGCTTGCAGTCGCCGAATGCAGTTGCTGTGATTGTTGTCTCAGATTGCATGTGGAATGCAAAGACCAGGAGCCAATTTCTTGTTGTTATTGCTGCTGCTGCTGCTGCTGCTACTGGTGTTGTTGCTGTTGTGCATTGCCCGCTGGCTGCTACCGTTGCAGCCAGCCTCTGCATGTTGCTGCTGCTGCTGCCGCTTTGCATACCCTATCAGTCAGCTTTTGGCGTGTCTTCTAAGAAATGAATGCTGTAAAATAGGGAAATATATGCTGGAAATATTTCTAGACATTCAACGTATTTTATTTTTAATATTTATAATTATAGACTAACAGAAGGAGTTTCGGAAATAAAGCAGAAAAATATCTAAAATTAATTTGTTATTTTGTTTCTAATTTTTTACATTTTTAGTTGACATAAAATTGCTCGAAATTATAAAAATTAATTGCCAAAAGAGTCTCTTTTTATTTTCTTTTATATATTTTAATTTACTGATCAATAAACACAATGCTAAAAAAGTAAGATAAAAATATCTTAATAAATTCATTATTTTTATAAGTGTGTTTTAAATTTATTTATAGTTCTCTTTAACGTTAATAATGCTAGAAATTATGCAATTAAATGTTGAAGGAGTCTCTCTTTTATATTTCATATTGTTAATTAATATAAATAATCAGCAATAGCAGACAAATGTTTAGAAACAAAATAATTATTTTTTAAAATGTGCCATGAATTAATATTTTCATTTAACGCAATGCGTGCTAGAAATTATGCCTGTATTTAAATTTTTTGTTTTATAAAATATTATAGAAAATATTATTATAAAACAGGCAGAGAGTACAATATATTTTAATATTATTTTCACTCATTGCTTTCTTTATACGTTGCTCTATTTCTACATATTTTTAATAATGGTATTTCAATATTCCTTTTACCAATTAATTACACCAAGTTGTTGTCCTGATATTGCTATTATTATTATCAGTTTTAATATTATTTTTACTCATTGCTTTCTATATACTTTATTACTCTATTTCTGTATATTTCTAATAATATTTCAATGTTCTTTTTACTAAATAATTACACCTAGTTGTTGCCCTGATTTCACTTTTATTTTCACGCTCATTCGCTATAGTTACAGGGTATCTGTAGTTTCATTTCGGGCCAGCTAATTGTTATGTCTGGTTATGTTGTTATTAATTTCTGTGCATATTGGCTTTTTTCGGTTTTTAGGCCTTTCGCGTGCCGTCGTTTGGCTTCAGCCCAGCACCAACCGAGGCAGCAAGGCAGCAAAGCAGCTCGAGCCAGCGTCAGCCGGAGACAGGGAGCAGCAGCAGCAGCAGCAGCAGCAGTGGCAGGGGCAGGGGCTGGGGCAGGCAGTTATAGGTAATGCAGGCGAAGCAGACCCCAAGCCAGACAGCTCGACGCAGAGCATGTGATGTTGTGGCATTTAAGCAGGCGTCGTCATAGTTGTTGTTGCTGGTGTTGTTGTTGTTGATGTCGTCGCATCTTGTTGATTGTCAAAATTGACAATGAATGCGCTCGCAGACACACACACACACTCGCACACTCGCACACTCGCACACACCGTCTGCTGAGACAAGTGCATACGTATGTACGTATGTATTATGTCTGGCGTTTGTCTGGAGGCCGTGGCAGACAAATGTTGCTGTTGTTGCAAGT
The DNA here is from genome assembly GCA_035045005.1 of Liodrosophila aerea. Classification (NCBI taxonomy): domain Eukaryota; kingdom Metazoa; phylum Arthropoda; class Insecta; order Diptera; family Drosophilidae; genus Liodrosophila; species Liodrosophila aerea. The sequence continues at coordinate 340,045 of JAWNNL010000849.1, read as the reverse complement.
TGTTGCTGCTGCTCATGTGGCTGTTGCTGTCCTTAAGCGTTGCACCCAAATATGGACCAGTGGCAGGTGAATGCGGCAGTTGCCCCAGACGCCTTGGCTCTCAGCTTGCAGCATGGGCATAGTTTTTGTCTCTTCACACTTGGCAAAAGAAAAAAAAACGAATTATGCAAAAAATGTATTTAAATTATGTGCACTCGTTGCAGTTGTTGCTGCTGCTGCTGCTGCTGCTGCTGCTGTTGTTGTTGTTCTGTCTGCACTAGCTGTAAACTGAGACTGTCTGCAATTAAAGCGCGTCTGGGCTGTCGCCCCTCCGTCCCCTCCGTCCCCCCTCTGTCTGCCTCTTTTGCCACATTTCCGCTGTTTTATTAAATTTAAACTTCTGCCTCGAGGGCAGCAGCGTTTAAAATTTCAATTGTCGCCAGCAACAACTTGTCACGGCTCCTCGCTGTCTGTAGCTGTTGCTGCTGCTGCTGCGACTGTTGCTGCTGCTATTGGCTATTGGCTATAAATTACTGCATAATTGGTAGTAAAAGTGAAAAAAGACAACGATTCTTGGTTCATTGGCCGCTTTGTCTATTGAATAGGGCACCTGTTGCAGCAACTGCCAATTGCCAATTGCCGATTGCCGCTGGCCGATGGCCGATTGCCGATTGCTGTGTGTGCCACTTACTATACTAGCGTATAGAGTGAGAGCGACATCGAATTGTTGCACGTTATTTTTATGCATTCGCCATTCCTCTCATAAAAGGCAGTCAAATGAATGAAGTTGCAACTTGCAACAGTTGAGGCTGCAGTCCTTACATGCCACAGCACAGAAATTCTCCACATGCTACGTGCATAACGAGGCATGCGTTGAACTTCTTGCCACACCACTCTTGCTGTTCTTTTACCTTTAATTGTGGCATATTATAAATAAATAAATGGGTTCGTCGCCACTGATCCTATTTATAGGCCAGTGCAACACCCTCCGTCCACTGAACCACAATTAATTCATTTTTCGACTCGCAAATGAATGAACTATCGTTTATGGCCACATGCCCTTAAATGTGCGGAAAGTTCTGCGAACTATGCTCATGCCAATGCCACCAGACATTACGACTTCGCTCTGCTGTGACAGGGTGTTCAAGGCACCATGCGAATGCGGCCAAAACTGTAGCATACTTTGCGGTCTACCGTGTTCTTAAACAGACTTCAGTTGACTAAAGAACAGTTGACAGTTACGGGGTTGTCAGTACTTTAATAGAATATTAAAAAAAATATAAAATATTAAATATTAAAAACATTTAAATATGTTAAATAAATGACTAGTAAATTCGTAAAATAACTGAAAATTTATTAAAGCCAAAGTATCATTAGTTTCAGCATTTGTATTTGAGGTCGCTCCGCAAAGTATGCTGCAATTATTTTCAGTAAACGTTTGAGGTGCTAAATTAAAGCATACTTTAGGGGCAAAGTGTACCAAAGTAAAGTATATAGTAAATTAAACGATCCCCTTTTTAGTTGTAATAACGATATATCGATTAAACGATATAATGAAATGAAACCTTAACCAATAGCACCGATATATCGCTAATTATTACAGACTTGGTCAATTGAATCAGTTTAGTCCCGACTGCCGCTGCGTATAGATAGCAGGCGTGGTGTGTGGCTGTGCTTAGTGTGTGTGTGTGACCAGTCTGTATATGAATATAAGTTTACGTGTCTGGCAGAAGTGGTAAATGGGCTGAATAGGCCCATTAGTAACAAAATTTAGTATTTTTGCGAAGAGTGTTGCCAGTCATGGACGAGGCTGGTTTGATCCCTGATCACCAGTTTGGCTTCAGGCGCTCACATTCCACACCGGAGCAATGCCATCGACTAGTGGAAGCGATACTGGATGCGTTCGAGACGAAGAAGTACTGCTGCGCCGTCCTGTTAGATGTGAAGCAGGCGTTCGACAGGGTCTGGCACGCAGGCCTGCTCCAGAAGGTTCGCAGCAGCTTGCCCATCTCTCAATACAACTTACTCAGGGCCTACTTGAACGGCAGAACATTCACAGTGAGATGCGGCCAAGCTAGGTCGGCGATTAAGGAGATAAGGGCTGGCGTGCCGCAAGGCAGTGTCCTGGGCCCTGTCCTGTACACAATATATACAGCCGACATGCCAGCTCTTCCCGAGGAAAACCTAAGAGTCGCAACATATGCTGACGATACAGCCTTCCTGGCAACAGCCGATACCCCGCAGGACGCCTCAGAAATCCTTCAACGACAGCTGGACGCTATTGATCCATGGTTGCGCAGATGGAACATCACCATAAATGAAGGAAAATCGACACAAACCACCTTCACACTGCGCAATGGAGACTGCCCGCCGGTCACGCTAAATGGGGTCGTCATCCCAGGCGAGCGAACACCAAAATACCTGGGCATGACTCTTGATAGGCGCCTCACATGGCGTACCCATATTCTGCGCAAACGAAAACAGGCGGAGGATAGAGTGAGGCAATACCAGTGGCTCATTGGCAGGCGCTCTAAGCTAAAGATCAGATTAAAGCTGCTGATATACAAAAGCGTGATAAAGCCCATATGGACATATGGCATCCAACTTTGGGGAACCGCCAGCATGTCTAATCGCTTAACCATACAGCGGTTCCAAAATAAAACATTGCGCATGGTCTCAGCAGCCCACCCACTCCATGACAACAAGACCATCCATCAGGAACTGGCTATGCCCTGGGTGGCAGAAGAAATTGCCAAAATTAGCAAGAAGTACATCGAGAGGCTACACAACCACCCCAATCCGATGGCAATCAATCTGTTGGATAACAGCATGGCCACAAGAAGGCTAAAGAGAGCTCACCCCCTGGACCTCCCACTGGAAGGCGAATAAGACTCCAATACCCCCCACCCACCACCCAATTTCCCACCTTTATACCCCCAAACCAACAGAGAACAATGAAATAAGCAATTGTCAATGTAAATTATAAAATTTAATTATTGTCCAATTCAGGACAGATTTTGAATAAATATATGACTGAAGAGAGAGGAAAAAAAAAAAAAAAAGTAACAAAATTTGTAATCTAAGTACTTAAACTTATTAATTTGCTTAGTGAATGTCAATAGAGTTAATTTAAAAGAATTAAATTGAATAAAAATTAATTAAATTAAATTAAAAAGTACATTAAATTAACTAAAATCTAAGATAAAATAAAATGATATACATACATATATATTTAATTAGAAAAATAAAGGATGCAGCCTTACCTTCGCTTTAGCCTCTTAGGTGAGCATCTTCAAGGAGCAAGATCAGACTGACTGCAATTAATACAAATAAAATTTATATTAATATTAATATTAATAATTATAGAATATTATTATAAATACATAATTTCACTATAATTATTATATGTATATTATACCTTAAGTTAATTCATATAATGCCCTAATGTTCCCAGCATTAATCACTCTGTTACACACTCTCTCTAAACTGTCAGTAGAAAAACAAAATCTCACATATATTTCTCTATATTATTCACAGTTATGTGTGAGTTGCCCTGTGTCTATGATGTGCATCTCTGCCCCGAACCCCCGCGCATCAAGGGACGCGCCTTCACCACGCTGCTGCTCTACTGCTGGCAGCGGGAGTACGATGAGCGTCCGTATCGCAACTTTCAGTTCCGCAAACTGGACTTTGAGGAGCGCATGAATCGAGGGTATCATTGCATTAAGGACTTCCGTGTCATTGTGAGCTTTCTGCACCAGCGTCGTCAGCACTCTGTGTCCATGTGGAGCGTGGTCATGAGCGCCTGGGATGCGCGTTTGCTGCAGCAGTTCGTGCAGGCACTTCATCCTGTGCCGAGGGTGGAGCTGAAGCTGATGCGACTGCCCTTGGAGTTCTTTGTGATGCTGCGACTGAATGCCAGCAAAATGAAGCTGACCGAGCTGAGTCTGATGGGTGAGTGGCACTATTGAATGGGGATAACTTCTCATATATCAATTTGTATACCTTCAGGCAGTCCCTTGTCCAATGAGCATGCCGGCATGTTGCGTGAGTTTCTGATCGCCATCAAAACGCTGCACACGCTCAACGTCTCCAGCTGCAGCCTGAACCAGTACAACTTTGCCACCGTGGCTGATGGAGTGTATAAATCCTCTAGTATGCGCAACTTCCATGCCAATCGCCTGGTGGGCATGGGACTCACGCTGGACACCGAGAAGATGACCTCCATTGTGGGCTCGCTGTTGATGCAGCACAAACTGCACGAATTGACCATGGAAATGTGCGAGTTTGTGGCCTCCGACATGGAGATCTTTGCCGAGTATCTGCAGTGCCAGCACTGCTCCCTGCGCAAACTGAGGCTGGCCCACAACCTCATCTCATCGGATGGTGCGCTCTTCCTCATGCGTGCCATCTCCATAGGCGGCAGCCTGGAGCTGCTCGACATCAGCGGCAATAGCATAGGCACACACGGTGGCGAGTGGGTGGCCAAGTACTTCAGTTCCTGCCGCATGCTGCGTCACCTCTACATCAACGACAATCGCATTGGTGCCACGGCCATCAATCTCATTCTGTTGACCATCAAGAAGCCCTGCCGTATGCAACGCCTGCAGCTGTATGGCAACAGCTTTGATGCACGCACTGCCTCGATACTGAGGCGACTCCTAGATGCTGAGGTGCTGCTACAAAAAGAGATCGACATCAGCTTCACCTACGATGAGGCTCTGGAGGACTACCGCGTGGTGCCATGGCGTTAGGTGTGTGAGAGAAATCTTTTAATTGTTTGAATGTGTTTGAAATCAGTAAAGTTATAGCAGTCACTTGTTTAAATTGGAACACATGAAGTCAATTATCATTAACGGTGTTTATATTTGTATTAGATAGACAGTGAAAACCTATTATCAACACTTCTAGCAAGGGAAGTTATTCTTTAAACTACTCTATTTCCCATTACATTCCCATTTGATTAACATGTACATATGTTTCCTCCATATCGCACATTTCCATTGGCCGACCAGATGTTGGCAGATGAGAGTTTTCAGGGTAGTTATGTCTGACTAAGTCCCTATTTACACGATGAAGCTTCCTCATGAAGTTTTTTTCGATTCCGTTTTGAAACATCTTTGAAAATCACGTCGCATTTACACGGTGAAGTTTCCTCTTGAAGTGTTTCTTTTGTTTACAACAACAATCGGAATAGCGCAAAGCAAAATAGACGAAAAGTCGTGCAGCTTGATGGGTCATGCAGTTTCATCATGAAGTCGAACCCCTCTACACCCCTTGCCTACAAACAGAGACTTCATGAAGCAACTTCATGAAGTAACTTCATCGTGTAAATAGGGACTTAGTCATGTCTATCTGTAAGATCTGTATATCAGCTAGATAAATTGAAAGTTCAGCTTCTGCTAATGTTTGTTGCATTCGAATTTCTGCATTTAGACTAGAGTACTAAGGGCTCTAATAACTGTGTACCTTACAGATCTGAGAAGCAGTTAGAAACTAGTGAATGTGCTAGGAAAGTATATGGTTTTTCGTATTGATACAAATGCGAATAGACGTCACATATATACTAACAAACATTAATATGTTAAATTTTGTAATAATCTTAATATAACTGCAGTCTATGTAATTAACTCTTTATACAATTCTACATCTTTCCCTGTTCAATTGCTTTCTAGTCTTTTCTCTACTATGTTCAACTGCTATGCCTTGCTGCTTGACTGGCGCCATCTAGCCGCAGCTTTTGGCAACTTTAAACACGTGCTACTAAAGCGCTCAGTCGCTGTTTAACTGCGCTCTCTCACACTCTCTCTCTCTCTCTCTCTCTCTGTCGGCTGTCGGCGTCTCTCTGCTAACGCTCTCCCTACTGGTAAATATGAATGAAATGCTTGGCGTTGCCAGACTGTTGTGCAATTGGCAGGCGCTAAACTAATATTTTCAAAGCTTGTGACATTTTCAGTTGGAATTCAGTTAAATTTAGCGGTTTTCAGCTGACCTTGGCCAGGCGTCTGTGGAACAGCTGTTGGCGACAGTCTGGCAACTTTCGCTTTCGTTTCCGGCAAGCGTGTGTGTGTGTGTGTGTGTGCATTATTGTTGGCGATTTCAAAGTCAAACGGCAACAACAAGAAGCAGGGAATGCGCAGCAAACAGCTGCGAAAGCATTGAGCACAGCAGCAGCAGCAGCAGCAACTTCGCCGAGGACAGCAGCAGCAGCAGTGGCAGTGGCAGTCGGCAGGACAAACGACGGCGACAACGTTATCCTTGTTGAGAGTTTCGCAATATATTTTTATTGCAGCAGTCTCAGCGAAAGCGTCGTAGCAACTCGAACGCATACAAATCGAATCGGTCCAAAAAGAAATCACAAATCAAATCAAATAAAGAAACAAAACTAAAGACAAAAACAAAGCTAAATCGACGAGTAAATTAAAAAGTATTTTAAAAATATTATATAAAATATTTAAAGTGAAATTGTACAGTCAGAACTGTGTGCTCTGTGCCACATAGCGTATATATTATCCATTGTTATTGATACTCTTGTTGACATCTAGTCGAGTTTGAGTGAGGAGACAAGTTGATCGAAATTGGCGCAAAATTGAATTGAAATATTCTCTTTCAACTTTTAGGCACTTGTGCTAATGTTGTATGACTCTAGAAGAAGACCAAACAGCCCACCTGAACACACACTCTCCACTGAAAACTGTAACTAAATTTAGCCAAACTAAAACTAAACTCAACAGCAGCTCTAGCTAAAGTTTCGCCTATAAATCTTGTGAGAAACCCAAAGAGCCAGAAAAATGAACGACAGTCGACGCAACACGGCAACGGAATTCAGCTACATACTGCAGCGGCAGGTGAGTAGGGGTAGGGGGAGGGGGGGGGGTGCACCCACTCACAACTAATTGCATGCCTCACTCACTCTTTTTTAGGGATTTCTTTTGTTGCACAATGTTAATTGCAAGCAATTGCGCTCATTAACTTGCCACAACAGGCAGCTGCAGCTGCAGCAGCAACTAATTGCAACCACACGCCCCCACACACACACACCCATACCCACACACACACTTGTAGTGTATGTTTGTCAAGTTCACCTTGAAAATTAATACAATTTTCACACCTATTTCGCACTCTCTGCTACTCTCTACTACTACATTACCCCAGTCAGATTTAATCAAGCATTTGCCTTGCCCCATGCCCCCTGCCCCCCTCGGTTTGGCCTTTTTTAATGTCCTCTTTGTGTCCATCAACTAGATTGCTTTTCAATTTGCACTCATTATACTTTTGTCAAATGAAATTTAATCAATCTGTGTCTCGCTGCCGCTGCTGCTGCTGCGGTCTTGCCACAATTTCCCCATTTATCACATTTACTCTCGCACACACACACACACACACACCATCACACACACATTCATCTAGCTTATGGCTTAGTCCGCACACATATTTATCATGTTCACAGCATGCCAAAGTCAAATTACAAATTTTAAATGCAAATGCAATAAATTATAACCCGAATGCATTGACAATCAATCAAAATTTCATGCCTGCCAGAGTTCTCCTCACAGACAAGCCAGATTATTTATGCATACATATATGCACACTTGATGAAAATTGCTTCGATTAGTTTATGGGATTATCAATAAGCGTGTTGGGCGCACTGCTAGAAATACATTTCCCAAAAATAAACACAATTTGAATATAGATTTAAAGAAGAGAAAACAACTTCCGTCTATTCAAGTTATTAAACGGATTATAATTGAGTTTTATTCGAGTAAATCTGTTTAATACAACACTAAAGAAAGAAAGACTAAAAGGCTTAGCCAAGTTTTAATTTTAGTGCTGAGTTCTACGAGATTCATTTAGTTAGTCAGTGGAGATATATTTATTCGATCTGTCTGCTGTAGTCCCTATAAATAACTTCTTTATAAGTAATTGAAAACTGCCTAGTGTGTGAGAGTGTTGTCAATTTCAGCTTTAGGACAAATTCTTTGTGAAAAGGTATCCATGAATTGATTCAAAATATATTCTAAAAATTAAAATAAAATTTAATTAGAAGTAATGTAGATATTTTTCCAAGGAGTCTATGGTCTTTCTTCACAAATCTGTTTAACAAAACGCATTAAAAACACAAAAGTTTAGCAAAGTTTATGTTAGAGTGCTGAGTTGAGTTAAAGTATGAGGTTGAGGACTCTCAATCTAGGGATCGTTCATTGTTTTGGTTTAAAGGAGCGACAGAAGAAGAGCTGCTGTAGTACGAGTTCTTCCTCACATATCAAAGAACTCTCTCTACCTAACATAAGTTTCGTAGATGTAGTTGAAAGCTAAAGGAACTGAAGGAACAATGTCATCATTAGGTGCAGTTCTTTATACAAAAGTAAGCTTAATTTAGTTTCAAAATAATGCCTAACAATGAAAGAAAAGTTTAATACAAGTTCATGTTGATATTTTCTTAAGAAGTCGTTAGTCTTAGCTGCGTCTTTATTCCTCTAGGTTGTTTTATTATTTCATGAATAAATAATTATGTAAATAAATTGTACACAATACTTTTCTAAACACTCTGTTCTTTCTATTCAAGTTTCTAAAAGACTTCTTTATCAGTGTCTATTTCTCTTTGTATAAGCAATTGCTTACCAAACTCTAGTTGTTGGCTAACGAGTTTATAAATGTGGCAAAAGTATTTCTGAAATGCTAGCTTATTAATGTTTGATCAACTGCCCAACCTAATTCAATTCTCACTTGATTTCCATATTAGAAAATACTAGTAATCCCCTGAGTATATCCAAACTTTACACACAAATCAGTCTCCTTTTCAATACCTTTCTTACCTGTGCCAGAACTACTGTTCACTGACCACTGTCTCCTCTTTCATTAACAGAGAAGCATCAGGTATTTAACTGCAATTCGGCAGCACAATCCCCCTCATTTCCCACCCCTAGCCAGGTGTTGCTCCAGTCGGTGGGTGGTGGGTGGAGGGGAACTTGGTCATCTTTGGCATAATTTGCATATGTATGGCATTCCGATGAAAGCCTTTACTTTGGGGTTTATTCAGATGAGAATAAAGATCCATTATGTATGCACGTTATGTGCCGAGCGGGATATTTATATGTGTGTGCGACGATGTGTGCGCCAAAAGCCATTGACGTGCTGATAATCCCTTAAGCTGCTTGCGATAAATACGCAACGAAAGGCGCTGCAGGGGGAGTGGGGAATCCGCCAGGGAGTGGGGAGTGGGGCATGTCTGTCGGACAGAAATTCATTAGATTTTACTTTCGTTTGACTGTGGTTGTGCCTGTGGTTGTGTGTGGTTGTGTGTGGCTGCAAATAAACAAACGACGGCGCAATCTGCTAAAGGGAAATTGGCTTGCGTGTGGGCGCAATCGAGCGAGATTGTTAAATCATGAACGAAATCAATTTGTTTCCTTTCGCTACGATGACAACAATAAAAATAACTGCAAATTACACACGCTCGGGGCATTAAGACAATGACACATTGTGCTCATAGAGTAGAGTACAAGCACCACCGCACCACCACACCACCGCACCACACACAGGAGCAACCACAGCTGGGCAGAGCTAATATCATTTTGATTGAGTGATAACTCAATACGTTTCAGTCGAAGCCAAGGTAAATTAATAAATCACATGCAAGGCACACACACACGCACACCACCTACACCCCCTCTCTGTTATGATTAATGTAAGGTGTTTAGTTGTTGCCCCACAAACAGAGAAAAACTTTGGCCCTTATGAAATTTGAGTTATTTATTGTGTGTGCTGTGACCTTTGCCTGCCGCTCGCAATTTGTCTCCCATTCTCTCCCGACTGTCTCTCCGTCTCTCCGTCTCGCTGTCTCTCTGGGGACAGCATAAAGAGAACGTAAACTGGGCATATTGCATTCTCTGCTCCGAAATGTCTTAAAAATTTAATTAGGCGTGGCAAATCTTTTACTCTACGTCCTTGGGGACTTATAGCTCAGCTCTTCCGCTGTTGCTGTTGCTTCCGCTGCTGCAGCTTGATAATAAAATCGATAAGCCGCTGCGTCTTAACCTTTAATTACACAACACTGGCGCATATATATCAGCACTAACACACACTCGCACACACACGCACACTAGCTGGATTTATGACGCCTGCTGAACATACTGATGAATTTTCTTTTCCCCATTGTTATGATGACTATGCAGCAGCAGCAGCTTAATCGCCGCTTAATATGCATGGCATGTGGCTTAGGGTGTGACCTTAAGAGGCTGCGAGACAAGACCTTGCCACACAGCATACTCGTAGAGGCATGCGTCTTCTGACTGCCTGACTGCCTGCCTTCTAGGCGTTTGCCATTGTTTAAATATCAAATAAAAATGTCAGCAGCACTTGCAGCATGCCCCACCACAACTACTCCCTTAAGCTGCGATAACAGAAATCAATGTCATCTGCGGTAGGCAGCCGCAGCAGAGCAGAGCAGTTGTGCAACCAGTAGCAGCAGCATACAAATGCTCTTGCAACGCTTGTGGCAGCCACAAGCCACGTGCTGCACACGCACACAAATATTGACAGACCTGTTTCGCATACCACTCACTCACTCAAGTTCCTACACAGCGGCTCTTCTAGTCCCACTTCAATTCTTCTGCTTCGAGGAGTAGTCCCTGCGAGTGTGCGAGTGTGCCACTGTTATTAAGCACACGCCAGGTGTGTCTCACTAGTTATTTGCGAGGCAATGGCAAAGTTATAGCGCCACAACGTGACAATAATCCAGCGATTAGGTAGTTGAATTGCACCCAGTTGAAAGAATTATAGATATTATGTGGATTATTGAATATAAATGACAGTTTTATGGCATTTGGAATTCCATATTATTAGTTTTAATATGGGAGGTTAGTTTATAATTGAAATTAGACTATTCCTAATGTTGTTGCAATTCAAATAATATAAAATACATACGTTTAATTTGGTGGAATATAATTTCGGTGAAATTAATATTTTAAATTATATAAAGTATTAAAACTAATAGCCAATTGCAGTTTAGATTACCTGCTAAATAATATTTAAACTTGCATAAAAATTGATAACATTCATTTCATTTATATGATGCATAAACTTCTGTAACCTTCAAATGAGTAATAAGATTATAGAAGATAATAATTTTCAAGGCTTCAACTGAAATGCTTAAGGGGGTAATAAATGAAATAGAATATATATTTAGACTTATTTACATCAATCAATACTTGAATGTACATAAGCTGGTACATATCCTACAAGAGACGGAATTTTTACTACCATATAAATAGAAGTATTGCAACAATAAAGATCAATATAAAGCACTATAAAATTTATAAAGTTCTTATAGTAAATACTGAAATATAATACGAATTTTTTAAATATTTTAGCAATTAAATTCAGTTCAACTTCATTTCCAAATAGTTTCTAAAATCAATTAGCAATAATATAGAATTTCTTAATGTGCGAAATTTACTTCTTATGAAAATGTATAAAACTGTGAATCAAACCTAACTCTTTCAAAAATTTAAAACTCATGAAAGTAGTTAAAATATATTTATATTGTTTGCTAGTATCAATTCACACAATTTCAAATTTTGGCGTCTAATATAAATGCAAATAAAATGGTATTTTTTATGGAATTTTCTGTCTGATTTTTATAGCTAAAATTAGCAAATCTATTGCCAATTGAAATTGTATTACTACTTAACTAGTGACATAATGACAATCTATGTCACAAGCAGATCAATTTAGGCTGTCATAACTACGGTATGAGAGTATCTTTAAATGATTGAAGAGTTGTGTCTCTACTCCACTATGCCAATGCCACGCAGGCTGATTTGAATTCAGCTGTCACTGCGTTTTATGTAGCACACTTAACGGCGTTTTAAAAATGAAATCGAAATCTCTAGCTCCATCTAGTCGAAGAAAGAAAGAAACCTGTTTAAACAATTGCGAAGGACATGGACATGGTGGCGCCAGTGTCGACATCAGCGTCAACAACAGAGCGACGAGTCGACGAGTCAGCCCGCTGACACTGACAATGACTAAGTGGAATGTGTGTCAAGGGGCTGCCAGTCTGTATCTGTCTGTGTGTGTGTGTGTGTGTGTATCTGTGTGTGAACTGAAGAGAACTTCAATCAAATTGCGTACAGAATGCTGAGTGCAGGGTTCAAGTTATGCAACGCAATCGAGTGCATAACTGTTGCACACAATGCAGTCACAATCGACTGATTGTATTTATATACATAGCATGCTCTCTCTCTCTATATACACATCGAATATATACGTATATATACTCTGCATATATCTGTCGGGCTGCAGCTGCTGTCTGTTCTGCTGGCCATTATCTGAACGCATGGGCAATAAAAATCTCAAGCCGCACATAAAAAATGGCAGAGAGTGCAAAAGCGTTTCGCTTAACCCAAGGTGTACCAAATGCTGTTACATTTCACTGTCAATTCTCGCAGAGTAACCCCATTCCAGTCCCCTTCCCCCTCCCCCTCCCCATCCCCTTGCCTACACACAAAGAGGAGTTCTCTCTGGGGATGGCTTTGCCTGCTTTAAATGGTTTCGATTTCACGTCCATGCCGATTTTATGCCGTTGTGATGGATTCAACGTGTGTGCATGAGCGAGTGTGTGTGTGCTTGTGTGTGTGTGCTTGTGTGTGTGTCTGTGGCAAAACAATAAAAACAAATGCGCTCTGGGGCAGCAACCGTGTGGCGCGTTGTCTGTGCTCGCTTTCGACCCGCTTTATTTGTGTATAGCTCGGTAACTGACGGCGACGCGCAACAATAACAAAACCCAAACTGAAGCTCAAATGCTGGCTAAAGGGCGGAGAGAGGGAGAGGGGGCAGGCAACTGGCACAGAGGTTGAGCCGCGCTTGCACATAAAAATAAGTGAGAACATGAGTGTGTGTGCGACCATAGAGATACCTTAGCTGCGCCCAGTGCCTACAGGCTGGTGGGGCAATGCCTGAACTGTGGCTTACAGTAGTGGGTGTATGGAGTTGGTAGAGCTTAGATCAGGTAGTAAAGTAAGCTACAGGATAATGACAATAGTAATAATGATAATATGCTAAGGGAAGGAGCTTGGTCATATAGCTATAACTACTCTTTATATTATACCTAGACTATAGCTGAGATTATGGGGTATATGTAGTTTGCAGATGAGCCTCTAACTAGGCTATACTGATAATATATGCTATGGGAAGGAGCTTGGTCATACACCTACAACCTCTCTCTATATTATACCTAGACTATAGTTTAGTTTATGGGGTTTATATAGTTAGCAGATGAGCCTCTAACTAGGCTGCACTTAAGGCAACTCAACTCTCAATTTAACCATAATATTCCACCTCAACTCATTGCAACATTCCCACACCACAAAGCTACCCCTTTGCACACTCCAGCACGGATGCGATATAAACACGTGTTCGATGTGTACAAACATATTTGGCATGCGAAATAAATTGCTATATTTTCTTGTTATATATATTTTATCTGTGTATTTTTGTGGATTGGTATGCAGTGCATATTTTTATAGCGCTTCTTCTGTTCCCCCTCCCCCAATTGGGGGGGGGGACTGTGCACTTGCAACAGTCGTTACGGTCGATGTTCAGTCTCTAACCATAATTTGATTTATTCCATTTTGGGTTTTGTCTCTGGCACACACACACACACACCCGCAGGGCAGCGATGTGTCCGCTGCTGAGGCTTATGCATTCGACGACTTCAACAATTTAATGAAGGTAATGTTTTGACCCACATATAGAGCTCCCTCCTCCATCTACTCTCCCTCCCTGTACGTTCTCTCATCAGCATGCAAATCGACATGTCTGGCCCATTCGTATTCACATTCACATTCATTAAATTCCAAGCAGAACCACACTCGAGTGCGAATTACTCGGGCATCAAAGAATTTCCACTCATTTCACCAAATATTTCACAATCCAACGCCTTGGCTCGTTGCGTTTCCTTATTAAATTTCACTCCACTTTCCAGTATATGCTTAATATGTAGAGTTTCCTTTCCCTGAATATAATGAAATTCGCTCAAAGAAAAATTAAACTGTAGTCAGTCAAAGATTAGCTCTTCCTAATGCCGCGTTACAAAAGTTGAAAGTGGAAGTTGAAATTTTAATAGAATTCATATTTTATGAGTCTTAAAGGCTCTTAGCTTATGCAGCTCTTAGGACACCTTGAGAGTGCCTTTGCCTTTAGGACAATAGCAATAGCTTTGAAATGTTTCAAAACAACAAAATAATTAAAGTAATTTGCAAAGTTCATGAATTGAAGCAATTTTCTTGCAGCTGGAATTTTCCAACATACTACTACAAAGTTTGCAGTAATTTCATTTTCATTTCGCATTTCACATTTCCATTTTGCTCGGCTCATGACAATGGCAAAACTTGTGTAATTTGATATGTTGATGCATGGACACACACTCATGTGTGTGTGTGTGTGGCGTGTGTGTTTAGGCCTCTGCTTACACTGAAAGTGTTGGCCTGCCCATTAGCTCAACAAGGTTGTAGCAAGAATCCTGCAGCAAAACAAGGACTCGCTCTACTCGCCGCCCACTCTCATTCCCCTCTCCCTACTAGGCTCCTACTAGGCTAAACAGTGGCAAAAAAAGAGCCAAGTGAAACTCCTTGACAGGCCGAAAGTAGCTCTGATTGTTTGCCCAACTAATGGCAGACTGAAGCAAAGCAAGCAAAGGGCAAACTCACAAAGGCCACACAACATTCTATTAGTCATTTATGCAGCTTATTTGTATACAGCTAAAAAAGCAGCAGAGAAAGTGCTACAAAAAGGCAAGTATAACTTTTTAATTAAAAAAATAAAAACCAAAAAGAATTCCATTTAAATGCTGTAAAATCAAAGAGTTATTTTGCACATTTTTATCTCTTAGAGTCTCTAGTCTTTTATAAAGAAAAGCCTTGTAGAAAATAGTGTAAAATCAAAGAGATGTTATTTGGAATATTCCGCACTAATATTATTTAAGAAGGAAAACTACTGTAAACAGATACTTTCAACATTTGTGTCTCTAGAAGCTCTTGCCTAATATATAGTGTGAATTATAATGACAAATACTTCATTAGCTATACGCCAACTGTAGACAACAGTAACTCAATGAAGAACTTATACTAAACCAAAGTGGTTTATTCTAATGATATTGGCCATTTTAGTACCTTGAATTTAAGAGATCTATTGTACTCTAAGCTTGGTAGAGTTCTAGAGTTGCTAGAGTTCCTCTGTCAGCCTGATGTCTCGTATGAACTCGAGTACCCTTCCAGGGTTGAGGTTTATTACATCCTCGACCATGAGGTAGTATTTCCCGAATCTGTCTTCTGTCAGTAAAAGCCCCACAAGCTGTCAGTAAATGTGTAGAACTACTGACTGCTCTTCTCTTCATTGCAAAATCAACAAACGTCATTACACACAATACAGAAAGTTCCAATAAAGAATGTACTCTCCTTCATAAGGGAATGTAGAGTGTCTTTTCGGCCGATTGGAATCAATCTTGGGTTGAAAGACCGTCTAGTCGCAGTGTTTCCATGATGTAACTCCCAAAATATTTATTATTATTACAGCCAATGCTTAACGTCTTCAGGTATACTCTCAGTCTACAGTGTTTCATCAGGAGTCCTTTGATGATTCTTACGAGTATTTTCTTTCAGAAGAAAAACATTCTCTAACTTTTAGGCTAATTTATACCCATCTTTAAAAGAGAACAGTTAACTAGATTATATAAATTCTTGTCCCTAAAAGTTATATGAAAGAGTAAGTGAAACTCTCCACGTTTCTCAGTACTCTCACAGCCTAAATTCTAGTGCCTAGAATAATGAACAAATGTAATTTCTTACAGTGTGTAACAAGAGCAAAGAGGTCAGTGGGCAAAGCCTGTTAGTGCCACTGGAGTTGGTTGCCTAGTTGAGCGTCTGTTTGTTTGTTTGCTTAGCTGCATGTGCAACAACAACAACAACAACAAGTGCAACAACAACAACGCTGCCACAGTTGTGTCAATATGGCGGTTGGCATAAAAAAAAGCGCAATTTCTGCTGTCAAACTGACATTTGCCATGCGCATAATTGCGGTCTGACATTTTGGTTAGCGCATGTTAATTGAAGCCCCTCCTCTGCCCCTGCCCCTGGGCCCTTTGCTAACCGTTGCACTATGGTCCAGGCGATACCTTTTTTTGGCATAAAGTCATTTTTTGAAAGTTTAAATTATCAATTAAGTTTTGGAGTCACACATCAGAAACACTTCAAACTGTAATGTTGCAAACCAGAAATTCCGATAGATGGCGCCACTGTTAAGCTAACAGCTGTTAAATCAGCTTGTTGTAAACGGACAACGCGCACGTGCCTAAAGCTTAATTTTGTAGTGCATATTAAAATTAGTTATTTTACAACAAAACAGCTTTAAACAATAAAATTTGAAATGAATGTGCAAACTTCAGGTTTGTACTATGTGTTAAAACTAATTTGTTGCTTATTTTATGCTTGTATTTCTAACAATTTGTTAATTTAGCAAGTGTCGTCCATACATGTCTTTTGGAAAGGAAATTCAACTTTGAGAAGAGTTTTAAAAAATTGTTGGAATTTGTTGAGTGAGTGTCTATATCCATGTTGTAGAGCCATTAATTCTTTATTTAACACATAAAGTCGCAATATGCCGTTTCTGCTCGTTTTTCTGAAATTTGATTTATTAGGTTGCAATTTCTCAATTGGCAATGCGGCCCTGCTGGAAGTATGGCCAACAAAGGTGGTGCTGTGACGCCAAATAACACATAGAGGCGGGCGCGCGTTATGCTGTTTGTTTAATAACTTCCGTGTTTTTCATCCGATTTTAATGAAATTTGCAGCACAGATAAATGTAGTATACAGTTACATGTTTACTAAATCGCAGCCCAATATATTAAAAATTGGCTTTGTAATAAGGCATTGAATTTAAATTTTCTTATTTTAAGGCGGAGGGGGAGTGGCATCCAAATTTTAGGTTACACATGTTTTTTGTTTGGTATTTATTTACTAGTATATTATATTTATTACCTTGAAAAACATTCAGAAGTAAAGGATATGAATGTCCTTACTCCTTAAAAAAGGATGTGCCACGCCCATTTGTTCAAAATTAGTTCTTTTTAGTCTTACGAACTCAATTCAAAAAACCGAATTGAAAAATATTGCTTCGTTCTCGAGTTATTAATTAATGCCAAGAAAAGTGGTCGCCTGGACCATAGTGCGTTGTATGCCTAAACGTTTTGCCCCGACAACACCTGTCTCCCCCCCCCACCACTCTCTATACTCTCTGCTGTCCAGTTACTGCCCAACTCGTGGCGCCTAATTTCATTAGACAAACAAACTTTGCATTTTTACTCAACACTCACATTTATAGGCGTTACTCTAGGGGCGTGTTAAGAGGGCGAACGAGAGTGAGAGTGAGTCTATCTGTCTGTGTGTGTGTGTGTGTGTATGAATATTATTAATTAAAATCGTGCAATGCATGGAAAGGTTTGTTTGCTTGCTATCTGAGCTTTGGATTGCCTTAGATTGCCATTTGCTCACCTGTCTGCGAGTGTGTGTGTGTGTGCGAGTGTGTGAGTCTGACTGACTGTGTGTGTGTGTGTGTGTGTATTTGTATTTGCCTTTGGACAATGTTTGCCTTTTATTAGAAACGTGCAGCCACCTGGCCCACTGACAAGTTATGAGCTACCCCATGTTGTGTCTCAGTGTGTGGTCTGTGTGTGTGTGTGTGTACAGGTATGTGTGTGTAGGTGTGGGTAAATGTCAGGGCATTGGCTCAGCATTTTTCTGGCATGCTAATATGCTACAACTGTGCACACTCTATGCAAGTGGCAGACAGAGAGAGGGGGTGGAGTGGGGGTAGCATTGTTTAACTAAATTCAATTTAATGTAGAGATATTTAAAATAAAAAACTCTACTCTAGTTAAGAGCGTATTTGGAAGCATTAAAAAAGGTCAAAGGGCAAATATTACATAATATTTTGCATGTTTTATGCAGAGTAGAGGGTGCTACAGAGGGGTGGTATATAGGTCTATATAAAGGACTATTTAATACTATATGTAGTCTTAGTCTTATTCCCAATATTACTATAAAGAGTTCCTTTAATGATGAAGATTATAAAAGTCACTCATTCAATATATAGTATATACAGTAACATATATTCTAGCTAGAACTCTTAGTCTTCATATTGACTATAATATAGTATTCAGTCACATTTGATACTGATTATATTATGCATCTTTTCCATACTTAATATACGCTTTAGCTTACTTTAAATACGCCTAACAAACCAAATAGAATTCTAAATATTCCTTGTATATATTTCTTATAATTCCTTTAATGATAAAGATTATATAAGTCACTCATTCAATATATAGTAATATATATTCTAGCTAGAACTCTTAGTCTTCATATTGACTATAATACAGTATTCAGCGTCATTTGATACTGATTATATTATGCATCTATTTCATACTTAATATACGTTTTAGCTTACTTTAACTATGCCTAACAAACCAAATAGAATTATAGATAATCCTTGTATATATTTCCTATAATTCCTTTTGCTACAGTTCATTAGTCTATTCGCCTATGCCCCATGCCGTGGCATGACTCTTGTTTGTAATTCTCTTTCTTTTATTTTTGTATTTTGCGCTTTTGCGCTTCACACGCTTTTGGGCTCAATTGAGTTTCGACCTGTGCGCTTTACTCCCACACCCCCCCCCCACTCTCCCCCTCTCCCATTGCCTATTATTTTTTTGGCCTTTGGTTCGCTCTTTGGCAAATTAATTGGATTGCGCGCTTTAATTGCCTGACTGGGAGTTTTTGGGCTGCCAAATTATTTATGGCATTTGCCATGACAATATTTATGGGCTATATAGAGAGTGTACGAGGCAGTGCGTATTGCGGCTTTAAGGCTATGCTTTAGTGGCTCGTTTTAAATATAAACACATGTCAACATCTTATCAGACAATAAAGAGAAATGTCCTTTGCTTCTGTCTCCAGGGAGCATATACTATTAAATATGCACAAAGCATGCATAATTATTATGTGAAATTTACTGTTGTTGTCCGTCCACTTTGCCACCTCCACTCCTCGCCTCAACAGATAGCCCTTTTCGACTCCTTTCGGGCCCTTTTTTATGGTTGACAGCGTTTAGGGTTCTCGCTGCCTAAAATGTTACTCTATATAAATATTATTTGAGGCGGCATGCCCCCTGGGGGGTGGCAAGACAAAGACTTGCGTTTCATCTTTAAGGTGTATTTGTGCTTGCAATACAGTACAGTGTGTGCTAGGTAGAGTGAATGACGATAGAGTAAACAGTGTACTCAAAAGTGTGACAGAAACACACATGAAGTTCTTGTGAGAGGGTGAACAACTGCCCTTGAGTTTGCAAATATATGAATTAGTTTAGATGTATAAATATAAAACTATCTATGTGACTATCTATGAGACCCCTGAACATCAAACTACTTGAAAAGACAATCAACGTATGTTCAGAGAACAAACGAAAGACCAGCGAGGTTCGGAGTTTGATGGACTACTCTCCCGCACGAAGCGAATTTTCTTTATTTTATACCATTTCTGGGTTATGTATAAAATCATTTACAATATGTTACTTATCTATGCTTAGGTACAGCGTAGGGTTTTCCCTGCCGCTGTTGATATATGATATGCAGCTAGTAATCTGCGTTATCGTCTTGTAGTTTTACATATTTCTTATACATATGATTATTTCTTTATGTCCATACTTGGCGGTTGCAATATATATCTTATATTCCATGTTCATTCTTGAACAACTTCTTTCAGTCACTATTATCACTATTGTATCTAAAGGCATGCTGTCAGACTGGTTGGCTCTTGAACAATGAAAAGACTAAAGATAAGACAGTTCTTAAACTTAGTCAACGACAACAGTCTCTAATAATCAGCAATAAGTTTGAGTGAAGCTGTAAACCAGGCGAGGATCATACTACTCTCATAATCATACTCATATTCATATTTCATTTCTGTTAGTTCACTATGCCATAATCCATTAGTATTACCTACTAACTTAACTAAATATTAACTGTGGTCTGACTGTGGTGTTCTGGGGGTTTTATTTCCCACACTTGCATGGAGCAAAAAGGAACTTCAAATTTAAACCCCAAAAACACGTAATCCACTTGGTTTGTTTGAGTGAATACTCGACTCCTCTGTGGTTTGTTTTCTTGAGTAATTAAATAACTGAGTAAATATTCAACTAAATCTAATTGACCACTAACTAAATACCTAGCGCTTCATTAGTTCACTCTTATGAGCACACACTGTAGCCGACAGTGTTTTAAAGGGAATACGCTTTATGCCTGTGGTTTTAGCTTAAAGGCAACTCACTAATTGCAACAGATTAAAGAGACGCCATATATAGATACATATAGTATATAGCTTAAATTAGAGTAAGAGTTAATAGGGATATACACAAGTAGGTATACATATATGCAGTACATATGTATGTAAAGGAAAGAGAGTTAGAGTTAGAGCAAGCGTTAAATGCGGTAGTTAAATATGCTCACGTGTGGCATGTGGCAGGTGGCAGTTGCCAGTTGCCAGTTGGCCGGTGGCAAGGCTGTTGTCCTTTTGTTTTTTTCCGATTTGACAGATAGAAATACAAGCGCAGGATATATGACCTCTTTTACACACTCTTTCGCTCTGCCAGCTGGGCGCTCAGCCTTCGACTGTTTGTTGTACTGACAGATTAACGAGCATTTCACTTCCTCTTCCCCCACCACCCCACCACCGACTACTCTTAGTCACTCTTTTTGCTTTGCCGCAATTTGTTTTGCTCTTGCAGCTGGCGGAAGGACACTTTGTAATTTCATTTTGGGCCACACGGCCTTGTTGCTGCCCACACACACACACACACACACACACACACACACACACACACACACACACAGAGAGAGAAAGAGTCCACAGCCTTGGCATTGAGACTCGACTCGACTCGACTTGGAACAGCCTGTCATGCTGCCTCTTGTTGCTGCCACCTCCCCCACCCCAACCTCTCTCTTGTCTTTTCGTTGCTTTGTTTCATTATTGAGTGGCTCTAATAGTTGCTGCCTCTTGGCTCAGTGCATAATTAGCCAGTTGCTTTGATAGCGAATGGCATTTTTAATGGCACTTTGCCACGTGCCACGCAGCCCGAAAGTATGCAACGTTACCCTCCCACCTGCCACCTGTCGCCACTTAATTGAATTGAAAAACTCAACTCGCACGTAATTTGCTTTTGGAAAATTTTCATTACTCCCACACCCACACACGCCGTTACACATTTACACCTGCCAGTGGAACTGCTTGGCTTTTAAGGCAGCTCTGGCCAAATATTTGCTTTCGGTTTTACTCAGCTCAAGTTGAACTGTAGTGCGAGTACACTTGGCGAAAAGTTGTCACACTTGGCTTAGGCTTTATAGTGGAAAGTTTAAGCGCTTACCAGCACCTCTCCCCTCCCCCTACCCCTACCCCTACCCCTTCCACTCACTGTAGCTAAATACAGCTCAAGTTTAAAATGAATTTCTCTAGCTTATTTGTGTGTGTTTGCACTTCTTTTCGCCAAGTGTATGTGCAGAACTTTTGCTGCTGCTTTCTGTTAGCGTCTATTGACTGTTTGCTGTTTCACTTGTTCATTGTTTTTAGACCCTGTACTTTAAGTAAGTACAAAAGGGTCTATTAAGTTTGTGCAACTCAGAAATGTATGTGACAGGCAGAAGGAGGCGTGGTAGACCCCACAAAGTACATATATTCTTGATCAGGACGATGAGCTGAGTCGATCTAGCCATGTCCGTCTGTCCGTTTGTCTGTCCGTCCATATGACCACCTAGATCTCGTAAACTGTAAGAGCTAGAGACATTATATTTGACAGTTAGATGCCCCTATAGTGCAAGCAAATCAAGTTTGTGTTAGATTTTTGATCTTATGATAACCTTTATCTGTGCTGTGAATTGTGGCTCAATCGGATAATAAACACCGGAGATATTCAATTAAAGTTTACTAAGCAAAGGGGAGCAGCCAGAATGCAATTAATGAATATACATAAGTGAGACTTTGCGATAGATGTGTGTGTGTGTATTGTTAGTATTAGCTGCTGCAGGGGAAAGTACAGAGTTTTCTACTGTCGGTGGCATCCGACTGTAGCTTTCCGAGTTTTTTTTCTTTCTTTTTGTCTCTCGCCGAAAACAGAACGAAACTTGTTTAATTGCAAACAGCTGCTGAAAAGTTTACCCTGCCAGAGAGAGTGCAGAGTATATAAATGCTTCAACTGCCGAAAACTATATACCCCCCACCCCTCTACCTCTACCTCAACCTCTATCTCTGGGTCTGCTCCACATTGGCCTTGTTTCGAGTTGTGGCATTTTATTTGGGTTTATGTGTAAGCTCCTCATATAAAGTTGTCTTTTATGGCTGCTGTGGCGGCTGAGGCAAGGGGTTTCATCTCGCGTTCGTCATAAAAATGGCAAAAAGAAGAAGCATCACACACACACACACACACACAGTCAGACAGTCAGACAGACAGACACTTGGCTAAAGCCACGCAACTCGGCTCTAGTGTCAGCCACAGTTTACGATAAGGTTCCACCTGCACACACATTGCGTATACGCCACGTTGTCCCTGCGTCTGTGCCAGGAGAACAGTTTGCTTTTGATGTAAAGAGGCACTCGAGGCAATTTTGCTGCTCTTATCCCAATCAACGTGCAATAATAGACCAAACACACACACTCACTCACACACACTCCCATCCATGGCCATTGTTACTCACTGCCTTTTGTTTTTGCCTTCCAGAACGACCATCAGACACATCAGCAACAGGGCCAACAACAGCAGCAGCAGCAGCAACAACTACAGCAGCAGCAGCAGCAACAGCAACAACAACCACGCCAGCAGCCCTCATCGCAGCAGCAGCAACAACAACAACGGGATGTCATGTCCGGCGACACGTTGTCCTCATTACCACAAGCCTCGTTCAACTACATCAACTCGATCGTTGGCAGCGGCGTCATTGGCATACCCTACGCCCTCCATCGGGCCGGCTTTGGCCTAGGCCTTGCTCTCCTCATCCTGGTCGCCTACATCACCGACTACTCGCTCATACTGATGGTGCGTAGGCAGTGGAGGGGGGAGGGCAGAACTCCCCCCCTCCGTTTAGGTTGGCGAGAAATTGAAAATGTTTTGCCGGACGTAAAAGCGGAAATTGGATGCGTGTCGAGCAAGCTTTAACCCTCTACAGGCCCAGAGGCCCACACAAATTATGATAAGCACTAGCAATAGTTGACGCTCTCAGCGCTTTTCTTAAGAGTAATTAGAGCTTATCAGCTAAATAGGCTTATGAGCAAGCACTCGGCTTAAAAAAGAGCCAAGCCGTTGATAAGGTTTTATAGAAGCTTAGAACAAATTGTTTAGAATATTATTTATGTTAGTTGTGCTTTATATATGAGCAGCAACTCTAACAGAATTTATAATCATGTTTCAAGTTTTATTTACAAGTTAGCTTGACTTTTATGTATAACAGCAAATATTTATGGAACTAGTAATCTTTATAGTAAAAAAAGAAGTAGTAAAAGACTTAAAAGGGCTGAGAAATTTCTAAATATTTGAAAGAATGATTTTATTTGTATTTATTACAGTTCCTATTTTATTTATTTACAATTTATATCTACTAAGTCATAAGCTATGGCAACAAATTCTATTTGTTGTTGATTTATTTAATAGATTTTGTTCCATTTTAATTTAAGGTTTTATTATATTTGTAACTAAATTTATTCCGATATTTTATAAGCTGGAACTTATTTGTATTTATTACTAATTTCAGTTTATTCATTGACAATATAAATCTTCTGAATTATAAGGCTTGATTAAAGATCCCTTCAGCTGGCTTATTGATAATGAAAATATTCAGGCCTGTTCCCATTTACGAATTCGATCATTCGATTTACTTTTTGAAAAAAATGGGGTTTCTAAATTCGATGTATTATTTTCAAGAAACGAAATTGTTTTTTGTACTTACACACGAAACTAATCTATTTCGAAATGGACCAAATATGAAGCTAATCGAAAACGATGTATTGAAATTTGGAACCCCATGTTTTTCAAAAAGTAAATCGAATGATCGAATTCGTAAATGAGAACAGGCCTGAATATGATTTTTATATAAGTTTTGTTTCAGTTCTACTCCAGGTTCATCATATTCCACTGTTTATGAATATATTTTCTTTTAAATGTTTTGTTATATTTCAAAGAGCCAGAGCTCTATAAGACTTAAGAATTTCTCTTTCAATTTTAATACTAAATATTTAAAGTATTTGATGCAATGTATAATGAACTTCTACATGGTTTATTTATTATTACTTCTACAATAATATCTACCATTAGCATGGGGTTATTTTATTTTAAATTTTTTTAATTTTTCTATATTCCTTGTAATTTATTCAGAATTTTAGCAGCCAGGCATCAGTCGCTTTTGTCGCCTTAGGGTTAATGGCATTTCATCAAACCAAAATGCACTTTCGCAGCAAAAAAAGAATTAATGCATTAGCATAATTAATGTGCGGTGATTCCACACACGCACACACACACACACACGCGCACATGTTAACCCCATGCTAAGCCTCATTTGATTTTGCAGGTTAGATGCGGTCACATCTGCGGCCGCTTCAGCTATCCGGGCATCATGGAGGCCGCGTATGGCAAATACGGCTACTATTTGCTCTCCCTGCTGCAGTTTATGTATCCCTTTCTGGGTGAGTGTGTGTGGCATAGTTTAAGGTTGTTCTGCTGACATTAATCGCAGAGTCCCATCAGCTGTTATACATAGTGCTATTCGTATGGCCATTCATTCTCTCAATTGATACGCATTTGCCACATTTTACAGCCATGATATCGTACAATGTTGTCGTGGGCGACACTTTGTCCAAAGTGCTGGTGCGCTTCTTCCCCTCCTGGGGCGACTCGATGGGCGCTGTTCGACTGGGCGTCGTGTTCTTTGTGACGGTGGGCGTGGTCGTCCCACTGTGCCTCTACAAGAACGTCTCCCGCTTGGCTCGCGCCAGCTTCGTGAGTCTGGCCTGCGTGGTCTTCATACTCTTTGCCGTTATCATCAAGCTCATGTCTGGAGATTATAAAGTGTGAGTATAGACTATATATACGAACATAGATGTCTAAGTTTTAGCACAGCTGGAAAACTTTTTACGCTCTGCCGCCCACAAGTTTTCTTTTTTGGCTAATAAGTCCCACAAAACTTCACACTTCACAGTTTGTGTAGGCTCCACTTGGCAAATTTCATTTGGGACATTAAATGCCTGCAAATTGGATTTGTTGCCGGTGCTAGAGGAAATGGTATTTCAACTTGAAAGTGTATCCTAAAAGTGGCACATAATTCAGCACAGTTTGCTCAACATTTTCCCATTTTGATAACTAAATGAATCACATACACACACACACACACACACACACATATAGAACGATAGTAGTCTGTGCAAATTGAGTTATATTTTATTGTGATAACTTTGAGCAAGTTTTCTAGTTTCAATTTAACATTGTAGAAAAATACTAGAAAAATATTTAACATTATGAGAACACTCTGCAAGTTGCCTAGAACAAAAGCTAGTTTTAAATTTTAATTTAAGAATATTAGAGAAATATCAGAGAGTATGTATGATTATTATAACTCGCCATAAGTTCGCTAAAACAAAAGTTGGTTTTTGATTTTAATTTAAAAGATTTAGACAAATATTTATAACATTATTGTTATGATAACTCTCCCAAAGTTTTCTGGAAGAAGAGCTAGTTTTGAATTTAATATTATAAATTATAGAGAAATATTTATATATGTATCTAATATTATGATAACTCTCAGTGAGTTGTCTAGAACAAAAGCGAGTTTTAAACTATAATTTTCTACAAATATATTCTCATGTATATTTAATACTTTAATAACTTCTCAAAGAGTGCTAGATCAAAAGCTTGCTTCTAAATTTAATATAAAAATTCTAGAGAAATTCTACTTGTGATTTCGCTAAAGGCAGATTGCCACTGTTTGAAGCTACACTCAATCCACTAATGTTTGTCTATATAAGCAGCTGCTTTCATCACATAAAAAATGCATTAAATGTTGCATTAGTATCTACAGCACATTCATCGATTTTACAACTGAAAACATGGCCCTGTTTCCATCATCTTAAGTAATATATGAGCAGCCTTTAATATGCCATAAAAGAAGCATAAATACTGACAACATTTACATAACTAAGAGCTGGCATATACACACCTCGATTGTCGCCATCAAAAGCTTAGGTAATTTATAAAAATTAGCAAAAAATAAAGAATGTATCTCTGCTCAAGTGGCGACGCTGTGTGTCTAATAAGGCGCACAGATTTATTTGCATTTTAATTACAATTTGTGCTCGCGGAGGAGGCAAACAAATTTATGAACAGACACAGACACAGACGCTCCTACAGCGGTGTGTTTTTTAACTGTGTTTTGGTTGAGTCTGAGTCCTGGTTGCTTTAGTGCTAAGTGGCGCTTTAGTGCCTTCAAATCTGTGGCAACTCGACTCAATGCTGCCCCCGCAGGCTGGCAGAGTGTAGCATGGAGGGAGACTGAGGGCAGATCATAAAATGTAGTGTGCTACTTGTTTGGCTTTTATGGCTTTTCATTAGTTTCTTTTTCGCCACGATAGAGGGACGATAGAGGGGAGTCTGGGGCACAGTCTGTTGCACCACTGTGGCAACTTTGTATGGGGCAGTCGTTAGCTGTGTTGCCAACCACAGAACCACAAGCAACGCAGTTGCAAGCTCTCCCTTGCCTTTTTTGTTGCTTATTTTTCATGGTCAACGAGTGTGGCTTGAGTACTCGTACTCACACCCGTATCTGACCCTTCTGGGCTGGGCATAAAATTTAAATAAATTTCCAATTTGCGTGGGGATTGTGTTGTCCTCTATCTGGCAGGCTTTCTTTATAATTTACACTGCTCAGAGAATCGCAGCGAAATGTTAATTTGGTGTTAACTTTATGTAATTTTTGCTGCCCACAAATTATGCTGATTCCCTTCCCCCCCTTCCTCGTCTTTCCCTGCAGCACGGATACCGCCGACTCGTGGCGCTTTGCCAACTCGGATCTAATACCCGCCACGGGCATCATGGTCTTCGGTGAGTACATTTGGGCTTAACAACCGCCTGATAGAGTCTAAGCCTGGGCTCAGCTCAACTGTGTGGAGCCTTTACTCTGTCTCAAGTCTCAAGGCTAAAGCATATTTATTCTGTTGCAGCTTTCATGTGCCATCACAATACTTTTCTCGTTTATCAATCGATGCGCGAGGCGACCCTGGAACGCTGGGAGAAGGTCACCCACATCTCAATTGGTTTTGCCTGGACTGTGGCCGCCCTCTTTGGCATTGCGGGCTACTCAACGTTCCGGGCCCTGTCCCAAGGTGAGCTAATTGACAATTTACACACTCCTCGGCTGTTTAATTGCATTCCTCACGGGGAAATGCACAATTTCCCCACAATGTTTACGAAGGACTACGGACTATATACAACGATGTTTATTTCTTCTTCTTTTTCTTAGGCGATTTGCTGGAGAACTATTGCTGGGATGATGACTTGATGAACTTCTCGCGTGTGCTCTTCTCCATATCCATACTGCTGACCTTTCCCATCGAGTGCTTCGTTTCACGTGAGGTAATTATGCTCTCGATTGTGGTATAAATATACCCTGTAATGTGTGGTGGTGAGCAGGAGTACTCAAATGCGAATGGATACATTTAAATATATGTACATAGATATGGCTATACATTTAGCACTCTACTTAAAGAAAGCATTATTCAAATGGCATATTTCAGTTGAAATTACTATTGGAAATGGTTGAAACTATTTGTCTATACTGAGCATGATTTTAGCAGAATTTTATTTGGTTTTAGAAACGGTGTGCTTTCAATAATATTTTAACAAACCTCTTACTCCAGCTATACATGTAACAATTAACACTATATTATTTATAGTGTATTCTTGGTCCCAGATACTATAGAACACTGTTCAAAATGGGTATATTAAGGGAAAACTTTTAGAAGATTTTTATTTTGCTGTCAGTGCTATCAGCAATTCCATTATCGAGGCAATACATATAACTCAAATTTTCATTGCATACTTTTGGGCTGCCAAGTAAATTGAACTTTTATATTAGTTGCGTATGGCAAGCGGAATTCAATTAGCAGCCCGAAAGTATGCAATGAAAATGCTGAGTTTGCATAGACAACTAAACTTTAAATGAAGTCGCACTCTATTTGATTTTAACTTCCATTTTACTTAGTATCTCTTAGTTGTTGCTACCCCTACAAACTATTCCGAACCTTGCCATACTTTTCGCCACAAGTTTAGCACTTTATTTGCCAGCTGCTTTGGTCATTGCTATTGGCCAAAACTTTTTGCCACATTTATTTGAGTCATGCCTGCCATTTGAGTTCTCCTTGTCGACCCCAGCCCTTCCTTGCCCCTATCTCAAAAATACTTTATTTATAGTTGATACTTTTTCGCTTTTATTTGTTGTCAGATTGTGCGCGCTTTGGTGCATCGTTTCGTGCTGAAGGAACCCATCAGCGAGTTTACCCAGGACAAGGATCCCAGCTTGGAGAAGGGCGCGGAAATCGATGAGTATTCGAAAGCCATTACCTTGGCAATTGTGTTCAGCGCCTTTATAATATCGCCCATGACCGACTGCCTGGGCTCAGTGTTGGAATTGAATGTGAGTTCATTTCGATTATAAACACACACACACACTGATACACACACACATTCGAAGCGTATGTATTCTCATGCAAATTTTGTAAACAACTAGGGTCTACTGGCAGCCATACCTTTGGCATACATACTGCCCGGACTGGCGTACATACAAATGGAACCGCATGCGCTCTTCAGCCGGGAGAAGCTGCCCGCCCTGGGTCTGGTTGTGTTCGGAGCACTGGTCACCATACTAGGCGCCGCGGTCCTACTGCCAGGTCTAATGGGCGACGATTGCCGTGCGGATGTTGTGATGAGCTACTGCCGGCAGGAGTTCCAGAATGCCACCGCACGGAATTGAAGCCAAGCGGAGTAGAGGGAGCAGGAGCAGGAGCCAAAAGTCATTAGTGTAGTCATAGGCATTGGCATTGGCCATTGGCCATATAAATTTGCATTATTACGAGAGTGTGTGTGTGGGGCATGATTGTGGGAATCTCTTTTTGTTTTCGCCATTATAATAATAATATTCTGGTTTTATTTGACTTGTGCACCTATTGCGAGGGAATAGCGTACCTGAGTATCTGAAATGTGTGTGTGAACCTGAGACTCAGTACAAAGAGGCAACAAATTGTAATACATAAACTATAAACATAAACTATATATGCACCTTACTCCTTTTGTTCTTCCCAAGAGCTGGCGAGTGGAGTGGAGCAAGTTCCTTCAACTTAGACGAGTCGATCGATGTAAGGCAATGTTTTTCGCATAGTTGTTATTGTAATTGAAATGAAACGTAGTTTTAGCGTAGTCTGAATCTAT
This sequence comes from Liodrosophila aerea, assembly GCA_035045005.1. Classification (NCBI taxonomy): domain Eukaryota; kingdom Metazoa; phylum Arthropoda; class Insecta; order Diptera; family Drosophilidae; genus Liodrosophila; species Liodrosophila aerea. The sequence goes on along the minus strand of JAWNNL010000849.1, from coordinate 310,501 downwards.
TTGGGCACCAATATACACACACACAACAACCACAACCAAACCACAACCAGATGCAGATCCAAGACAGACGGCATAATCAAAGTATTATATCAATTTGTAACTATCTATATAACTGTATAACTGTACACTAAATGGAACAGAGTTATCGAATCAAAAGCGATCTAAGCGTTTTATATATATGTATACAAGAAACCGTAGACAACAGCAACAACAACAACAACAACTGCTTCAGCTGCAACAGAATGTGACTAAGCTTTAACACTATATACAAGTACACACACACCACGAAATACTATATCTGACACGAGTACATTCATCGAATTATATTTACAACAACAACAGCAACAACAACAGTTTTAAGTTGTTCGACTAATGGCACTGATTATACTTTACGATACTATTTACGATTATGTATATATGGTTTTTGTATGTACCTCTTGAGTTGTTTAATGCACGCGTATTATGTAAATACATTTTTGTATTTGTGATTTTGATATGAGTAATATATACATAAACTTATATATATACCCAAACACAATTGCTCACTTCTTGCTGTGGTTATGGGGAACCAAGTGTGTCTTTTCTATCATTTCTACCGAACCCAGTTACAACTCTACCAACTCTACTCTCTACTCTAAGAGCTTACAACACAACAGCGACAACAGCAACAACAAACATATCATTGCTACTCAAACAATGGCCAAAAACAAAAACAAAAACAAATGAGAAACATTGAAGCAACACAGGATGTACCCAAGGGCTTTTCTATGATACTTTTTACAACAGACTCTGAATGCTTTACAACAACCGAAACAACAACAAGAGCACAGGCAAAATTCTTATACACAGACTTTGTATATACACTATACATACTGATACACTATATGCCATATACCACATACTATATATGTTATACTATATATGATGTCTATACAGCTATCTCAATGTCTCACTTGTTGTTCTATGGACAGAGGAGCGGGGCAGGGCAGGGCGGGGCAGCAGCCACGCAGACCAGTCGAATTTCTTGGTAACTAAGCAAATTGTTGATTTTAACATTAAACTATATACTATACTATATGTATGTGAAACCAACTATGTAGCATCCGTGTACCAGACAAAGCGCAGAGCGTAGTATATGTTGAATATATATTAAAATAGCGAGTAACTATATACGACTATATAGTATACACACACATATTCTTTACATGCAGTGAACGCAGGCTGAATTTCTTTTCCATAAAAATTCATCTAATTTAATGCCATAAAAAGTATACCAAAATATCGAAAGTAGGGAAATTTCTCAAAGATTTTCCTATATAAAAACAGTGTTATACGATTTATGTACTTGCATCTCAATCTTAGTATCAGCTGGCAACATTTCTGGCATTTTTATGATAACAAGCGCTGCTGCAACAACAGGCTGACAGGTAGAACAGAATTCTAGGCTTTCTATAATATTTTACAATTTTTCTTTTATAAAAGTTTGCCATATTTAAAGCCGTGATAACTCTTGAGTAGACTTTTAAGATTTCCATAAGTTTTTATAACATAAATTTTTATATAAATGACTCATAAAAAGACTTTTATGTTTTCTATAAATTTTTATAATATTTTCTAAATTAAAGTTTGCATTATTTAAAGCCGTAATAAATCTTAAATAGACTTGTTCTACGCTTTCTATCAATTTGTATAGTTATTTTAATATTTGTAACTGGCAAATACGAAGTCACATGACTAGCTGAAGGTCATGGCAGTCAATGGCAGTCCATAGTCTCAGTTTAAATGATTTAAAAGTTATGATTATGAAGTTAGCAATCATATTATTATTTATACAGCAATATCTTCCATTAAAATTCCCCTACTAACTCAACATTTCAGAATCTACGCTCCACATTAGATTGAGTTATGTTCTCTAGCTTGTTGAGTCGAATCTGAAACGTTTACTTAGATTAATTAATGATAAATAACTCATCTAGTACAACTATACTTTTCACTTTCATTTGCTTACTTTTTGTCTTAAAAGTATTGCCTATCAGTTAATTTGTTGTTCAGTTTATCTAGCCTCGCGTTCACTGCTGTTTATATGCATGACAAAACAGATTAATCAAATTTCACTCAATTTAGCATAAACATATGTATAAACATAATTCTAAATAAACAAAACCAAAATGTATTTTAGAAGTATGCAATAAAAAACCAAAGCAAAATTCCAACTGCGGTTTCAACAGCTTATCGGCTATCCGAAAATACTTTCCTAATACAAATATTATCTTTGGTCCGAGCAGCGACAGTCGCCCTATCAGCTGAAGAGTTCCCAGCGCATTCCCGAGCTCAGTTTGTGGTTAGGGAAAGATATGATTATGCTGGGTTATAGAGGGGTATATAAGGCGCTGTCTGCACTTGGAGCAGTCACACTTCTCCACTGGCTGTTGGACACTCTACACCCAATCCTATTCCCACTGCAAGTTCGCTGAATTCCACTAGCAAAGATGGCCGATAAGAACAATCTGCTGCTGCTGTTCGAGCACCCCACGGAGCCCGTCTTCATGGACAAGGGCAAGAAGGTGACGGTGTTCGATGTGCCCGACAACTACCTGACCGATCGCTATCGTCCCATCAGCAACGAGGTGCAGAGCCGTGTCGGCGAGAAGGTGGAGCAGCGAGTGCCAGTGCGTGAGATCTCCATACCGGATCTACGCATTCCCATGTCCCTGGGCCGTGAGGAGCAGTTCTCCCTCTTCATACCCAAGCATCGCCGCATTGCCGCTCGTCTCATCGACATCTTCATGAACATGCGCAGCGTGGATGACCTGCAGAGCGTGGCCGTCTATGCCAGGGATCGTGTGAACCCAGTCATGTTCAACTATGCGCTCTCCGTGGCGCTGCTCCATCGTCCCGACACCCAGGGGCTGGATCTGCCCTCGTTCGCGCAGACCTTCCCCGATCGCTTCGTCGACTCGCAGGTGTTCCGTGAGCTGCGCGAGGAGTCCTTTGTGGTGCAGCCGGGCTCCAGGATGCCCATAGTCATACCACGTGACTACACCGCCTCCGACCTGGAGCCAGAGCATCGCCTGTGGTACTTCCGTGAGGATCTGGGCATCAATCTCCATCACTGGCACTGGCATCTGGTCTACCCCTTCGAGGCTGCCGATCGCGCCATCGTCAACAAGGACCGTCGCGGTGAGCTCTTCTACTATATGCACGAACAGATCATGGCCCGCTACAACATGGAACGCTTCAGCAACAACTTGGCCCGCGTGCAGCCCTTCAACAACCTGCGCGAACCCATTGCCGAGGGCTACTTCCCCAAGATGGACTCCCTAGTGGCCAGTCGCGCCTGGCCGCCACGCTTCGACAACACACGCCTGGGCGATCTCAACCGGGAGCAGGATCAGATCAATGTGGAGGTCGCTGACATGGAGCGCTGGCGGGATCGCATCTATGAGGCCATACACCAGGGCTTCGTCATGGATGTGAGTGAGCATTGAAGTGTTGAGGATTCCCAATTACTAAAGACATATTCTACTTATTCTCTATAGGAACGTGGTCAACGCTTGATGCTGGATGAGGCCACTGGCATTGACACACTGGGCAACATACTCGAGTCCTCCATACTCTCACCCAATCGCACGCTGGTAAGTCGGAGTCTACATACTGAGTCGATCCCCACTCATCACTTTCCTTACAGTATGGAGATCTGCACAACTTTGGCCACGTCTTCATCTCGTATGCCCACGACACGAACAACAAGCATCTGGAATCCTTTGGCGTGATCGGAGACTCATCCACAGCCATGCGTGATCCCGCCTTCTACAGGTGGCACGCCTACATCGATCGCATCTTCCAGGAGCACAAGAGTCGTCTGCCCGCCTACACGGACACCCAGCTCAACTACTCGGGCATCTCGATCACAGGCGTCCAGGTGGACACCAACGGTGGACAGGCGAATGTGCTCTCCACCTTCTGGCAACAGTCGGACATGGATCTGTCGCGTGGCTTTGACTTCACCCCGCGTGGCAATGTCTTTGCCCGCTTCACCCACCTGACCCACTTGCCCTTCACCTACACCATCAATGTGAACAACGATGGCGGTGCTCAACGCTTTGGCTATGTGCGCATCTTCATTGCGCCCAAGAATGATGAGCGTGGTCAGCCCATGCTGCTGAGGGAACAGCGTCTGATGATGGTGGAGCTGGACAAGTTTGTGGTCTCCCTCAACCCAGGACCCAACACGCTGCGTCGTCGCTCCACCGAGTCCAGTGTGACCATACCATTCGAGCGCACCTTCCGCAATCTGGATGTCAATCGTCCAGCAGCTGGCACCGCCGAGGAGCTGGAGTTCAACTTCTGCGGCTGCGGCTGGCCCAATCACATGCTCATACCCAAGGGCCTGCCCGAGGGTCTGCGCTGCGATCTCTTTGTCATGGTGTCCAACTATGAGAACGACAGGGTGAGTTTGAGTGGAAGATTAGCCCCAGGTTGTAGTCTCTAACAATGCCTCTCTCCCTTCGCCAGATTGATCAGCAGCTGGTGGGCCGTTGCAGCGATGCTGCCAGCTATTGCGGTGTCAGGGATCGCCTCTATCCCGATCGCCAGTCCATGGGCTATCCCTTCGATCGCCTGCCACGCACCGGTGCCGATCGCCTGGTCAACTTCCTGACCCCCAACATGAGCATCGTTGACGTCAACATTCGCCACAACAACACCACAACCAATGCCCGCCAATAGATGGAGATGAAGGTGGAGGCGGAGACGAGTTGCCGACCTTGGCTTGATCACACTGCACATGAGAGACACTTAACCATAGATATAGATACAGATACAGATATAGAGCTACAGATACTTTTAGCAGGCACTTTATAGGCATTTTATATTGCAGCTTTATTGAGCTTTTAATAAACGCATCGCATCATGGCATTTAAAGAAAACAATACGCAAAATAGCACAAACTTTTGTACGGCACTTGGCCTTAGACGAGTTTCGCTCGCTCGCTCGCTTGATCATTGATTGCGCTTATCAGTGGCAGTGGCATGCGCGCTATTGATAGCCTACACTGCGAGAAAAGTGAGGCTACTTTGGCAAAGAGTTTCAGTGCTTAAAAAACTGATTTAACCTCTGAAGAAGCGTAACTGGTGATAACAGGTAAAGAGTCTAAGAATGCCTAGTTCTATGACTTCTGTTGAACTACAAGTACTTAAACTCTATAAAATTGGAATAAAATCTAATATATGGATGACAATTAAAGAGTGTAGGAACGTCTAGTTCTATGACTTCTGCTACATCAGCGACAAGTTATTACTATGATGATAACTAACATTAATTAGACCCATTTCATTCATTGTAGTCCCTGCTGAACCTAGACTTTTACTACTTGGACTACAAGGAAAGCTCAGTCTTCGTTGTGCCAAAGGGAAAATGCCGCTTTAAAATCAAAATTATTATTATTAAGTGTATCTATTTGGTGCATTGTACACCCTACTGTACCTATAGTTCATTCATCACTGAGAGACATATTGGAGTAGATGTATATACTACAAGATTAAGAGATATTAAGACCGCTTCTAGAACGCTGTAGAATATCAACGTAGAACTATATGATTATACCTACACGTTTATCATAGTATATACAATTCAAATTTGAATTTAAAATTGTACCTAGAGTTCATTCATAAGTGAGAGTCATATTGCAATAGACTGTAGTATGTTTGTAGTACAAGATTAAGAGCTATTACGACCGCTTCTAAGTGGAAAGTAGAGCTAGCCAAACTGTAGGATATCAACAGAGGTCTGAGTGAAGAAGGAATGAATGATTCTTCCTACTGCAAACACAATTCAATTTTCAGTTTCAAATTCAGTTAATAACATTTCAATTACATTAATATATGAACTAATCTATTTACTGCCCAAATTATGTTTAGCAAGCATAAAAGAATAATAAATGAGACTAAGCTTTAACTGGAGATATATGATACTAAATTTTTCACTATATATTCAATATAATTTAACAATTAATGTCAAGTATTGGCTTTTATAGTACACACTATCCAAACAGTTTTGTTTACACTCTAATATTCCTCTCAGTGTACGCTGCTCCCTACACCACCGTTGTCTCAGCTCATTTTCCCACTTCGCTCCCAATCCGATCGAGTGTTTATATTTGGCTGCTGCTGCTCCAAGTGGCTCAGTTGAAGACCAGACGCCGTCTAGAACAAAAGTGAACTTTGTTTTTGAAAAGGAAAAGTATCTCAAATCCATTTGGCAGATCTAAAGCAACGATGCGGACTGTGCTGCTGCTGATAGCGGCACTTGGCGTAAGCAAAACCCCCAAATAAATCTATATACTAAGACGCTTGACCCGAGTGTATACTTTCTGACCTCAGTGTGCGACTGCTGCCCGCTCCCGCTCCCTCTCCGCCTATGATAGGCAGGCGAAGGCATTCATTGATCTGTCGAGCGAGCGCTACTTCAAGCTGTACAATCAGATCGCCTCCGAGACGTACTCGGCCAACGATGAGGAGGACTTCGAGGCGCTCTTCTCGAAGCTGACGAATGTGAAGCGCATTGCGGATGAGCTGGTGGGCATCTCCCGAGAGGCGAGTGGCTACAATGTGAGCAGGGTGCAGAGTGCTGAGCTCAAGCTGGCCCTCCAGGAGCTGCGCACTGTGGGCGATCTGTTCGTGCTGGGCGAGGAGTACTTCTCCTCGGTGCAGATGAACCTCGCCTCGCTGCAGAAGATGTCCACGGACAAGGACATCGAACCCTACTTAGGTGGCGCCAAGATGCCCAACGAGGACGACAGTCCACTGGCCTACTACCCGGACATACAGAAGATCGTGCAGCGCAGCAGCGATGCGGATGAGCTGAAGTACTACTGGGAGACGTGGCGCGATAAGAACCAGATCTGGGCCTCTGTCAACTTCTACACCATTGTGCAGTCGTACCAGAAGGCGGCCAAGATACTGGAGATACCAGTGCATCAGCTGTGGTATCGCTACGACAGCCAGGAGATGCTGCAGCAGATGGAGCAGGCCATGACGGAGCTGAAGCCAGCCTATCAGCAGCTCCACGCCTTCGTCCGCCACGAGCTGCACAAGAAGTACGGCGCGGATGTGGTCAATGCCAATGGACCCATTCCGGATCACCTGTTCCAGCAGGTGATCGAGCAGGCCTGGGAGCAGGGCAGCATCATAGAGTCCTACTTTCCACGCCGGGATCTGCCGCAGTACGATGACTTCGTCAAGCATCTCAGTGCCAAGGCGCTGGTCAATGAGTCCGAGAGCTTCTACACCTCGCTGGGCTTTCAGCCACTCAGCGCAGAGTTCCACAAGAACCAGCTGAAGGAACCCAATGAGGAGCGTCCCGATGACGACTGTCGTCCCGCGCTCTTCGATCTGACGCCCCACGTCTACATGATGTACTGCGAGAAGGTGAGCTTCAGGAAACTCATGCAGTACCACGCCCACATGGCTCGCGTTTACTACGCCGAGCAGAAGAAGAGTCTTCCCTCCTACTACTTCAAGGCCTACAACCTGGAGTACCCAGTGGGCGAGGCCGTCACCCTCTCCGCCTCCTCGCCCACGCATCTGACCAACCGTGGACTGGCCAAGGGCGTGCGCTTCACAGAGCAATCGCTGCAGAATCGACTCTTCCGCATGGTGAGTGGAGCAGGAGTAGAATTGAACAGTTTTCCTAAGTCTACTTTCTTTATAGGGCATACACACTGTACTGAACATTCCGCTCTACTATGTGCACACCAAGGTCATGCACGATCTGCTCAATGGCACCGTGGACATGGACACCGTCAACAAGCACTACTGGCGCCTGCTGGAGCAGCACGCAGGCATCGAGCCGCCCACGGATCGCACAGAGGGCGCCATCGACTTTCCCTACAAGTTCTATGTGAACATTGAGCAGAACTATCAGACCAAGTAGGAGAAATAGCTTCTATTATATTTCATAATTTATTATCAACTATATTCTATAGAAAATTCATTTCGGAGGTGCTGGGCTATCAGTTCTATCGCTCGCTCTGCCAGCAGAGCAACCATCGTGGACAGCTGCATAACTGCGATTTCTTTGGCAACTTTGCAGTGGGCAACAGCCTCAAGTAAGTTTGTTATACAGTATTTTCTCTCTTCTACACAATCTTCAATCTGTCGCTAGAAACATGATGGCCTTGGGCTCCACCAAAACCTGGAAGGAGGTGCTGGGCAAGGTGCTGCCCAAGAATACGGGACTCAGCAGCTTGGCTCTGCTCGAGTACTATCAGCCCATTGTCGACTGGCTCAAGACACACAATCAGCAGACTAAGGTCAAAATTGGCTGGAATGCCACCAACAAAAGTGAGTAGAATACTTTCAATTCGTATTTTCATAACATAATATCGTATTTTTTCTATTACAGAAATTGTGTAAAATGTACTGCTACAATTTATAAATTACGCCATTTATTGCAGTTATAAAGCTATTACAAAGAAATGCATTTCAAATAAACGCGCCTTTATTAAAGCATTATACAACACTGTCGAGTTTGCAACTCCCTTTGTTTACGTTTTGCAGTGCGAACAATAACAAATTCCCTTGGGCTGAGACCGGCTTGCTCACATGTATGAGTTGCATGCGCTTTCCAACGAGCATCGAGCAACTGAGAGCGCGCTTCGAACCAACGCAACTTATTGCTCTCTTCAATTTCTTGGCGCGCAGTTTGGATATGTTTCGTGTGTGAACCAGCATGTGAACTGGCTGTTGCTGTCAGTCGTTGTCTCGCCTACTCTTACTGTCAAGTATGGCTTAGCTGCAGTGCGTAGATTGCGTGTGTGTAAGCGGGATGACTATAGGTAGCAAAAGTGTAGCGCCAAAGCGTTTCATTTGAAATTTGAATGTTTACATTAAAGAAAACTAAAATAAAAAGGTGAATTATAAAAGTAACGCATATAAATAAAGGGATAATTTAAAAAAATAAAGTAAATTATTAAAATTTAATATAAAAAGTTAAATTTCAATACCAGAAAAAATGAATATATAGAAAATAAAATATCAGAATAAGACCAAATTTACTAATAATTTAAATGAATTCCCACTGTAATTGAATACTTTAAAATATTACACATAAATAAAAGCGTATATTCAATAAGTATTACCAAAAATAGCAATTAAATATTTAAATTACAAAATATTTAAATGCCATGCTAAATTTAAATTACATTTACAACTTCACTTTAGCCAAGTTTAGCCTTGAAATAAAGCAATTTCATTGCTTACTCAATAAAGATTTGTTTAGTTGAGTCTGAAATTGAGTTTAGCAACAATTCGATTGTTTATTTTGTAGTTAGATTTACCAATAGCCCGTCAAGTCAGCCGAATAATCTCTGTTCCGGCCATTGGCAGCGCTGCTTTCGTTGCACTTTAGCTCTCTGGCTTTCCGTTCCCGTTTTGCAGTGGAAACCACACCAGTGACCAACGAACTGTAGGCGGGTGGGAGGTAGGAGAGGGAAGCACACACTCACACACACACACACACTCATAGCTGAAGAGTTGCTTAAGTGTCGCAATGTGTAGTCATAGCTGTTGCAGCAGCTGAAGCTCATCGAAGCGCACAACAACATCGCTTGATTGCATTCACATCCAGAGACAGACGCACTGCCTCCGCCGGTTGCAAACGCCTACAAGCGGGGCCAAAGACAACATGACATGCAACATTTCTGCAAGCTGCAAGGCATGTGGCATGCGGCATGGGGCATGTGGCATGTTGAGTCTCCGTTTGCTACCATATTCTCTTCAAGCCGGACTTGACTTCAAGCCACGCTTCACTTGCTCTGGCGAAAGGTCAGCCAAGCAGCCAGCAGCCAGCTGACGGTCATTAGCCAAGTCGAAGCTGCTGCCAGTTGGATGTGGAGCTGTGACGCAAGGTCGTCGCATTTACATGCCTGGCTGCAGCACAAGATTGCCAGCTGTGTTTCTATAGAGTATATTTGTGGCAGAGTCTTTCACTCGCTTGCTCTTGGTGGGCGTCTGTGGCAACTGCAGCGTGTTGCGTGCTGCCCCCACTGCAGTTGCCTGCTAATTGCACCAAATTGTTGTCAGAGTGCAACATGGAATGAATGGCCATGAAATTAAATCGTTTCCAGCAGCTGCAGACTGTGGTACAAACTTTGACATGGCACGGCAGTTGAGGCAAGCCGGGCACGCCTGCTTTACAGCCGGACGTAAACTTCAACTTGGGGCTGAGTGAAAGGCACCCACGCCAGCACCAACACAAAACATACACTGTGCAAAATTGTATGCAACAAATTGTAATTTGTATACAGCAAAAGCTCTAGCCTATATTTTGAGCAGTGTAGAGAGCTGTGTTCATCACAAATCTTACTTTAAATACATCACAAAAATATCTTGTTTAATTCACCCTTTATTTGTCGCAGTGTAGTTGGCTCGTATGCAAAAATCTGCGAGCGAAAACAAGTTAAATGAAATTAACATGCGGCTGTCAGCCAATTTGGTTGAACTTTTATTTAAATTGCCCCATGCCCCAGCAACAACAAAATGCATTAACATTAACCCAAAAACCAGCTAAATAAATTCATCTTAACTACGCATAGTCGCCCCCTCCCCGCTCTCTTTTTATGGCTGTTTTCTTTCTTTCATTTCGGTGCGAATTTTGTAGTTTTGTTTACATATTCAAGAGGCGCATTTTAAGCAAATATTATAGTAGGTTCCCAGTGGTTTCGCACAAGAGACCCGAACGAACAAAGCAAATGAAACGAGACGAGCTAAGTAAAGCACAAGCTGACAAATGACGGATTAACATATCTGCATATAGATGTGCCCAAAAGGTCGCATCTCTTTGTATAAAATAACTGAAATATTTGCACTTTTATAGGAATAATCAGGGGGTGAGGAGAAAGGTATTTGAAATTGATTTTACAGCTCTGATTGATGGCAAATTCCAGCTGGAAGTGCTCATAGATATGTGCTCCGCTGTGGTCCAGAGGTCGCAGTGGGAGATACTAAAAATGTGGGAATAAAATACGGATACGAAACTAAAAATTAAAATGTTAAAAGCACATAAAAATTACTACAATATTTGCCCTTTTATATGCATCATTAAAGAGGTAAAATGAAGTAGTGTAAAACTCTGAAAATACAGCTAAGATTGATCTCAAAATTCAGCAGGAAGTGCTTATAGACATATGCTCTCCCATGGGCCAAAGGTCGCTTTAAAAGATACTGAAAATGTGGGTGAAAAATATAACATTGAAATTACACAATAAACTCTTAAAAACCAATAAAATATCTACAATATTTGCACTAAAATATATGCATCATTAAAGAAGCAAAGAGAGTAATACAAATTACAGCTCTGATTGCTATAAAACTTTAGCTAGATTCGCAAATGGATATATGCTTTCAAAGGTCTCACATCTCTGTGTAAAATATGAAATAGAAATTACACTTTAAAATGGGAAAAACCCTTAAAAAAAAGTAACTGAAATATTTGCACTTTTAAATGCATCATTAAAGAGGTAAAAGGAAGTAGTATTAATCTATGATTGACATTAAAATTCAGCAGGAAGTGCTTATAGATATATGCTTTGCTGTTAAAAGATACTGAAAATGTGGGTGAAAAAGATAACATAGAAATTACACATTAAACTGTTGAAAACCAATAAAATATCTAAGATATTTGCTCTAAAATATATGCATCATTAAAGAGGCAAAGAGAGTAGTATATGTGGTTGAAGTTATAGCTCCAATTGCTATCAAACTTCAGCTGAAAGTTCTTATAGACATATGCTTTCAAAGGTCCCACATCTCTGTGTAAAATATGAAATAGAAATTACACTTTAAAATGGGAAAACCCTTAAAAAAATAACTGAAATATTTGCACTTTTATATGCATCATTAAGAGGCAAAGAGGCAGCCGTAGTCTATGCTGATTTGTAGTTGAAACTACAGCTCTGATTAGCATCAAACTCCAGCTGAGTTGGCGCATCAATCAGCAGCAGCAGCAGCAATCCAACTGACCCCAAGCAATTAAGAAATTATGTATATTATGACGCGGGCTGTGATGATGGCCAACAAAAAAGGCCATAAAAGAGCCAGCTCAAATGTGGGCATTATGTATACGCACTGTTGGGCGCTGACTGGCCCAAAATGTATGTATGTAGTAACTGCAGGCGCTGTGCTGTCTTTTTTTCTACTTAACCTTTCTTTCCGATGATTAGCAGCAACAATAAACAACAGCACAACAATGATATGGCATGAGCATAATTAACATTTATTGCATTTCATTTCTTTTGGGACGCTAAAGCTGTTGTTTGTCTTTCGGCTTTGTGGGCTCTGCCTTTTATGGCAGTCAGTCTCTCAGTCTCGCAGTCTTTGTGAGTCTTTCACACTTCTATTAAGCTGGGAAAGCGTTCTTTGCTTTGCCTCAAATGCAAATCATGGCATTTAGTTACACCCAGTCCCGTCCGTCCCCGTCTGTCCCCGTCTGTCCCCGTCTGAAGTCTGCTTCCTGCAAAACAAAAGACTGCATACACGAACGCGGCACAGCTTGCGGCGGCTGGCTGGCTTACATAAGCGCGTGCTTGCGCTTGCCTTAAATTGAGCTTTAACAAGGGGTCAGAGTGAGAGACGGAGGCGGCTGGAGGTTGGAGGATGGCCCGCTGTGTAGGTGGAGAAATTATGTTGACATCATCGCCAAAATATTGCCAAGAAGCCAAGCGGCAAGCCACTTCAGAAAAGCAACAGCAACAGCAAAAGAGGCAACAGCGAAATATCAAAATAAAATTAATTTTACTTTCATTTTCGGCAGCGTTCACTTTGCCTCGTTGTGGTTTAATGAGTATATACATACGTATGTCTGTCTGTCTGTATATACACTATATAACAAATCATCTTTGCTTTACCTTTTGGGTGTTAGTTACTCAATCTGATTGCATTTAGCTTGAGCTTGGGTTGAGCCCGTTTCATTACTGATTCGCCGATCAACAGGAAGTTTTCTACATTAAAAATCTCTCTCTTCTATTTGAGGCGAGTGTCTAACTGTCGAGGTGAATGGTTTGCAATGAGGAAATCTTTACAATATAATTCGCTCTTTAATCATAATAAAAAGAGAAACAGAGACAAATCTCTGGCAAAGGCAATTTGATTTGATTTGATTCGCCTAGTGCACAAAAGTGTTTTGTGTTTGTGCTTTGGAAATTGCCTTTTAATAGGCCACAACACAACTCTACACACAACTCAACACAACAAAATTTCCTGGCTTATTGCCATCAAATGCTGAAACAGTAGAAATCACAGTTACCAGCATTGCGAAAAGCGGGCCAATTTGAATGCCAATTTGCCATGGGGTTAGCGCTTGGCTTTGCTTATGAAATGCGCTTTGACTGTCAACTCCAACTGTCTCTCTGTCCGTCTGTCTGTCTGTGTGTTTATCGTAAGCGCATTTCTAGGTCAGAGCTAACGAATTGCTTAAATCAAATTCATTTGCAGCTTGTGCTTTAATTTTGACAATCAAATTAAGTCGACTCTCAAGTTGCAACTCTTTCAGCTCGAGCGGCAAGCATAACTGCAGTCAGACCATAAAGCTCATAACCAGAGACACCCTCAGTTACGCATGCCTCGTTGAATCTGTCTGGCTACATATTGTATAAACCATAGTTCCCCCTGCCAACATGACACATAAATGTCGCAGTTGTTACACACACAATTGTGTAATTAACCAAAGAGCGAGGCGAAAGAAAAACAGGAAAACAAAAAGCGACTTTAAAGACAAGAGGCATTAAAAAATCTAAAGGGCTTTCAGCTTTTCTTTCGCTTACTAAAACAAAATACACATTTCCATAAGCCAGCGACAGTTCGATTGTCTCGGGATCGTTTCAGCCTCTGGCATTTGGCAATCCAGAGATAGCGACAGCAAGCACGGAAAGCTACAGTCGGAGACCCTGTATCGAAAATCAGAAGTATACTTGAGCTGTTTAGGCAATAGGCGAACCTCACACGAAAAAGAATCAAGTCTCTAGCTCTTATAGTTGGCGAGATCTAGGTGTTTCTACATACAGATGGACAGACAGACAGACAGCCCTATATTCACTCGGCTTGCCACACAATCTGTATACACCCTTTTTTACGTCTCTTCAGTACAGGCTCTTAAAACTGGTTGACACCTTTTGGCTCTGCTCAGCGCCGAAATTGATTTATGACAGCCCCACTGCTAGCTGTCATATGCGCTGCCATACATCACGATTTATTTTCTTTATTTCTTTGGACAACACATTTATAGTTCACTTCGCTGTTGTTGTTCCCCTTGTTGTTCCTCTGTTACAAAAAGTCCACTAATTGCCTGTGGGACGCAAGTTTCTTGGCTGCTTTGGCCTGTGGCACGCGCCTGCCTTGTTGACAAGGCAAACGTAACGTACACTGCACGAAATACTGTGTTACAGTATTACAATAATAAACGTACGCAACGTACACTGCTCAAAATACTAATGTACTGAGATTACAATGATAAAGTCGTAGTAGAATTATATTCATTTGCCAAATGGAGTTTTTAGTATCAGATGACTAATAAAATGTAGCTTCAATTTGGTAATAGATAAAGCTCAGTATATTCTGATAAATATGATATCTGTTGTATGATTTCTGGACACTGCAGAGTATAAACAAATTTCTGTATAATATAATAATAACATTTAAACAAAAGCAGGCGAAGTCGTAGTAGAATTATATTCATTTGCCAAATGGAGTTCTCATTATCAGATGACAAATAAAATGTAGCTTCAATTTGGTAATAGATAAAGCTCAGTATATTCTGATAAATATGATATCTGTTGTATGATTTCTGGACACTGCAGAGTATAAACAAATTTCTGTACAATATAATAATAACATTTAAACAAAAGCAGGCGAATTGTACCCTTTACATCATTATACCTATGTATTTGCCATTAGCCTAAAGCAATCATTAGAAAATTGGTGAGATTAAATTTAACCGAAAGACAGACCTAAGGGAGAGGGAAGGTTCCACATAACCACAATATTTTTTGAGTGTTACTAGATTAATAGATTAGTCGTTCCATGCAGCCTGTGGTTTCCCAGGTATCAGTGCCTAAGGAGACACAGTAACACATTAAGTTATTGCAAAATAATTATATTCAAAATAATTGCCATTTAGCAAGACTAATTGCTATTCACAGTTTCACTTCTATTTTTAGCCGCTTTACATAAATAAATATATTAATAGTAATTGCCTAATTCATCTGCTAATATGTGACTCAAATTTGCAATATCGTATTAATATTTCTCGCAGTGCTGCCTGCCAATGTCCATTAACAGGGCCTTGTGGAAAGTTTTCAGTGTCCTCGGCTTACATATGGCTCTGTATAAACTCATTTACATATGTATACACACACACACTCACACAGAGACAACCGCTATGCACATCCGGCGTTGTTTTGCGACAGTTTTAGTTGTTTGTCGCTTATTTTGCCCGCTTCATAATTAATAAATTAATTAAAGACAATTTGTGTAGCGTTGCTAATCGAATTAGAGCCTGAGCCTATTGTCAGCTACAATACATATAGGTGTGTGTGTGTGCGTGTGTGTGGTGCTAATCGAATTGCAGCGCACAAAACAAACGACTTAAGGCACAAACTCAAACAGCAGAATCTTGCGAATTCTGCTGTAAGAACGGGGGCGCTAAATGGCATCACGAGCTGGGGATTTCTGTGGACTCGAGACGAGTGTAAACAACAACTACTACAGCAACAACAACTGCCACAACAACAGGCACAACAACAATGATAAAGCGCATCTTCGGGGCAGCTGCAGTTTGCGCTTTTTTGCTGCTGCTTTGCGGCTTGGTTTTAGCTTACAGGCCCGGTAGTTCATTATATCACCTCTGGGTGAAAGTGATGATGGCATTCGCACACACACACACACACTCGCACATACACATGCATAAATGAAGCATGTGCGAACATTTTCCTGCCTCATCATTTGGGCAGAGCGACTAGCTGCTAGTCAGGGTGCAGCTGCGTCATCCAGCCAAATGTATGCTAATCTCAGCCAACAGTTGTGTGTGTGCGAGTGTGCGAGTGTGTGTGTAAATATTTGTGTTGCCATTTTTTCAATTATTGATTTGTATTTGCCTTTGACGTCGCAGTGCAAAACTTCCTCATTGTTGCACTCGCATTTGTTATGCAGTCAGGGAGAGAGGGGGGAGAGTGGAGTCAGAGCGACATCATTTAAAGCTTTTTGCCATTTGGCTATTTGGTTTCTTTGTTGGGGCCAGTGAAATCGTTCAATGCGACTGCGAATTCGAATGCGAAATGTCAGTCAAATGATTATGAATATTCATATAATTTATGCATAAACAAGCCGAGAGCAATTGCTACTCGAGTTTGCGGTTAACTCTGGGGCAAACTCTTGCCTGAGTGTTTGTTGTATGCAAATACATGCCACAGGGGTCACACACACACACACACTCGCACACACAACACTTTCCAACACATCCGCCAGCAGCACCCGCGCCAATGCCAATGCCCAGTCCCCAGTCCCAGATACCACACAGAGATACATTTGCAGCTGCGTCTACAGTCAGAGTTGTTGCTCCTTTCACTTTCAATTCGCCGCTGTGCGAAATGAGAGCAAAACGGACTTTTCGCTACCCAACAACAACAACGAGAGTAACAACACCTCAGCCTAACAGCAATCAAAAATAGAAGAAATCGTTACAGCTGATGATTCATCCAAGAGTTGAAGGCAGAGCGGATGCTGAGGCTGTTGTGGCCACTCGTCACGACTTCGAATTCGACTTTAACTTTGTTTTCGTCTTCTTTCTTTCTTTTTGATTTTCCAAAGGCCATAGATACCCGTTAATGTGTGTGTGCGAGTGTGTGCTTTGTTTTTTGTCAACTTGACTCTTTTTTGGGAGTTTCCCTCGGCCCGTTGACTGTTGAGATCAAGGCTCCAACTGCGCCTAGCCTTGACGTTGAATCGTCGAGCATTCAGCACAAGTTCGTTGCCTAAGTCTTTCGTCTGCCGTGGTCAACATTGAACGCTCAAGTGATTCCGCTCAAAGCTGAACTATTGTCGCCAAGACTAACCAAAGTGTCAATTGCTTGCTAATCATTCTGCAGCCCACAGTTGAGGGTCAAATGGCACAACATTTTGAACAGTGTAACTCTGTTTGGTTTATATTGGTCTATGCTTACGTTCACCCTTGTGCTAATAACTTGTTAATGCTATCATGCAACCACTCGCATTAGGCCCTTGTTTATGTTGGGCTCTTCATCTGTCGTTAAAGCCGTGTTTACAATTCAATTTACCTCAACTGCAATTAGCTGTCAAAGTCGTGACACAGACATGCCACAGTCTGTCAAAAGGTATTAACTACACTCAGTCGCAATTATTCTGTTTTTATGCTCCTCTTTCGTTCAAGCCTAATATGTTTAATTGGCGCCTGTCACGCCTCGACAGTTGTTGGTCTATGACACTGACACAAAGCTCTGGTCAGTTCGTCTACTCGGTACTCGGTGCTTACTATTGACCATGGCGTCCAATGATGCCTTACGACTTCTTCACATAATGCCAGCTTACGAAACGTGCGCCTCTCTTTAGCTGCAGGGGTGCGTGGCGCCTCCCCTCCCCCCCTTCTTAATTGTGGGCGGGCACTGTGGTAAGGGCGCCGGCGGTCTCCCTGTCTGTCTGGCCGGCATTAAGCAATAATTGTTAGTAGTAAGTATTTGTACAATGCGCTGGCTGTTACTGCCTTTTAATGCACACACTCACACACATACACAGACTTACACTCATCATCATTGTGGTCCCCTTTCATATCTTTTACGCTGCTGCCTTGTGCAGTTTATTGTTGCCTCATCGCCAACGCAGCAGCAACGGCAGCTGCAGCAGCAGCAGCTGTTTTTCCATGCTTTGCTTTGCTTTGGCGCAGAAACAGCCAAAAAAGTAAAACAAGAAAATGAATAGTTGAAAATGAGCGACTACAAAAATACCCAGTAGATGGGGGCATAATATTCGTTATCTTACTAATGTCAATGTCAATATTAATCAATAGCTCACTATAGTAAGTCAATATAAACAGGTTCCCTAAGTTATATGTCTGAAAGAGTGTACACTCAGTTAAGTGAACAATCATACAGCGTGAATAATAATTAAATGGATATATAAAACCATAGTCATATACCTAAACTGTAGCTCCAAATGGAATTCATCCAAATATGAAATAAATGGAAAATAAATAGAAAATAAATAATGTTAAAATATTCAATAAAAAATATATAAATAATTGATCAAAAAAAAATAATAAATCTGTTTTAATATTCCTGACTTCTAAAAACCAATAAAAACTTGTTGATATTTTGATCCTTATAACAGCATAGTAGAGTATCGAATGTAACTCTCAGAATAAGGTAAAGTAGTATCTAAATATTTATTTAACAGAATAAACTCTCCAGATCGAATACTACCTTATCATCACTGGTATACTTGGGTTCACTTGAGGTAAACACAATTTTGGCAATTGTGAATATAAAAGCTTATGAAAAAGGGGAATAAAATAAGAAGTGACATTCTTAATATAGAAGCCTAACTAATTGCCTAGCAATGAATAAACGATAATTAAATAACCAATAAATAAATGTGCTAAATAATATAGCACACTACCACTGCCACTAGTACTTCACTACTACTACTACTAATGCTACACCTAATACTACAACTACTACCACTTATACCTATAATATACTCTACTATTACTTCTGCTACTACTACTACTACTACTACTTATACTAATGCTACTACTAGTACCACTTATACTTATAATATACTCTTCTACTACTTCTGCTGCTACTACTACTATTACTTCTACTAGAACTACTACTAATACTACTACTATTACCACTACTAATACTACAACTATTACTACTAAAATGACAGTTTAGATTCCAGTACACAATTCTCTGATTAATGGTAATAAAAATATTCATATTATATGTTGAAATTTACTATTAAACGTTAGCACATAACACCCACTGTACTCTGTGCGAGCTCCGTGTTACAGGGCATAAAAAGCGCACCACCGAGTAGGAAGAGACAGCGACAGTCAACCGACTGCGCAGTCGCAGTCGCCGCATGAAAAAAGTTTGACTGCGCAGTCGCCAGCAGCGGGAGCAGCGCAGCCTCGCTTAGCTATAGCCGCTGCGCTTGCGTTCAGACTTCTTTGAGACTCTGCTCAAGAAGGTCGTGTGTGCGCTCGCAGTACAAAAGCTCAAAGCTCAAGCTTAGCAAAGCTCTCTCGTGACAACGCTTTCGTATCGTAGTATCGCATAACGCAACGCAACGCAACGTGTGTGCTGGTTTTTCGCCTCGTAATTGTAAGTGTTTGTCCCAGTGTGCAAGGATCTTTTCGACGATAATAAAAGCAAGAGAAAAGGCAAAATCGAGTTGGGAATTATATGAATCGATGCAAATTGATAGGAATAACAATTGCTACAATCGAGTGTGTTTACCAACGTCGGAGTGAGAGAGTGTGGAGTGTGCAGTGTGCTACGATTTGCAATTGGATTGGATTGTAGCTGCTGCTGCTGCTGTTGCAATTTCGTTTTCATTGCGGCAACTGCAGTCGCCTGACAGTGAAAGTGATTTGATTTTGCAATTGGACTCTGGCGCTCGCTGCTGCTGTAGTCTCTCGATTTGATCTGCCTGGCATTATTATTATTATTATAAGATAAACTATTTATTAAAAAGTTTTATGCCCCAACTGCAACGGCAAGCCAAGCCAATCGAAGTGCAAATCTAGCAAATAAAACGCAATCAAATTAAATGAAAATATAACACAAATGCCAGCGGCAATTCAATCAACTATTTGCTACAGATTTCAAGTGCTTTCTAACCACTGTGCTTCCCCTACTTATATGCACACCAAGCGCACCATAAAACTTTTGGATTATCACTGCTGAAAGCACAACTTTTGGGTAAGTTGCATTGGGCCTATTGAGTCTGTCTGTCATTCTGCCTGTTCGCATTCATCTCGAGCGTTTCACATTCAATCAACATTTATTAGCAACAGCGATTAAATCATTTAAATTGCAACAGCGCACGAACCGCAAAGTGGAGACGCAGATAAACATGAAATGAAAATGAAAATGAAAACTGTAAACTCAAGACTCGCACTCAAAGCTCAAAACTAAAGCGTTGTTATCTAATAGATCTTGCAACAAACACTCATAGATACATTATGCATGTAACGCATGAACATGGCGCGTTGTCTTGCCACATGTTGAAAGCAGGCGAGAAACTGGCCAAGTCGGTTAACACACACAGAGATTAGTTAGACGAAAACTAATTTCTGTTATTTTTTAAGATCATTCCAGGAAACTGAAACTACTCGAGTGAGTGGGTTGGCTTTCTGGTTTATCTTATGCAACGCCCCAAACACCTGCGTTTATTCTGTTTCAATAAATCGCCACTCGTTACGTGCTTGACAAGTCGTTATCACACACTCACACACACTCACACACTCTGCTGGCCATTTGCCCCCAATCATAACTGTCCGAATGGAGTCAAACAACTCCTCGTTTGTCCGAAATTTTATTGAATCAATTATGATATTTCGACAGCACAGCGAGTCGTTAATTATTATATAATAAACATTTGCAACAAACACAGGCGTTGAATAATAAATAAACCGAAAGAGACCATGTCAAGTCGCCTATAAAATAAAAATAAACGAAACTGCAAAATAAAACAAAACAAACAGGAAAACATAAATAAAAGTGCGTCGAAAGAGAGAAGGGCAGCTGCAGACGAACAGACGAACAGACACAAAAACTTAACCCAAATTCGCTTCAACCACAAGACTCGACGGCCCAAAAAACCGACTACAACAACAATTATTTGGCAACGTTTTTATAGCTGTGACTATACAATACTCGTTATACATATATACACACACAGTATATAGCCATATACCTATATATGACGTGAACTTCATTATCTGCTAAACGTCGACGCCGACGCCAACGCCAACTTTTAGCTGCTTCTTCTTTTTTGGTAACATCTTTCTTTTATTTCTTTTCTTTCTTTTTGTTTTCCTCAAGTGGTTTTATTTTATTTTTTTATTTAGGGCTTTTGCTTATTGCATAAGCGGAGAAACTCGTATTACTCTGCATGCTCTTTAGAGCATGTTATATAGGTATACACACAAGTATACATATACTATATGTAGCAGCTGCCGCTGCGTTACGAAAGACTTTAGGCACAAACTTGAGAACTTTCTTTGTCCAGGTGATAATAATTACCTCATTAGCAGCAGCAGCTGGGGAATACCCTGCACTAAGTGGAGCACAGTGGGCATACTACAGCTATTTCTGTTGAATTTGTATAGAGTGAATATGCCTATTGATGTGCTCTATGAATACTTTTGTTTTTAGGAGATCTTTTAGTTTAAAATTCGGCAAATATAGGTGGAATATTTTAGGTAGTAACAACTGTATATGACATTACTATTTACTAATATTATTATTTGATATGAAGTGAGTTGTATAATGACCTGTAAGATCCCTTGTACTGTCTTCTATACTCAAAATTCATTCATTAATCCCATGTATGTAGATGAGACTAATGCCAACTATATCTTCCTCACAAAAGAAGTGAATTCTGTCTGCACTTGATGCTAGTACGAGTATACACCATACAAATACTACACTTTAGTTTAATTAGATAGAGTCAAGACCTTTGATTGTACTCTATGTATTCCTCTGAATTTCAGCTACATTTAAATTTGAATTTAATCACACTTATAGCTTCTAGTCTGCTCTCTCTCTCTCTACTCTATGCTAGCCTTTAGCTACTGTTTAAGCATACATTTCCCCCTCTTAGCATACCGTTTAAACTGTGGCATATCTTAGCCATATTTCAGCTTTAAATTATGGCACACTTTTGCCCATAAATATTTCAATTAAACCCATTTCTTATAGGGTATTAATGCAGCTCCATAATGGCTGCCTTTTGTATGGCAGCACAAAATCCGGTTGGGGTTTTTTTACTGGGGCCCAAGACCCTTTTGAACATATAGTATCATCTGGCAATAAACCCAAATTTTCATGATTGTTTTCATTGTTGGCGAGAAACAAGTTCCGCCAAATTGTGACCATGGCCATGGATTTCTTAGCCCAGCTGCTCGGTCTGTCTCGATGTCTGTTGTCTGTTTGTTTGTCTGTCTCTCGGTCTGTTTATTTGTTTGTTGCTCTCTTATTTCTCCCTCTTTCGGTCAGTCTTTCTTTCTTTCTTTCCTTTCGACTCGTTTTAATGGTTTATGTAAATACACATTTGATTGGCGCCTGGCGTACAGTTCGTGAGTGCGTCCGGACTGACTTATGTAAAGCCATCGAAAGCAATGTTAATGCGTAGACTCGCACTTTTGGCAGACGCAATCGATTATGCATACATTTTGGCCCTGCTAATTGAGCAGCGGCTACTGTGTGAGTTGCTAATCAGTTCAGACTCCAGTCTATCTATAACTATCTGTCGTGCAGTTTTGAGCAGCTTTTTGCGGTTACTGACCAGTGGAGAAGCTACAGAGAGTGTAGCCTCTCTCTTCCTGCCATTTGCACGACTCATTAGCTGCGATTTTATTATTATAAAACTGTGTGCTATAAAATGTTTTATGGCGCTTATCTAATGCCGTGTTGCAAGCGAATCAGCTGCAGTGTTGCACACTCTTTGGCTTTAATAATCGCATTGCTCATACGCCCAGTGGCGCCAATTACATAAGCATTATCGATATACAACTTGTGTCTCTCATTTGCATGCAATCTACCCAGTTGTTGTAACTGCCAATAGTAGTAGTTGTTGCTGTCGCTTCTTAACACTTTTTCAGCTGCCGGTGTTGACTTCACACATTCGTAACAATTGCGCAGCAGACGCGTGTATTGAATATTAATTAACGCTCCTCCTCTCTCCCTTCCCCTTCGTATAGCTATTGATTATGTGTCGAAGCGTGCGATGTGGCAACAACAGAGCACAGAGTGTGGCCGCAGCCCAAATTGCTCTTACCACGGCACTTACCTTACCCAATACTTAGCGTGGCTTTCCATTGCGTTAGGCTTAGGTGTATTAGTGTGTGTGTGTGTGTGTGTGTGTGTGTGTGTTTACTTTTGGCCTGGCTAAATGTGCCAATGGCATGACATCAATTTCCATGCAATGCGCGCCTTTGTGTTTAGAGTTCAGACCGCTGCAGCTGCTGACCCACTTGAGTGGCTTAACTACATGGGTGTGTGTGTGTGTGTGTGTGTGTGTGTGTGTAAGTCTCTCACTCTGTGCACCTCTCAGTTGACCTTTCTTGCATTTAACATGCCAAAACAAACAAACAAATAAATAATTGCACTTGGCCAATTGCTGGCAATTCCAATAATTGCCGGAATACACTGCGCGAAATTGCAGCAGAAATTTAATTTAGCTACTAAAATAGGCAGCAATTTATTTCAAATTGTGTAGCTTGAACTTCGCTCTTTTTTATCTATAGCAAATAAATTGCTTTAGCCAGGGGTCACGATTCGTTTGAGCTCTTTTTAGGAGCCTGCAGCTGTTTCCAACTCAAGTTATTAAATAGACTTCAAGAGGTTTTTAATGTCTTTTACCATTTATGAAAATACTTTAAATAAATACTTTCTTTAGTACTTAATAAATAATTTTTTAAATTTTTATATTAGTTTTAAATTTATGAAAAGGCTTTTAATATTTTCGTTTTATATTTAATCAAAAATTAATAATTTACTTGAAAATTTTAAATATTTTTAAACTGTCTTGAATATTTATATAAACATTCACAAAAATAATAAAAAATACTTGAAATATTTTTCTTTTATATGTAATTAATTAAAATTTTTGAAAACACTTTAAATAAATACTTTATTTAGTATTCAATAGATAATTTTATACATTTGATAATTAGTTTCAAATTTATGAAAAGACTTTTAATATTCAATTAAAAATTTAAAACTTTTTAAACAATTTCCTTTTTGATTTATGTGGTACTTTTATACATATTTAAACTCTCTGTTATTTACTTCAAAATTTATACATTTATATATATTTCTTTTTACATTTAATTGAAAATTTGAAACACTTTTAAACTGTCTTTAATATTTATATAAAACTTCACAGTAATAATAAAAATTACTTGAAACATTTTTCTTTTATTTCAAATTAATATGAACTGTCTTTACATCTATTACAAAATTTATATAAATTTTCCTCTCATATTTACGCCTTTAATTGTAGTCTCTTTTATTTTTCTTTATTTATTTCATTTACTTCATTTACTTCAGCTGACTTTTGCCTAATCAGCACTTATGGCAGTTTTATTTTCAAGATTTATGGTTTTTTCTTTTCTATAATTTATTTTCATGCACTCTGTTGTAATTTAAGCAATTTGACTCTTTGCTCGAAAGCTGGAAATGAACATGAAAATGGAAATAAAAATGCAGTCGCACAATTTTCCATAGACTGACATTTATTTATGCAGCAATGGCAACCACAATGGCTGCCAAAAAGTTGTCTTGTCGTTATTTCGTTATCTTTATTGCGCAGTTGTTGTTGCTGCTGCTGCTGTTGTTGCTGCTGCTGTTGTTGCCTGCCATCATTTTGTGATTTCTGTGCATTAGGCATTGTCTTTTCACTGTTTTATGTTAAATTTGCTGCTTGCATTATGCGTAGAGCGGAGAGTTGAACAACCCGACCCACAACGCACACACACGCACTTACACACGCAGGCACAGCTGTTGCTGTCATACGCTGCGTATACGCAATGTTGCGCATCCGCATCGTCAGCTGCTGTGGCTGCTGCAGCGCATTTAAAATGCATTTATCTCAATTACGAAAAAAAAAGTAGCTAAAATTGCTTGTTTACAGCGTATAAACGAAACGTAGCGAACGAATTGAACGACGCATTGTTTGCAGCAGCAGCAGCAGCAGCAACTGGCAGCAACTTTCACTAGGCCGAATGCGCAGCGCCAAAAAGTAAAGCAAAGTGCATATGCAGCTAAACGAGCAGCGCAAAGTAAGGGCCACAACAATTGTTAATTAAAACAAATAAACTGACACTAAAAAAGGAAAATAAAATCCGAAATAAAACCAAAAGTGAGCAAAATAAAAAATGAATGTGAATTATGCGTGTGCAGAAGCAGCAGAAGAGCAGCCAAAGCGAGGCGAGAAAATGAAATGAAATGGAATAAAAGAAAGAGGCGAAAGGCAAGCTGCACACACACACACACACGCACACACACACGCACACACACACACACTCTTTCTTTCTGCCACTCTCCCCCCTCTCAATCCAAAGAGGTAAAGCCAGTTTCCGGCGTCCTTCACAAGGCCGTTGCAATAATTGATGCTACAGCTGCTGCTCGAGAGCTCTTAATGTTAATGTTAATGACGATGAAGTTTACAATGAAGTGAACGATCATCGAGTTGTATATAAGCCACGCAGTTTATATAATCTTCTTTCTCCTTTAGCAGAGTTTTATACACATTTCTTATATACATTTATTTTGCATATGCATTTCGAACATTGTCAACTCTACTCGATTGCATCACACACGTAATTTATTCGCACACATCACTAGGCGCGCGTGTGTGTGTGTGTGTGTGTGAGTGTGTGTGTGTGCCTGTCAATCGGGAAAACTCAACTTAATGAAACTTCAGTTTCGAGCTACTAAATATTTTGCGAGTTGCGAAACCAGTTAGGGCGCCATTTCGGTCACAGTTTTTCAGATTTCATAACCAAAAGTAAATAAAGAAAAAATGGAAATAGAAATAACAACAACAACAACAAACATCTATTGGTTTCGCCAAATGTGTTAACCATTATGCAAAACGTCGGTTCATCTCTCCCTCTGTGAGGAAGTAAACTTGGATGTCTGCTCACGTTTATCCACAAACACTTCCTGGTCATGTGACCCCTCACCCTCTGTCCACTCCCCCCCAGTCCATGTCTGCTATTGACTCCTTTGCCTCTGCCCCTGCCAAATCAAGTTCAAAATGTCAAGTTTGCTCAGAGGAAGCTCTAGCTGCAACCACAACAACAGCTTCGGCCTCTCCAGCTGCCCGCATGGTGCTTGAACTCGAAATGAAAGTGAAAACACTGCTGGCAGCGACGCCAACGTTAACGCCGACGCCGACGCGACGCCTGCAACGCAGCTGAGCGCAAAAAAAATGTTGCCAACTCTTACTTTCAAAGCTGTTGTTGTTGTTGTTGCTGTTGAGATTGCTGCTGTTGCTGCTTCGTTGACCACAGCAACAACAGCAGCACAGAACGCTGCCGAGTCGACTAGCAGTTGCTCTAACTAGTATAGATACAAGTTGTAATATTTGCTTATTAGTGGAGTCAGAGCTTTGGCTTCGAATTCGTTGTTTATTAGTATTATGTTTGCATATTGCATTTTAAATATATACAATGTCGTACATAAATAAACCAATGAATAGATTAATCCAGCCAAGTCTATATTCCATTTAGTTTAATGTCACTTTTAGTTGTAGTAGATATAAAATAGTTAAATACTGCGTAGATTCGAATCTCCTTCGAGTTTCCTTCAAGAGGTAGAAGGTCTTTTCGAACGATAGCTATCACTCTTGGCCGCTAAGGAAAGTAACCGTCTGGGCTCAGCTCTCTAAATATTTACTACATTTAGTTTATACCAAATCTAAGCCTAGCACAATTAACCTTCATATATACATATGATATCTTATATAGTAGACTTATTGAGGAGTATGTTTAAATTGCATAAATTAAGTCAACTCTTGCTTTCTTTCTTCTTACATCAACATCATATTTAGAAGAAATAAGACTTGCATTGAATATATAGATTTCGAATTATCCATGTACTATGAATATATCACATCATCGTCTTCATCTTTCATCATTTCTATTGCATCTGCATAAATCGTTTTGGTACTTTGAAGTTCTTATTCTTATCTAGTAGTAAGTTATTTACAATCTTACATAAATAATGAATGATCATATGGTATACTTTTACAAAGTTCAGAGTTCGATATACCAATTCAAAATGTCTAGCTTCTGTGCGCCAAATCCCTAAATTAGTTTAGTTTTATTTGAATTTACATCTAATTTAGATTATTCACTAAATAATTGTACAACATTTAACAGAAGTATAGTATTGAGTGATTGATCAGATATAGTATATTCATTCAAGATGCCTGGATTCTGTTAACCCAACCTAACTTAGTGGTTGGTTCAGTGTTAGTGGCTGTTCAATTATAACTAGTTCTAGTTCTTCTGGTTCGTGTGGTAATATCATTATTACCTCCCCACTTATCTCTTCATTCTTATTTAAACATTTACCTATTCTTGATTATAGTATAACGAGGCTAACTCATCATTCCATTTACTTATTCTTGTATGCAGTAAATTATAAAAAGTACTCACAAATTCTCCTCCACTCTGTGGCTGTATGACGATTTTCATAGTCGTCATTCATTTCCTTCCACAACTGCAAATAAACATGAAAAAAAAAACGCATAGAAATGAGGCAAATGCAAAGACAACAATAATAAAAAATAGATACGAGTGCTCGTATATATAAATAAAAGCAAATGCGAAATGCGAGATGCTTGCCGCTTTCCAGTGGCCACAGCGACTTTTATATTATTAAATTTTAACTGGTTTTAGCCAAAAGTCAGCTGCTGCTGCCGTTGCAGCGGTTTGTGACCGAGGAAACACTGCATGTTGCAGCAGTGGCAGGCAGCAACAGTTGCTGCTGCAGGCTTAAATCGGTAATTTGCAATTAATTTGTTGCCGCTTTAATGTGCATTTAATGCGCAAATCGTTGATTAAAACTGTCAGATGAAAGCTCATTTGAGCATTTAGCCATGGCTGATGTTTGGCCACGCCCCCGACACACACACACACACACACCTACGGTCTCTGTGGTGTGCCGAAAAATAGCATTAAAAAATCGTTTGTTTAAAAATGCCAAAACGTTTTCTAAACGCTGCCTTGTTGTTGTTTATCTTTTGCAGGCAATTAAGGAAGTAATTTGTGGTTGTTGTTGCTTTTGCTCGTTGTGCCGTGTGTTGTTGTGTGTTGTTGCCAGATCAGCAGCCATGAATGCAGCCACATGAAACGTCGGCTGCAGCAGCAATTGCCATAATTGCCATTGGAGCACACACACTCATACACTCGCACACACACAGTCGCACACTCGCACACACTCGCACACTCATCTCAAAGGAGTCCAATAACCGCGCTGCCACCACCCAAACGAAACTCGCCACACGAGCTGGCCGTGGCAGGCACAAAAAGCATTCGACTGCCAGAGTATCAACTGAAACTGAATTTGTAGCAGCACGTCCGTTTTGCCGGGGCGCCGGAAAATCCCAGAGCCAAAAAACAAAAAAATAACAACAACAACAACATACAGATAAAACCTGTGGCAACCAGGTTCGATGAACGCGGCACGCAGCTGCCAGCAACAACAACAACAGCAACTGCAACAGCAACAACACTTGGCTGCAGTCGAGCATAAGAAAAGCATTTGCCAACGTTCAAGTTCAAAATCGCCATAACAACAACAACAACAACAGCAGCAACAACAACAAGTGCAACTGCCACACGAGCAGGAAGTTGCCACACAGCTGCAGAGCTTAATTGGACGCAGTGTCATTACCACCAGAAGCAGCAGCAGCCACCACAGCAACCCCCCGCTCAATGTAAGATGTTAGCAGCCAACAACAACAACCACAACAACAACCAGAACAACAAGAACAAGAGACACAGATGTAGATACAGCCGCAGGCTCAGTCTGAGTCTGAGTCTGACGCTGCTCAGCTGCCTGCTGCATGCCACCACACTGCCCTGCGCCACCTGGGCCAACACCTCCTCCTCGACGGTGGCCACGGCGCTGCTGACGGGGCAACAGCTGGCGCCATGGCAGACCACCGCCGCCTCCTACTCTGCCTCCTCCTCCTCGCCGCCCTCCTCGGCGGCCACAGCGCGCAATCTGTATGCGCCATATCAGCGCTTCAGTCAGCAGGACGACTTGAGCTTTAAGGATGTGCGTCAGCGCTCGGATGGCAGCCTTGTGCAGTCCTTTGGTTCCTATCGCACGGCTCGTCAGTCATCCGCTGGCACAGCCCAACGCCGCTCCGACGTGGAGCTCATACCCGCGCCCTCCGTGGAGCTGCCCCAGAGTGAGCTCATCACCATACCCAAGCAGCTGGTGCCCACGCTGCCCGAGAATGTGACGCGGCAGGGACGCAAGCGCAACTACATGTACATTCCCCTGCAACAGGAGGCGGCCTCTGGCACCGCTGCCACACTGCTGCAGCTGCGTCCCAGTCGCAATGCCAGTCTGGCGGCGCTGGGACCTCCCGCCGATGGTGTGGCTGCCGTGGCCCAGGAGTTTGGCTCTCAGCTGGCTGCCCAGGCCGCTGAGCAGCAGCAACAGCAGCAGCCGGAGCGCACTGAGCGCAGTGATCTGATGGCTTCCGCCAGCTCCACGGATAAGCTGGAGTATGCCGAGCCAGAGCACACCAGTCGCCGTGTGGGCTTCCAGTTTCCCAGCTACAGCCTGAAGCCGGCCAGTCCCTTCTACCCGCAGGGCTATCGCGAGGACAGTCCCATCTTCGAGGATGGCTCCCAGCCGTACAGTGAGGATGTGCCGGCTGGAGAGACGCGTCACACGCGTCAGCTCTACTTTGACTCGGATGTGTCACCCTCCAGCTTTGAGTTCCCCGGTCTGGTGGCCAACTCCAAGCCACACACGCTCAATGCAGCCGTGGCAGCCGGCAAACTCTATCGCGATGATGTGACCAAGTTTGGGGACATCAATGGACCCATCACGGCGCTGCCACAGCGTCTGCAGCGTGGCCTCTACTTTGGCGACACGGAGTTCCGCACTGGACCTCCGCCACCGCTGCGTCAGTTTGGGCCACAGAAGGCCTTCACGGAGTACGTGGCACCCGGGGACTATCAGAGCTCGAGGAAGAGCCGCTACTTCCCCTACAAGTCGTCGCGCAGTCCCAGAGTGGTGTTTCCCACCAACGACAACATCGGCACCACTGGACCCAGCGGCAGCAGTGCTCCCTCGGGCACAGGTGTCTACTTTAGCGACAACATAGCCTTCAGGTGAGTTGGAATCTCGATCTCTCGCATCTCTGCCTGTAGCTAATCCCACTACTCTCCCCTTCCCTCAACAGAGATCAGAACTTTGGCATCAATGAGCTGGCCGCCGTGCAGGATGTGAGGAATGACTACAGCCTGCAGGAGCTGGACAGCGCCTCGGAGGCCACCAGCAGTCCACAGTCCGCCAGCACGTTCAAGGAGAAAGGTAAGAGCCCTTTCATACTAGCGTTAGTTGCCTTGGTTTAAGCTTCAGTTAGACTCGCTGCTGGGAACTGCTTGCACTAGGCCTAATTGCCCCTACATTCCCTACAGTCTCAAGAGAAGAATCACACACACACTGTCACACACTCTCACACACACACTCACTCACATGTTGCTCATACATTTACATACATGAATATTCCCCCGTCCAACCTCTTGACAGTCGACATCACAACGGACATGGAGTGCCAGCATCGCGGCGGTACCTGTGAGTTCTTTTTAGGCTGTTGGCTATCCGGTGGCCTCATTCAGGGCACCTGCGACGGACTGCTGCGCGGCTGCTGCCACCGCACGGCCAAATCGGCCAACTTGCGCAGCTCGGACTATGTGGGCAGCACCGTAGATCTCACGGATCTGCCGCAAAAGAACTACGGACCGGTCAACAACGAACCCAGTGAGTGTGGCAGCCGCCTCAGCAAACAAAACCAAAACCAAATACCAATACCAAATACTTGCAACAACATCTATGAAACTAAACGTACCACCTGCACGTGCACCAACTAAAATGAATTACTGCAAATGTAATGCCAAAGATGCCGCTTGCTATGGATCTATGGATCGTACTTTTGAAGAGGAACGGTCATCACTGAGTGGCTGTGGCTTCGGTCTACCGAACGCTTGATACTCTTGCAGTAGGACTAAGTTGATAATACTTCGAATGAGTAGAGACTTTAGCTAAGAGATGTCTGAAGTCGGAGGTTAATAAACAAATTCAACTGCAAAATAAGTTAAATATGTTGACTAATATCTTCTTCAGTTAGTTCGAAATCATTTTATAAATTGAGTCTACTTCACATATACTTAATATACATAAAGATGTTAGTCATTGAAGCAGTAGTAGAGTTACTTCTAAAGTGAAATATTAAAAATCCCGGACGGATACAGCTGGATGCAACCGACAGTGGGAAACCCTGTACTTCCCCCTTGTCTAGAACGGACATTTTAATCTCGAATATCTCCAGTGTTTATTATCCGATTGAAGCACAATTCACAGCACTGATAAAGGTTACCATAAGATCTTTGTATGCTGACCCTTTTGTACTTTTTTAAAGTACAGGGTCTAATAAATTTAGTCTACTTCACATACACTTAATATTCATAGAGATATGAGTTATTGTAGCTGTAGTAGAGTTACTTCTTAAGTGTAATAAGAGAATAGTAGTAAGATTAATTGAATACCATGTGATGAACAAGTGCAAATGAAATGATTGACTATCATTAATTCATGGCTTTAGTTTGTCAACTTCACTTGAGCAACTTCCTTCTCATGATGGTTGTCATCGATACTCAGAGCTCTCCTCTTGTGTAACAGCTACAGCATCAGATTACATACAAATATTTAGCTCAACAAATCAAGTTGTCGATTAAGACTGTATGCGAAAAGGTTTCCCAAAAGGTATTAGTCTAGACTCATGTGATCTCAATATCTGTGATTGAAAGGAGTACAATAATACATAGTAGCTTTAATAGAAAATACAGAAAGATTTTCATACACCTTAAATAATATTATTATTTAAGATTATATTAAAAAGAAACTATTAGCTAAACATAAGCAGAGTACTAGCAGCTAAGGCGTAGGACTCTTGTGGTTTCTAGTACCTAATATAATAATCAAATTAAATCTACAATTTGTAGAGTTATTCCGAGAACTGTTCATCCTCATCTTGAGATACTCTTACTTCAAATAAAAGCTTAAGAATCTGCTTTAAATAAGTCTAATGTACTTAGTTTAATATACATTTATCCACCAACAAGTACATCCAAGTCGTCTCTCTACCCACTGCAAGAGTATTCGTATTAATAATAATAATCTTATGAAAAGAAATGTATAAAAAATACAAACAATCTTTCTGCATGCAATTGTTGTTGGCCTAACAAATGAATTTTGTTTATTATTGTTATGTTTACAACTTTTTCTTTATTTTTTGCCTGTTTTATGATTTGTTTTTACTGTTGTTGTTTGCTAATGTTACTGTTGTTGTTGTTGTCGTTGCACCGTATACGCTCGTTTGTACGTAGTTCGCTTAATTAAGCTGCAATTTATTGTAACTTTAATACACGCTACTAAAAATAGTAAAAGAGGAGCAGCGAAAAGCCGCAGATGAGGCGCCAAGTGAAATGGAAATGCCGCCAAAACGCAGTGGGAAAACTGACGGAGAGTAATAAGACAAACTAAAAAGAGATACTATAGTTACTCGTACTATCTTTTAAGTGCTCTCCCCTCAGCATGCGCATGTTAATTAAACAAAAACTCGAGGATAATTAAGACACATTTACACCACATTTAACGGCATGCCAAGTAGAGTACACACATACAAAGCGAACTCCATGTCGACCTGGCCGAACCCCAAAGAATATCTTCCCGAATGACTAGAAAGTTGTAGCCTCCACTCAACCCAGTCCACACCTCTGTCACCTCTGTCACCTCTCATGGCACAGATCACGCATCACGCGGGCAGTTCCGAGCGGCGTTCATTTGGTCTTAATGTGGCATGCCACCAACTGCTCCACTCACCCGCTGCAACACACTAACGCTGCTTGTTTGCTACTACTGACGGCTACTAACCCCAAAAAGAAAACTATTTCCAAGAGCAGAGGCACGAACTAATCCCCCCACCCTCCTCCCTCGTTCTCCACAGGCTGTGGCATCTCGCTGGCCAAGCAGACCGCACAGCGTCGCATTGTGGGCGGAGACGACGCCGGCTTTGGCTCCTTTCCCTGGCAGGCCTACATACGCATTGGCTCCTCCAGGTAAGCCCACACACTTGCCACACCACATTAGACACGAGTATACCAGTCTCTCCTCCCTCCCAGATGTGGTGGCTCACTGATCTCGCGTCGCCATGTGGTCACTGCCGGCCACTGTGTGGCACGTGCCACGCCGCGGCAGGTGCATGTGACGCTGGGCGACTATGTGATCAACTCCGCCGTGGAACCGCTGCCCGCCTACACCTTTGGCGTGCGTCGCATCGATGTGCATCCCTACTTCAAGTTCACCCCGCAGGCGGATCGCTTCGATGTCTCCGTGCTGACGCTGGAGCGCACAGTGCACTTCATGCCACACATAGGTACAGTCGAGTGGCAAGTGCTGGAGAGATGGCATACTGATCTCCTATTCTCTCTCTCTCTCCCCACAGCTCCCATTTGTCTGCCCGAGAAGAACGAGGACTTCTTGGGCAAATACGGCTGGGCTGCCGGCTGGGGCGCCCTGAATCCCGGCTCGCGTCTGCGTCCCAAGACGCTGCAAGCAGTGGATGTGCCTGTGATTGAGAACCGCATCTGCGAGCGCTGGCACAGGCAGAACGGCATCAATGTGGTCATCTACCAGGAGATGCTCTGCGCCGGCTATCGCAATGGCGGCAAGGACTCCTGCCAGGGCGACTCTGGCGGGCCGCTGATGCACGAGAAGAATGGACGCTGGTATTTGATAGGTGAGTGAAGCACTTGAGAGAAGTGAATAGAAATAAATGTGTATCCTTTCCCCCAGGTGTTGTCTCTGCGGGCTACTCCTGCGCCTCACGTGGTCAACCGGTAAGTGGCATCAATAGAAACACTCCCACTCGACTCCTACTAAGCCTTCTCCTTCACAGGGTATCTATCATCGTCTGGCCTACACTGTCGACTGGATATCCTATGTGGTTGGCCTGACGGCCAACATCTAAGCTAAGGCCCACTTGCACCGTATTTATTATGTAATTTACAGCTATAGCTACAGCTTTCAGCTCTTGTACATAGTTCACACTTCCAGGCTACTCGACTATCGCTATCGCTATCGATGCTTCCCCCTCTTCTCTATATTTATGCGAGTTAATTTAATGGATTTTATGAGCAAATCACAAATTGTACTTAAGAATTTACCTTCGCTCCCCACTTAAATTAATTATTAATTAATGTACTTAGTCATATGTGCTGTTACGTAATTTTAAACTATTTATGAACTAAATTTGTGTAAATAAATAAATAAATTATGTGTATATGTCGTGACCGTATATTGGGTACCCGGCCATGCAGGAGTCCCAGGCAACCAAGTTGCGGACGAGTTAGCTAGGAAAGGGGCTAGCAAGCCTCTTCTAGGACCAGAATCCTTCTGCGGTCTTGGACCCAACTTTGGCAGACAAAGTATAAACTCTAAGGCACGAAGGGACAGCGAGGAATACTGGGAAACATATCAGGGAGCCAGACAGAGCAAACTGCTCTTAGGAAGCTACAGCAAGAAGAGAACTGAGGACTGCCTAAGAATGAGCAAAAGTTCACTTAGAATAGTCACCGGTATACTTACAGGACATTGTAGGCTACGCAAGCATCTCAACAAGCTCAAAATTGTTGACGATACACTCTGTAGACTCTGTCTCGAAGAAGACGAAACGTCAGAGCACATACTACGAACATGCCCGGCAGTCAGTAGGTTAAGGCTAGCTCACTTAGGTAACTACTTCCTAGACAGTACAGAGATAAGAGCTCTTCAACCAGGGAAAATCATCGCATTTCTGCGCTCGATCGAACTGGCGGAAGAGCTGTAACTTAATTTAGGCAGAGCGCACAATAGATCTTCGAGGTCGCAGTGTTAAAACAAATCTCTGATAATAATAATAATAATAATAATAATAATAATATATGTCGCGAACCTGTACTTTATTAACTACAAATATACCAAACGATTGTCGCCGGGGCACGCAGCTACTGCTTGAGTGCCACACGTGGCAGATAGGTATAGGGCACATACGGATGCGGCATGCCCGCGGCCCAGGCGTGCTCCGCATCCTGCGCAAAGATCGAGCCCAACTGCTGCTGCTGTGTCATGATGCGGAATAGGGTGAACACCTCGTGGTAGATCTTGTAGTAGATGACTGAAGAGGAGGGTTGGATGAGTGTCTAGGCAAAGGAGAGATTCATATATACCTAGCACAAGCGCAAAGATGAGCAAACACATCAGGAAAGAAGACAGATCAATGAACAGTCCAGCGATGGCATAGAACACAGCCATGTAGAGAGCGAAACCGAACGTAACGCCATGGTATATCATCCAGGGATACAGCAGGCTGCTCGAGTCCTACAATAAGCTATAGTTAATCGTTGTGCTAGTTCTAATTGCTGTTCTGCTTACCCGAGCCACGCCAATGAGCAGCAAGAGGCTGACTCCCAAGTTGATCAACGACAGCCCATAGGCAATTGTGCTGAATGCCGCCAACACTAGTTAAACACAGTCAGTTCTTTACCTTAGTCACTCACTTTAGTCACTGCTACTTACGATTCATCAGAAACTGCTGCTCCTTGTCTGTGGCATGGTTGAGCAGCCAGTGCTTGATCAGCTGATCGACATCCGTCTGCATATTGAACACCAGCATGGAGCTAAAGACCACCACACTCGATATGATCACGCCCAGCCAGCCGATGATGATGGCATTGTACTTGAGATTCTGGCACTGCACATACGCAATGCTGCTGCCGCATGTGGCAGCCGCTGCAGTTGCCCCACTTGCCGCTGCAACGCTCTTCGCCGACATCACGAGCGACAAATTAAAAGAGAGCACAAACTAAGGGAATTTCGAAATGAACTAAAAGTGTAGAAACAAATTATACGTTTTTGCTTCAAGGGTTCTGAGTACAAGTTTCTGTTACCGAGGTTAGTGTTTGTGGGATGTATAATGTGTGTTTTTCTGTGACTTCAGATATATATTGTGAATTTTGTAACACGTGCAGCGCACTAAATCGAATTGAGAGAACCAATAGCCTACTAACAGCTCGATAAGTGTAGGGAAGTTGTATTGTAGAACTTAGTTCAGTATTGTCTACTAGGTTTCTGTTGTCAAGAATGTGATTTACTCTTTATTTACAAGAGTAGAGAGGAGACACTTTGAAGCCCTGATAGCAGAAGCCTTTAACTGCAATAGACTCATGCTGATAATACTGTGATTATCCTACCGGATAGGAGTGGTATTGGGATACCCTTGGCCACTTGCAAACTCCTGGTAAAACACCACTACCACCGTGAAGCCAATAACAGATGGCAACACCCTAGACAACCATGCTCCATAGCCCGCCAAACCTGGCCCATCCTCTGTCCAAAACGCTCCTCCGAGCTTTGCGGACTTGACAGAGCCTCCTGCTCTGTAGGAACCAGAGCCTTAACCGGTCACTGGCTCATTGGCTCTCATGCTGCTAGACTTAAGGCCCCTTTCAACGACTTTTGCAGAAGCTGTCGTGACGAAGAAGAGGAGGAAACAGTCCATCACCTCCTCTGCTCTTGTCCTGCCCTATGTAGAACCAGGTTTTCTCACCTAGGAGACTACAATCTGACAGACCTGACGGACCTTGCTCCAATAAAGCTAAGGAATCTGAGACGGTTCATAAAAGCTTCAGGCTGGTTTTAAAGCGAAGTAGTTGGGAATTATCAAATCTGCCCATGCGGTACCACAATGGGCTTCTTTTGGCCTAAGTGAGCTGAGGTCTATTCTTCAGCTACCGCCTAACCTAAACCTAAACCTAAGCATGTAAAGATACTTCATTGAATCATATAACATGGATATAGGCTTCAACACAGTTCATCGCATCATCAAAATGAACTACTCTTCATTTACTAATGAATGAATTAACCAGTACAAAGCTACGATCAGGAAAAGTGGATCAAAAAGTATTAGCTACCGAACTTATACAACTCTTTTCAAGACATCGATGAGCAGATGAACCACTATTCAAGGGTGACAATGGCAATGTTTGATAGTCAGCCACTTCAGCTATGAAAAGCAATAAGTACTTCATTCTACAGTCTGTATAAAACTGCTCTGATGATAGTATAGTTTTGATATTTCATTCATTCCATACATTGCTGTCATTTGCTTGAATTTCTAACATATCTATAACCATATTTTATTATGTTGAACATCCCTAAAAGCAGGCTGAACAGAAGTACTAGTAGAAACCCAACTCTTCCACCGAGAGTTGAGATATAGAAAGAGTATCTCTTACTATTGTAATTCAAAGTACTTTGAATCACAGGCACATATGAGTAAGCGCTGTTGGAAGATAAACTATGAACTCTTTATGAACGCTGGCCAAAACGAATTTGTGGCATATTTGATATGCTAATAAACCTGCGAGCCACACAAACAATAACAAACGATTTTAGAAAGTTACATAAAAGAATTTCTAGCATGTGTTAACCCAAAATAAAAACGCAGCCACAGTGGGAAGAGGGCAGAGCCGATCTGCTCCCATTTCAGTCAGACTAGGCTATATATGAATGGCACCTGACAGAGATTAGTTCACCAGTTCTCAGCTCTCAGCTCTCGGCGCTTGTTGCAATTATGTCTCGCAGCCAAAATTAATTATAAGCGGGCAAACATTTCCTGCGTTTCGTAATAATTACTCATGTATCTCTCCACACAAATGAGAACAAAGAACAAGCGCCCAGTTCAAGATGCCAGCCTCAGCCTCAGCCTCAGATACAGCTAGAGCCCCATTCAACCTGTTGTCTGTGGCAAGCAGAAGATCTCTCAGCTCTTGGTCTTTCGCTGAGGCTGCGCCCAGTTTGATTCTGGCCAGCGACGCGTGCGGTTGTCGCTGTTGCTGCTTCTGCCTCTGCCTCTATTAGTGTTTCCTTTTTGTGATTTTTTGCGACATGCCACAATTGGCAGCGCGTTATAGAAACATGTGTGAGGCTCCTCTGCGCAATTGAAAACTGTGCCAGCAGCACAGAACTGGCACAGTGGTGCTAAAGAGCAGCGTATTTAACCCAATTAAGCGTATCAAGGACGCAGTAGAATCCATAGAATCTCTCTCTCTGTTCGTCTCTGCCTCTGCTCCAACTGGCAATAGAACTGTGGAGGCAGTAAAAGTGGAGCAGCACTCATAAGAAATCTAAGCGCTCGAAATGGAAAAGCAGAAGACTCAGACAACAACAACAACAACAACAACTGCTAACAGCAACAAAAGCCATGGCATAAAAGTGAATAAGAAATTGTCATGCTTTCATTAACAGCAGCAACAACAACCACAACAATAACAAAACTCGACTCTAAACGTCAGCAAATTGTGTAAAACGCTGTCACACCCACAGTGACAGCGACGGTGACAGCGACGGTGACTGTGACTCTTTAAACGGTGACTCGAATATGCTGCGCGAACTGCTGCTGCTCGGCCTCTGCCTGCTGCTCTGCCAACTGTCACCCGCCCAGGCCAGTAAGTGCTCTCACCCACCCCCACTCCAGTCCTTCCCCCCTCTGACTCCACAATCGCTCCTCCTTACAGGCATACTCAATACCCTGCTCGGGGTGCCAGCAGAGTGTGTCCACCAGAGCGGCGTCTGGCCCTGCAAGCTGAGCTTCTCCTGCTGGCTGCAAGGGGGCAAGCATGCCAAGGGCTGTGGCAGCAACAAGTGGCTCTTCAGCTGCTGCGTGGCCGAGCCACACCATCATCACGCGCAGTATCCATCGTCGCATCAATCGCCCCTCGAGAATCTCGTTGATTACGGCAAGCTCAAGCTGGGCCTTAATAGTTTACCCAAACGCATTATGCTGCGCCGTCGCGATGATAACGAGCTACTCAATGTCAAGGTAAGTGGCAGCTCTGCAGCTGCAGCCTAACAATTACACTAGACAACAAAATTGAGCTAAAGCGAACTAATGCAACGAAATGGGAAACCAATTTAGCACGAGATACTCTACTTCTATTCTTATTGAAGTAAATAATATTGATAATGATTGTGTTGAGCTGCGGATAGACATGAAATGGGAAAGCTACAGACGGACGGAATCGACATTAGGAGACTCTGTACATATATTTCATATTATTCTGGGCGTTGACATACAAAACGAGAGTATGTTCAAGTGGTCCAGCGATACCAAGCACGGGCTTGTTACGCGCGAACCCAAGCCATGCGTGACCCACCAACCCGCCCAACCGACCGAGAGGCGCGCCGCATAACGAGCGGGAGACGGTAGGTCGCGAAAACAAACTACTGCCATGCAGAGGTTACAGGCTAGAAAGATGTTGAAGAAGTGCCACTTTCATTAGCGGAATGGAGTTAACACTCGAGATTATAGAAAAGTGTGTATTATAAAGGAAGAAGTGCCACTTTCATTAGCGGAATGGAGTTAGACTCGAGATTATAGAAAAGTGTGTATTATAAAGGCTACAGAGAATTCTAAAAGGGTTATGAAGAGAGTAATTAGTAAGGCAACGAGGAAGAGATAACGGTAGGAAATTTCTAGTATTCCTAACCGGAATCGAAAAACTAATGTAACTGGTTAGTTCAGGGGAGTCAACTTCGCCCCTGATTAGTTTATGTAGGAATACT
Organism: Liodrosophila aerea; assembly: GCA_035045005.1. NCBI lineage: Eukaryota > Metazoa > Arthropoda > Insecta > Diptera > Drosophilidae > Liodrosophila > Liodrosophila aerea. The sequence continues at coordinate 270,786 of JAWNNL010000849.1, read as the reverse complement.
ATACTAAGCATAATTCTACGATTAGAAAGTGATGGTAGGTTAATAAGGAGAAGTCTACTACGATATGGGGGGAGGCGAGAGTTGGTGTCCCAATTAAGACTACGTAAAGCAAAGAGAAGAAATTGTTTTTGCACTGAATCGATCCTATCCTGGTGAATCTTGTCATTTCCGGTTCAAACAATGCAATAACTGAGTGTGGAGTTGATGGTATTCTGAGCGTATAGATTACATATTTGTTTTTGTATTTTAGTTGTATTAATGAATAGAATAAGTATTATAGTTTTTACAGCCTTTTTTTAGGCAGATCTGGCGAGCTTAATGGCTTTTAAAGTTCATCTTACTAAGTAATTTTTATTGCTTTAATTGCTACACCAATTCTCAGTCCCATCGAGTAGGCTACAGTCGTTTGCAACAGCCAAACACTACAGTTCTATTCATGTGGCCTCTATCTGAGCCATCTGGCTGCCCTACTTCTCATTTACACAAACTAAGCACACCCTACTGGAGTACTGTTTACCCCAAATATTATGTAACCCATCTCTTTAAATGCCCAACACAGTCAAGGCTGAACTTGAGCCCACATTATGCTGGCAATTATTTCAAAATATTCCACAGCGTGCGACTGGGCCACAGACAATTGCGAGTGCTTCTCTTCTGGTGCTGTGAAATTCTGTGCTCTCAATGCCGTCATTAATTAACCCCCAGCATGCGAGTATTAACTAATCGCTGCTGCTATTATTATTGCAGCCAGAGTGTGGCATGCCACGCACGGCGCAGAACACGCTGCAGAAGCGCATCATTGGCGGCAGACCGGCACAGTTTGCGGAATACCCTTGGCTGGCCCACATACGCATCGCAGAGTATCAGTGCGGCGGTGTGCTGATCTCCTCCAACATGGTGGCCACGGCGGCCCACTGCATACAGCAGGCGCAGCTGCAGGACATTACGGTCTACCTGGGCGAACTGGACACACAGAATCTGGGGCACATACACGAACCACTGCCCGTGGAGAAGCACAGCGTGCTGCAGAAGATCATCCATCCACGCTTCAACTTTCGCATCACACAGCCCGATCGCTATGACCTGGCGCTGCTCAAGCTGGCACGCCCCACGGGCTTCAGCGAGCACATACTGCCCATCTGCCTGCCCCAATACCCCATTAGGCTGGTGGGACGCAAGGGCCTCATCGCCGGCTGGGGCAAGACCGAGGCGCACATGGGGCATGCCGGCACCAATATGCTGCAGGTGGCCAGCGTGCCCATCATCTGTGAGTAATCAGAGAGTATTCTAAGATTCTATTCCATTCTCTATAATCTCTCAGCTACTCTCGACTGCGTGCGCTGGCATGAGAGCAAACAGATCAATGTGGAAATCAAATCAGAAATGTTTTGCGCCGGCCACTCTGATGGCCACATGGATGCCTGTTTGGGTAAGTCGCGCGTTTTTCTGTAGCATACTTTTAGGCTGCGTTTTTAACAGCGCACTGTTAACAGCAGGCAGAGTTAACAGCATTATTTGAGTTGCTGCTTTGGGCAAGTTAATTGAATACAACGAAAATAATAAGCATGAAGAATAATCGTGTAATGTTAAATAACAGCAGCAGCTATTCAGTTACTCGGCTCAGCAGGGAGATAGAAGGAAACGGAAAGCTATTTGAATTCATTGGCTGAAACAAACTGATAGTTAGAGTTCTATCTAGTTTATTTAAGTAATAGCAAACTAAGGTAGTGGAAGCATTGCTCTATTTTACTTCACTTCTATAGTATTATTAATATATTATAAATAAACGTTTTTCCATACTAGAAGTCATGACGTTCTTCAGAATTTAGCCTTGCTTATTCGTACTCAAATTTGTACTGTGCCTTGGGCATATATTAAAATGGAGTTGAAGGTATCTAAAGGTATCTAAAGGTATCCTAATATCACAAGGAGAATTTGATTAAATGTATATATTTTAAAATTCAGAAAGTCTTAATCAAATACATATGTAAAATTGTGATCTCAATTGTAAGAGCTTTATCTAAAGTATATAAAGATAAAGTATAAAGATTAATCAGCATTGACTCAAGTCAATATAGGAGTTCAATTTAAGCTCTACAATACCAGAAATTAATGGCATATTAATCCCAATATTTTTATTAAATAATAACTCTTTTTTAAACCTGAATATACCTTAACTTAAGAACTTGTTTCCCAGAAATTAACATGCAAGCATCAATCACAAAAAAGGTTCATATTAAAAATAAAAGTAATAGGAGGTTTATACAGAAATCTAGTTAATTTCTCTATGTAATATCTCTGTACATTTTCTGACAATTTCCCAGGTGACTCTGGTGGTCCCTTGGTGCTCAAGGAGCGCGGTCGCTTTGTCCTGGTGGGCATCACCAGCGCTGGCTTTGGCTGTGGCGTGGATCATCAGCCGGGCATCTACCACAATCTGCAGAAGAGTCTGCGCTGGCTGGAGGACGTGGTGACACACAATGCGCTGTAGTCAGGCAAACACACACACACACACACAGGTGCGGGTGTGGCAAGCATAATCTCATTAGTGTATGGCATGTAGCATTAAGCAATGGCCCTATGTGCAATCACAACAACAGTGGAACAACAAAATACATTTTATTAGATTTATTAAACATATTTATAATGTAGTTAATGCAACTGGCACAAAGTGGCTTCATTTACGGTGGTTGGTGGGTGCTTGACGACCTTGAACGCTCCACCATTTCCAATTGGAATTACGCACTTAGCAGCAACTGCTATCGGTAGCAGCACGTAGTGCCATATTTTGCTTTTGTTATGTCACATTTGGCACTCGGCCCATTTCCCATTTAGTATTTGTGGCACAATCAACAGCAACAGCAGCAACAACAACAGCGACTGACTGCAACAGTAATAAGTAGACAACAATCATAATTTGTACATTAAACACATTAAGAGCGGGAGCTGTAGTGTCAGGCTCTGCTCTGCCAATTGCTCAATGGTACCCCCAATTGTGAGATGTTTGTTTTGATTGGGGCTTTGTCTCGGCTTCAAGTGTGTCACACGCACAGACCACGTCTTGGTTGTGCCATGAACTCATCCATCATGCTCTAGAGCCTATAATTTATTTTATTGATAGTTTTTCATTAGTATTTTACTGCTGATTTTTCACGCTTGAGCTAAACTCGAGAGAGCAGCAACAACAGTTTGCATGCGTTTGGCTTTCGCTACGCTGCTTGACTGCAGCAGCAGCAGCAGCAACAACAGCAACAGCCACAGCAGCAACAGTTGCTGCTGCTGCTGCTGGTTTTTCCTGTTGCAATTTGTACAATTGTTGATTTTTTCGACTGCTTAGTTCAAATTACTTTGGCAGCCACAAAATTTGTGGCAAAAATGTGACTTCCTCTTTTTTTCTGCAGCTCCAAATTCGACATTAGTCATGCAGCAACAGCAGCAACAGCAGCAACATGCAATTGCCAAGAGCGAGCGACAAACTCGTCTCTGCTCAGCCACGTCTGCCTTTGCCTCAGTCTGCGTCTTTTCTTTTCACTTTCGTTTTCAATGCGACTCTCCACACTCACACACACACTCTCTCTCTCTCTGCACACACTCTCGCATCTCTTGTTTCACACTCTTTGGGCGCTTATTGAGTAATAGTAAACGATGTCTCTGTCCCTCCGTCTGTGCGTGCTGGTGAGCGGCGTTGATGGCGTTTTGATTTTGAATTTGTCAGCCAACTGTTTATTAAGTGTTTCGACGTTACCGCAAACTGTTCGCAAACGCATAAGCAAACGCGAACTGTGCAGCGTCGATTACTACGGTCGAGAGTCGACAAACGAAAAGTGCGTGACACTGCGAAAATGCTCAATTATTGAAATATGCAGTCTGATTTCGTTGCCAAATATTTACCCGAATTATAATCGTTGTTAGTGTGGCTTAAATTGAATTTAAAATAAACTGCGACCGGCTGACTGTCTCTGTCAGTGTCTGTGCCTGTGCCAGTGCCTGTGCCTCTGCTATGCAAACGAGCGATTATTCAATCAAAAGCTCGCGTCGCTACGTGAATTAAGTGAAACACAACAATTGCACAAACAAAGGCAACAACAACTCTGCGATAACAACAACAATTACTACGAAAGTATTGCAAAATGCGCGCAGTTGCACGGCTGCTGCTGCCGCTGCCCACAACGTTACCTCTGCCACTGCCCCTGCTGCTGCTGCTGGCTGTCAGCCTCTGCCTCTGCCGCAACGCCCACGCTGCCCACAGCAGCTACAACACGGTGTACAACACGGTTGTGACGCCCCAGCTGAAGCAGGCCATCGATAAGGAGCTGCCCAAGCAGGCCAAGTTCTTCGATGAGCTGGACTGTAAGTAAAGACTATATGCTCCCCCTCCCACTACCTTTTTCTAGTATCTATAACTATATAAACAGTGTAATCTAACACTAAGTCACATGGAGTTGTATTTACTTTATGATTTACTGTAAACATTGCATATAAAGTACAGGTACAAGTTCGTTGCCTAAGTCTTTTGTTATGACTGCTGATTATCACTATGGAGTGGAAGACAATCGATAGTCTCACATGCGATAGTTTGCCAACGCTAGCCGCTCATTTGCCAAAATATTTGCATACACAAACTGTTGCACTGCGCGTTCGTTGCCTAAGTCTTTTGTTACGCAGCCAGTGACGCAGCGGAAATGTGCAGATCCGACCCGGTTACAATTACATAATTTGCACATTAATTAACCTTGAGCTATGGCCATCGATACGATGTCAAGTTCAACCGATACCAATACACCCAGCTCAATTGGGAGTGGATAATTGTGTGATTAAAGAGCGAAAGTATGAAAAGGGTTTTAATGAGCTGCAAAGAGAGATTACTGGCAGTTCTTGAGTCACTCGCCAGCTTAATTGGACTTTCCAAAGTGAAACACCAAAACCAATTAGCTCGAGAAAGGCCAAGTTAAAGTTGAAACTGAAACTGAGCTCTGGGTGTAATTACTCGCAGTTTCAAGCTGCGGACGGACATTAACATATGGCCCATTGAAAGCGCGCATTATGCTCGAATGGCAGGCATTAAGACAATTATCAAAGATATGTGTATAACACAACTGCATATTACAGCAACCACAGCGAGTAGGCGCAAGTTCAATGGCATGAGGCAGACATGTAATATTACAGTAGAAAAAGACAAAGCCAAGTGTATGGAGTATAGAGTATAGTTTGTCTTTTTCTCTGGAGGAGCAGGAAAATCGACTGCAATTAATGACAAATTGCCGACATTCGAAAGTGTTAAACAACAAACGTGTTACATATAGATTATAGATTATTTTTGTGTGTGTACTCACGACGAAAGAAACCTTGACCAATAAAGCCAAACGAACCAGAGAGCAGCTTGGCAACATGTTGCCAGCAACAAACTTGTTGCGCTCTCACACACACACACGCCACACACACTCTCTCTCTCCCTGCTCTTCTTCGGCAGCGTCTTCGGCTAGTGAAATGGCAAGAAATGCTTCGTCGCTTGACTGCAGCGAAACCACAACACTTTGGCTTAGTTCTGAGCTGAATTTCCCGACGTGCGGTTCGTCTCGAGTCTCGAGTCTGCAGTCCGTTAGCGCTTTTGATTTTCCTACAGCCACATTTTCTTTTCGTGCGCCGCGTGCCGTGAAAATTGCCGTATCGTTGCGCATGCGTAGCCTCAGCAAGCCTATGAAAGTCGCGCTCAGCTGAATGAAAATAAAAGTGAAATCCTGGCATAGACTCTTGCCCAGGATTGCCATAACAAACCCAAGCGAAAAGAAAGTGAAACCAGAGCCATAATAATACTAATAACCAGTGCCGTTGCCACGAAAGTGAAAGTCTGCCACAGTGCTGTGTGTTGGCAGCTCCTACAGGAGCAGACGACGACGACGACCTGACCACCATGTCGGGCAGACGAAGGAGCTCACTCAAAGAGGATATGAGTGGGAGACTGCAACTCACGCTGGCTGTCATCCTGCTCATCCTCACGCCCACGCCCAGCCTCAGCTTGAAGTATCCCACGGCTCAGCAGGAGCACGACATGCTCATCCTGGACGCACTCTCCCGCCGCAGCGGCACCGGCTACTATGGCGAGAACAGCGTCATGGAGATGCTATCCCGAAGTACTCGTCACGTTGTGCTCTCTCTCTCTCTATACTCAATGATTCTCTCTCCCTGTGTGTGTGTGCGTGTTCTCAACTAATCCCCAATTACCTTTGGCGTCTCTTTGCAGTGATACCGCAGTCGTGCCGCTTCCGTGGACACAAATTCGAGTGCGGCCTGTCCATCTCGTGCGTCTTGGGCGGCGGCAAGCCGCTCGATCTCTGCTCCGGCGGCATGATCTGGTCATGCTGTGTGGACAAAGATCTCGATGCCGAGGAGAGTCCACACTCAGCGCCGGTTAACAACACAAGTGAGTATCAGACGCAAATGCCAATTCCCCCCTCATAGTCTTATTCTAAACAGTTGAGACATTTCGCCAGCTGCTTTCCTGCACCCACCCCTTACCCCCCTCCCCCTTTTACAGAGTTGCCCCAATTGGTCTTTGTCTTGTGAGCAAATTGCAAATTGCTGCGCTTCGAGTTATGCAATTCCCCGTATAATAGCGCAATAAATTAGTTCGCATTTCGAAAATGACAACAAATTGCTCGACTTTACCTACACACACACTCCCACACACACATACTGGCAGACAGACAAATGGCAGCCACAGGGCAACAGCAAATAAACTGCATTCGTTCGCCTGACATTACCAAAACCCACTGCAGAGGCGCCAGCTCGGAAGGTGTCAATGGTAGACCATTAAATGGATCGATGCTCGATCGAAAGATACGAGTCAAAAGAAGCGCACAATGGGCTTTGCCCCATCTGCCTCTTCTCCTTTTACTTTGTCTGTGTGTATTTATACAAGCCACCATTGCATTAATTGAATTTGTTTGTAATGCTTGCTTATTTTAATACCTGTACTGCCAGCAGAGCGGTGGTAGCAAGGGTAGCAACAGAGAGTAGTCGAATTTATTATCCAATATTAGACAAATATTGATAAATATCTATCAGTAACAAAAGCCTTTTATAAGCCGAGTCACGGGCATATATCATCAGCTATATTATTAGACAGTATATTACAATCGAAAGTTAATGGAATATATTAAAAGAAAAGAAGAGTAGACGAAAGTATTATTTACAGAATTGCAATGAAAATGTAAATATAATACTATCATATTTAATATTATATTATATAAAAATCAGAATTAATATCCATGTATTGTGTTTCTTATAATATCAATTTAAAAATACTTTAATTTATCTTTTTGTGCTGCTTTTTATCTACTATACTGATGTATATAACTATAACTATTCTTTAGCAGTTTAACCACATAATAGGAACTATTAGTTAGCTATCAGTTAATTAAGAAAGACAAATGTATATAATATCCTAGATTCCCAAGAATTTCAAGTATTACTACTAATATTATCAATGAATGATAGTCGCATTGTTAGCAGAAGTGAGTCCTGCTGATCTTACACAATATGATATATGAAAATATAGATAATAAATCATAAAATATGAGAGACTATGACATATAATATGATATATGGCAATATGATTTGATGATATATGATATGATTTATGGCAAAATGATATATGATTGATATGATAAAGTACATAAAACCCTGTCTTTTGTAGTCTGTATGGAGTCCTAGCTACACTAAGCCTTTTCATCTTCCTAATCTTTCACTTCATCTACTACTACTGAAAGGAATTACCCCAACTTAGTCCAGGGTATTTGCTAGTCTCATCCATTTGCCTCTACTTGCCTCCACTCTGCCATACTGCACTTCACATTCCTTGCTGCAATTGAATGTTCAATACTTTTCGACCAGGCCTCAAGTGCAGTGTTGCTAACGAAATGGCTATTGCCAGTGTAAAGCGATTAACTAAGCGAACAGCAATAACACAAACAAGTATTATGCCACACACACACACACACACACACAGATAGTTGGGCAGAATTACAGTTACTCAGCTTAGCTGGCTGCCATTTTGTTGTGCTCTGTTTACTTTTCTAGGCTTCTGCTTGAGTTTTTAATGTCTGCATGTAACCCAACAACAACAACAACAACAACAACAACACTACTAACAAGACATTACAACATGTGATAAATAATTCTTGCTGGAGTAAAAAACTAAGTCAAATTTTGAGCTGCAAGTTTTTCAGTCTGTCTCTGCTCTTGCTAGTTTTTTTTCGTAATTTTCTTAAAGCTCAGCGCGTTCTGTTTTTTTCTTTTTGGCTACGCACTTTCTTTGTGGGGGAAACTGCGCTTTGTCTGGGAATCTGCCGAGTCTCAGTGGCTGTTGCTGCTGTTGTTGCTGTTGTTTCAGTTAGTCAGTCAGTCGAGTGTGAAATTTTCCTAAAGCCAAAAAGACGCCAAAATATATGCCGAAAGCTTCCACACAACACTCAAGTGTGTTGCGGAAATAAACGAAGGCGACGGAGACTTTACTTTTTGCATTTGAAAAGTGAAATTTTCGTTTTGCTTTTGTTTCAATTTGGGGTTTATATCAACTTTTAGGTCTTAGTTTTTTTCTTTTTACGTATTTATTTGGACGGCACGACTACTGACAACAAATGTGGGAAAAACAGTTACGGCATTTTCAAGTCCAAGAGGCGACCCTTTTCGGAAAGTGTTAATCAAGCTTTGCCGTTCTGCGGACTCTGCTTCAGTCCGCCTTTATGGCATGGCATGAATTACGTGCGAAAATTATCTCATACGGTTTTGCTGTCTTTGTCGCTGGTTAGGTTTCGAGTTGATTGGTTTGGTGACATAAGCAGACGGTGGTCATGCAGGGTCTCCCCTGGTAATTGCCGGAATGGGGGTTTCTTTTATTATGATTACTCTGGGCTGTCTTTCACTCCACTCCACTCCACTCGTCGCAGCGAAAGTTGACCCCGTAGCAGACACAAACACACAGCGCAAAAGGAAAACGGAAAACTGCAACGTCATCATGATTCTTACACTCACACAGGTGACATAATACACTTGCACGACATCTATCCCGATCTGTCGCCGACTGCCAGCAACAAGCCGGCTCCCCATCATCAGCAGCATCCCACTCAGCAGCATCACAACAATGGCCCCTCGACGGCTGCCGCACGCCCCGTGTACCCCAGCCACGCCTACTACAGCACCAAACGCCCAGCGCTGTACAACGGCAATCCCTACAAGCCCAGCTCCAGCTCCAGTTCCGGCTCTCGACCCAGCAGCTTGAACAGCTGGGAGCACGATACGAATCATTTGGGCATCACGAATCACCTGGACAGCTTCTTCGATGTGGATGCACCGCCAGAGCAGGCACCACCCAACGCACCACCACACGAGCCGCAGGCTCAGCCCTTTGCGGTGGGCAATGTGCTCGATCTCAATGCGGGCGAGGCTGCGGATGAGTACGACAGTGGCCACCACGATGCCAGTTATCGTCCAGTGCCGGGTACTAAAACTCAATCAATCTCACTTTCTCTCTCTCTCTATGTATTTCTCTCTTTTTTCTCACTCACACACTCTGCAAGTTTTCCTTAGTATTGCACACACACCTACACACTCACCCACTGTATATTGAGTGACTCGTATTATGCACCACTGCGCTCTTGCTCTCACCTTAGTCTAAGTTTTCGCCTTTGCCTTTCGTTGAGTAATCTCTGATTTGGTATTTTCCCAGGCTGCGGCGAGGTCTATTCACGCTCCAATCGCATTGTGGGTGGCCATTCCACGGGCTTTGGCTCGCATCCCTGGCAGGTGGCGCTCATCAAGAGCGGCTTCCTCACACGCAAGCTGAGCTGTGGTGGCGCCCTCATCTCCAACCGCTGGGTGGTGACAGCGGCTCACTGTGTGGCCACGTAAGCGCAGCTGCCTCATAGGAATAGAATCACATAGTGTACTAACTCTCCTTCCCTTCCAGCACCACCAATTCCAACATGAAGATCCGCCTGGGCGAGTGGGATGTGCGTGGCCAGGAGGAGCGGCTGAATCATGAGGAATACGGCATTGAGCGCAAGGAGGTGCATCCCCACTACAATCCCGCCGACTTCAAGAACGATGTGGCACTCATACGACTCGATCGAAATGTCATCTACAAGCAGCACATCATACCCGTTTGTTTGCCGCCACCAACCACCAAGCTGACGGGCAAAATGGCCACTGTGGCGGGCTGGGGACGCACGCGGCATGGCCAGAGTACGGTACCCTCGGTGCTGCAGGAGGTGGACGTGGAGGTCATCTCGAATGATCGATGCCAACGCTGGTTTCGCGCCGCGGGCAGACGTGAGGCGATACACGATGTGAGTATAGCTTACACAGACAGTGTATACCCTATTACTAACATGACATTCGTACAGGTATTTCTTTGCGCTGGCTATAAGGAGGGCGGTCGCGATTCCTGCCAGGGCGACAGCGGCGGCCCACTCACACTGACCATGGACGGGCGCAAGACACTCATTGGCCTGGTCTCCTGGGGCATTGGCTGTGGCAGGGAGCATCTGCCGGGCGTCTACACCAACATACAGCACTTTGTACCCTGGATCAATAAGGTTATGGCCAACGACAATGCGTAGTGGCAGCAAGTATGACAGTTCTATAACCGTTGTATAACAGTCTGGTCGCTGACATAATTGGAAGACTGCAGTCACCGCTCGAGTAGTTCATGCAGTCGCCTGGCCATGTGATTCCTCTACCACTCGGGGTTGTTAGTGTATAAGCTTGTATTTATTTTATTCTACTTGTTTTACAGTTCTACAAGCATCTGCTGTGTGTGGAAGTGCGCACTAATCATAAACATATTTATTACATTCATTCCCGCATAGATATCTGATTTATAAGCAAAACAAAATGAAACTAACTCTACTGTTAATATTAATTATTTTTAAAAACCAAATAAAATTATGGAAAAATGAAAAATCTCAATTTATTGATTTCCAGAGTGTAAATATTATTATTTATTTAATTTTGATATTTATTATATTAAATAAATGATTTATGATTTATTTAATGTTATTATTTATTTAATTATATTATTTATTTAATATTATTATTTATTTACTTTTGTTATTTATTTAATTTTATTATTTATTTAATATTATTTTTTATTTATTATTATTGCTATAATTGTTTAATATTTTTTTTTATTAATTTCTTACTACGTGAACAAAAAGACTTAAGGCACAAACCTCTTAGTTTCGTGCTGGCAAAAACCATTGCATACTTTTAAGCGCAGCCACAAACCGCCTTTAGCCAAGACACACACCTCCCGTCAACAAGTATGTTCGCTCTACGATCGATGCAACTTGCCTTGTTTACTTTGCTTATGCGAGCAACAACTCCAACAATAGACTACCCGCTAGATGGCGCCCCATATACCTACTTCAACACACTGCCGATAGAGCTGCCAAGAACAGCCGCCATTCTTCACCTTTACGCTTTCTTTAGTTTTCTAATCAAATATTTGTGGCAGCACATGTGATAAGCAGCAGCCCAAGCGAAAGAAAGAAGAAGAGATGAATAAATAAAAATACTTTTTTTTTCCGAGTAGAATAAATGAACATCTTCTCTGTGGCACACTTGCTGGGCAGGCAGACAGCGCACTGTGGGGCATGCACAGAATTTCTAATGATGCAACTTCCGCTGCAGTCGAGGCATAAACAACGAAAGTCGGAGAAACTTGAGGTTTGACTTCATGTTGTTGTTGTTGTTGCTGTGTATCGAATTAAAATTGAAATGGAAATAACATAATCAAGGGGCAGCATTAGCTAATTAGAGATGTTTGAGCTCAGCTTGGCTTATCAGACAGCCCACCCCCCTCTCTCTCTCTCTCGCTGGCCCTCACACACACTCTCTCTCTCTCTCTTTAGGAGTTGCTGCCTTTCTCTCACTCTCTTCTGTTTGGAGTCTGCCTTTAGCCAAAGAACTGGCCGCAACTTGTTGCCTGCTGTCTGAGCCTCAGTTGCTGTGGAGCAGCGCCAGTGTCAAGGTCTCTCAAGTTCAACGCGTTGTTCTCTAGCTCTTACTGCTGTTGTTGTAGTTGTAGTTGTAGTTGTAGTTGTTGTTGCTATTGTTGTGCGTCTACTGTGTGTTTAACTAAAAGAATATTTATAAAATATAATCATATGCTGCGCGTTTCTCAAATATTCTTTTGAGCCAGCGTCTGTTGTGTCATTAAGCCTAATTGATTGATAAATTGTTAGAGTGTAAGCGTGTGTGTGTGTGTGTGTGTGTGTGATTCACTGCCTGCAAGTAAGCTCAAACATAAACAACTGTAAGCAGCTCAACTCGAAGTGCATAAAAGTGAGGAGAAGCGTATTAAAGTAAACGACTGATTATGGCTTTTGGCATCAGCTAATTGCAGTTGACTCGTGACTGCAGCTAGTTGCAAGTGTTATCAGACACTCAATGAAAACAACAGGTATTCACAAACACTCATACACCCAGTCATACACCCACTCACTCACACACACACACACACACACACACACTTGTATATAGCCACAGCAAACCTTAAAGCTTGACTTTCTTAACCTGAAGACGTGCATAAATTATAACAAAAACAACCATACACACACACACACTCACACTCGCTCACTCTTAGTTAGTGAACAAAGAATGGCAACAGGCTGAGCCACACTCATTTGCACCACACACACACACACAACCAAAAACAACAAAAAATATTAAAGAAAAAGCCAGCAAGAGACTCCCAAGTTCCCCAAGTCGCTGTTGTTGTTGTTGCTGTTGTAGTTGTAGTTTTTGTTGTGGCTGCTTCTTGCTATTTTAATGTGAAAGCGCTGTTAACCCCAAACTTCAGCCAGCCTGTGCCCCCTCCGCCCTGCCCCCACCCCACACTCAGCCACTACACGCCACAAATGCCGCCAATCAGCTGTGGCTGTGACAACCAGAGAGCAGCGAGAGAGTGTGCCAGTCCAAGCACCGTCTGTCTCTATGTGTGTGTGTGTGTGTGTGTGTGTCTGTTCATTTGAATAAGCAACAGCAGCAACAACAACCGCAGCTAGCATTTGTTGTTCTCAGCATTTTGTGAACTGGCCTTAATGGAAACCGTTATGCGCGCAGCTCTAACTAGCGTCGCGGCCGCAGTCGACGTCGCTGCCGCCCGGCTACGCATGCGCACATGTTAGTAGTGTGCGTGTGTGTGTGAGTGTGTGTCTTGGCTCTCTACTACCAATTTTGCTTTTGTCGTTCTTTAGCTTTAGCCGCAGTCGCAGTCGCAAAATCTCAGCCACAGCCGTTGTCGCTGTCGGCATCGACGTCGCAGTCAGCGTCGCAGTCAACGTCTGCGTTAACGTTAACGTCAACGTCAACGTCGTGTCTTCAGCTTTGGCTTTGGCTGACTTCAGATGGCGTGTGGATCTTTTGTATGCGCGCTTCTCTCCAGACGTGCGCAACGCTCAACGCGATCTTTGGCTCCTCTTTGGCTTCGTTCTTCCGATTCTTCTTCTGCTGAATCTCCAATTGTAACGCCTGTTAACGCGCGTGTGTATGTGTGCGTGTGTGTGTGTGTGTGCGTGTAAAACTTGAGTTATTGGCCTCAAATTGGCCGAGTGCAATTGGAGTGTACGAAAAAGTGCGTCTGATATCAAGTAAATATATACACATATATAATCTGTTATAGCTAAAACAATAGCCAAGGGCTACTGTGCTTTTATGCTGCCCAAAACAAGCGAGAGAAAACACAAAGAGCGGCAACGGCAACGGGCAACAACAGTGTCATACAAAAGCCAAATGTGAAGAAACTCATAAAAAAGTTATACAAATATAAAACATTAAGAAAGCAATCAAGCAGAAGGAGCAGCGAGAACTCGAACGTAGTTCTAACAACAGCATTAAACATAACAACGCAAATTAAAAGAAATGACCTCAAAATACTGAGGTTTTTCCAGCTACCCAACTGAGATTGTTTAAATTATACGCAGACAAAATAAAAACAAACAAAAAGAATCCACAACAACAGCAGCAACACGCAAGTAAATGCAAAAGATACAAACCAGCAGATACGCATCCGTCAGCTACGCGGGCAACCGTTCTCTGCCTGCGAGTGTGTGTGCCTGTGTGCCTGTGTGTGTGTGTGTCTTTAAGTAGCTGCGCCGCACTTTCTACCACGTACAAGTCAATTAGAGGCACTCGCACACTCACACACACACACACAGCGGCAATAGTTGCACATAACTGCAACTAACAGCAACAGCAACAGCAACAAAACAAGAGCAACAGCAACCAGAACAACAACAACAACAACAAGTTCAAGCGCCTTGATTTTGATCAACGGCCAAAGTCAAACGAGTCCAAAGCAAAAGTTGCCATGCGCTCACTGCAAAATTTTTATTGAAATTCCTGTAAAAAAGCAGCAGCAGCAGCAGCAACGGTTGCAGCAGCAGCAGCAGCAGTTGCCTGGCTACAAGTGTTTCAATTGCCGCAACAAGACGCAAGAGCAAAAAACTTCTTTTCGGCTTGCCAAGAGGAGAACTGGTCTGCTAGTTGTTGCTGCTGCTGCTGCTGCTGCTGCTGCTGCTGTTGTTGTTGTTGTCGCTTGGCTTTGACTTTGGTCTAAAATGCAGGCAACTCCACTTGGAGTTGAGGCGCGCCTTTAGGCATTATTTGCATTTCTGCTTATTCTGGTTCTGCCTCAACCTGATCTGTAACTGCAGCAACAGTTGCTGCTGCCGCTGCTGCTGGTGGTAGCCGCCCCCAGTTGCTCCGTTTAATTTCACGTTAATTATTGTAATTTGCCTGCGCTTGTTTGAGAAATTGTCGCTCAGTTAGCAAGTTCGTGCCTTCAGTCTTTCGTGCCAGCAAGTTTGTGGCCTGAGTCTTTTGTCTTTAGTCTGCACACACCATGTGCAATTTCATAAGGGCGTTTTGGCTTTCTAGCCACAACAGCTGAACTAATGAACTCCCGCATCCCGCAGCTGGCAAACAAACAACACACACTCACACACACTCACACACACTCGCACACACACCTGTGCTTGGAGACACATTGAAATTTCTCCAAAGCCGTTTTTGGGGAAATGAAAGCCGAGTGGCGAGGCGAGTGACGAGAGTCGTAAGCACTTCTGGTTTTGATTATGTTGTCCGCTGGCAAGCAAACATCATCAAATGGCATAATTCTATTGTTTGCCTAGTATTTTTTTTATACCTTTTTGAAGCTAATTTGACAGTATTTTTTATTATGCTCGCTGCATTTCACTTTTCCTTTAAATAAATTTGAAGAGAGATGGCCGCAGCGCTGTCTAAATAAAAAGCACAATTTGTGTGGCTTTCGCTTTTATTTAAGGCAAGTGTTATACACACACACACACACACACACTCGC
Source organism: Liodrosophila aerea (assembly GCA_035045005.1). NCBI lineage: Eukaryota > Metazoa > Arthropoda > Insecta > Diptera > Drosophilidae > Liodrosophila > Liodrosophila aerea. The sequence continues at coordinate 255,403 of JAWNNL010000849.1, read as the reverse complement.
AGTGTCTTTTCAAGTTCCCCCGAAAAAGAAATATACTTTTGTAATTTCACTTTTAACGCTGCGAGTTGAAAAGTTTCTTCGGCAAGTGGAAATTACTTAATTGCTCATCCGCACAGTCTCCATACGTGCACGCCCACACACACACACCCCACACACATGCAAATCACCTGCGTGTGCGTGTGACCCACTTTGAGCCAAGAAATTCTGCGACTCACGTGTGAGTTCGACTGGTTTTCGGCCTGGCTCATCGACAGTAGCACAAAGCTCATGTTAATTTGAGAAATGGAACGACAGCAGCAGCAACAACAGCAGCAGCAACAGCAGCAACAACATCAATACAATTACACGCATATAGCTGATATTTAAATCGCGTCGAGGCGAGTCAAGAACGTGACCCACATATACAAATAGCTCTGGCCAAATAAACAAAGCTGGGAGCCATACATTTCGCGCTATTATCAGCGAATCTCTCACAGACTCTAATTTCACGCCGGGAATCTTGCGAGAATTCGATGGATGAATCGGAGAATCGTAGAATCGGCGATGTTTGGCTGACACTTAATTAACAGCAATCAGCCCGGCGTTGATGCGGAAATATTTTATAGCTTCCGTTCTGGATTTTTTCCTCTCTCGGTTTTTAAATTACATTTAATCGCAGGCAGCAGACGATTCAAGTTTATGAGCGCGCCCATGAAATTAATTAAATTTAGTACTTGTCATTAAACTAAATGCTAGAGGCGATGTTCTTAGTGCTGTGGCTTTTTGCACACACACACACACGCACACACACACACTCACCGTAAAGTGCCTCTAAGCCTCGCAAGCAACGGTCTCTGCTCCGCTCAGGTGTCAATGACCGTATTACGCAACGCAGCAGCAGAACGCGAGCAACAGTTGCTGCTGTCGATGGTGCTGCTGCTGCTGCTACCAAACGCAGCAAATTGCTGAACGCAGCAGATCGTTACGTCTCGCCGTAGTGAGAAATATACAGCTAACTTCTAATGCTCAGCAGATCAATGAAAATGTCGTCAAAGAGGCAGAGGCTTCTTTTCCAGTTTCAGTTAGGTTTTAGTCAACTCACTGCCTCTCTCTTCGCCCCTCTCCACACGCATTTCTTTTGTTGTTCTACGCTTTCTTTGATTGTTACAGTTTATGTCATCATTTCTGTACATTTATCACGCTGGAAACTTTCTTCCCACAGCGTCTCGGCACATCGCACCATCAATTAGCCGTCTCTTGAACTCTGAGAACCAGCTGCAAGCAACTGCAGCGACTCTCCCGGTTTGCACCCATTCAAACAGTTATATAAACGCTGATTATACAATAGTTCAGTTCAGTTCAGTTCAGTTCAGTTCAGTTCAGTTCAGTTCCATCCTATACATTGTCACTGGCTGTAAGCTGAGCGCTTTCTATGCACACACACACACAGACTCGCACACTCGCACACTTTTGCTTTCCATTGGCCGCTTTAGGCATGACTAAACAGTCGATAACAATAACAGCAACGCACAAATTACACATACGCCCTGTGGCCGCGGTTATTGGCGAATTCCTAGCTGGGTTTCTACATATGCAAACACTCTATGCTGTCGCGGGTATAAGCCATTAGTCATGGCTGTAGAAGACAAAGAAGTTTATAGCTATAAATGAGAGGCAATTGGCTACGCTATAGAAGAGATATTTCAGCTATAAATTGGCTACAGATTGACTCAACATATGAATTAAAATAATTATGTATTAATTATAACTATAGGAATAGAAAACGAAGTGAAGTTGAGGATTAGAAGTTGGGTTATAGAAGTAACCCCACCTGAAGTGATCTATTGTAGCTACTCAATCTACTCGATTACTTTCCTAGGGCTGAGGTTTAATAGATCTTATAGGTACACTACTTTTACTTTATCAAAGAATTGAGGGTAATTGTAAACTTATCTATTAAAACTTCCACACAATTTGCTTCATATTGTCACTAAAAGTCTGCTGCTCACTCTTATTCTACTCAACTTCTCTTTAGTCTAACTTTATTCTACCCTTTCCTTATCTCAACTAGTTAACATCTCTACCCACTTTAGTGTATCTCCACTTCGTTGTTATCCCAGTTGATCTTTCGCTTTCTGGCTGGCATTTTGTTATTGTTTTCTTATACTTTTTTGCATATGCAAGTCACTGGAATTGAGCGACTTTCACCTACTTGAGCTTGAGTCATCCGAAAGAGACTTCTACGCACTTGCCGTCTCAATATGTTGTTACGTTCGGCGTGCCCAAAGAAATTTCCGTGTTTAGTTTCAATTTGAATATAGATAAGGTCGTGAAACGTGACTCATTGGGATGTGTTTAATAATATTGTGTGTCTTCTGCATTTACAGATGGGCGCGTTGCAGCAGCAGAGCCACAGCTATACAACTCAACTACACACAGATACAACTGCATATACTGGGAGCAAAAGCAGAGCAGAGGAGAGGAGAGCAACGACAACAAGCAGAGGAAGAACAACAACTACACCCGCATCAATCAACGCCAGCAGCTGTAGCATGCACATCTTCATCCTGGCGCTGGGCAGTCTGCTGATGCTGGCATCGGTGGACGCCAGCCCCGTCTTTGTGGATAATCCCAGCTTAGCACAGTGTAAGTAATCAGATCACAAGAGCCAGACACTTGACAGCTTCAGCGGAATGCCAAAGACAGGCGGACAGACACATAGAGACATCAGACAGGCACAGCTTGAGCTTCAGCCTGTTTTCCTCAGAACTCCAGCACTTTCTCTCACGTAGACTATTAAAAAAAAAGATACTCAGCTCTCTTCAGGCATGATGTTGTTGTTTTTCAGGGCGTGTTCAATGACAACAATGAAATTAAGTGAAATTAAATAAAAGGCAGCGCAAATATTAAGAGATTCGAGTGAAGAGATTTCACAATTGGGTGAGAACTCGAACGACATCAAAGAGAGATCTAATTTATGCCTGGTTTGAGTAAAGCTCTTAATTATTAATAGTTCAGCTTTCATACAGCATCCCAGCTAATATTTGCCCACAGTTTTATTAGCGTACTTTACTATCGAGAAAGCAGCAGACTCTGGCCTCGGTTTGATTCCACAAATAAACGCGTAAGCCCATTAAAATTTTATCACTGACAAACTAGAACTTGAGCAAATGCCATATAATTTCTGCAGCAGCATCAGTAGCCGCTTGGAAAAAGCTATTAACTTTGATTGCCAAAATAAAACAAAAGACTCGAGCGACAAACTTGTTTGGGAAAATGTACGAGTCGGAGAAATAGTAGCAGCTGCTGCTGTGGTTCCTCTCTCGTGCGGCGTCGCAAATGAAAGTAATCAAAATTAATGATGCGCGGCGACAGGCGTTGCGTTGAGCAAGGTTTAATTGGGTCATAGCCATTAAGAATCAAAAAATTGGACGCTATTAGCACTTCCTCTGAGCAGCCAGAGCTTATGCCATAAGAAACGCAGCTGCCAATTTGTCTATACTGAGAGCTTGTTACTGGCCTCAGACTCAGCTTCAGCTTCAGCTTGAGCTTGAGCTTGAGATGGAGAGTTTGAAAAATAAAACTAAGCACAACTTTCCTTATAAAAGCCAGCTGAAGCCAGCAAGCCGGCAAGGCAAACGGCCAAAAACGTCAGCGAGCAGAAAGCAATTGAGGTCAGCCATCAAAGAATGTTGCCATAAAATGAGCCACCATCGCAAGAAAGCGTGTGCCAGACAACAACAGCAACAACAGCAACAAGAAGACAATAAGGTGGCAAGCATTTCATTTTTATGACTTGTCTTGACTCTGGACCACTGCTGACCGAAAAGACAACAACAAAACAAGGCAAAAACAATCGTAATAAAAGCCATACGTACGCTCTTATGCATATCTCTCTCTCGGAGCGCAGAAAGCGGAAAGTAAATTGCCGCCAAGTGAAAGGGAAATAAATAAAAACAACACACTCTTATTCTCAGAGATCACAGCTGAGTCGAGAGCTCTAATCCCACCCACTCCTATTCCGATTCCCATTCCCAGGCCCATTCCCGCAGCCTGAGGTCACTCTTTGACCCAATTTCAATAGGTCTCCTCCACCCACTCCCACTCCTACTCCCCCTCACAGTCCGACTAAAGATCTGACCGCATTCGCATGCCAAAAACGAATTTCCTACATTGCAATGCGGGTCTGGGTCTCTGGCTTCGTCTGTGTCTCACTCCCAGTCCCAGTCCCAGTCTCAGGCTAGTAGTACGTTGGCCCGTTGCCTGCTTGGTAGGCTGTGCGAGTGGCTAGCGAAACATATGCTAAGCTGTTGACCCAAAAAGCCACAAAACGAAATGCAAACACAGTACAACACACACACAAACACACACACAAAAGCCAAAGAAAAAGCTGCCGGCTTCAGTCGACTTCGACGCCTACGCTGACGCCGACTGCGCTGCCGTCGTTGTCTATGGAAACGTGACAAAAGTTTTTGGCTTCGAAAATATCAGCATATAATTTGTGTGTCTTGGCTGGCTGCTGCTGCTGCCGCTTCTGTTGCTGCTGCTTCTGCTGGCTTCATTCTTTTTTCTCTCTTTTCATTTGTGTTTGGTTCTTGGCCAGTTCGTGTCTTAAGTCATTTGTTTTGTGGCCCCCTTCCCCTGCCCCCTCGCTGGCCAGGGTCTATACAATAACTCGGCATTTCGTGTTAATTGCATAACCAATATACGAGTTTACAGTTAAAGTTCAATAAACGCAAAACACAGCGAGAGCTAAAGACCGGGAGGAGTGGGGCAAGGGGCGAGGTGGAGTGGCTGCTGCAATGTATCTGATTTAACATTGAAATACGAGTAAATCTGGCTAAAATTTATACGCAATGTTAAAGTAACTTAACAAGACACACTCGCACACACACACACACTCGAGTCGAGTCGAGTTGGGGAAGTGCCACTGTGGCGTTTATTTATGACCGCATGAAGTGCAAACAAAGGGTTCCACACACAGCCAAAGAAAGGCGATGGCAACTGACTGCATGCTCGCCAGTTTCTCTCTCTCCCTCACACTCTTCCCCCCTCTCTCTCGCACTCTTACAGTCTGCTGCTCTCTTTCTAGACTTCTGCAATTACATAAGTTCAAAGACTGAGAGCTCGGGGCTCCATTACAAAACACAACCACAGTGGTAGTCAGTCGCCTCAAGTGGCAGCAATTCATAAATAAGAATAATAATAATAATAATGCTACTGTTGCTAATATTGTTGTTGTTGTTGTGACTGTGTGTGTGCGTGTGTGGTTATGTGCGTGTGTGTGTGTGTCTTGCCTCATTGCTTAGGCTGACGCCCTTCACAGCGCAAAGGTGTTGTGGCGCGTCTTTTATGGCCAGTTGTTCTGTTTTGGCTCTTGCCTCTTGACTCTTGTTGTTGCCACTTCATTTTCACTTGCGTTAACTGTTTGCCTAACGGTAGATTGGCGCACAAATTGAAGGCGTTAATCGCCCCAAACAAACGGAAATGCTATAGAGCAACAGCAGGGCCATAAGAATGCGGAGCACCTCGCACATTTTGTTGCCTACTCTGTGAATATGTCGTGTAATTGCCATGCACTGTGAGAAATATTTGATAGTAATAGATCATTTAGAGAATTGTACTTGTTAGTTGACATATTTGTCTTTCAGGAACAATATAAATGAATCTCTTTCTACTCTAATGACCTTAGCAAATTTCTAATCAAGTTACTAGACAACATCGAGTGGCATATAACAGTAGAAACGATAGTCATTGATAATAGTATAGTATAGTATGCATTAGTTAATATAATATTAGTTTATAATAACTAATCATCTAAATAAATAAGTTAAACTGTCTAGACTCTAGATGATTACCTCTACTATAATCTATTTATACATAATTACAATTACTAAATTTCTTAGCAAACTTTAAGTAATTTTCAGACCCACTTTAATGCCTTCTCTAATCACTTTTCCTCAACTCAATTTTCCTCCACCTTCCACAGTTCAATCTGGCCGCAATATACGTCATCTACCCTGCATTGTGCGCAAATCGGGTCGCTCTGGCGTCTGCATGTTCGCCATCGACTGCATCAAGCAGAATGGCACTCACCTGGGCACCTGCATCGATCGCTTCTACTTTGGCTCGTGCTGTGCGCTCAAGGTAAGTCCATAGAGTCTTTACTCTGCTCCCTCTAATCTCCATCTCTCTTCTCACTGTCCCCCTCTCTCTCTCCAGGAGGAGGCCTCACTCTTTGCGCCAGAGATCAGCGACAATAGCATCGATCAGAACACGATTTCGCACTTTGCTCACGAGTCTACCGCCTCGCCCACCAGCTCGCTCTTCAGAGTCACCACCGAGAGCAGCACCACCCACCACCACAACCATCAGCAGCAGCAGCAACTGCAGCACACCGCCAGCGAATTGCTCAAGAATGTGACCCAGAGTTATCTGAGCAGCATCAAACCCTTTGGCACCACCAGCAGCAGCAGCAGCGGCAGCAGCTCCACCACCAGCACCACTGTGAGTCACTCAACTAGCACCACCCGCCGACCTGCCCAAACCACTCACAAGCACTCGCATTTCGTTGTGCGCACCACCATCAAGCCGAATGCAGCTCCAACGCTGTTAACCACCTTGAAGCCACTGCGTCGTCGCACCACCACGCCACGACCTGTGCTAACCACTGTGCCAGTGGTGGAGCAACGCATCGAGACCACCACAGTGCCAAGTAAGTTTGTCACCTTCCAAATTGTGGAGACTACGACATCAGCAGCCACTGAAGCCACCAACCACTTGGTGGAGACAACCACCAGACGGCACAGCAGACCCACCGTGATCAGCACTAGCTCAGCTGCCGCCAAGACCACGAGCAGACCTGCAACTACAACCACAACCACGCCAGCCCCATCCACCACCACCACCACCACTACTACAGCACGTCCCACACCACCGCTGCGCACCACCACGGCCAAGCCACATAAGACGCAGTCTAGCAGACGGCCTGCGCCAGCCAAGAAGCCAACGACAACCACCACAACAACAACAACAGCCACTGGCAGCAGTAGCACCACCAGCACCACAACCACAGCGACACGTAAACCCAGCACCACAACCACATTACCCGCTCGCAGGCCAGCCAACGGCACCACCAGCCAGGCCACAACAAGCACAACAACCACTGGCAGTCATAAAACCACAGCAACAACAACAACCACCACCACAATGACCACTCTTGCACCACGACCCAAGCCACAGCCCACAGCTGAGATTGTCAAGGTGCCAGCGTTGCTGGCAGATGCCACTAGCACCACAACAAAAGCTACGCGCAGACCTACAACTACAACCACCGCTGGCAGCAGTAGCAGCAGCAGCACCACCACCACAGCAGCAGCCACCACCAGCGCTGCCAAAAAACCGCCAAGCAGCAGCAGTAGCACCTCGACAACAACAACAACCACCACCGCTAATACGCCTAAACCCACGCGAAAACACACCACCAAAACAACAACAACCACCGCTGCACCACCAACCACCACTACCACCACGGCGGCTACACCGCTGTTAACCACCGCCACTAGCAAATTACCCTCTGCACCCTCTGCCCCAACCACAACAGGCGCAGCAACAACCAGCAGCGGCAGCACCACCAGCACCACCAGCACCACTGGCTCCACCAAGAAGCCCGGCCTGATCACCTGGACAGATGTGGAGGCCGAACCAATTACGAATGCAACCATTGCCAGCAATTGGCAGCCAGGCCCGGCTGCCGACTGGGTGCCATTGGCCACTTTGTTGCCGGAATTGTACAACAAAACGACAGACACAGGTGAGTACATACACTGAGAAAAAGAGAGGGGGCTTTGGTATTTAATCAAGAATTTACAGAGTCAAAAAAGGTCAAAAATTGTTATGCTATAAAGAGGAATCTCATTTTAAGCACGTTTTTTTATAAGAACAAAATTCAACGGTTGCAAAATGGTATTCAATTAGTCTTGAAATAATCCCGCTCTAATCTTAGATTGAGAACATAGGGAGCTACGTGTTTCATCTAAAGAACGTAGCTAACTACCTCTTCAATCTAAGATTAGAACGGCGTTATTTCAAGAGTATATTGGAGTTGATTTTCAGTTAAGCTCAATTTGAGTATATTTCTAACTAAAAGTAATTTATATTTATATTTATATTTTTTTATATTTATATTATATCAACAAAATTAAAATTGGATTATTAAATTAAAATATTAACGTAATTTAAGTTTATAATTTTAAAAAATCAAAGTTTAAAGATGGAGAAATTAAAATTAAAATTAAAATTAAAATGAATATTCTGAGCACTAAATTAAAATTAACGATTGAGTCTTACTAGGAAAGAAGCGTCCTAGAACATGTTTAAAGACACCGAAGAACTTCTTAAGGGACTCTTTATCAAATCATTTTAATCTATTTTAATTTGCAGTTATTAACAATATGAATTAGATTTGATTTGATTTCTTCAATAATTAAAAATTTCCAAACATATTAGATATATTTTTTTATAAACTTTCCGGTTCCTGGTTGAGACAAATTATATCTTTAGATAGATAATAGATAGAGATTATTTAATCTCAATTTAAGAATAGTAGAGACAGAAAAATTCTTAATAATTTGAGAATATAGTTTTCTATTTTTTCTATGTGTAGTTGCCTCTTTCAGTCTGCTTCCCCCTCACTCTATTTACGTCTCTATATGTGTGTGTTACTTTAATTGCAGCTACGCCCAGCAGCACAGACAAGGTGGTTATCTCAGTGGCCACCAGCGTGAGCACCAGCAGCAGCAGCGGCGACGATGCCAAGCCCAAGCCAGGTCAAACGCCGACAACAACAGCAACTGCAAGCACCGCTAGCAGCAAGCCGCATAGAACCACAAAGCCGCCCATGAGCAGCAGTAAACCCACAACAGCAGCAGCTAGCACCACAACAACAGCAAGACCCACAACAACAACAACGAGCACCACCACAACCACAACAACAACTGTAACAAGCAAAACCACAGAGGCAACTTCAGCAGCAGCAGCAACCACTGAGAGCAACGAATTAGCATCCTCGACGTCTTCTCAGATAGACTCAAGCAGCAGCAGCACCACAACGGATTACAGCGGCGAGGAGCTGAGTACAACCACCGATACTGTGGGCAACACAACCGTAGCGCCTGCAACTGGCTTGGAGGGCGTCGATTACAGGGAAGGTAAGTGCAACAGCAGCGTGCAACAGCAACAGTGCAACAAAAAACTTGTTTGCAGAGAGGCAGAGCAGATTCTATTAATACACCAGACTTTGGCCATAAGACAAAGATGCGTGGCCATTAAATTCAATTTGAAGGCTGAGCATTGGCCTTGACTTCAGGCCGAGCCAAAGGATGGCAAAAGCTCTGGCTATCTGGCCATAACTGCAGCTAGAGCTAGTCATAATAATAGCCACGTCAAGCGAGAGGGTTCGACTAGCAGTTGCCCTGTAGAAGTCGTAGTACAACATTATAAAAATACACTGATAAAAATTTAACGATGTTATATTAAGAGAATTCTAAAAATAAGAGGTAAAGGTTTATATATTAATCTGACAAAATCTATCTTTAGTTGACTTGAGTGGAGAGAGTAGAATCTCTTTATTTCTGCCAGCTCAATCGACTGCAGATTTCGCTTGGCTGAAGTGCTCTCATCTCTAGCTTATCTAGCAAGTAGTTTATTACTTTTATGTATGATATAATCAACTATCAGTAACATCAGTAAATTATCAAAGTATCCTCTCCGGAAGAGAGGAGAATAGACACAATTTTGGCATCGTAAATTGCCTTTGATTCAAAGAGTCCAAATTGTCATACACACCGTTAGCCTATCGCAAGGCTCAATGCAGTTTCAAGACTCGTTTTCCATAATCAAGATGCCATAGAGCTTACGCCAAAACTGTCAAGTTTAGTCGCTTATTTTGAACAGTGTACTTGCCAAAGTTGCTTGCTTTTACTCATAATAGTTTACAAGATATTCAATACTGCCTCAAGACTCCTTTTCTATAGTCAAGATTCCATAGAGAATCAAAACTATCCAGTTTAGTTGCTTATTTTGCACAGTGTATTTGGCCAAGTTGCTTGCTTTTACTCACCATAGTTTACAGGGTATTTCTGCCTCTTGTCTCTGGCAATTTTTACAGCAATAATTTACAATAATGACTGCGTCGCGGTCATTGTGCCGCCTGGGTCACGTTGTCTGCGCTTATCTGCCTGCCCCTCCTCTCCTCGCTCAGTCCTGCCTCATTTACTTGCCACAAAATGAGTCAGGAGCTGTGTGGCAGAGAGGCAGGCGCAGAGCACGTTGACCGATTTGCAACTGCTGTGCATCTTGATGCACGAAAACGAGTCGCAACATCATAAAGTAGGCCGTTGACTGCTGGCCCAAAGTCAAGGCCTGAGTTGGCCAAGATGACTGAGTGCCTGGCCGCAGTGATTAAAATGTTTAAAAGGCTTTTTGTGGCCATTACTTTAATTGTGACCTGTTCGCCTATTAAGTTGCCCCCTCTGTGTCTTTCTCTGGCTCTTTCGCAGTTTGCGGACGTCGCATGTTCCCCGAGCCACGCATCGTTGGCGGTGCCAATGCTGCCTTTGGACGCTGGCCCTGGCAGATATCGTTGCGTCAATGGCGCACCTCCACCTATCTGCACAAGTGCGGTGCGGCCCTCCTCAACGAGAACTGGGCAATCACAGCGGCTCACTGTGTGGACAAGTAAGTGTTGACTTGAAGAAAGCCACAGCGCCAATCAAACTGACAAACTGACGACTTGCCCTCGACTCGTTTCCCTTTGCAGTGTGCCGCCCTCCGATCTGCTGCTGCGACTAGGCGAATACGATCTGGCCGAGGAAGAGGAACCCTATGGTTTCCAGGAACGACGCGTGCAAATTGTGGCCTCGCATCCACAGTTCGATCCACGCACCTTTGAGTACGATCTGGCGCTGCTCAGGTGAGTGTTGAGGAAATGCAATATGTTCTATACACACTAATCTAAACCAATCCCATTGGCAGATTCTACGAGCCCGTGGTCTTCCAGCCCAACATCATACCGGTCTGTGTGCCCGACAACGACGAGAACTTCATCGGGCAGACGGCCTTCGTCACGGGCTGGGGCAGGCTGTATGAGGACGGTCCGCTGCCCAGCGTGCTGCAGGAGGTCGCTGTGCCTGTCATCAACAACACCATCTGCGAGTCCATGTACCGTTCCGCGGGCTACATCGAGCACATACCACACATATTCATCTGTGCCGGCTGGAAGAAGGGCGGCTACGATTCCTGTGAAGGTAGGCCAGTGGTATTCAATCATATCAATTACAGTTCTGACTTTTGTTCATCGTTGCGCAGGTGACTCTGGCGGCCCCATGGTGCTGCAGCGGGAGTCGGACAAACGCTTCCAGCTGGGCGGCGTCATCTCGTGGGGCATTGGCTGTGCGGAGGCCAATCAGCCAGGTGTCTATACGCGCATCTCCGAGTTCCGAGACTGGATCAACCAGATACTGCAGTTTTAGTCGCTCGTCTGTGTACTATGCCTAATCCTTAGTGAATGCCCAGCTAAGCGGAAACGAATTCAGACTCGAACTCGTGCTCTGGTTATGACTTCTCGCCCCGTGTCAGTGCGAGATCCACTGTGCATAACCCCAGCAACGATTTCAGTTAACATTTCCCACAACACCCCCCACAGCTTTCCCCTCCCCCCACAGCAACAGCAACAGTTCATTGTCATAATGTTAATTTAATTTAATTTAATTAATACTCTTAACAAGCAGCAAACTCTCCCTAAACTAGTTAGTGAATGTGATTAGCACACTAAACGCACATGATAATTATGAAGCTAATAACGATGAAGACGAAGACGAAGACGATGATGGTGTAACGAATTCAGACTCTTAATTTATTCTCCCTCCAATTTGCTCTGTATATAATTTTCTAAATTATTGCAAATAACATTTATCTAGCTCTAAGTTTATCTGATAGTTATTCGCAAATTGTTTGCACTGCAATTCGAATTCGAAGTCGAAGATGATAACTGCTTTGTAGGCATTTGAGTAGGCCGCTTCTTCCACAGAAGCTATTGTAATTTAATTTAATAACGTATTGTAATTATTTATTTAAAACAGCACATAAATTAATTCAATTAAAATGTTTAAAACGAATCACAGTTGCAGCGTACTTTCATTGGCTGTAGATAGTTCTCTCTAGTGACAATAAATTTGCTTAAAATATGTTATTGGTAGAGTTTGGAGCTTGGCTTTATATGTTGGCTACAACCTGTTCAATTAGTCCTCTATATAGATACATATATTGAATGTCAAAAGTTAATATACACTTTGAAAGGTATTACACATATTCTCTTCTTATTTAATATAATGGCTTTATACGTTGGCTACTACCTTTTCAATTAGTCCTCTCTATAGATATACTACATGTCAAAACGCAATAGCCATTTCGAAAGCTATTACACATATTCTTTCCCTATTTAATATAATGGCTTTGTATGTTGGCAGCAATCTTTTAAATCAATCATTTCTAAAGACATATTGGATATCAAAACTCAATAACCATTTCGAATGCTATTACACATATTCTTCCCCTATTTAATATAACATTTAAATACCATTCATTTGAATGCGAACTATATTCCTTCAATTCAGTGGTAAATCTACAAATTTCTAAACTAAAATCTCTGATTTCTCAGCCAATTCCATAGCTAATCAAAAAGCATTGCATACCTTCAGGCTGCCTTGTATTAGCGCCATCTATGGTTCGTTTTCCAGCAAACGCCAGCTAAACTCTTTGAGCTTTCTTTTCTTTCTTAGAGTAGGCAATCATACAGCACTTATAAATACTAGCTAAATAAATTTAAATACTAAAAAAAGCTAAAAATAGCTAAAGACGCCAGTTTTAACATTAAGCGCGCTTTAACTTTATAGTCTTCAGCAAGACTAACAGTTAGTATTGCATACTTTTGAGCTGCGTTTTTAATTCCGCACTTAAATTATACATTTTATTATTGGCTGGCGCCTATCGTTAGCTACTTCTCAGATTTCAGTTATCGATTCACACACATCCGCTTAGCAGCGCCAACAATCCACACACAGACACACATTAATCATCATGTGTATCATTTGGCATTCCTAACGCAACAGCCTGGAACTTGGCCAGAAATGAATTTGGCAGTTGCCACAGCAGATCAGCAGAGGCCGAAACTAACCTAAGCAAACCCAAAAGACAATTGTACAATATTTCAAAGCCGTAAACTTTCTTCACAACTTGTGCAAAGTAACGAACAAAATTTCCAAATGTGAGAAAACGAATTTACTTATTATTAAATATGCAAAGCATGCAGCCAACGACCAATACGTAAAGTCAGTCGAAATAAGTGTAAGCTTGTTCGACTTTTAGTTTTATTTGAAGTTGAATTTCTAACGTGCAGTTTCCCCATGACAAACAGAATGAGAGAGTGCAGTAAGATAGAGAGATCCAGTAAGATATTCTATAAGAGTCAACTAGTTATTGTAATGCCTGAGATAGTATCACTGCACTCGTAGGAAAGTTATTTACGGTCACTTGAAGGGCATCATCTAAAACGAATAGACACGATGGTAAACTCCCCAGCAATTACTGCTGCCGACGTCATTGCGATGAGGTCGTCATGGAACTTTCGCTTTCGGACATTGTCAGTTTTGGTCATTTGCATATGACAGAGTGGGCTTCCCCCCACCCCACTCCACGCCACTGCGTTTGTTTACGCCGTGTGGGAGCCACATTTCGGGGGTATACTAGTACTTGCAAGTGCAGCTTGAGATCTGTTGCGGCCCCCATATCATAATTTGTACGGACATCACGTCTCACGAGGGTCTCTGGCTCATGTGTCGAGATTATCAACGGCTTCAATCACGACCTGAGCAAAGGCCCAAGAGAAGTGTGCTCCTTGACCACCAGCGTGTGTGTCGGAGTGTGTTGCATGAACTTTCACATGCAATTTACTGTTGCAAGTTGCAACTAATCAGCGGCGTTTAGTAAACGGTGGGCGGGGTCGAGCTGAAACGTGCGCAGATCCTAAAAAGATCTGATTAACTATTCGCTAACTTAACCATAATTTATAAGCGACAAAAACGCTTCAAAAACGCTGGCGAAAGTGAAAATTCGCATTCACTTTTACACACAAAGAAACATTTGTAGTTTCTTATTATTATTAGTATTATATTGTTGTTATTATTATGGCATGTGTCGGCTGATTTATCAAAGATGTTTTATTTTGTCCGCTCTAGATGCTGCCAATTTGGCTACTAACGATATTGTCAACACTTTATACAGACTTTTATGTTGATCAAACGGAAATTTATGTAAAGCATAAACAGGTGAAATTTCTATCGCCTCATCTCTTGCATAAGACGAGCTATTATGTCATTTGTGATAGATACACCATATTAATTGGGTAATCAAGCTGAATGCACATAAACATTTATAACTTAGAATTATGATACCCTATGATGAGAGTAGTAAGCATTTCCCGTGGCAACTGTACTCCGCACCTCATGAAAAACGAAAGCGATGAAGTAACCCTGCCACAGCACACGGCGTGTTGCATTTAATTTCCATGGAAAAGTTGCACAATTAAGCGGCAGCTCCGCTCTTCACGCGGCACAAAGAATCATTAAACGCGCCACTTCAAGGCGGTCTGTGGGCAGAGTGGGCGACAGCGCTCTGGCTGCTTCAGCAGATCCAAAGATGACCAAGTTCGAGTCCCGCATCCACACACACACAATGACTCCCAGCGACGTTTTGAACTTTCCCAACCTTCTCAACGACGGATACAATGGAAATGCTCTTGCTCTGGCTCTTGCTCTTGTAATGTTTTTTTCGTTTTTTGTTCATTTTGTTTTTTATTGCTGCCCAAAGATTTATAGGAAGCACTCGAAGCAGAAAAACAAAAACGAAAGTTCGAGAGACGCTGGATTTTCTTTCTCCCCGGCTTAATAAAATGTGTACTTTTTATCTTAGACAATTGAAAGGTACTTGGAAAGGTAAACAACTCCAACTGTGCACGCCGCGAGATGGAGCACCGTCTCAATGGCTGCCGTTCTGGCGGGAGATCAGGAAATCTCTGGCCAAAAAATCAAAAGACAATGGCTCCCTGTCAATGCCGAGTGATCCCAAGCAATCCCAAAGAAAACATCTTGAAAACTTCTTTAACGCTTTCGGGGCCAACTGATCATTAATTTGATCGCATCATTTTCTGTGTGTTGCAGCCCATAGGAAATTACGCTTCATCCGGTAATTATTGGTTTTGCCTGGCCCTTTAAATCGTGATAGATAGATCTTCGACATGTGTAAGTACTTAAGATGATACAAGCACACACACACACACACACTCTCACACACAGACACACGTACAGGGTGAGACCAGCTTTTTCTGAGCGCCGCCAGGCCAAATGAATTCTCCTCGCCTCGACGTTTATCTTGGGCCAGTGCATACAGGTGTATCTAATGCTTTCATAATGCCTCAATATGGGCGTCATAATTGTGATTTGGTTTAGATGATGAAGTGTTAAGACACCACAAACTGACAGCAGACACATTTAGAAAGCCAACAAGCAGCGGCCTCCTCAAGTAGTTGGACAGCAGAGAGCAAAGAGCCTCACAACTTGCACTTTAACTAAGTCAAAACTAAGTAAAGGCAATCGGATTCGTTTAGTTTATCTGAAATTATGACTATAGATACTGCTTATAAATCTCAATTTATAACAATATTGTTTACTCGATTAAAATATCATTATTTCTAATACATATCTTTAGAATGAGTAAAAGTTCACTTAGAATAGTCACCGGTATACTTACAGGACATTGTAGGCTACGCAAGCATCTCAACAAGCTCAAGATTGTTGACGATACACTCTGTAGACTCTTTCTCGAAGAAGACGAAACGTTAGAGCATGTACTAGGAACATGCCCGGCAGTCAGTAGGTTAAGGCTAGCTCACTTAGGTAACTACTTCCTAGACAGTCTAGAGATAAGAGCTCTTCAACCAGGGAAAATCATCGCATTTCTGCGCTCGATCGAACTGGCGGAAGAGCTGTAACTTAATTTAGGCAGAGAGCACAATAGATCTTCGAGGTCGCAGTGTTAAAACAAATCTCTGATAATAATAATAATAAATAATTAAAATATATATCTTACATACAATTTCATTTTCGTTTCGTTTTGTTAGCACTTTTCCCCTCTCAATATAGTAGTGTTACATCCAAATACCATTTCATATTGAGAGCATCCTAATCGATACTCAGACCAGTCTGCATCTGTTAACTCTTGCTGCAGGGGCAAAGGGCAGGCTCTTCTAATATCGACAGCAACCTTCTATAGTATTTGACCTTTAATTTTAGTAAATATATTTCATTACATTTCGAACTCTGTCTAACAATACTCATAACGCCATCTAATTACTATAGATACTTATTACTTATACTATAGATACTGCTCAGTTTTATAACAACATTCTATACTTGTTTAAAATATCATTATCTCAAATATAGTGGTACATCCAAATATCATTTCATATTGAGAGCAATCTGTTCGATACTCAGACCAGTCTGCATCTGTTAACCCTTGCTTCAGAGGCAGAGACATCCTCTATCTACAGCGATCTACTATAGTCTCTGACCTTTAGTTGAAATATGTTTTATTTTAGTAAATATATTTCAACAAATTCCAAATTCTGTCTAACATTATTCATAACGCCAATAGGCAACTGTAGTCTACTATAGTCTCTGACCTTTAAGTGGAATATGTTAAATTTTAGTAATTATATTCGATTTCTGTCCAACAACACTCATAACGCCACTAGGCAACGGGTTTCTGTACAGACTTCCCACTAAACAGTGGGTAGAAACTATGATATAGCAATAACAATAAGTACTTAGGCATTTTCTTTAGTACATTAAATGAAAAGCAAAGTTTCGCTTTCTAATTAATTGCCAGCGTTGACTGCGACGCCTACACAAAGTGGCCAAAGGCGGCAAGTGTAAAAGTCTCGCAGCAGATGGATACAAGAGTCATTTTCCCTTTTTAATTTTCGCCAATTAAATGGGCGCACAATAAAAACGATGATTACATTGTAAGGGAGACGGAAGTAGTGCCACAATAGAGACAAAATGATTCTGTGAAAGGTGCAAAAATATCTGCGCAATTGAGAGGGGAAAAGTGCAAACAAAACGAATGAAACTGTATGGAGGGAGATACAGAAGAAGCAGCACGCAATGAAGACGAAAGTTGTTGCGCAAACGAAATTAAATTAAAACGCCATCCAAATGAAATAATAATGCAATTAGTTAGAGCCATGGCCACCGGCAGAGTCTAACAACAACAACAACTACACTATGAAAGGGCGGTGCAAAAGTTTCGCCCATTCTCTTACACTATTGAATAACTTTTACGCAATTAAAGTCTAGTGCCAAAGGGAACCAAATTAAATCATACGCGTACTCGCCTAGACGACTAGAGAGTACGACGTATCCGGCTAGACACACACAGCCGTAGGCATTGTTACACTGCCTTTACGGGCCATTGACACGTGCTAATCCAAGAGTCGTTGTGGAGCGATTTGTTGTTTGCGCTTTTCTAGCTCTATGTTTGCATTTTGTTAACGTGTCATACATTAGTTAGTTAACAATCATTGTTAGTCTATGCTAGTGTGTGTTAGTGTGTGTGTGTGCGAGGTATTTGTACTTGTTGCTGCTCACTTTCATTTCTAATGCGACGCGGCTGCTGCTGCCAGTTTCTTTTCTTAATATACCCTACAGTCGAGGCCTTGGCAGATTTCACACAGAATTTGTGGCCAGATGTGGCTTGGATATAATCGAAAGAAACGTCTATGGATATGAGTACATAATTGAAATACAGGAGACTTTATTGATCTATCTTTGTGCTAGTAGTATTACCATTCGAAAGGCATTCGTAGTAGACCAGAGGAATTCTGCTTTGACTGAATAACTTTTCTTTTAATCAGCCAATACTAATAACAGCATCCACTATAGTTTACCTTAGAGTCTGAAGAACTGTTGAGTGGAATTCTAGGGCTTAAGATCTCTACTATACATATACCAGATAGAGGAATAGCCTAGAGGAATTACATATATTCGATTATAGTATATTTACAAGTATTCACTTAATAACTTCTTTATAAATCTGTACATATCACTAAGAGCATGCATCCATTTGAGATTCTTTACAAACTGAGGAGTTCTTTAGCAGAACCCTCTCTTTTATTACTCTACTCTACTCTACTCTACTCTACTCTACTCTACTCTACTCTACTCTACTCTACTCTACTCTACCCTACTCTACTCTACCCTACTCTACTCTACTCTATTATCCTGTCTACTCTACTCAACTCTGCAATCCTCTCAACTCTACTCTATAACATTATCTACTGTTCTCTAGAACCCGCTCTACTCCACTCATTAAATATAAACCCTATTACGTCCCATTACCTACCAGAACATAGAGTATCTTTCGCTTCGTCTTACCTTCAACTAGCTCAAACTTCTAGTACCATTTGCTGGCCAGTTTTCTTTGTATATTTACGTAAACAAACTTGCCACTTGCTAAAAGTGAAATTATAGGTTATTTACCCAACACACTGACCATGTTATGGGCATATTGGCATGCAGAGATACCCTGTATTCCCCTAGCAGTCAAAATGGAAAGTCCAGCTCAAAGACTCTGCTCATGCTGATGATGATGATGATGATGATGATTTGGCTGGCTGTCAAAGATCATGAAATTGGATGGCGAAATATGTTTGCTCAATTTAGTTTGGCAATTAATCACAAGGGCGTGTGGCTAACTCAAAATCCAACGTGATTAATTGGGTTTCGAACTGGAGACGAGACGAGACGAGCCATTCAACCTCAACCTCAACTCTTTTCTTTTCTTTTCTTTCGCTTCAGTCCAGACTTTTTTCTCTGCTCATTTAAACTTTCGTTTTCAATGGACATCGTGTTGAAAACGAATTAACCCAGCTAATAAACTGCAAACTATGCGAAACCAAGATCTGCCTATTCGGAAGGCGTTGATCTGGCTGTTAACAACGCTGTTACGACGCCAATTGCCCCAAGGGTAATTTGATCCGTACACACACCTGACCCACCGCTGTTGATATGCAAAATATCGACGAAAATCTCCAAGATTAATTACAACTTCAACTTTCGGCGGGCAACTTCACTTTCAGTCGATTGTCCCAGCCGCCCACAATGTGTAGACCCTGCCACGCCCCCTCTGCTGTGTGTGTCCCCTTTCACAAAACGCCGCCCGATGATTGGCCGAATGTGAGAAATTCAATTTCACACACTTGTCGCTCACTGGCTGTTAATTATGTTGATGTTTCTATCGACTCGACGGCTCCAGCTCCCTGTGGCTCCGCTTAATGCGCAAAATATTTCTGCAAAGCGGAAAAATTACAAAATTTCATCTCCGTCATGGATTATCAACAGATGTGCGGGGATTTGTATTGAGTTGTATAGAAACTTTTCTAAAGATTTGGCATTTTCTTTTGTGCAGCTTCGACAATGAAGATTTGGGAATGAGTCAAGCCAAAGAAAGCCCGATAAGCCAGCGGTAAACTATAGTCAATCAGTGTGATATAATATTATAAATGAAATAAAATAAAATGTATATAATATATTTGTTTTATATCTGGGCTAATCGCATCGTTAAGATTATAATCCAGCCATAAATAATTCATTGCAAGATAGCCATGCGAAAATTCCATTTGGCCGTTAAACATGGCTTGTTTTATAGCCTGCTCTTTGATACTACAGTTAGCTTCATTAGACATTTCTCTGCTATTATTTCATTCATTTGTTTCAGCAGCTGCACTCAAAGCGAACGCTTAAAATTCATTTACAAACTGCATTCACAAGTTTAGTCTGCCTTTAGTTAATCAAAGGCAAGAGTAGCGGAATCAATGCATTTTATTGTGCCTTAAATCACATGATATGGCATTTCTCTGCCGTCTGTGAGCTCGATTATATAATGTGTATATAGCGGCAGCCTCAAAGCTTCCAACAGTGTAACGCTATGATTGTTTTGTGCTCGATCATTTGTTATAGTTCAACCGGTGCTTTGTCTTAGATTTTGATTATTAATTTCCCTTTATACTCTTGGCAGCTTCTTGAGCAGGGAGAAAGCGTTACGTTTTGCATTTGCCTCTGTTGTAGACTTCTTATTATCGAAACCATTTATACAGAGGTGTGAAATTGCCTAAGCTGGAGTTCTCGGCCAAAACAGATTTACCACCCACGTGCCGAGCAGGCAAATACCGCAAATGTTTTCCATTTCAATGGCTGATCACAACGCAACAACAGCAGCAACAACAAAAACAAACAAACAAAAAGAAAACAATCTGAAAACGGCAACTGACAGCGGGCAGCAACGACGACAATAACGAAAGTGAAATTCTACACAAAGATCGTGGTGGAGCCGCAAGTCGCACGCTTGACCAGCCAAGTGCCCGGCCTCTGGCACCGGCTCAGCTCAGCCAGCTCAACTCAGCCAGCTCAACTCAACTCAGCTTTGGTTCGCTCCGCTCAGCTTGACGCCAGCTTGGGCTATGCTAATGCTATTTTTGCCTAGCCCAGCCCCGACTGCAACTGCAGCGACAACAGTTGACAAAACTCAGCTTAAGCTCAGTGAAATTTGGGTCAAGGAAATGCCAAACGACAGATCACAGTTATTGCCTGGCTTGTTAGCAATTTTGTATGCACTAATTGCCCAGCTTGTGTCTGCAGTCCGCTGTTATTAGCAAGTTTGTCGCCAGAGTCTTTTGTCTTCTCGGCCTAAGATCGATAACCTTATCACACAGGCGAAAGCTGCTGATGAGTGGTGACCACACACACTGGTGTCTACTGTAGTATTCACTGTTGAATTTCAATTACTCGCAACTTAACAGCGGGCTAACAGGCGGCGCTGCCAGGCTGTTAATTGATCAGCTCATAACCGCTAGCGAGCGCTGTAAACCGTTTCAGTTGAGTTTGAAACGCGCACGCGTGCGGACGTAGCGAGCGCAGTAAGACACACACACACACACACACACACCACACAGAGAAAGCACAACAGGAACGGAATCAGTAGCAAAGTAGAAGCCGAAATAGAAATGTTTACCATTTAAACGTCTAGCGCGCGCGTTCCACTGAAAATACTCGCACGTCTCTCGACTAAAGAGTTCTCTCTCTCTCTCCGAGTCGCTGTCTCTCGGGGTCTCTCGGTCGCTCTCTTTGCGCTAAAGTGAAAGTTTTGCCATACAGAAAACAAAGTGGCAAAGGTCCGTTATCTTCTCGTTGGCCAGCGCTGGCGAACGGGCAACGCTGACAATCAGACACACGCGAAGCGTTCACTTGACCGGACGCATCGGCGCTCGCATCGCATCGCATCACCTCGACATCCGATACGTAACGTGTGTGTGCCTAACTGTAAATCGGCAAATCGGCGAGTTTATAAATCTATAAACACAATGCTAAATCAATAATTTAGTGTGTGTGCTTTAACAGTTACTAGTATCGGAGAGTCCATTGTTTCAACTATCGAGTTCGCTGCCTCAGTCTTTTGTTTCGCGCGGAAGTTTCAATTCATCAGCTCTGCTCTGCCTGTAATTACAACATTAATTTCGCACTCAAGTTGCAGACTAACTGTCTAGCCGCACGGAGTGACCGCAAACATGTTTAAGTGGGTTATGCCGGCGTCGCGTACCATCGCGACTCCAATAAGAACAGCGGCAATAGCAACAACAGCAGCAGCAGCAGCAGCAACACACACAGCAACAAAGCGTCAACTACTTTCGAGCGCTTTAACAACTTTAATAATAATAGGCGCATTATTTGTGCAGACAACAAGTGGATTTAGATCGACAATTGAATCGAATGGCGGTAAGTGAGACGACAATTTATCTAGCGAGTATCGAGTGTTCAATTGCAAAGAAAGTCGGAATATACTACTCCACGCCGTAAAGAATTATAGACTCTGGCGAACAATTGAAAGAAAATCAATTTGGCAAATTGCAAGCTCATGTTGCGGCTCGTTCTCATTGACAAATCGAATCGTGTCACTGCGACACTTCGACTCTTGCCAGTGAAAGCCCCACAGCAGCAGCAGCAGCAGCAGCAACAATGGCCAAATAGTCAGACAAAAAGTGCGAATACACAAAAACAAATATAAACTATGCCTTTGTGTCAATAAGTGAACAGAGGCCCCAACAATCCAAAACCCATGAAAAACTTTGGCACAGAAAATGACTTTCCACACACACACGCACTCGGCATTTATTTGGTTCATTTTATGCCACATTACTTGCCACACACACTCACACACTCACACACACACACTCATACAGCAACTGTTTGCCATTTTCAAAAGCGCTTAAGATGAGCACATGAGTTGGCTCAGCTGTCTGTCCACACACACTCGCACACACACACACTCACACACTTTCTTATGACAGTTTTTTCTACTGCTGCTGCTTTTGTGTTAATTGTTGCCGATTTAAAAAGTGAAACAAATTTCTAATGTGTCAGGTTATTAGCTGGGAATCGAAGGCACTGGCACACGGCTACTCATTCAGCTCAAATATATGTGTTTGTGCTTAATTCTCCACACAGACACACACACACTTCCAATTGCATTATTCTAAACTTATTAAGCAAAGTCACTGATATAAACCAATAAAGCATTTTAAGTGGATTTAAATACAGATATTTATTACCTCTTTTCAACAGATCTAAAGACTCTTACAAGACGTATGAAGTAGCTTTATTTATATCAAAGCCAACTTGATTTCGTTTAATATTAATTAAGTATTTTAATTTCACTTAAATCCAGATATTTTTTTACCTTTTCTTATCAAAACAAAAGACTTCAACTGGAAGCAAAGAAAGAACATAAATATAGTTCCATAATTCTGTCTGCTCATCTTACTCTTCAACTAAAACTGACTTTTCCTTTCACATTCTCAAATTCATAATTTGTTTATATTAAAGCTAATTTGATTTCCTTTATTATTAATAAAGTATTTTACATTTACTTAAATCCAGAGTTCATCTAGAAGCAAAGAAAGAATATAAATAATATATAGTTCCTTATTTCTGCTCATCTTCCTCTTCAGCTAAAACTGACTTTATTGATCCCTTTCACATTCCCAAGTTCATAATTTGCTAATTTTAGCTGTAAATTAGTGAAACCAAGTGTTAATCTGTGCAATGATTCATCGAGTATTTCATCCATCTGCAACTATTTCATCTATATGCATTCTTATAATCAACACTAAAAGTGTAGAAGAGAATAAAGGCTTGACCTGAAATGCTTAGGTGTAATAATTTAGATAGAATAGATTTGATGAATAGCATATTTTAAAGGAAGAATATCCAGCATTACTCGTGGCAATCGAAACTGTTGAAGGCTTTGCATCTATTTATTTGCTTAATTGGAATTTAGAATAATGAATTCTAGCTTACCTTAGATTGTAGCCAGAGCATTTAAGGTCTTCAGGCTGCTTATATATATATATATAGGCTGGTATAGTTCCATTTAACTTTATTAGTTGAGCATATGGAATGAGATACGAACTCTCTGTCTCTTTGAGTGATGTCAGTTGACCTAAAATATTATTTTAATATTTCTCCAAAATGGAATTTTGATAGAAATGACTCACATGAGGCAAGGCAACATTGTGAAGTTGATATTAAAAAGAAATGATAAAAACTATTAAAATGTATATACATTTGAAATAACTCTTATAGTATTTGATTTGCATAATTGCAGTTTATTTAGTAATATTTTAGTGCATTTGAGTGCTGCATTGCTTAGGTTGTTAAACTCCAACAGACAAGAGCGTCCAAGTCTGTGGCATTCTATGTGTAGTACTTTCCAGCTGCCAGAGATTATTTATGCAGCTTACACAGTGAAAACGGCTGGCCAAACATACACTCACACACACACTCGCACAACAAAGCAACACATCATTGAACAAACACTTTTTATAGGGTAAAAAATAGTGGAAGAAAAATTAAAAGAAAAATCAGTGCTTCCGTTTTGTGCAGAAAACTCTGCTGTGTCAGTGCCAATGCCAATCATGCAGACAATATATCATTAGTAATAGATGCACTCTGTATCAATCCGTGTGTGTGTGAGTGTGTGTGTGTGTGAGTGTGTGAGTGTGTGTAGCAGAGTGTGCATAAAAAACAATTTTCAATTTCTATTCAATTTTTATTTGTACAGCTAAAGGCTGAGCACTGCATGCGAGTGCGAAATGAAAATCTCTTGCCATCAGCAGCAGCAGCAGCAGCAACAATTGCTGCTATAACAACAACAACATCAGGCGTTGCAAACATCTCCTGTACAGGTTCTGATCGTAGCGTGTGCCAGTTAGCATTTCGCCGTCTCCCTCACGCTCTCTCGCTGTCTCTATCTGCCATGCACTTGTCGGGCCGCTGTTTGACGTTGAGTTTGCGGTAATTTGTGGCTCACTTTGAGTCGACTCCAACTACGAGCGGCCACAGCCTGGGGAAGGAAGCTGCTGCATGCTGCATGCAGTCAGCTGCCCAGTCAAGCAGTCAGTCAGGCCGTCAGGCAGTCAGTCTGCTGGCATCGATATAATTTCGAGATCACGTTTTTACCGCTGTCCGGTCAAATGCTCCACATAAAGCAAAAAGACGCAGAGATACTCAGTCACAGTCGTCAGTGTTGCCCGCTCTTCGGGTTTAAAAATAGTCAACGATTTGGGGAAAGAAATAGCTAGCAGATATTGAAAATAGATATGAGAATCTTAAGTTCTTAGGATTATTACTATTAAAAGAACTTTATGAACTGCATAAGTTCAACACAATTTATTTCATCTTATTCAAATCCAAATTGAACTGATTCAAGCAATCTATTCTAGTTTTTTTAACACTTAAGTGTATATTTCAGATATTTGAGTATATAAGGTTTTCAAATTAGATCGATTCATGACTGATATATATATATATATAGTTATAGTTATGGAATGCCTTATCACAATATAGTAAAAACAGACAGATCAGTTGTTTTTACTGGACTTATCGACTTAAAGTTGAAAACCCAACAAGAAATATCTAAACTATAGTTGCTCTGACTTTAGCAACACTTGGCTATGATTCCCGCTATCCCAGTTGAAAACACGCCAAAACTAGCGGAAAAACAGCTGAATTGCCAGCGCTGTTGGTCAGTGTTGGCAAATTGTTGCGCTTTAAAGGCAATTCATAAAGCCGCTTTGTTTGCCTTTTAGGCGCTTGGGCTAATTGTTTAACCGGCACTTGACCAGTTTAGGTTGATTCGAATTTATGCAAATCGCGCATACGTTTTGTATACATATTTCATTTCGCATACGTATTTCATATTTGTGTGGCTGGGCTGGCGCATGCAATTAATGTGAAAGCGACATTTCAGACTTTCTTCGGTGGTTTTCGCGGCGAGGGCCAATAGGGGGAAGTGAGCTGAATTTTCCCACAAGCGTTTACCACATCATAAAACTTAACTCAATCGCATTAAAACTGTGACACATCATCAACATCAAGTGCCACAGCAAAGCATTTCACCCAACACACACACACACACACACACCCAGAAGTAAACTTGTATCATATGACGCCGCAATTGAGCTGCACTTCCTACGCCAGCAGCAGCAGCAGTAGCAGTAGCTCGGAACTATTAGTGCATAGCTAGTGTGTGCGAGTGTGTGTGCGAGTGTACTCTGCCAACTCGTTTGCTATTTAGTTTATCTTTTAAGCTCATCAGCCAATACAATACTACGAACTGATGCCATCTCAGCATCTCAGCAGACAGTTTCCTTTTATTGAAGTAGCGCTGGCAATTTATCGACTTGTCAACACTGGTCTTTAGTGTTGGCCATTGTTATGGATGCCTCGAACAGGAAGCACATAGCAGAGCGTCACATTTGTGTTTTGACATGTTTGGCGGTGAAAGTGAAATGCCCCCCACCCCCTTTCCCCTCCCGCTGCCCACACTCTTGTGTCTGCTTCCGCTGCGGCTGACTCCACACATTCTAAGCCAGTTCGCTTTGTCTCGTCTTTCATGTGCAACCACTGAGATCTTCGATGCCTTTTGTTAACGTAAGTTTCTGCAGTCGCTTCCTCAGACTATCGATCGATATCGCAGTCATATATATTGCCAAAAAAAATACACACAAAAAAAAAATGATGTCATTTATTGCGGCCGAGCAACTTTCACTGTTCGTTCACACACTCAGACTCAAATTTTTGATGATATTTTCAGTTTTGTTTGATTTAACTGCGCTCATCAGCATCAGGCACATATTTGATTTGATGTTCAAATCACTTTTCGCCACATTTCTGCATATTGACATAAAAGTTACAGTTAGCCCGTGTCATAAGATAAATACCAGCAAAAACTCGCTTTTCCCTCGGTTCTAAGCATTTTGTAAACTCATTCGAGACAAAAGGGAAAAAATCATTTACATAGACCAAACAAAAGCAAGCCAAAAGTTCTTATCATTCGAATGAGCTGGCACAAACCGACAAATTCACCTCACTGTACTCGTATTATAATAATAATAGTAATAATAGGAGAAGTAATGAAAACAAAACGGAATTATGTACTTACCCACAGAGTATGAAACAATAAAAGAGCAGCGCAAGAAACGAAACTGGTGCAAAGCGACTAGCGGCAACAACAACGATAGTCACACTC
Source organism: Liodrosophila aerea (assembly GCA_035045005.1). Taxonomy (NCBI): domain Eukaryota; kingdom Metazoa; phylum Arthropoda; class Insecta; order Diptera; family Drosophilidae; genus Liodrosophila; species Liodrosophila aerea. The sequence continues at coordinate 228,667 of JAWNNL010000849.1, read as the reverse complement.
ACACACACACAACTGCATATGCCTGCTGCTGCTATGTGTGTGTGCTTTTGGTGTCGCACAACCTGTTCGCCGCGCACTGGACGCCGAACGCACTCGACTCTCGCGGTTGACACTGTGATTACCTTTCTTCAGAAGGCTCGCCACACAGTGGAGTGGTGGCCGCGTGAGCCACAATTCCAATTCGACTTGGAATTAGTAGTATCTACTACATGCAGGCATATGCACTTTTAAATTGACACTTGAAAAAAAAGCACAAAATAAAATTTACGGCATTTCTTTTCATTGCTCCGTAGCAAATTTTTCGAATATTTCGCATAATTTTCACGCACTGCTCTTTCTTTTTTTCTCATTTTTCATCGACTGCCCACACAACGGCAACGAAACATAACGGTGAAATTTGCAAAACGCAATAGATTTCAATTTGCACTAAAAAAAAATAAAGAAAAAAGTGGCAGGGCATTGTGCTTTCTTATTAAAACACATAAGCAACATTTTAGTATAGTTTTCTAGACATTTAATGCTTTTTTTCTATCGTTTATGATCATTTTCACTACGCGCACTTTTCGATACTCAAAATGGCCTGCAATAGACTGCCGATAATCACTTCGATAAGCATCTCGATTGCAAAAGTGCCATTTTGAGTAAACGATACTTTGTGGCCATCAGCAAACAGTTATTTATATTAAATTTAATATTGCTGATATAAATTATATTATTTTCAATATATTTTTACCTATTTGGTAAAAGCTAAGGCCAACTGTAACAAGCGCACGAAGGGTGGAGTGGTCGCCGCGTAAGCCAAAATTCCAATTCGGCTTGGAAGTAGTAGTAGTATCTACTACATGCAGGCATATGCACTTTTAAATTGACACCTGAACAAAAAAACACTAAATAAACTTTACGGCATTTCTTTTCATCGCTCCGTAGCAAATTTTTCGAATATTTCGCATATTTTTCACGCACTGCTCTTTCTTTTCTTCCCATTTTTCATCGACTGCCCACACAACGGGAACGAAACATAACGGTGAAATTTGCAAAACGCAATAGATTTCAATTTGCACTAAAAAAAAACAAAGAAAAAAGTGGCTGGGCATTGTGCCTTCTTATTAAAAGATATTAGCAACGTTTTCGCAAAGTTTTTTATACGTTTAATGCTTTTTTCTATAGTATTTGACTAATTTCACTTCGCGCACTTTTTGTAACTCAATATGGCCGGCGACAGACTGCCGATAATCACTTCGATAAGCATCTCGATTGCAAAAGTGCCATTTTGAGTAAACGATAATTTGTGGCCGTTTGCAATACGTTTTTATTTTGAATTTGATAATTTTCATACATAAATTATATTAATTTCAACGTATTTTTAAGTATTTGATAAATGCCAATAACCGCCAGCAAGCAGGCTGTCAGCTGCAGCAAGCGCACGGTGGCTGGTACGCTGTTCAACTTTAAGATTCATTTCGCAAATAATATTTCATTTCGAGTCGAAGGCAAGGTTAGCACTCATTCATTAATATTATGTTTATGTAATTATTGCTAAGCATAATTTCATAAATAAAACAAATATTACATTTAAAATATGTATTAATTTATTTAAATACTGTTTACTCTATGCAATTAGCTGCATACATGCCTTTTTGAGACCAGATATCGATTGCTCTGCAAAGGACTCACGATCACACAATCGCTTATTGTGCGCGTGACACGCATTGCCATTGTCTCATCGTTAAGCGCGCGCGCGTTTCTTCGCCTGTTTGTTGTTTTCAGGTTTTGCAATACGACAAAATAACAACAGAGCGAGTTTCCCATTAGAATTGCAGGCGTATGTATTTTTGTCGGTATATATGTATGTACGTGCGTATGTGAATACATTTCACTGTTACATTACCGGTCTTTTCGGTCGCCGCATTTTATTTGGGTCACTGTTACAATTTTACACTGTGTGACGAGGAGCCGCAGCGGGCAGCAGGCAGATGAAGGTGACGGCAGTGGCTGGCGATTCAATTTCGATTTGGGATGCTGTGCCACATCGCGAGGCGACACCCGACCCACAGCGTCGCTGCTTGCATGTACATACATACATATGTTGTTGACTTTCAAAATGCAATTTTATGTAATTCAAGGCGCGTCCCTCTTTCCGTGTGGCATTTGCAACGCATCGCGTGCAACCTGCGCATATGCTGCATGCCACAGTCCAATTCACCAGGCAGCTACTAGAGCATGCAACACATCGCACAGTGGCAGCAGAGGGAGTATGTGATGCATAAGAAGATTACCTGTGCCTCTGCCAGAGTAATTTCTGCTCTCTTCTGCTTAAACAATTCAATTATGATGATGTTTAATAGAAATGTTTTGTTGCGCCTCAGTTGCCACAACTGGTTACTGTTGCTTCTGCTGCACCCTGGCCCTGGCCAAGACGACTACTCGACTATGGCTATGCCCAGTGTTAGGGTCAAGCATCAGCTTGTTTCATTATTACACAAAAAACTTTCATTTTCCAACACGCAAAACGGAAAACTTCTTGCGTGACACCGCCGATGGGAGATTAAAGACGCGGAGTCGCACGTAAAGCCCATTAAAACTAATAGAAAAACAAGAAGAAATACTATATCAAAAAGACAGCGGCGAATTCAATTTAGCTAAAACAACTCTCGCTTTAGCTAGTTGTTGATTATTATTTGCTGTTCACTGTCGTTGTTGTTATTGTTGCTGTTGTGCTAGTCATAATTAGTTGTAGCCCAAATCAAGCGATAGCAGATAGAAGAAGAAGAAGCAGCGTATAAAAAAACTGTAAACAGTTTTCCTTTTGTCCATGAAAAGTGAAATGAAGCCAAGATGAATGTGAAGGTTTCTTATGTTAATTTCTTTTTAAAGTGACAAATGCTTTCTGTGTATTTACTTTTACTCTGTTATAAAGCGCATTTTTGCAAGAGCTATGCACTTTCTATGGCAAAAGCTATAATCGGTTGACAAAGTTTAGCCAAAATGAGTTTCTAAAATACTGTTGAATAATATTACTAGTTTTAATTGCATTTCTATAGGAATTTATGGGCTGCATTTGAGCCAGTTTTATTCTGTAAATTATTAGCATAAATGTAGTCCAAGAACATTTCAACACTTTCACAACGCAATCAGAGCAAGCTACACTGGTCAGCAGGAACAACATAAATTTACACTTCGTTTAAATATCAGTTACAGCTGACACCTGGTATTGCATGCTTGCCAGAACTTCTACTCCCAGAGCGAGTAATGCTATTATTTTTTCAGATTTTTTTAAATATTTTTTTTGCAGCATTGAGCTAATTGATCGATAATAATTTTCCATTTTACCGTTAAAGCGCCTCGTTTGTTTACATTCTTGTGCGCAGCCTCTCTTCCTCTCTCTCTGTGTGCCTCTCTCTCAATCATACTCTCTCGCAGTGCTCAAAAAAGAAACAAGTTCTACGTCTGCTTCTGCTTCTGTTGCTTCGCTTTGCTTAGCGTGCAGCATATTTCATGATTTAATTAATTTTCAACAGTGTGTGTGAGTGTGTGTGTGTAAATTTCACTGCATGCGATGTAAATAAAACGCCGTCGATAACTGTTTCGGCTCGTATTGGAATTCCAATTGGAAATCAGTGTGCAGCAGCTGCAAAAGGCTACGATACAGTGTTGGTCAGTGTTGGAAAATGCATTTAAAGTAAAATGAATAATTAAAATTGTAAAGAAAATGTGGCAAGCGTAACTTTTATAAAACCTGTTATAACACCCATAGAATTTCGCAAAAGAATTTAGTTTTTTTTAGCAAATATTCTGAGCTTCTTTTATGATGCAAATATGTGTTATAAAATTCTTTAAAAAAAATATTCTTTTATTATTATAAATAAGAACCAGAGCTGAGGCAAGCTGTTATCTCATTTCTGCAGCTGTGGCAAGTCTCTTTCTTTGGCGTGAGATAAAAACCGAAAACTTTTTAAAGCGGCGCAAAAAATAAATAAAAAATATTCAGCCGTTTGACACACTTTCATTCAAGAGAGCAGACTGTATGTGTGTGTGTGTGTGTGTGTGTGTGTGTGAGCCGGCTTTTTGGCTTGTGTCTTTGTGTGTGAGCATTGGCTGTTGTTGCGATGCTGTAACCTATTTTGCATGCAACTTGGCGATTATTACGCTACGATTTGAGTCAGTCGCGTTGAATTTGCTGCTGCCTGGCAATTAGGGTCATGCGGCAGCACTCTAATGCGCTTGCCGCATGCGCGATAAGGCACCATGCAATTGAAATTCAAACGGAAATCTGAAATCCCAAATCTGAATCTGAGTTCAGTAAACAGCAACAGAAAACACAAATCAAAAATCTGAAATCTGAAATCAGATAGAAGACATAAAAGTCACGCACGCTCAGTTACGACTTTTGGTTTCGCTCTTGCCACCTTTGTTGTTGTGGCAGGTGCGCCCCAAAAACACAACAACTAATGTTCATGCAGCGATGCGTGTAAACATTCTTTGCATATTTTAATGCTGCTGCTGCTGCCCAGTAGCCGCAGTCCCTCCACTCCACTCCACTCGAGTGTTTGGTTTATGGCAACTCTCAGTGGTTTATGGCAATCTCCTCGTGGCGTCTTGTGGCTCACTGTGAAGGTCACAGCTTGAAGCAATCAAAGAGCAGCAACTGCTCATAGATGCTGCTGCAGAGTAGGAAGTGGAAGCAGAAGTAGAAGTAGAAGTGAAAAGAAATAAAGTGAAAGAAAGATGAGAAGGGCGTCGTAAAGAGAGTAGAAATAAAGATAGGATAGAGTTGGCTCTTATCAGCTGTGGATTGAGCAATAGTTCTTAAAGCAAGTTGAAATGAATGAACAGTTTGTTGTGTGTAAATATATATGTATATTTTACGATATATAATATTACAATGGCTTAAAAATATCACAGTTGAATACATTCCATATCTATGGCAGAAAACCCTCGTTATTTTATGTGGAATATAGCATTTTCTTTATAAATAATGTATAGAGTGTGAAGCAGCTGGGAACACTAGATTATCGATATCAAAATCTAATCAGAATGAGTTCACCTAAATCATCGATAACATCGCTTGAAGTCGATAGTTTTTACAGCACTTTTAACTGTTAAACTTCGTGCTTATAACAGCGGATAAAGCTGTCTCTGCTATTCTTTAACAACAGCTCTAACAGCCAGAACTAATAGCTCATTTAGAATATTAATATTAATTAATATTAATAGGTCACAGTCTGCTTTTAGTATGCTAAAAACAAACTGTTTAACTTTAGTTTCTATAATTAATTTAATTACTTTTTAAGCTCATATTCCTAGCGTATTCTACAACCAACTACTTCATAACATTATCTTGCCTTTGACTAACTGCCTCCCTTAGTCTTGATTTAAATCAAACAGTATTAAGCTAAACAGCATAATTAGCGCTCTCTCACGTTCTCTCTCCTTCACTGATTTATTGCCCATTCGCTTGTGCCACTTCGGAGCCGAACAGCATAATTATGTTAGCTGGCGCCTGTTGAGACTGTTGAGGCTGTTAAGACTTAACAGCGTTTACTTAACAGAGCCACAGCCAGCGGCTATTTCTCACAACCGACTTCCCCTCTCTCCGCTGGCTCTCCCCTCTCTCTGTGGCTGCCTTTCTCTGTTTGTTTAGCAACGTTTTGTGGGTTTATTTGAGCTTTTAACGATTGTCGGAAGAATACTTCAGCGCACTTGAGTGTCTAATCGTAAAATGCGAAATGTCTGCAAATAATAAAGCCACAAAAACGAGCCAGAAAAAATAGTGGTAATAGAAAAAATGAGCCAAAGAAAAACGAAATCATTTTGAGCAGTGAATAGCAAATGAAATGGAATAAAAAAGCCCAAGCAAAACACTATCACTTTTCTCAATTATGTGGCGAGGTTTTTTATCTGTTTTTTCGTTTGCTGGGTGTTGAAATTGGAATTGAAGTTGGAGCTACGTACTACACATTCTAATTGGAGATTTGCCGCTGCCTTTTGATAACTTATTCACTCTGCTCGCTTTGTTTACTTTCACTTGGGCCTCGGCTACAGTTTTAAGTGCATTCATTCATGACTTAAAGAACAGATGCCTATTGGAATATAGATGCGGAGATTACTATATGTTTAATCTATATGAAAATATAACTGTTGCCGCCGTTAGCATTTAAGTTTAAATTTGAATATTGCGCCATCAATACCGATAGGTACCTCACGTTTGAGTTATCGGCATTGACGATGCGCGCATAAGTTATCGATGATTAGCGAGGCGTCACTGAATATGAATTTCATCAGACGCGCTTGAGAAACGGGAGAAGATACAAGTTTTTTTTAAGCTTCTTCCTGCTTTTTCTGTTTTCGATTACTATACCCTTTATATTATATTATTATATTGAGTTTTGAGTGAATTAAACGTATATTTAAAGCAAAGAACGCTACATGAAGATGTATTTAATTCTCCCCGCCGGATCAAGCGCCAACAATAACTCTGTATCTTCTGCTCTTCTAGTCTCTGACTTGATCACTTTCTTTGTGGCATCAGCACAGATTTCCTGTGCTTTCTTTCACTTCCTCTCAGCGAGCTGCTAACTGTAAGTTTTATGTGTGATTTTCGGGTAATTTAGTATATTTAATTAGCGGTTTAATTGCTAATTGATAGCGCACACAAAACAACTCTATTTCCATGCGGAGAATCGAGGGAATTTGGGGAATAGTGCTCCCATTTCAGGCAAACATTGACATAGACACAGAATGGGGACACACACACACCGAGGCGAAGTAGAGCAGCGCACTGAGGTGTTAAGTGTTAAGCCCACTCTCCCCCAACCCAATTTCGAGTGTATGAAACTAATGAGCCAAGTTTGCAGCTCATTTGCCAAATCAGGCAGAAAGTGCATTCGAAAAACTTCAAGCTGAACTTTGACACTTGCTGCAAGTCTTTAGCGGCACTTTCACTCTTGCCACTTGCCACAAATTCCAGCTCCAGCTCAATACGAAACTGAAACTCATGTTAATTACGGCAAAAGCGCAATTAAAATATGCTCACATACGTATACTCAAGGCCAGTTAATGTCTTCCCCACAAATTTGTCACTTTCATTTCAAGAATTCACCGAAAACCTCAAGCCGAAAACCTCAAGCAAACCATGTTGATTTTCTCTGTCTCTAATCCAATTATGTACAGTTGTTTGGCTTTGATTTTGTTAGCCAGCTTAATTAATGCCCTCCGGCAAGTGGCAGCCTCCTTTCAGCCCCTATAATGTGGCTTAAATGCCAGTAATTGCTAATTACACAATTCAGTTCATATCATATTATAGCTAGTTCTAGCGGAAATAAAGCTAAATGCTTGCGGCAGCTAAGAGCAAATCGAAATTACCCTTTGGCTCAGTGAGAGTTGTCTCTATTGAGTTGTAGAGAAAATCTTTAGCTTGGCTAAATATGATTAACACTTTTATACCCTCCACTTTGAGGAGGTATAAAGGGGTGTATTCAGTTTGTGAAATGTGTATAAGAGGCAGAAGAAGACTTGGCAGACCCCTTGAAGTATATGTATTCTTAATAAGCACCAGGAGCTGAGTCAATATAACTTTGTTAGTCTATCAGTCTGTCTGTCCGTCTGTAGCAACACCTCCATCTCGCAAACTATTAGAGCTAGGACTAGCATATTTGGTATGTGGACTCTTTATTGTAGCAGGATTGTGCCGATACTAGCACGGCTATCGTGAGAGCTATTCCTTTGATTGTAGGTTGGTCACTCTGTTTAACTCAAATGACTCTGTAAAACTCAAATGACTCTGTTAAACTAACATGACTCTATAAAACTCAAACGGCTCTGTTAAGAAAAGTGCGCGTCAGTCTGGATTGTACGCTCGAAATAAAAAGACATATTGTTGAAAAAGCGGCCACAATATCTACATCCAAAGCGCACGACTTTAGCCTCTCCATCTTTTTATCATATTAACCACCACATCTAATCCCCTTCTTCTGCTCTTTTGCAGCTGGCCGCAAGCTGTTCGGTGGCTACCGCATCACGCCCAAGCACTGTCGCGCCACCAAGACGCTGCCCAGCTCGGATCCGAGGGCGAATGGCCCCACCATCTGCATGTTCAACCACGAGTGTGCCCAGCGTAGCGGTGAGGTGGTGGGCGCCTGCATGGATGGCTTCCTCTTCGGCGCCTGCTGTCAGATACCACAGACGCATGAGCTGGCCAGCACGCTGATCAACGATGCACAGAATGCCTACTTCCAGCAGCATCAACAGCAGCAGAAGCTGCAGCAGGCGGCGCAGAGTTCCTATGAGAGCTATGGCGAGCAGCAGCATCATCATCAGCAGCAGCAGCAACAGCAGACGGCATCGACGCAGCAGAATCTGAACAAGGTGTACCAGCAGCTGGGCAGCACGCCGGCGCAGGATGAGCTGAGCTTCAGCAGCAGCAGCAGCACCACTGGCGGCAGCTCCACGGAGTCCACACACTCCTCCAGTGCGGAGTTCGAGCAGCAGGCGGATGCTGTGGGTGTGACGGATCAGCCACCGGCTATACATGTGAACAAGCACTCGGTCAAGATTAATACCTTCTCCTCGCCACCGGGAAATGATGACTTCGTGATGCAGGTGCTGGCCACATTGCCGCCAGAGCATACGGACGATGTGGTGACCTTCACCACTGAGGTGCCCACCAAGATAGCCAGCGGAAATCTCGATCGTACCAGCTCCGAGTCGAACTCCTTTGAGGAGAGCCCAGCCACCAAGGCGCCAGCTGCCACGTCCACCCCCACAGCCAAGCCAAAGCCTCAGCCACAGCTGGCGGAGAGCATGAAGCGTCCGGTGCAGAAGCCCAAGCCTAGGCCCACTGCCAATGTGCATCATCACAATCATCTCATACTGGATGGCGGCGAGTTTACCCACAGCGATATTACACATCCTGGTGCAGATGCTGACCTGGTCGAGGATCTGCAGTTCTCCACTGGATACGGACCACAGCCAGTCTATGTGCAGCCACCACAGGCACCCGCTGCCCAGAGCTACATCTCCTCCAGCACACAGCCCAGCTCCGCCTCCACTGCTGATGATAAGTACATACTGCTGCCCACCTACAACAAGGAGAAGCGTCCATCGCAGAGCAATCCCACCACTGTCTCCTCCATCACCACCCACGTGGACTCCATTGAGTCCATCATACTGCAGCTGAACAACAGCAGCCATGGTCCCAGCTACAATGTGGTCAGCCAGCAGACGCCTGCCTATGACACCACCGCACAGCCAGCCGGCTACTATGAGTCAGAGCCTGCCCAGAGTCAGAGCCAGGAGTTGACCAAGTCGCAGGAGCAGCAGGATTATGGCCTCACCACCAGCGGCTACTATGAGCAGGATGCCAGTCAGTCGGCAGAGTTGCCCACGCCACGACCCACCTATAGCGAGGAGCAGTCCTCTGTGCTGGACGATCACACGCTGCCAGCGAATGGCTACAACGACGTCAACTCCCCTCAGGCACCACAGACCTCCGAGTTCAATAAGATGCCCAACATGGGCATTGCCTACCCGGTGGACATGTCCTACATGGAGGAGCCCTCTGGCTATGGCCAGCTGAGCAGCAGCTCCCAGGAGGCCAACACGGAGCTGACCTACCAGAAGATCACCAACAGCTACACGGAACCTCCACCAGCTGTGGTACCACCTGCACGTCCCAGCAAACCCAATCGTCCGGTGGCCTCCTACATCGGCATGGTGACCATGCAGCACTACAATGATCCGCTGCCCGCCGAGGTGTCCGTCTCCTCGCAGACCACCAAGGTGCAGGAGGATTACCCCGCCACGCCAGAGAATCCCGGCTATCAGGCAGAGAAGCTGAGCTCAGCCTATGACGCGGTGCCAGAGAGCTCCTCGCTACGTCCTGCCTTGATTACGGCCAGTCCCAAGCCACGTCCAAGACCCAGCACCAAGCGACCGGCGCCAGTGAAGCAGAACACCCGACGACCTGCCTACGATGCGGATGAGTCGCCCGTCACCCACATAAAGGTCAAGCAGCCGGAGCCGGGTTATGGCCAGCCAGCCACGCCCACTGCCAGCTATGATGCACCTGCTACACCCACCGTGAGCTACGATCAGGCTGTCTCCTCCTCCGGTTATGAGCAGCCGCCAGCGCCCACTGTTAGCTATGACACGCCCGCACCAGTGCCCGCTCCAGCGCTCTACAGCGAACCCTCCGTGGCCAGTTCGCCCACACGCAAACCCGCCTCCGTGAAGCCCATCTCCACCAGCTATGTGACAGGTCCCACCACGCCACGTCCGCCTGCCACTGTGGACTACCACTACGACAAGGTGCCGCCACTCTTCATGGCGGATGACAAGCTGGACGCCTTCATACAGAGCACCGCTGAGAATATCTTGGGCTCCACACCAGGCAACTATCAGCCTCCTCTCTATGCCACCGCCTCCACGCCACTGCACATACAACAGCCCACTAGCAGCTATGGTGGTGTTCATAAGAAACCAGGATTCGTGCAGATCAACATCACACCCAAGCCGGGGAAACCCTCGGTGCTGATTACACCCAAACCCACGGCCATCAATCTGGTCAGCTCCAGCTCCTGGCTGAGCAATGATGAGGGCACAAAGTTGGGCTCCACAACCAGCTCGTACCTGTATGGTGCCTCCCCCTCCACCTCCAATGACTTTGAGGATCCGGGCTACTTCGGTGGAGTGGGCTCTAGTCCCGTGCACTTGACCTACACACAAGCCACCACGGAGTCGCTGGCTGTGCCCGCTGATGACAAGCCCGCCTTCCCTGGCTACTATGGACCCACGCCCACTTATCCCGCCTTCGCTGTGCCCGGCGAGAAGGTGGGTCAGGTGGTCGAGGAGACCTACACCTCGCCCAATGACTTTGTCAACTTCCCTCCCGTGCGTAATCCCAATCTCAACATGTCGGCCGCCTCCTCCGCGGTGACCAGCGACCTGGAACTCTCCACTCCAGCCTTTGTGGAGGACATTGTGCTCAAGGACAAGATGCACACGCTGGTGCACAAGCTGGTGGCCTCGTTGCAGGGCAACTTTGAAGCTCTAGCGGATATGATTGACGAGCAGAACAACACGGCCTCCACCTATGCAGTCTCAGCTGTGGGTGGAGGTGGCGGTGGTAATAAGAAGACCACCAAGAAACCCCTCGGCTTAGCCACCACACCCAAGACCAGGGTCACCACCAAGAAGCCAGTGACACGCCTGTCCACCAAGACGCCCAACAAGAAGACCTCCATCACGAACTCCACACGCAAACCCGTCGCCTCCCGTCGCCCCACTGTGGCAGGAGCCGGCAGCAGCACCACACGTCGTCCCAGCTCCAAGAAGCCCACGAAACGCATCAGCACCACGAAGACCACAGCACGTCCAGCCAACGATGAAATCGTGGATGAGGAGGACGAGGAGGATGTGCAGCCCAGTCCACATGAGAATGAGATCGATCAGGATGCCACACTCAGCTCATACGGTGGCACGAATGGCCGCAAGATACGTGAGTATGGAGATGATTGAAGCATGGACAAGAAACAAGCATAGACCCCAACTGTCTCTTTCTTCTCTCTCTCTCTCTCATTCTCACTCTTTCATTCTCCACTCTCTCTCTATCACTCTATCCATACGTATTTCCTTCATTGTGATCCCTTTAGCACGCCGCCGCAAACGGCCTGTACACAGGCGTCGTCAACACTGAACATTCGGCGTCCTCGCTTTAGTTTATAGCAATCCTCCCCAGCTCCCTAGCATCCCTAAGAAATACCCTAAAGTACAGTCCTAAATGCCATTTCGCCTCCTCAAAATCTCGCTCGCTCGTTCCTCTTTAACAGAAGCCTTAGAGAACTTCCTAGTCAGGTTGTTTACACTTGGTCCTAAAGTTGGCTTACTATCGGAGGCTATCGATAGTATCATTAGTACTGTATTCAACAGGTCTACAGTTTTGGTCCTGATTGTTAGTTTCTATGAAGCATACATAAAGTTCTTTATGCTGATTGTTAAGTCATATTAACGCACATATACAATTTTTTGTCCTGATTGTTAGGTGCTATCAACGCACAGCCAAACGGCAAGGCATAGCGACCTAATTCTTTCGTTAGATGATACCTTATAGACCCTAGACCTTCCCTAAGGTCCCAATTTCATTTAAAGTTAATGGTTCACTTGCCAGTTCGCTTCCAGTCTCAGTGCCAAGAGACTCCCAATACTCTATACAACTTTTCTTAGATGATTGCCATGGCTATAACAGTTCTAGTTTCTCAGTCTACTATTACATTTCCCTCAATCGATAATATAATGCAGCCCTAAGTTTTCTAGACACTAGTTGGCTTACTCTTCTCCTCCTTCCCCTCATCGCTCACTCCTTCCCACACAACTGTCTCCATCTGTACTCTCGCTCTGTGTTCACACTCCCTACTCCTAACCTCACATTTCACTCCCCATCAACAGAATGCGGCGTTCGTCCACATGTGAAATCGGGGCGCATTGTTGGCGGCAAAGGCTCCACCTTCGGCGCCTACCCATGGCAGGTGCTGGTGCGTGAGTCCACCTGGTTGGGTCTCTTCACCAAGAATAAATGTGGCGGCGTCTTGATCACGAGTCGCTACGTCATCACAGCTGCGCATTGCCAGCCAGGGTAAGTGGAACACTAGACTATGATTAGCTCCAGCTAATACTTGATATTTCCCTTTAGTTTCCTGGCCTCTTTGGTGGCTGTAATGGGTGAGTTTGACATCTCGGGGGATCTGGAGAGCAAGCGTCCCGTCACCAAGAATGTGAAACGCGTGATTGTGCATCGACAGTACGATCCGGCTACCTTTGAGAATGACTTGGCACTGCTGGAGATGGACAGTCCGGTGACGTTTGATACGCATATAGGTAAGCTCACTTCTAAGCAGTCGCGAGCGCAATGCACCTGTTCGCGTGCCTGCTTGTGCGTCGGAATGGAAAGAGCTTTCCCTAACCTATACTAACTATACATTTCGCTCCCTACAGTACCCATTTGCATGCCGGGCGATCAGGCGGACTTCACTGGACGCATGGCCAGTGTCACCGGTTGGGGACGTCTCAAGTACGGCGGCGGAGTGCCCTCCGTGCTGCAGGAGGTGCAGGTGAGTGTTGAACAGAGGGAAGAACTTATTCTATACTTAGTACTAATGCTGTAATTACTTTGACACACGCACAGGTGCCCATTATTGAGAACAGCGTCTGCCAGGAGATGTTCCACACCGCTGGCCACAACAAGAAGATACTGAACTCCTTCTTGTGCGCTGGCTATGCCAATGGGCAGAAGGACTCGTGTGAGGTGAGCGACCCCAATTGACTTTAATTGAACCATGACTAATGTTCTCTTTCCCCCAGGGTGACAGCGGTGGTCCTCTGGTGCTGCAACGTCCCGATGGACGGTATGAGCTGGCCGGCACCGTGTCCCATGGCATCAAGTGTGCGGCGCCGTATCTGCCGGGTGTCTACATGCGCACCACATTCTACAAGCCCTGGCTGCGCAGCATAACGGGCGTTAAATAGTTGGCCACGCCCACCGCCCGTACTGCACTGTAAATAGAAGTAGTGTTAGCGAGAGAGAGTATGAAACAGCAGAAGAGAATGTCCCCTCCCCCTCCGCCCTCTCTAAACTGTCATTAGCTTAATGGAAGGAAAAGAACGAAGAGTAATTGCTGGCTACAGTTTGAGCTGTCGGGGCACAGTTTGAGCAGCAGTTTCTTGTGTTTTCTTCTTCATAGCAAATGCGTGCCTAACTTTAGTCTGAATTTGTTTAATTGAATCTGAAGGGAAAGAGTTGAACATAATTTATGCGCAATAGTAATTCTTAAGGCAATATTTATTTTGTTTAATGCTAAGCCTATTTATTTATTTATTTACGGATTTGTCTTTGATTCAACTAAAAACCAAGTTGCGTTTCACAAATTTGGCAATTTATTTATATAATTAATGATAATAAAATTGTTAATTTTCATTAGGCAAATTGTTGTTATGTTAAAAGGAGCGAACGAGCGAAGAGCGTGCGTGAGGCAGACCAAGAGAGAGAGAGCAAATGTTTTTAGTTCAATTGAATTTACTAATTATTTAATTTATTTATATTTATATATTTCTGATATACAAATATTTATGTTAGCCTAAGTCCAACACACACACACACTCACACACACACACACACACACACATACAAACGAACAAAGCGAAACGAAATAAACGAGAGTTAAATAAGTAAAGCGCTTGCAGGCTTTCATTTGGCATGGCTGAAGGAGAGGCTGCAGTCGGATGTAATGGACAGTTAAGTTGACTGTGACTTATGTACATATTGAATCACACTCTTGTATGCAGTATATCTAAAGCTAATTGCTATAAGCCTTGGGGTTCATATTGCTTACTGAGAATCGTTTAATAACTTTACTGTGTGTCATGCGACTTTGATGGAATTTCATTCGTCTTATCCATTAATCTGTATCCTTATTACAACTGCTGTTAAATGTTCTACTTTACCAAGTTATAATTAACTATTTACATTAACTTTTATTATATTTATTTTATATTTTATTGCACCTACTCTATCGGAACTGCGTCAAGTCGTATTTCTGTCCGTCATTCAACTCTATAACTCTACAACTCCCCTTGCAACTCTTGCTTAAACAACTCTAGAATTCGGCTGCAAATCAAGCAAACAAATACGCTGCATATTAAATTTACTTTCATTTCAAATTTCCCATGCACAAATCTATGCCAAAACCCCAAAGGAGAGCAGCCAGAGCAGCAGCTCTTCGATCGGCGTACTCCTTGTGCACTTGAAGCAATTTCCGCTTCTACAAAATACGAAATACATTTTGCGATGAACTGAAATAACCATTGGCAATGCACTTGGCAGCAGCAGTTGCTGCTCTCTCACCGCCCCATTCCCCCACTCTCATAATGCCAAATGGCAAAAGGTAGTGAGTACAGTCTGCATTAACCTCCGGCTGTAGCTAGCTGCCGGCAATACACCCAGGCGCAGAGCTACCATTACCAGCGCATCCCGTTCCCGCTGCCTTCAGCCACTTGAAATAACATTTTATGCACAACATGGCGTATACTTTACGTCATTTGCTAAGAAAATTTAAAGTGCTTTAGAGTTAAACCGCTGTGGTAGGCGGGCGACAAACCATCAGCACAACTCAATGCCAAATTCCTTTGGCCTTTAACTGGAATTTAAAGACCGGAAAAATGTAAAAAAAATGTAAATCATTTCATTGCTTGAGTGCTTGAAGTAAAACCAAGCGATAAACAGGGTGTTCAAATGGAATTTGATTTAAATTTATAGAGAAATTGAGGAAGCCAAAAGGCGAGCTAAGTTATGTATATTTTTATATATTTTTTATAGTAATTCTACTATTATTATTATATATAAATATTATTATTATATATAAATATAAAAAAAATGTAAATCATTTCATTGCTTGAGTGCTTGAAGTAAAAGCAAGCGATATACAGGGTGTTCAATTGGAATGTGACTTAAATTTATAGAGAAGTCGAAGACGCCAAAATGCGAGCTAAGTTAGGCATATTTATATATATATTTTATAGTAATTCTACTAATTTTATTCATAACTTTTTATGCCATGTTTATGAGTGCAGAGACACAGAGACTACAAGCTTCAGCTTTGCATTATTAATTATAATTTTCTTAACTTTATTTTATAATGAAGAAATGTTATACTTATAGCTGGAATTAGTTTGATATTTTTTTAATTATTTTATAATTTAAACTTTATTTAAAATGCATAAAAACAGTGCTCACTCCGACTCTATCAAATAAGTATTTTAACTTTTCCCTTGACTGTTTCAATCACATTCTCAATTCCACTTCAATTTCTTTTTACAAATTCTCATTATTTCATTACCTTCAGCCACCTTAGTCTCAATTGAAGTTGTCTTCAAACTGCGCCTAAACAAATCCCAGCGATAATTAAAACCTAATGGAAGCCAGGCAGCAGAGAATAAACAGAGCTAAATTGATTAATTTGCATATTGAAGGGAAGAAACGCGAAAGCCAGAGTACAGGCACGAGGACATTTTATTTTTGGCCAGCAAAGGACAAAGGAGAGAGAGACTGTGGGACTGATGGCTGAGAGTAAACAATATTTGCTTTAAATTGTGTTTTAATTTGCATTGTGATACCGTAAATGTCCCACAGCGTTTGCGGACTTTATTGACAAGCTTATCATAATTTGCCAAGTGCTCGACGATAACAGAGGACACGGTGCGGGGGCAGAGGCAGAGTCTGTGACGTCATTTGGCAGCAAATGTGATGGGCACATGCTAGCCTTTTCATTGATTCGTAGGCCTTTAGCTTCACACACACAGTCGCACACACACACACACACACACACACCCGAGAGCCAGCTGAAGCTTTTGCTTTTAATTCATAAAAATTTCGCCGAGCTTTTGGCAATGAAAGCTCGCTCGGCTGTTGGGCTTGTGGCAGCGGCGACAGGTGTTGCCGTCAGTCGCATAAAGGACACACAGCCAGCAGGTACCGTTAGCCAATACAGTGCGGTGTGTGTGTGTTCGAGTGTGTGTAGTAGCAGTAGTATTGGTGTGTGTTGTGATTGCACTTAAAAGTCATGTAAGTCAAACACTTGATGCATAATTACGGCCACAATTTCCATGCCAACACACGCCCTAAGCGCTGTGCGAGTGTGCGTGTGTGTGTGAACTGTTGTGTGGTGTTATAATTAACGCGCTGACATAATTATTTTTGGCAACTCGCTGCCAACTCATTTGGCCAGCCACAATTCAGTTAGAGTGCATACAATTCAGGCGCAACTTAAACACAATTCACACACAGTTCACACACACACTCACACACACATCTACCACAACTTCACACACATCTGTGCCGGCTTAGCTCCTCATAATGTCCATTCGCCCAGGACAAACTCCTGTGGCGCCCCATAGCGACAACAACAACTCATTAAATTGTCAGCAAACTGTCATTTGAGTTCTTTCTTCTTCTCTTTTTGGCTTTTTATGGGCGAAATGTGAGCGCACATTTACAGTTAAACAGATACTGCGTTTCCTATCTCTGTGTAGCTCTAAGACATGCTGTGAACACGAACCCTAAGCTCTGCTGTAGAGCATTAAGCCAACCCAGCTGGGGGCCTTGATTGACAATGCCAAGTGTATGATATATCAAAGCAGTCATAAAAAAGCAATTAAATGAACAAGGAAGTTGCTCAAATACTTTAAACTTTCTCTCGAATTTTTGGCAGATTTTTAAAAGAAATTTTACACAACTTTTTGGCTGCTTAAATGAAGATGTTCAAACTGAAAATATATCCATAATTGAAATCAATTACTTAAGAGCAAATAGAGTTTTTTGTATTGTGTAAAGTCTTTAGTTAAGCTTAAAAATATTAAGTAATTTTTGGAAATGTTTAGTAGTTATATTAACTTTATATTCACTGTATTATACTATATATATGTTTTTTCGATGGCTTTAGCAGCTCCTTTTTCATCAATTTATACATATAATATTTTACAGCACACTTCACCTGTAGGTATTGGTTTATTTTAGGTATAAGTTATTTAAGTTATATTTTAGTTATTTAAGTATATTTTATTTCTAATAAGTTTTTTTTATAGTTTAATTATTTATACCCTCTTTGAAACATATACAGTGCGTTTCATAATCATAAGACACTTATATATATATTATATCTGGTGATTAAAGCTAAATCATCATTTAAACAAGAACCATTTGATGAAACATTTTTTTAAAATTATTTTTTATATATTGTATATCATTCTCGACTTTTGAGAACCTCTACCAATCGGTTTTTCATGAATCCTATTAATTTTATTTTAACTACATAATTCTAAAGTGTTTTATGATTATGAAACGCACTGTACTCTCAGCAATTTATTAACGTAATTTATCAATTTACTTTACCAGCAACTTTTCAGCTCTTAAATGAAGCGTTTCATATACAATTTAATACATTTAAAATAAATATATATATATATTTTCATTTTAATTTACCATAATTGAAATATCTACAGTATTTTAATAACACTAAATCAAATATATTCATACTTTTATTCTATCCACATTGTCATTTCCTTTTTAACATTCCCTTGTGTCCATTTCTCAATGCAATTTATCACTGTACTTTATCAGCAAACACCTTGCAACACCTCTACAGTCCTATTTGCCCATATATTTGCGCGTTAATCAATCATGTGACCTTTCTCCGTATAACCTAATATCTAATAATAATTTGATTAAGCTAAACCCTTGGCCAGACACACCCGAAAAGGCAAAGGTTCAGCCACGCGTCGTGTGTAATCAACTGCATAACCCTCTCTAGTTGTTGTGGTGCCTCATTGGGACAGGCTGAAAACTTTGAAGTTGAATTATAATTAGCTAAAAATTAATAAACCCAGGGGATGGTGACTTGTTGCAAAGGCAATTAAAAATGATTTTAAAAATACATATAGAACACATAAAAATGTGCTGTTCCCTTTGACAGGCTTTTGTGGCAAAGTTTGTTTCGCAACTTTTCTAACAACTTCTGCAAGTGTTGGCTAGCTCCACCTGGAGCAGAGGGAAAAAGTAATTAGAGCAATGTCAAAAAGGTTTGTAGCTTCATATTTCTTCCTTTGCTTTTCTTTGCTCCCGTTTGTTGAGGGCAAAACTCTGACAGAGTCATTAATGAAATTGATTCAGGGCGTGTTTCGTTGACTAAACATATGAAGATAACGAAATTCAATTATTTTTACAGTATCAAGAGTCTATTTATAGCGAGGCGAAGAAGGTGAAGAAGCTCAGGTAGCAACAGCATAAAGAGCAGCAGAAATAGTAGGGATAGTAGTAGAAATTGTGCCTTTCTATAACTGCCACTAAACTCTAGTTCACTTAGTTTGAAAGTCGAACAAGTTATTGTTTCAATGCAGTGTCTAGTTTAATGCATTATTTATGCACTCACCACACAACTTGCTGAATATTTTCCCAGGGAAAAGCACATGCGACGCAGCAGTCGGGTCAAGCCCTCAAAGTATGCAACACTTTTAGTGCTTCCCCTTAATGGCAAAGTGCAGGGCAAGCATACAACTGTATGTGTGTGTGTGTGTGTGTGGGTGTGTCTAATTCATTTGCTATGTATTCTGCCCTGCTGAAAGCATTATAAGTTTGCCTTTATTGTTATGTTAATGTGGAGTATTTATGCAGCTCAAACTAGGTCTGAAGTAAGTCTGTTTTAGAGCTAGAAGATTGGCTAGAATCTGAGCACTTTTTCCATGTATAAATTTTGTTTATAATTGATTGGCTTTCATTAAAGTTAAATCACTTTAAAGTACAATGGTTTTTCCACAAAACCAATTGGAATGTTTAAATATAAACGTAATATATAAAATGTATACAGATTTTAAAATGAGACTAATTTATTTCTTCAGACAATTAAATGAAAAATAAACGCTTTGATCTAAGAGAGACTTCCAGCTGAATCTATTAGTTCTACTCAAGAGAGTCCACAGTTTGAAGCACTACCTTCTACTGTAATATAATAATATATAATAGTATATATATAGAATATGTATTAAATATATACATTTAATTTCACTTTGAACTTTTATTTTTTTAAATATTTTTATTCTTATTCTTAAATATTTTTAATATTTTAATTTAAAAAATTTAATTTTAATTTTTATTCTTTTTAATTATTTACATTAACTGTACGTAGTTGATATTCTATTTAAATAAATAAATAAATATAATAGTGTATAATAATATAACTAAATCTAACAAGAATCCTCATACTAGATATAAGGTTTGGTCCATCTATAATTTTCCGTCCATGTGTTGTTAAAGTACATTTTATGTTAGTACAGGCTCTACACTTCATAAATAAAAAAAAAAAAAAAAAAAAAACCTTCTACTGTCGCTTGCGTTTGACTATAGCCTCCTCGACTGTTTAGAATTTTAATTTAAATTCTCAATGCATTGTTTATATTTCTATGGCGTTAGCCAGAGCTAAATGCGCAGATTTAATGAATATTAATAGTGACACAACAGCAGTTGAACACACACTCCTACTCCCACACACGCACACACACACACACACACACTGAATGTGTTGATATATAACTGCGGTAGAGGCAATAAAAGCACAGAGAAGTTATATATAGTGAGAAGCGAAGGCTTAGCGCGAGAGTGAGAGTGGGCGCATGTGATACGCATAAATGAGCGGCAGTGTTGTTAATAACACTAAAAGCGAGCCATTTTAATGAGCCGGAACACATTATGAGTGTGTGGGCAGAGCTGGGACTGCCTGTGTGTTGTTTCGTTTTAATTAACGTCTTGTTTTTCACAGTGTAAAATGCAGCCGCTGGCCATGTGGTAGTTGAGTTTGCCAATTTGTACACACTGCAAATATGAGAAGCATTCCAGTCTGGGCTGCGCTGGCCTTGCTGCTGCTGCTGCTAGGCCTGGCTGCCCCGTTGCAGGCATCAGCCTCCTCGCCGGGATCCGCCGCCAGCAACTACTGGCCTCACACCTCGCTCTTTGGACGCAATTCACGCAATTTGCGGCATCGCAACAATTCCCCAGTTTCCGCCGGATCCGCTGCGAATGGAGCCGGACCCGGACCCGTGGCCACATTTGACAACAACAACAGCAACAACAACAACGATTATGGACAACTATTTGCGGCATATGGACCATATGCCATGGAACAGCAGCAACAGCAACAGCAGCAGCAGCAGCAGCAACAACAGCAGCAGCTGCAACAACAGGTGAGTGTGAGGGAAATCAACGGCAACAAAAGCGTAATTAAAGCCAGAGGCAGATTTATTGCGGCTATTAGAAGGCCATTAAGTTGCGAACGGATAACGAGTGTAATATAGGGAATAATATATATAGTCTTACTACTGATAGTAGACATTATAAACCATTCGATAGATAGAGCTCGAGTTTTGGCAAGTTTGTATAACAGGCAGAAGGAGACTTGATGTATTTCTAATAGTTAGATATAACTGAAATCAACACTAACTTATTTCAAAGGAGCTCTTATACTTATTTCGCTTAGTTAAGGCATAAATTAGCTAGAATCCCTTTTTCATATGAGAGTTGCAGTCATGCTGTTGAGTTACAGAAAACTGTTGCATACTTTTAAGCTGTAGTTGAAATTTCCACTGTTTATAAGCTCAGTCCAGCACTTTTCTGTTAACTCAACAGCATGACAGCGCAGTTTTCCTGCAAATATTGCTAATATGAATAATTTAGGTATTTCAACTAGTGACATTGAAGCGTGTAAAGTGGAATGCGTGTAAGCTTAATAATCCCTTAGAGCTTTTCAGCAATTAGCAGCAATTTACTGGAAACTGTCGTGCACTCCTAAGGGAATACGAATACTTAACCTTTACAGCAAATATAGTTTACATTTTAAATGACAACTGTCATTGAACGATTCACATTTCCGCTGTATTCAAACTCAGCCCAAAAGGCTGCAACACTTTTCTGTTAATTCAAGAGCATGACTGCGCAGTTTTCATACTGTATGTGCGTATGCAGCAAATATTAATAAGCGAAAGGTTTATTACTATTGATTGACTGAGATTGAAGTGGCTTAATGATACCGTAGAGCTTTTCAGCCAAAATGGGAGGCAATTAGTAGCACTTCAATTCAAACTTTTGCGTATGCCACAGGAAATCAAATCAAAAACCGTGACCACTTTCAATGCCAGCTGACAGTATACAAGACTCTCCCACGCGATTCTTAAAATTGCAGCCAGCTAAACATACGTACATATATGTAATTCCCTATAGCAACTGCTAGTGAATAACTCTCGCATGCGATACATTTGAGCATAGCAACAGCTAGCATGATATTCTACTAAAGTTGGCCATGTCACTGCAGTGAATAGACGTCATCTTGAGTGCTGAATATTTAAAGAATTTATAGTAAAAAGATGACAGAAATTCTGCAGAATATATATGCAAATATATGCCAAACTCTACTGCCTAAAGTCTGCTCTCAGTTGAGACTGAGAAGGCTGCGTGTCAACAGGTTAAGCTGGCAGCTGAAATTGGGAATTATATCACGCATAAGGAAAGGCAGCTCAAAGTTTGTTACTCCAACTAATACAGTGCGTTTCATAATCATAAGACACTTATATATATATTATATCTGGTGATTAAAGCTTAATCATCATTTAAACAAGAACCATTTGATGAAACATTTTTTTAAATTATTTTTTATATATTGTACATCGTCCTCGACTTTTGAGAACCTCTTCCAATCGGTTTTGCATGAATCCTATTATTTTTATTTTAACTTCATAATTCTAAAGTGTCTTATGATTATGAAACGCACTGTAGTTGTATATACTATACTATAGTTATACTATATTCTAATTAAAAGCCAGTTCTAGGTAAACTTTGATAAGTCAAACTCTATCATGCAAGAGTTACCAACGAGTTGCCTCGTATCTGTTTAACTGCAATTAATATTAGCTTCGCAATGCAGTTTTTGCATTTCGAAAATGTCCAATTAAAAGCATAATTAGGCAAACTGCAAGTTGGGCAAAACATTTCTGGCAATGGATATTAGTTTTCAGCTCATAAATCGAATGGCTACACGCTTGGCTTAGTCGCTTGTTAATTAATCTGTTCGCCCCTTGTCTGCTGTCAGTTGCGTTTGAAAAGTGCAGAGTTCAGAGCACAAAGCACAGCATGAAAATGGGAAAATGGGGAAATGCGAAATGGAAAATGCTATTTGCAGGGGAGTTAATTAGAGCACACAGTAAATATCAATCATACTAGTGCTATATATACACTCATATCACTCATATGGAACTTCTACTTGCAGCCACAGACCGAGGTGTATGGCATTGTGGAGCCCTTGATTGAGGACACGCCCTGCGCTAATCGAGCCTGCATGCTGAACGACGACTGCTGTCCCTCGGGTGTCTGTGTCAACACCTACGGCGGTAAGTGGGCGTGGCTGGCAATTATAGCTAATGAGCAGGGATCATTGAAAATGAGTCAAGGGTTCATTGCGCCAAACCAAGTGGCTCAAAAGCTGTTGAGGCCGTCGAATCGTAAGCTGAAGTCGAAGATGTGAACTCTTTCGACTGTGATGTACCCAGCAGTATCTACGCTAACTATACTACTAGGCTGTTTAAAAAGTCCGCGGCATAACCAATTAAAAAACTTTTTTTTTTTCAAAAAAAAAACATATATTCTTCAACATAGACTCCTTTTAGCACAACATAACGATTATAACGCTTTTCAATCAATTCGATACCCTTTTTGTAGTATTCGGCAAAAAAGTCCTTAAAATAGGGGTCTGTCTAGGCCATCACTTCTTCATTTGAGTAGAAACGCTTTCCTGAGAGCCATCTTTTGAGGTTTGGGAACAGATAATAATCGCACGGGACCAAATTTGGACAGTACGGTGGATGATCGAGGATTTCGTAGCCTAATTCGATTAATTTAGTGATGGTCTTTATGGCTTTGTGCGCTGGTGCGTTGACTTGTCAGCATGCCATACGCGGCAGCCATCGCGCACAGAGCTTTTGCATGTTCAAATGATAATGCAAAATATTAAACACAGATCTATTGAGATGTTTACGATGTCAGCTATCTCACGTAGTTTCAATTTTCGATCAGCACCCACAAGAAGATCGATTTTTTCGATCATTTTGGGCGTAACCACGTATGAAGACCTTCCTGAACGCGGTGCATCATTTGTGCTCATATGACCCATTCGAAATTGTTGTATACACTTCTTAACCATTGTATTTCATGGTGCAGAATTCCCATAATATTTATCAAGCTTCTCCTTCGTTTCTTTATCCGTTTTTCCTCTCAAAAAATAATGTTTAATGGGAGCACGAAATTTTTTTGTTATCATTTTTTTCACAAAAACCAATATGATGCACTTTCAACAGCTGTAAAAACCAAACCACTTGACAGATGCTCATGAAAATTTTAACGCGGTCTTTTAAAGGTTGGTACTTGTTTTGGATTCGATATTTGGAGCGCCCTTCCTATGTAGGCCGCGGACTTCTCAAACAGCCTAGTAGAATTACAACTACCATATACTCTAGTTTTTCACAGCTCAATAACAACTCTATTTTATAGTCTATGTATAATACGTGTGCATATATTCACATCTCTCCACAGAAGGCAAGTGCGTGTATGTGTTTGGGCATCAGCGCGATCTGTGTCAGCGCCATGCCGACTGTCCGTCGGGCAGTGCCTGCCTGCTGTCGCCGCAAGAGGGTATCTGGCGCTGTGAGGCCGAGACGCCGCTGCTGCAGGACGTCTTTGGGCTGAGGGCCAAACAGGTGGCGGGCAGTGAGTGCAGCAGCAGCAGAGATTGTCAGGTGAACAAGTGAGTACAGTTCGACGAGTGACTCACGAGTGTTATTCACGAGTGTTATTCGTTTAGCGGCATGTGCTGCCAGCAGCAGCGTGTGCATCATCGGGCTGGCTCCAAGCTGAGCTGCGGCTACTTCCGCGATGCCTTCGACTGCATCGATGTGGCTCAAGAGGTGAGTAGTTTAACTGAGGATAGAATTATGTGATATTATATTATATATACTCTCCATTCCGGCAGCATCTGGGCAACTTGTTTCAGCAGCGTCGCAACTGAGTAAACAGCAGAGAACGTCGAACGATTGAAGGCAGTTAAAAGTTATATATATAGAACATATCGGCATACTATATTAAAGCCAGTTTAATCAACATATCAAATGTTTGCATATCACTCTTGATGTTTCTATTTAAAGAGTTTCTCGTAGAAAGAAAAAACACAACAAATATTTATTTACCCCAAAAGAAATTATTAAGTACTGACTGAGGCATTCAATGTTATTACAGCAAAAGTATTATGCTACATTTTATTCGATTAGCTCGTTCCAACTCTATATGTACAAATAATAAAAGAATAATAATAAAACGATAAAATACTTAGCAAAGACCACGTGAACTGTATTCCTATGCGCCCTTTACACTTTGCAGCACCTTTTCTTCACATCTCTACTCCAGTCGAGTCAAAGGCTAAAATCTAATATCAATCCTATGTAAATGTATATTAGTTAATTAATAAAAATCAAAACAATGTCTATGTACGCAATGTAAACGAAGAAGAGAATAAACAATCAGGACAAAGGCAACTGCGCCCACAAAACAAACAAAAAAGTCCAGAAAGCTACAGTCGGAAGCTGTCGACAGTAGGAGACCCTGTACTTTCCTTTGCAGCAGCATATGCATATGCATATGCATAATCATAATCAAAATCATTAAAAAAAAAACTCGGAAAGCTACAGTCGGATGCAACCGACAGTAGGAGACCCTGTACTTTCCTTTGCACACACACACGCTAACACTCACACAAGCACACATAGCGCAAAGTCGCATGCAACCACATATACGCTCGCGCTGCTCCCCCCTTACCTAGTACTGGGAATTGAATCTTGAATATCTCCGGTGTTTATTATCCGATTGAGCCACAATTTACAGTACAGATAAAGATTATCATAAGAATTTCGTATGCCAAAACATAAAATTGTGGGCGTGGCAGTTTTTCGCGGTTTTTGGGGGAGGGGGGGGAGGTATCAAAAATCTAAAACAAACTTGATCTGCTTGCGCTATAGGGGCATCTCACTCCCAAATATGATGTCTCTAGCTCTTACAGTTTCCGAGATCTAGGTGTTCATACGGACGGACAGACAGACGGACATGGCTAGATCGACTCAGCTCGTCGTCCTGATCAAGAATATATATACTTTATGGGGTCTGCCACGCCTCCTTCTGCCTGTTACATACATCCAAATCGTCCTTTAAATACCGGAGTTATCAATGATTTTTGAAATTTGACCAAATTTTCCTTTATTTTTTTGGATGCGTTTTTATTGCATACTTTCGAGGGCAGCTTACATATTTTATTCTAAAACCACAAAAACTTCAGTATCCTAGCTATTTAATGGGCTAGGATGATGTCATTTTGCAGAGTTCCGTTTTAGAACTATAAACCCCTGTCAAGTTTTTCTATGAAAATTGAAGTCAAAAATTGCAAGTCATCAACACCAATCTGTGTTTTTGTGATTGTAGTTGTAGTTGTTGTTGTTGTTGTTGCAGCTTTATATTTTTCCAGTTCAGCCAAATTCCTATGCAGCAACCAGCTGAAGTAACAGGCGAACAGAAATGCGTTGCAGGTGACTCAGAAATTTCTGAGCGCAACTAAAAGTATGCTACAAAATTTGTATACTCTGCTTTTTTTTTTTTTTTATTTATTTTCGCCGGAATCATTCAGTGTCATCTGAATTTAACCGGACGTGTATATGTGGGAAGGAGATTATGGGGTAAGGACCTTAGCTATTTACAATGTGTACAAACAATTATTTACAGGGGATTTACGTTATTTACAAAGTATATAAAATGTCACGTTATTACACGGGTTGGGAGATCACATGGATGAATCCTCTTCAGACGTCGGAGGGGTGGTGGATCAGCGAGATTGCTCGCCAAAGTATTCGGGTGCGCCGCGAGTCGGTCAGCATAGCGGCTGCTGTGGTGATTTATTTGGTCTCCCACCAAAACAAGGCGAAGATCCCTTGCAATCGCGCAGTTCGTGACGTACCAGGGCAGCCCAGATGCACGCCGAGCAGCACGTGCCTGCACCACTCTCAGCCTGTTGAGCTGGTGCCTCGACGCAGTACCCCATACTTGGATGGCGTAGGTCCAAGTTGGCGTCAGAATTGCGCGGATTAAAAGCGTCTTTGTGGAGACTTGGAGCTTTTGTGCTCGCAGGAGCCAGTCGAGTTTCTGCAGCTTCTGTAGGCACTTAGCCTTTATAGCCGTTATGTGGGGGATCCACCTAAGTCTACTGTCCAAGTGGACACCGAGGTAGCAATGTGACCGATCACTGTTGAGTATACTCTGCTTGATTGCATTTAAATTTCATTTCTGAGCGCAGCGAAAAGTATGCTACATAATTTTTATATTCTGCGCGGTTCAATTTAAATTGAAATCGTTAGCCATTTAACTTTAAACATTATTTGTGAAAGGAATCAAATTGCCTATCGTCAACCTATCTTTAGCAGCAGCACAAACTTGGCTAATTTGGTTTTACATCTACCTAATACTTACCTTTTAATAATATATAGAATATAATAAAACTATATTCTGCCTGTTACACATATTTCTGAGTTGCACAAACTGAATAGACCCTTTTATACTTTTTCTAAGTATGGGGTCTAAAAAGAAACCTGAGGAGAGAAACTCAGATTTCATTTAATTTATGTGCATTTCCTAAGGGCTTTTCATGCGGGGCTTTCACTAAAGAAAACATTTGTGGCGTTTACATTAAATGTGGAAATAATACGGTTGCCATTGTGGCTTAAGTGTAGACTGACTTTATGCCGGCAGGACTGAAGTTGGCAGTAGAAGTAGATGTATCTGTAGGCCGAGTAGTTCCTTGTGTAAAGTGGGAAGAAGCCAACATGAAGCTCAGCATTTGAAATATGGAAAGGGTAAAAAACAGTTTAGAATAAAATGTAAACAAAAATTTAGAAAAATAGAGACACAATTGATAGTAAATTAATTACTGTCTTAAGATTACAATAATATACTGAAGTATCCCTATAAAGCTGCTAATTGCTAAAGGAATCGAGTGTTCTCGAATTTTGAGTAAAGTAAATAGTAGTTATAAATGTACCGCAAGCACTCTATGTAAAGTACTATATGTTCGCTAGTATACACTCCCCTTACTAAACCGATTAAATTCCCATTTGACCACTCAAAGAAACGGCAAATGGCATGCAGAAATTCCGCACTTGCCTAGAGCAAGTATGAATAAACCAAAGAGCAAGTCTTCAACTAGAAAACTGCTAAATAATCCAATCCAAAACAGAGCACAGTCGTATGCCGGCATCCCTGCAGCAATTTGGCATTTGCAAAGTCGGAAAATCTCTGTTAAAATATTAATTAAAGCAGTGCATAAATCAAAGGAATTGTGCTCAGACTTCCGCCATATGCAAATGAGTGTAGAGGGAAAACGCAGAGACTTTCTACATGTTTTACAAATATTTTGGGTTTTTTATTTTATATTTCTTTAAATTGTATCTTCTTTTAATCTGTATTTCAAGTGCCAGTAAAAACGCAGCTTAAAGCTAAAAGTTAGACTCTGTTTACACTTTCAACGCTTGGTTTTCTTATTTTGTTTCAACAGTACACCGTAAATGCTTCACATATCAAATTCTCTGACATTTCTCCATCAATATCTCTCTCTTTATCGTTTACTTATTTCTGTTTACGTTTAATGCACACATACAAAACATTTTTGTTATCCTTTATCTTTGCTTGAGCCTAACAACTAAATCATAGTTATATTTATCAATTTATCTTCTTTTTTTTTTCTTTTGTTGCAAAATAGGAAATTATTCATATTTATACATATATATTATAATAGGTTTTTCGTTTAAATTTTGCGCATTTGTTAATCAAGTCTTTTGTGGTTGTATTTTGTTGTTGTTTCTCTTCGGTACGGGTAAAGGGTGTGCTGTGCGACTGTTTCCACTTGCATTCCACTTGCATTCCACTTACATGCGCCTAAATTCGCCTTCAATTCGCCTCAAATTCTCTCAAAATTTCGCGGATTTACTAGTGGAATTCAGACGGATTTGTCTACTTTCACTTTCTGTGGATCTCTGTCGGAAGTTTACATATTTTCAGCATTCACTGTGGGTTGGTTGGGGTTTTAAATCTCAATTGAACGCTTCACAAATCGTTCACAGATTTCTCTTCTTATTATTTACACATTTTACAATTAGAGGAATATGTTGTGTGGTTGGAATTGAAGAAACATTTCAGCAAATTACAAATTACAATTAGATATTACAAATTACAGGAAAAGTTGCAATTTAAGTTAAACTTAAAGTGTAAATCGTATAATCAGATTAATGATAATAATTTTCGTCTCGTTTTCGTTTGCCTAAATTAATAGGAAATTAAATTTCGCAGGCCGAAAGATATAACAGTTACAGTTACAGTTAGAATTACAGTTACAGTTACAGTTACAGTTATGTTTATATAATAGTTTCGTTATACGCATATCAAATCGAATTGTTATACATAAGATTAATTCATACATGATGCCTTACATATAGACTAACTTAATGCGCCTTCTTTAGTGTACTTTAATCTCTCATTAGGAGGGGGGAGGAGTAAACATTTGATGTCGTATAGAAACTACTATTGCGGGCTGTTGACTGGGGCAGGGGGGAGTTGGGGTGTTGAGGTGTTTCACATCGAATCGGAGTAAAATGACAAATGACTTAAGTGTTATACATTTTGTTCATGAAACATCAAGTTCCCTTAGTTAATATAATATGTATACAGCGTAGATATCTCTCTAGCTCAGTTAAAATAGGAAATCGAAGCTTTGGTTACAATAGAACGAACGAAAGGAGTACTTAAAGCAAGCGTTACATATAGGGTATATACGATTTATGTATACAGTGTGTAATGTAATGTATATAAGATTTATCGGCATATTGAGCAGCGTGTGGGCGGGGCGTGGCAGGCAGGCAGCGCGCCTAATTTGCAATTTCAATAGAATATTCTCGATTTGTTTGCTTTTTCCTGAGTTCCTTTTTATATTGGCCTAAAACTGAATTTATGGGCATAATCTGTCTATAAAAAGTATTTCTTAATTGTGTATAAACGCCTACGTTTGCTACTATTATTATTATCTCATAGATATTATTATATTGGGGGGTTTCTTTTGCGCTCTCACTGCTGCTCAGTCTTGGCAAAGTCTTTTAGCTGCTTTCATTTCTTTTTTTTTTGGGAGAGTTAATTGTCTATTGCAAGTTGACGCCAAAAGAGTCTGAATAAAAAAAGGTAAATGGAACAGAAACTGTGCGGAAAACACTTGAGTTGAGGAAGGTTAAGAGTAGAGTATGGAAACCTTACACTTGATGCAGATAAAAGTTAGGTTAGGCTCTCTAGAGCAGAGCTCCCACGAGCATCTGTGAGTGAACACAGACAGAAGTTGAGAATCGGTTTGAATGCGAACAAGTCTGTGTATGTGGGACAGCAGCTCACTTATACTTATACACTGACTGGGTACAAAGAGACCCATGGATACTCTAGACTCTAGTAAGACTCTTAATAAAGTAGCCATGAGCACCCTTAGCTCTTGGTAGTACTACATCTGTTTGCTGCCACTGAGCAACTGCTTCGGTCTGTGAAATAGTTAGGTCTAGTTTGATAAGGTCTGGATATCAGAACTAAGAAAGTATTTCCTCTATCTCTGCTCATTTACAGAGTCTAATAACAAGAAGAGAGCTTACAGCTTGTACTCTCCTTTGCTCTATGCTGACATTGTCTATAGAAGTCTACACTAAAGATTGAATGTTCCCAGTTCACACTCGACTCTGTTGAACGTCATCTATCTGACTCATAGGCATAGCATGCACTACACGCTGCATTAGCCATAACAATTTATAGACTGTCTAGACGAGACTAGCCGTGCTCAAGTATAGAATCTAATCAAAAACTTAATAAAGATATACTACTTCCTATCAACTCTGCACAGTTGCTAGTTCTGGCCAAATTTACAATAGACTCAATGGCGACAACGAGCAATAGACTGACATTAACCTCGTATTGTATTTTTGTTTCGTTTTGTGAACAGTGGCTATAAAAAATATATATATGTACTATATTATAATCATTCATACATATGTATATCGATGTGTGTGTGTGTGTGGCAGTGCGGCGGAGTTGACTGTGGCGCGCCGCAGTGCCAGCGCTGCCTGTGCCTTGTTATGGCGAATGAAGCTTAAAGCGAAACGAAATATATGTACAAAAGTATAAAAAGCAAAGGGAGGTGATAACTGATAACTAAGCAGAAGAACTCTGCCTAGTTGCCTGCACTAAACCAAAGAGAATTACAATTACAATGAGGTGTAGGTGTAGGGGGCACGCTGTTAGCTCTAAAGTATTTACAATATCTTTTACTTAGCTTGGTTTCTATCTTAGTGTTTGCTTTTGTTTTTGCTGCTTGTCGCTTGAAGGTAACACGGGGCCAGGTTACAGGTTACACAGGTGCGATGTATACAGTATACAGTACATGTATGTATATATATATGTAAAGGTTGTATATATATGAATCTGGTATAAATAGAAACGTTTCCACTAGAGCCACAATCAGTTCTTGACCTTATCCTCGACGCGTATGCTGGCTAGCGTCTTCTTGATGCGCAGCGCCGTCAGACGCGCCACGGGATTGGGGTACCAGCACTCCTTCATCACCTTGGCCATGTTGTGCAGCACATCCGACGCGTGCCAGCGATTGGGTATATTCGGTCGACTCTTCTCAATGCAAACCACCTGCAGGGGGCAATAGAAAGGAATAAGTAAAGGTCATTACAGTGGCTGCCCAATTGAACTTGCCTTCTTCATCTCCTCGATGCTTGGGTCTGGCTGCACGGCATCCCAGTAGGGCAGCTGGTACTCCTCAAAGATCATGCCCATGTTGCAGCGACGCGCGATCTCCCACAGTATCAGGCCAAAGGCATAGACGTCCGCTCGCTTATACGAATCAAAGTGCTGGGCATTCATGCTCTCGTCGAGCACCTCGGGCGCCATGTAACGCTTGGTGCCCACCCGATGCGTCGACGGTATGTCCACTGAGTCATCCTTCTCCACATGACGCACCGCCAGTCCCAGATCTCCAATGGCACAGCTCAGATTCGATTTGACCAGTATGTTCTTCGACTTCAGATCGCGATGTGCTATCGCTGGCTTGCCCCGAGTGCCCACAATATCCATGTGCAGGTGAGCCAAGCCGGTGGCAATGCTCAGGGCCATGTTCAGCATGGTGTTGGTGTCCACAGTGTGCGTGGTCAGATAGTCAAACAGGGAGCCGTTCTCGTGGTAGTCCGTGACAAGCCACAGCTGAGTCCAGGTGCCGTTATCTGTGGTAAGAAATGGGTGTTAATGGAGAGAGGAAGAGGAGTAGTGTATCCAACCCTTACCCTTATTATCAGCTGCTATAAAACCCAATATGTTCTCATGCCGCAACATCACCGTCTGATAGATCTCCGCCTCGCGAAACCAGGAGCATTCCTCGCGACTCGAAAAGATCTTTACGGCCACATTCTCGCCACGCCAGCGACCGCGCCACACCTCACCGAAGCGTCCCTTGCCAATGACATGGCAGAGCTGCACCTGACGTGCGATGGAACGTTGCACCAGCAGCGGCAGGCCAGCTGGGAGGGAGGAAGGAAAGGTTAAAGTCTGTTCTGCTAGACACTAGGAGCAAGGCCACTCACCTGAACCCGAGCCCGAGGTGGTCATCTCGATGATGTCATGCAGCGTGGTATTCCCATTCAGTATGGGATCGTAGACAGAGTCCTCCTTGGCAAAGGGGCGACCGTTGGCCAGTCGCTTGCGCCGCTGGCAGTAGTACCAGCTGATGGTGCCGGTCAGACAGATGATCAACGTGGCGCCCACTATGATGGCCACCAGCTCCCAGCTGCTCAGCGTCTTGTGGGGCAGGAAGTCTGTGGGTTAAGGCGTGATTAGTATGTGCCTAGTAGAGGGATGAGCAGCTTGAGCTGAGCGTGAGCATTAATGGAAAATTAAATGCCAGAAAGTTAGTGAGAGAGTGTTTCAGATGAAACCACATGCAGTAAAGCCAATCTATAGTACCATAATCGTATAATCGTAAACATATAAACAAATAAACATACAGTCCATATAGAAACAAATTAACGTGCATGCCAAGTAGACCGTTAGTTCTGAGCGGGTGTGTGTGTCTGTGTGTGTGTGTAATATATTTTTACTAACCTGCATTGATGGCCTTTCTCAACCAGAGAGTTATTTACAAACCTTTTGCCTACTGTGCGGCGCACAAACTTAAAAACTAGCAGAGCAATAAACTGTAAACACACATACATACAAATAGACAGACAGACTGACACACAGCCAGACACGCCTACACACACTCATTCATGTAACGCGCACACAACCAAACTCACACAGAGACAAGCACCATGGCGAATGAGCTAAATAGCACTGCTACAGTGGTGGCCAGCAAATTAGTCACGGCTGGGTATATAAATATTAACAGTAGAGAACTATTTTAACTATTATTAATGTATGTTTGTTATTATAATTGATTATTATGATTATTATTGACTATTTTAAATGATTAAGAGCCATATTTTCTGACAGACATAGAGGCCTATATGACAAAATAACACATTCAAATTTGTATTATGTGCAAATTAATTTTTAAAGAATTTTGTAAATATATTTTTAAGCAGTATTTAAGACTGCCAAAAGCCTCAGGCTGTCTGTAATCTACGTATTCGGAGTATAAATTCGCTCTATGAAGCCCATTAACTTCCGGCCTAAGTGACTTAAGGATAAGCTAACCTAACCTACAGACCTGGTAGCTCATAAAAATACATAACTAATGATTATTCCTGCAACTTCTATAATTTAAATCAGTATATTTATAGGTATTTAATTTGGAATTTAGATAATAGTAATATTTATTGCAGTATTTTGTATGATTTTCTTCTAGCAGTCGTCAAAACTAAATAATTTCCATAACTGTTGAATGTCTGAAATGAATATTAGTACATTAATTAGGCAGCGATAAGGCTATATCTTATCAAAAACAGATTAATTCGTTCATATCTACATACCAAATACATTATTTATTGCTTAAAAAAATGAGTAACATATTTTACATTATGACGAAACTGTTAGAATATATTTAAAATTCACTGTTCTATTTCTATATATTTTTTTGCATAAAAAAATTTTCAAATTTACTATTCTGTTTCTGTGTATTTTATTGAATTTTAATAGATTTTAATTTAATTTAATAAACACTATTAAGTTTATTCATTTTCACATTGAATTAAGCTGCACTCTTAGCTTTCGCATGAAGCTGTCCTAATTTTCTGGCCACCACTGTGCTAATGTTTTCTGAAAAAGAAAAAAACACACAGCAGACAGTAAAAACACAAAAATGCGGCCAGCAATGAATGAAATGAAGCCAGCCAATGCCTAGGCAGCGACGTCTGCGGCACAGTTAGAGAGGCGACGGCAGCGGCAGCAGCGGCAGATGAATGAATTTGTATGCACAAATTGCATAAGCAGAGAACGAACGAGAGAAGAGAGTGAGAGAGTGGGCGCTGCTGGGAAGAGAGCGCGCGCGAGAGGCTAAACAAAGAGCGCACAGGTTGACGCTGGCTTCGACTTGTTGTTATTGCTGTTGTTGTTGTTGCTGGCCCCCTTGAGACAGTTGTTGTTGTTGTTGTTGCGTCTTTTGCCTACTTCCTTTTTGTTGCAGTTGTTTTTGGCTTTTGTGTGCGTGTGACGTTGACGTTGACGTCGACGTCGGCGTCGTGTTTTTAACAAGTCAATATGAATGATGCGAAAGGTCAGCAGACAACTCGAAACGGCGACAAGTGGAATGAGGGAATGGCGAATGGCGAATGACAGAGGCAGCGCAGTAGACGAAACCAGACAAGGTGAAAGACACAACAACACACACACACACACACACGCACACAGAGAAGAGAAACAAATTTGTTTATTTTTGCTGTTACTCCGAGACGACGGCAGAGAGAGAGCGAGTGTGGGGGCGGGGGGTGGGGTGTGCACAAAACAACAGCGTACAGTGGTGTAATTTGCACAATCAGCTGGCAAAATTAAAGATTATCTTGCAGTTTTCTATCGCCAACTGAATGGGGTAAATGCGCCACTGTGCAGCGTGCAGCGGGTGACAGGTGTGTGTGTGCGAGTGTGTGTGTGCGAGTGTGTGTGTGGTGTGTGTGGGTGTGGGTGAGTGTGCGTGTGCCACACAAATATTCTAGCTAAAAAGGTACGCAAATGATGCGGTGCAATGACATGGGCGTGGCACGTATGTCTCCAAATGTTGGGCGGGGCATGAGTGTATGGGTTGGTTAGGCGTGTGTGTGGATGTGGGTGGTGCGGGGAATGGGTGTGAGTGGGGGGTGTGGGTGTGAAGCAACTCTCACCTGGTATAACACCATTGTAATTATCACGCGTATTGCAAAATTCATCTTGACAACATTGTGTGGAGGAGGTGGGCGTCTGGTCATGACACCAAGCGGGGTCTTCGGGTGGTAAGTGGTTTGCTAGGGGCAGGCATCTACATACACATACATACATACATATACATCATATAGTTGCGAGCTCTTTTAGAGGGGGAATGGGGGTTGGGGGTTGGGGGCGTGGCATTTAGAGTTAAAGTTTAAGCTTAAGATTTTAGTTACAAACTACTTTAGTTAGGCCCGCCAACAAGTAGAGTGGGGGGAGGGGGAGTTGCTAGTTGTTGCAATTGTTGTTGTTGTTGTTGTTGTAGTTGTTGCTGTTGTGCAGGTTTATAAGCAGCTGTTGTTGTTGTTGTTGTTATTCATACTATAGTTGTTGTTATTACTTGTTGTTGTTGTTGTTGTTGTGGCAGCAGCAGCAGCTGTAAGTTTAGCAGCAGCAGCAGCAGCGTGCAGCAGAGGCGTGTACTGAGGGGGGGCTGTGACAGAGGGGAGCGGCGGAGGGGGGTCTTAAATGTAGAGCAGTACTCGCAGCAGTACTGTATGTTTTATTCTGAAGGCCTGTTCCCAGATGAGCGGAAAATAAACTCTTATAAAAGTTCTTATTTCGCTCCTTATTTTACAAGTTCTCAGCAGGTCAGAAAAGTTTTCGATAGTTGCAATAGTGGAGTGTGTGTCGAGCTCTTATCAACTCTCCTTAAAAAACACTTTTCATTATTTTATTTATCTTAATAACATACAAATTTTGGATTTTTATTGATAAACGGTCACACTGACACTATCTAGACTCTGTCGAAACAATGAACCCTTTCCGTTGAAGGGAATTTAGTTTATCTGGGCACAGACCTCAATAGGGAAAAAGTGCTGAGAAAGTGGGAAAAACTAGGCAGAGGAACAAGCAAAGCACCAGCGGAACAAATTTGAACCCAATCAGAGGAGAATCCATAGAGATATTACAAAGAGTAGTATACGGCATTGACTGATATCGAATGAAGTAAAATTATCAGTGTACAACTCAACCTGGAACAATTTCCGATCGTGTCCTTTAACTACGCCCAAGTAAACGTGGAGTAAAACACCATAGCAGGAATACCCCTAATCATTAAAGTCAACCACGCCATACAGAAACTCTCAGTCAGAACTAAACAGTTTTTACCATTTCAAGAATATGTATAAAATTATAGAGCCTGCACTTGGCCAGTACATGGGGTCTATGCAGTTTGTGCCGACTCTGTTTAAATAAAAATTAAGTTCTTTGAATAAGCGAATGGAATGCCAGACAACATTCTTCAAGCATGCAAAATATTGTGTGTAGAGTGGGTGTAGTATAGTGTAGCTAGTTGTTGTTGTTGCTGTTGGGGTTGCTGTGGTTTGTGTGCAGTTAGGAGACAAGTGTAGGCTGTAGAGAGAGCAGCAGACGCAGGAGCATACAGGCGGCGTGCAAACCAAAGAGAACGACTAGAGAAGCGTGTAGAGAGCAGCCACAAAAGATAATTAATTAATTAACTAAATTTAAAATATTAAAAAAAAGAGAAATGATAAAAAACCATAAGACTATGTACAACATATTACTTGGAGAGGAAAGAGCTATGCCTTGGCATATTCTAAGTTTAATTTGTATAAATTACTTTTTAGTTATCTTTAATTTTGTGCAGTGTATTCTAGTTGTTGTTGGTGCGTAATTAGCAGAGAGAGAACTAGATAAGTTTAAGGTGCAAACCGAAGAGAAGCTTGACAGAGTAGATAGTTGGTTTAACTAAAAACTGTTGTGTTTACATACTAACTAGTGAGTATCTTTATTTTTACTTTAGTTATTGTTTAAATTGTTGTTTGATTTGTTTTCGACTTGTTTTTGTTGTGTTTTGTTTTGTTTTGTTTGTTGTTTGTTTGGGTTTGGGTTGTTGTTGTTTTTGCTGTACCTTTTTCAAATGTCCATTTCATTAGCTCTTCTTTATTGCAGAAGTCCGTGCTACAACAATTAATTCTATACGTATCGTATTTGCTGCGACTCGAGAGGCATTCCAGAGGCTCGCGATGCAGCTCGTAGCGCTTATCGAGGCAACTGTACAGCAGTATATATGCATATATATATATATAGAGAGTAGACCAATACAGGTAAGTAAACAAGTGTGTGTGTGTGTGTGTGTGTGTGTGTGTGTGTGTGTTGTAGTATTAAGTATAGAAAGAGCAACGACGAGCGAACGCATGTAACGAGACAGAGCAAGAGCAGAGGAAAGTGGAGAGAAAGTGGAGAGCGTAGTAGAGTAGAGTAGAGTTTGAGTTCGTTTCGTGTTTCATTTGTCGGGTGTACAGGTGAAATAGCTGAGCAAATTGGTAGCATGTGTGTATTGTTGCTGTCTTGTGGCGAGTTGCTAATTGAAACTAGAGATGAGCGCGTGTGGTACGAGATAAATGTTAATAGCAAATATTAGAATCTATTTTTTATGAGAATATTTCCTAATATGGCGTAATATGTACTTTGACCTGAAAGATCACTGTAAGAACTTAAAGTTCACCGTTCTAAAATCTATCTCATGTGCCTAACTAAGACTGATATCTTCTCACACCTATCTCAAAAAGAATTCGCCTTTTCAGTCAGCAGTGCCTTCTGCAAACAAGAGCTATAGTTGAGGCTTCAGCTCTACATATATTGCAGAATCTACAGTTCTCAGTAATCATTTTTCAAATATACAAAATGCATTAAAAAGACATCTATTACTTATTAATACTAATTATTATATTTAGAGCACAATTTAATCTGTCATATCTCATGCAAACAGTAGCTGATAATCGATTAAGTAATACTAAACATTTTTAATGTTGATTAGCCACAATTACTTATATACATTGACTGCTCTGGAATGTGACATTTTTGTTAAGTAACTTCAGCTCAAATGTAATGTCTGGAAGAGGCTCTAAGTTAACTGCTCTTGACATTTTTGTTAAGGAACTCATATGAAATTCAGCTCAAATGATGAGTGTTGAAGAGGCTCTAAGTTGAGCTACCATTATAATATTTTCGGCAACTCAATGAATACCTAAAAGTGAGTCTATAGATTCGAATGAGTCTACAGATTGCTTAAATAATCCCCTCTCTTCTCCACTTTCTCTACCTTTCCCCACACGCGCTCATCGAATCATCGGAATCGAAATTCAGAACAGGTCTGAGTAGCTGATAATCGATTAAGTAATACTAAACATTTTTAATGTTGATTAGTCACAATTACTTATATACATTGACTACCCTCGAATGTGACATTTTTGTTAAGGAACTCATATGAAATTCAGCTCAAATGATGTGTGTTGAAGAGGCTCTAAGTTGAGCTACTATTATAATATTTCAGTCAACTTAATGAATACCTAAAGAGAGCTAAGTATTGTTTACTTTATAGACTCTATAGCCTTTAGTCTCTTCTCTACTTTCTCTACCTTTTCACCTAGCCGTGTCACGACACGCGCTCATCTCCAACGAAAACACGAGTCTGGTTAGTAGCAAACAGCAAAAAAGAAACAATAAACAAATGAACACACACACAGTCGTGGCCAGGAGCTTGACTCGGCGCCTGTTGTAGTTGTTGCTAGTTGTAGTTGTGATTGTTGTTGTTGCTGTTGTTGTAGTTGTTGTTATTGTGTGCTGCATTTAATTAGGTATTGCTGAAACAATTTGTTAGGTTAGGTTCAGTTGTAAGTAGCTTCAAGTCGAACGCAACGAGCGAGCAGAGGAACTAGTTCAAAAGAACGTACAGAACTGGAACAAAGCAACTTTCGAACATCGTGCGTATTGTTTGGTTTTTGTTGGTTTTAGTTAGAAGTGACAAGGCGGGGCACAGAGAGTGGGCGGGCAAGAGGGATGGGGGCGGGCGACGTGCACAACTTATGCGCACCTTCGTAGGTAAGAGACGGCGGCTGATGCACCGCCTGGTCATCCGGCAGGGAGAGCGGCGCATAGTACTTGATCACGGGTCGCAGTCGGCGGTTGCAAAGGTCACGATCGTTGCAACACGCATGACCGCCACGCGGTGCGGCAGGCCGTGCCGTTGGCCCACCGTTCAGGCCCTCGTTGCACCAGATGAAACGACCCGGCGGAAAGCTCTGCGACATGTTGAGGCAGCTACCAAGTGCCACACACACATAAATATGTTTATAGTTGTAGTTGTAGTTGTAGTAGAAGTTGTGTATGTGCGTGTGTGTGTTTGTGTGTGCCTATAATAAATCATCTGAGTCAAATGGGGATCACTTACCGGAAACTGAAGATTATCTGGTTGTCCGTGTCCTTTTCCACCGAGGTGAAGCAGTAGCCATCCGTCACGCAGATGTGATTCGTCTCCTTGCAGATATCACAATGGCATTTCAGCAATTCTGTGGAGAGTGGAGAGTAGGGAGTTTATATCTGGCTAGAAGAGTCTTACAAATAACTGACATCTTAAATATGCTTTGGCATCTTTCAGCATCTTACAGATACTTTTGTATCTTACAGATACTTTTGTATCTTACGGGAACTTTTACATCTTACAATATGCTCTTCCAGCTTAAAGATACTTTGGCAACTTTCAGTATCTTACAGATACTTTTGTATCTTGCAGACACTTTTGTATCTTACAGGTATTTTTACATCTTACAATATGCTCTTCCAGCTTAAAGATACTTTGGCATCTTTCAGCATCTTACAGATACTTTTGTATCTTACGGATACTTTTGTATCTGACAGATACTTCTGTATCTTAAAGACCTCACGTTTGTACCTTTCAGCTATTTATATATATGTATGTGTGTGTGTAGATGTGTGTTGTTGCTATGCGGCTGTTAAAGACGGCCGAGGCAAAGCAAAGTACAGGGTCTCCCACTGTGCCATTACGTCAGACTGTATCTATCCGAGTTTTTATTTACATATATGGAGGAGTTTCAACTCCTCTTCGTACTGAGCTTTAAAACTATCATTATGGCAAATCAGAGGCGCCAAGAGAACTCATCGAAGCAATAGACCTATTACCCATGATAATGACATTTCGATATACTATGTGTACGATGCTCAGCCTGGCTAATTAGAGCTAGAGTCGATCGTAACCGTTAACAGTAACAGTGGCCAATTAACATGTCTCTTTAAACAGTCATTAATCATATTTCATTTGCTTATTGATTTTCTGCAGCGATCGCAGACGTTTGGGGCGAGATTGCGAGAGGATGAGAATGGAGAGTGGACAGTGGACAGTGGAGTAGTAGAACTGTCTCAGGTTTCTCACACCAAAAAAAAGAAGAAACGAGAACAATAACAACAAAAACAAAAGCCATTTAGCATAATAACAGCAAAGCACAGACGAAACGAAGACAAGTGCAAAGCGGAAAGCATAAAGAACCCAGACGCAGTCGACGTCGGCGTCGCTGCTTGTCGCTGTCGTTGTTGTTGTTGCTGCGTTTCTTTGCTGCAGTTGCATTCGCTGCAGTTTGGCTGTAGGCACAGCAGAAGTGCATGCGAGGGTGGGTGGACTGCGGCGAGGTGTGAGAGCGTCTGCTGCTGCCACAGCGCATTGACATCGAGGCGCTGACGTCACGCGCGTGGAATGGGGCAAGTGAAGGAGCTTGGGCAACGGCTTGAGCCGAGACGCCGCTTTCTGAGGTGTTAAAGTCACGCGAGCCGCTTCTCGCTTCACTTGCTCAGACGTCTGCTGTCTACGGTCTGTCTGTCTGTCTGTTCGTCCGATTTGAGGGCTTTTATTTTGGACTTACTTTCGTGCTTCTTGTTATGCAGCGGCGCGTAAGTGGGCAACGACATCTGCAGCTGTGTGGCAGGGGCAGAGGCAGAAACAGCGGCGGTGCCATTGCCTGCTGCTGGCAATTGTACTGGCGCTGTGATGTTGTTGTTGTTGCCATGGCCGCTGTTATCAGCTTGTGACTGAGACGATTTAGTTAGATAAGCGCCAGCTGTTTCATTTGCTGCTGCTGCTACTCCTATTGTTGCTGCTGCTGTTGGCGTCAACAATTTGTGTGCACCAGCTCTGGTGGCTGCCTCATCATCTGTGGACTTAATGACGATCTCAACTGGCGAGGCTGGAGAAACAGAAACAAAAACAAATTAATTCCAATTAGCAATTGGCATTTGGGCCAGTCCTAGCCAGTGTTGGCTAACGGCACTACTTACCGCAGCTTGCGTGGAGCAGCGCCAGCAGGCAGAGCGCCTGCAGCCACATTTTAATTGAATTCCAATTTCTCTTGTTGCTCTTTGATAATCTTGTTATTGTTTTCGTTGAAATTG
This sequence comes from Liodrosophila aerea, assembly GCA_035045005.1. Taxonomy (NCBI): domain Eukaryota; kingdom Metazoa; phylum Arthropoda; class Insecta; order Diptera; family Drosophilidae; genus Liodrosophila; species Liodrosophila aerea. Next base: position 187,323 of record JAWNNL010000849.1, on the reverse strand, counting down.
CTTTTCTTTTGTTTCCCACACACACTCACACTCACACACACGCACACGTGCACGCACACCAGCGCTGGCTCAATGTCTGTGCGTTCCAGTAGGGCAGGGGCAGGGGGGTAACTTATTTTTAAACCTTGACGTGTGGCTGGGACACAACACACAAACAAAACTATGCAAAGGACACTCCGACGACGACGCCGACTGCACACGTCCAACTAATTTGCCTTGAATTGCGCATTTATTGTGTAGGACTCAGACTGGTCAAACTCGCGCTCTGCTTGCGCCGCACTGAGCTTTTATTACATTTTGTTTGAACATTCGTTTAGCGAGAGTGCGTAATAGCACTTAGATGCCGTTTGACCATTTGGCACACATAATTATGTTTAATTCAATGCACAAACTGGCAGTGCAGCACTTCATTTGTTCACTTCTTTTCCAATCCAATTAGAAAAACTTGCCTCACTCCCCTCCCACTTTTTATGGGCATTTTTTCAGGCGTATTTTCATTACGTGTATTTGGCACTTGAGCGGCTTGTTTTGCACTTAATTATTATTTACACTTGCGGCCAGCAGCGCGAATTGTGTTGGGCACTGGTTTGTTTGCATTAATTTGTATTATTTATTTGTTATATATGCAATTTTGTTTAACGAAATGAGCGGAAAACCAACCCGTCTGTGATGAGTGTGACCGTATCAGTACGATTGTAAAAAAATTGTCGATAATGTGCGTCGATGACGATGAGACTTTGCTGCGCTCTGCCCATTTACATATACGCTGTGCACGGTCACACTGTAGTTTGAATGCGTGCGCGCCAAAAATAGGAATACAGCTTGTATGCGAACCTTCAGCTTATTTGCTGGCGAATTTAAACTTTTAGGGTAATCAATTTTGTATTTTTATTCTTATACCCGCTCTCTGCGCTCGTTGCAACTTAATTTGATAACAATTTCAACTTTTAATTCTGTCTTTAATCGTACATCTTACAGCAGTGTGCTTTATTCAATTTCTTGGCGCGCTCTTGAACGTGTGCCAAAATGAGTATACTTGTGACAGTGTTATCAGCTCGTGTTAAATATCGATATTAATATCGTCATCGATAAAATTCTCTTATCAGACAAATATGTCTTTCATTTTAACAAAACAACATTTAACTTAATGTTATCTTTATGGCATAAGTAACTAGTTATTCTTTGTTTAATAATCAAAATACATGCGATTGGGTTTAACAGAAATTTATTTCCGCTAGCCGTTCTTACAGGTACTCGTACTGTGAAAATGCCAGGCAGTCAACACGAACTACATATTTGTTAATTTTATTGATCACACTTGGTATGAAATAAATCTATTGCCACAAAAGACTCAGCAGCGAAAGTGGTGGCATGCCTGGCTCGGCTCCCTTCGAAAATCCTGTAAAAACAAATGAACGTCAGTTAATACATATGCAGTTAATCAATAACACATCTTGGGGCGCCGCTGCCGCCTGCTACCACACGTGCGGTGGCCACTTACCCAAATAGAGTACCATTGGCACAAAGCCCCAGTGGAATGTGGTAGTCACAACGTCGACCACCACACCCAGACGCTCCTTGACACCGTCGGAAAGAACCATTTTAATTTTTTATTTCAATTAAACGCAAATTGTAGCACACGCTTGAATTATGAAATGTCTTCACAATGACTGACAACGAGCAAGTGTTGGAAAACGTGGTACTTTTTCCGCAAAATACATGAAATTAATAATGATTACATGAAGTTCTTAAGCCCCGTTTCCACTGAGGTCGTAAGACCAAAATTGAGACTTTTTGCTTGAGACTGGTCTCAAGCCCATACAAAATCTTGTCAGTTGCGTTTGAATTTGGGACTAGTCGTGAGAGCTGCGACCAAAAAATCCAGAGTGTTGTAAAACGATTTTCTGCCAAAAATGTGGCAGCATTGTGAAATTTCCCCGCATTTTATCGAAATTTAACTCTGTTTACAGTTAAAAAAATGTAAACAAACAAAAAAATTCGTAAACAATAAGTTTGTTTGTTTATTATTTATAATATTTAATTTTGTTTGTATTTTATATTATTGCAGTGGACAATATATATATTTAATAAATGACGCAATTTGTTATTTCATGCATCCATATAGTTCTTGGCATTAATTCTGCTTTGAAAACTGCAACAACTTTTGTTATTTGTTCCAAATGGCTTTTATGGGCATATTCCATGCTCTGTGTCTCTTCGATACACTCCAGTTCGCTTATGTCCACCATTATCTGGGACTGAGCAATTAAATCAATACTCATTTTCTCCATTTTATAATCAAAATCTTTTAATTTATTCTGCAAGTCACGAATCAAATTAAATGTAAACAAAAAACAGCTGATTTCGACTTGCGACTTACGACCGTTTGTTCAATGGAAACACCTAAAAAGTCGTAGCCCCAAAAAAAGTCGTAAGACCGCAGTGGAAATTAGGTATAAAATTGAAATTGAAACTCCGATTTGATGTAGTGTATTGTGTTTGAGTAATTTTAACGCAAAGTCAACTTTACTTATTAATTTAACACAGTTAAACTTGTATTTAAAATCGGACCTGGCCTTGCCAGATCGTATACAGAATGCATGTAAAATGTAAACAAAACGAAGGTGTTGAACATATTAGCCAAGTGCACAACCTAAGTTAGTCAAATTCACAACTTTAGTGGATGTCACAACCCTGAACAACCGCTACAATAACCCTCTAAATATCTTGTTCAAAATGCCTTAAATCTGCGTGTGAGGTCAACAGAAGAAATTATATTACTTATAGAGTGCTTGAAATTGAGTTTAACTCAAGTTAAAGCTATATTAGCAAAGTAAAGGGTCAATTTAAGAATAAAATGTGCTATTGAGCAAACACACAAGAAAAGCGCTAATTTTGGCGCAAAAACGCCAAGTGTGGCAGCTATGGTCAGATGGTGTGGCGTGCCTCGAGAACACAATTTGCTTTTTATTATTTATTAATTGCATAAAGATCAAACGCAACGCAAAACGTTCAGGGACCGCTGCACAGAGCAACGCATCTCACAAACACACGCAAACACAGAAACAAAGTAAGTGATAAGCAACTATCGACGACTTTCACACTGACAGATCAGAAAAGAAAATTCCTATGAAAAATCAATTTCTCATATTATGTAAGCTGAATTGAGCTGTAAAAAAATTAAAGTTTCTGTTTGTATTCCAGATAGCAGTTTATTCAACAGACCATGAAAACAACTAATATAGGACGCTACGCATTTCGTTTAACCTTCGGCCAGGTGAGCATTCGTTAAAACACAAAAAAAAAACAAAAACCAATCGAACAAGTGCTTAATAGTGCATTGGGAAATTACGCGTAGTCTGAAAATATCCCAAACACGTTTGTAAGAAATTCCCCCTCACGCACACACACACACAAACACACATCGAAATGGAGCGCCTTAAGCCTGGCGACAGCTGCGTGGACTGCCGGGGTCTTGGTTTGGACCGCAAGATAAAATACTTCTACATAAATCTCGAGGAGCAGATACTCAAATGCGAAAATCGCTCCTGCATCTGGCCACACAACGATGAGGTCTCCTCTGGTGAGGACTCATCCGATGAGGATTCTAGTGATAAAAATGTGGCACAGCCACAGCCTGCGGATGTGGCAGAGCCACAGCCTGCGGATATGGCACAGCCACAGCCTGAGACTATGGATGATGCTGATGAGTTTATCCTGCAACTGCTGCATCAACTGGAGCCGGACAAAGCTGCAGAGTCGGACTTAAATGTGATACCAGAGGCTAGCAAAGCTATAGACTCACAGATGTCCCCGGAAGCGAGCACAAAGACTGAGCAGAGCACAAACTCTGCATCCATTTCCGATTCATTTGAAGCGGCGCTGGACTCCCTGCCTGATCTGAACATTGACTGGCCAGTAGTACCCAAGACAGCGCCAACTGAGGTTGCATTCACCATATCTCCGACAGAGCCAGAGTCGAGGCTGCCCCAAAGCTCCATCTGCCCTATTCCCAGTGACAAAGATAGCTACTGCCATCTGCCCGTTCCCAAGCAGCCAGTCATCCAGCCAGCTCAAGCTATACCGGATGCAGCCAAGACTCCAGAACCAAAGAAACTTTCTCAGCTGCCCAAGCTGGAGGCAAAGTCACCACCATGTGCTATATCCATACCCAAAGCGAATCTCTTTCAATCGCCATCTAGCAATGCTGTCATACCCAAATCTCCCCAGGCCACATCTACATCCACAGTATTCCCGGAAGTCGTGAAGACATTCCGTAAGGTGCGCACCATTAAGCCGCCTCGCCCCAGACCCAGGGTGTCCACAGCGCGACGAGGAACACCGTCACCCGGCATGACCAAGTACGTGATGGACATGCTCAAGGGAATCCAGTCGAAGAATCAGCCGCAATACAGGAAGAGCTAAACGCACTATGGCTTCCATTGTTTATGTTGCGATTGAAATTTGGCATTCAAAATAAAAAAATTGCGTATCAAAATTTGTATTCAAATGAGTGTGTGTGTGTGCGTGTGTGTGTGTGTGTGTGTGGCACGCGTCCAGCGCATGATGCGCCGCCTGGCAGTGAGCCAGGAGAGAGAGAGAGAGAGTGAAAACTGATAAACGTAGAGGCGGAGAAAGATGAGGTGTAAACCAGGTCAAGTGCGTCATGAGGCTCAAAAGTGCGAATCCGGCAAGGCGACTGATAACGGTACTCGCTCAGCTGTGCACAGTGGAGCCACACTCATTTGCTAGCGATTATTTTCGTGTGTCAGCGCAGACGGCGCCAGTGTTATTAATAGATTTTAATGACAACAAAGACGGCAGCCAAAACAAACAGAAATACTAAAATACATAGTAGTTCATCCTAAACAAATTAAAACGCAAATTCTTGGCCCACTATCAACGGGAATTATCTATTTTTAAGCATCGTCACTCACTGAAAATAATCTTGGGTTTAGCACAGTGTTAATAGATAAGCATATCAGTCGCGCTTTCGATCATAATTTGCTTATAATTAACGTCTATAAATGGAATTAATTATAGTCTGAAAGAACTCTTCCATTATCACATTTGGAACATTGATTTATGTACCAAGTCCATTTGCTAGAGATGAGCACCGCTATGGATGCCAAAAATGATATATTTACAACGATATATAATTGATACATCGATAATTATTCGATATATCGGCACGCATTACATATAATAACTTTTTAACTATTTATCGAATATCTGTTTACAAATTAGGACTCAATGATGATTATTATCAATATATATATTGCGTACTGATATTTTCAATATGATGTTCGATATTATATTTACAGCGATATATAATTGTTACATCGATAACTATTCGATATATCGGCGCACATCACATATAACTTTTTGATTATCGAATATCTGTTAACAAATTAGGACTCGATATATATCTATTGCGTTTGAATATTTTTAATATGATATGCTCTTTGATATTTTTCTCCGCCACAAATATCGATAGTTTCTATTCGATACCCATCCCACACATTTCTGATAAGCATAACAGTCCCGCTTTTAATCATAATCTGCTAAGCATTGAGTTCTATACATATATGGACATAATTACATTCCTAAAGTACTGCCCTGTTATCAGGCTTTATTTAAAGAACATTGTTAGACTTTTCTTTGCTTTTATTTATAACATTCACTTCTGCACAACTCCAACTGTCAATCTCCGCTTATCAGTCTTGGTTTATCGCCGTTTCCCACCACCTTTAACCACTGTGCGCTGCTGACGTCACACGCCACGCGCTTCCAGCGTTTTTGCGTCTTATGCATTAGTTTTTTTATTGCATGCAAAATATTATCAAATAACCCGCTCTAATTGCACTAGCAACAACAAGACAATTAACAGGGCGTTGCTGGGGCACAGTTATTAGAACATTCCATGAATATGAGTTATTATACACTCATTAATCTCTTCTACAGGTGTTACAAGTTCGTCAACATTTCGCATGGTGATAATACAGTATTTAATCAGTTCATTGAACGTGGGAATGTGTGGGGCAATCGGACAGACAGACAGACAATCCGACTGTTGGGTTTGCTGTGAGTTTTGTGTTTGTTTGGGGGCAGTTGAACCTGGGGGCAGTTCGTTGCCAACGAAATGCTGCGTAGTTGAAACCAGAAGGAGGAGCTGTCGGTCCACATTCTCTTGGGCAATTGGCCAATTTGCAGTTTAGCTGTTTGACATTTTTCAGTTATATTTAGCAGCATATTAAGCGCTGTATAAGATAAGGCTGTTATAATTATGCATAATATAATTCAAGAATTGCTCATGCCAAATATGAATATTAAAATGCAACAAAAATTAATTAAAAATGTAGTAAATTTTATACCTAATCTATTGCGGCAATTCTTCAGTATTTTCATTTAAAATTAAAGAATTAACTGCAGCTAATATAGTCTTATAATTGTAAGCTTTGCTTTTGGAAAGATTCCTCAGCAAATGCTACAACCAGGCAGTGGAAACAGTATACGCTAGACTAAAAATATTTCCCATATCTAATCTCTTGGTTTCATTCAGTAATTTCCTCATAATTCGCAAATAGAATTCCACTGGAAACATTAAAAAAAACTGCACAATTCTTATCTCTCAATTTGAGTTAGTAATTTGTTAAAAATTCGCCATAAATTCGTCAGTAATATATGCTGATTGAACACTTATTATGCTAGGCTCAGCTCAGCCCTGAACCAATTGGGTATATTCAGGGATATTTGCTGATCGAGCACTTATACACTAGGTTCGTATACCAGCTCGATCTAGACGCTGCTCATCTTTATAGCAGTTTCTACATTGTACATTATCAGTTTTAAGTACTACAGTTTTACAGTTTAATTTGTTAAACACTTGACTGCAACAATGTCCTATATCTTATTGCTCAACTTCATTCAGTATTTGCTCACAGTTCGCAAATAAATTGCTAATCTTGGGCGCATGAATGTCACTTATACTTGCCAATCGAAGTGTTATACGGAGTTCGTATACGACCTAGACTCAGCGTATCCCTAAACCTGTTACTGCATTACACTTTACCACTTTGACTCCTGTTTTCATCTTGTTGTTTCCTCTTTTTCTTTGCAGACACAGCCGCTGTCCGCGCCTCACAGTAGCCATGGGTTCACCACCAGCTCATCGTCGCCCAATCGCGTGGTGACACGCTCAGCCACGATGCTGGCGCTGTTCGGGATTGCGTTGTCCTCGTTCAGCCTGAAGCAGCTGCTGGCCAAGAAGCACAACAAACACAATGCCTTGCGCAAGCTGTAAGCAACAACAACGAGAGAGAGGAAGTAGCAGGAGAGGAAGGTACTAGCTGGGAGAGCCGACTCTAGCCATGTCTCACCAGACGCATTCTCAATTCACATCCCCATTCGTAGTGTATATTTGTTTAAGTTTAAGTTAAACACTAGATTCACATCCATCAGCAGCAGCGACATGGCGCTCTCCCCTAGGCAGATAAGGATGAACCGAGCAGATCAGAGGAGGAACATTTTTGTTTAGCTGAATCCCAGCACACAGCTTATATGTATATATATTTTGAGAGGATTTGTATATGTATATATATTTAGTTTCTTGTTCGCAAAGACACACACACACACTCACGCACACACACTCACTGCGCATCGCCAACAAAAAGGAATAAAAATTGTGATAGTTAATTGTCTACTAATGATAACTGAAGATCGATGAACGACGTTGATGAAGCATCCTATGAACGAGTCCTGAGTTGTCGTTACGCCTCTCAAACAAGTCCTACTATATATACATATAGAATTTAAAACAACCTCTAAATTTAACTGATAAAAGCGCCAAAATAATCACCAACAAAAGAAACGACTAAGTGAAGTGAAGTGAAATAACAAAATACAGATAATCATAGTTACTGAGGGATAGCCAAGTGCTGAGTTATGGACTGGAATTGCAGGCATTGGCAGCATTATCCAATAATTTTATTAGTTTTAGTTCAATTTTCAAATATATGCATTATAAAGAAATCAAGGTGGTTTTATTTATTTGATTGTGTAAACTTACGCTTATAGGCGAATTCTCTTTGAGTAAATTTCCCGCCTCAATTCAAAAGTAGTGTCTGTTAAGGGTCTGTTAAGGCTGTGTTATTGATGCAACCTGCTTGCTCTGTTATGTTCGCTCACTACGTTCAACGCGGCTTCCTTTGTCTACTTTTTCGTTGGAGCAGTTGGATAAAACTAAGCAGAAACCAAATCGATTTTCATAAGTTTTTTATAATGTTGATTAATTTTGCAAAAAACGCAGAACGGCGGCAAAATGCCAACAAATAGAACAGAAAAGAGAGTTTGAAAATCCAATCAAACTTGCTTGTGTTCCATGCAACTTCTTTGTTTATCTTTTCTGGCGCGACCAACAACAACTTCCCTAGGCTGAGACCGGCTAGCGAGCGTGTATGAGAGCGCGCTTCGAACCAATGCTCTCTTCATGCCATCAAATTCTTGGCGCTCACTTTCGAACTGCGCCAAAATGAGTAAGTGCTGGAAAACTGCCACTAGCCAACACTGGCATCGTTTCCGCGCAGTGTTGTGAAACATGTGTTGTTGGCACATTAAAAACATATGAAAAAAAAAAACACAACTAAATGGGTGACGTGCCTAGTGCCAACTCGTTGAATTGTTATTATTTGTAAATTGAAAATAGGCCAAGAGCCCTGGCTGATTGCCGCAAATGCGCTGAGGAACACTGGAGTCAAAAGGAGCGCAGCAGCAGTAGAGACGACAGCAAGCGGAGCAGAAGACAACCTAAAGATGGGCATTAACGTCAGCAGAAATACCGACTTGGCGTCGAATGAGTTTCTGCAGCGTTTCGTGGGACGACAGCACATACCGCACGATGACGAGGCCTATTGGAATGGCCTGCTCAACTACAACATTGTGATGCCGGAGAACAGGTGAGCCACAACAGCAACAGCAACAACAACAACACTTCAGCAGCAACTACATATATGATATGATTGCCTTGCAGCCAGGATCAGCTGAGCCTGGACTCACGGCTGGAGACGCTGTGCCAATCGTTTATTGGCAACAATTTGAAGACGGGCAACTTTGGCTCGCTGGTCACCGTGTTCCTGGAGAAGGCCACCGAGCTGCTGTCGCTGTCGGACCAGGAGAGCAACATGCATGTGTGGCAGACCTTCAATGCGCTGTTCATCATACGCACACTCATCAAGTACATCAACGAGACGGGCTCAGAGTTTCAGCTGCTGCAGCACTTTGAGGCCATGCCCAGTGCAGAGCTAATGCAGGCGGCCGAGGAGCAGCAACAGCAGCAGCAACACCAGTCCACGTCTGTGGCCATTGAGGCCACGGAGGGAGCACCTCTGGCGCCGATCATTGTGGATGGCGCCAAGTTTGAGACGTTCATCGATGCGCTGGTCAATCTGATCGTGGTCATACCCGTCAAGGAGTTCACCTACCATCTGCACCTGGAGTCTGTCAACACGCTCATCACTCTGCTGGCGGTGCATCTCTTCGGGCAGCAGCAACAGCCCACGGATCTGCAGAAATCCATCGTCTTTCGCACCATCTACAAGTGCCAGCATGCGAACGTGCTGATGTCGGCGCTGTTGCATTTCGTGTCGCGCATGGTGGAGGTGCCACACACCATGTTCGGCTCCAGTTCGGCAGGCTCTTTCGTCTTTGGCATAGCCGAATCGTTGCTCTCCATATTCACCTTCCGCAAGCAGCAGGATGTGCTGAGAACGAGCAATGCCACGGGCGCCGAGCTGTCCCAGCAGTTCCGCACACACTATCCGCTGGCCAATCAGAGCCTGTTGCTCATACTGGTGCTGACGAATCACTGCACCGCCCAGGACAATGCCTATCGTACAAGTCTCTTTGGTTGCGCCGATTCCAAAGACTCGCCCAATCTGGGCACCTCCGCCGTCTCCTTTCAGATTGACTTCTCGGCGGTGTACGAGACGCTGTGCCGCATTGTGACCATAGATCAGGCAACGCTGCTGCTCTATCTGCTGCTGCATCGCAACGAACGCTTCTACAGGTACGTCATGCAGCAGCAGGATCTGGAGCAGCTGGTCATACCCATACTGCAGACGCTGTACAATGCGCCCGATAGCAATTCACATCACATCTACATGTCGCTCATCGTGCTCTTGATACTTAGCGAGGATGAGGGATTCAACAAGAACGTGCACACCATTGTAAGTGTCGAGAAGCCTAATCCTAATCCCCTACTAACTACAGTTCTTTCTCTCTCCTGACAGATCCTAAAGAACATTAGCTGGTACACGGAACGCACCATATCGGAGATATCGCTGGGAGGTATACTGATACTGATTGTCATACGCACCATCCAGTACAATATGCTGAAGATGAGGGACAAGTATCTGCACACCAACTGCCTGGCTGCCTTGGCCAACATGTCTGGCCACTTTCGCGCCCTGCATCCGTATGTGGCACAACGTCTGGTCTCCCTGTTCGAGACCTTGGCCCGCAAGCACACGCGCCTGGATGCGCAGCTCAAGGAGCCAGCGGATAGCGCAGTATTCGTGAATGTGGCCACCACGCCGGAGGACATGATGCAGGACTTGAGCGTGCTGGAGGAGGTGCTGCGCATGGTATTGGAAATTCTGAACTCCTGCCTAACCAATCAGCTTGTCTACTGTCCCAATCTGGTCTACACGCTGCTCTACAAGCGCAGCGTCTTCGAGGGCTTCCGCAGTCATCACGCGTTCCAGGATGTCATACAGAACATCGATATGGTAGGTGAAAGTAGATGCTGTGTGTTCCCCATCTTAATACGTGGCTCTTGCAGGTGGTGGGCTTCTTCTCCTCCAGGCTGCAGCGTGTGCAGGAACAGCGTGGCGAGCTGGGCGTCAACGAAGTGCTCGAGGTGATATCAAAAGGCGCTAGCCAATGGTCCAGTGATCGTCTGCGGGTAAGACACCAAGACTCCACTCTCTCTCTTGGGCAAATTGTTAATTTCGCTTCGTTGCAGAAATTTCCGGATTTGAAATTCAAATATGTCGAGGAGGATGCGCCCGAGGAGTTCTTCATTCCATACGTGTGGACGCTGGTCTGCAAATACGGCTGTGTGCACTTCAGCTCGGAGAGCATCAAGAGCGTCACCACGGACATCGCCTGCTAATATTAGCTGTAACCCCGCACTGTTTTAACCACCCCCGCTCTGCCCCTCTGCTTGATTTGCTTTAACCTAGACTCTTTCAACTATTTATGTGTAATAAAAGACCCAAGAGGGAGCCTGGCTCGCTCCTATTGCCTAACTACTACACAGAGTTCTCGACACTACGCGAAACCGTTGACGTTGACGTTGATCCCCTGAACTAATCGTAATACATAGAACTAGGCGGAATATATATAAAAGATAAATAATAATAACATAACATATTTTGCTACTGCTAAAACAGGAAACAGAAGCTCCAATTACCACACATAGAAGTAAATTAAAAGGATATATGCATATTATTATTATATGTTAGTTATAACAATTGTACTATGGTATTTAGCAATTGGAAAGAACGATTAATTAAAACAACCAAAAGTGAAGCAAACATTTCATTTCCTTATCGCCTCAGTTGAAGCGTGTTTATCTTTCAGATAATGCTTTAAAACAACTTCCATCGTTTTCTCTATTAGTTTCTTTATCTGCGACGCATGACGTGTGCTTAGGGCGATGGCAACACTTGCGCGTACAGGAAACTATAGACTCTGCTGCCTATTTACGCTTTATTATGCATATTTACACTATCAGCCGCAGCAATAACAATGCATTCGTCATGTTTATAGACATGCATTTCTTCTCAATATGTGAAACAAGCCAGTGGAAGACACGAAGCGTCGAAATACCCTTTAAGCGAGATCAACTTTAGTTCGGTAATATTTGCAACAGATGGCGCCAGCGGCAGCTGAGTGCGATTACTGTGATAACACTGTGTGCAAAGTGCTTTTCTGTTAGAAGATTAAACGTCAACTGTCTCTATATTTACCTCTCCTGTTTATACTGAGTGGTCAATGCATACTACCCGCTTCTACTGCCGTTTACAGCGTATCTTAAGGGTCTTTTAACGCCTGCCGCATGCAAAGTTCATTGACTTTGGTCGTTGTCATCGCTTTAACATAGACACAAACCCCCGAGTAGGGGATTTTACTGCCAAGGGGGCATGGGCGGCGCTTTGTGGTCGGCTGACTTTTCTAGTTGTTGCTGTTGTTGTAGTTGTTGTTGCTGCTGCTGCTGTTTGTTTATTTGTTGCATTGTTTTGTTGCAGTTTTGCGCTTGCTACGTGCCTTCAATAAATAAAATTCAACGGCTAAAAAATAAAACATTAAATACAATTTATTTGCTGTTCATTAGTTGCTGTTGCTGCTGCTGTTGCTGCTGTTGTTGTTGTTGCTGCTGTTGTTGTTGGCGGAAAATTTGTTATTGTGCACATTTTCATAGGCCTGCCGGTGCGTTGCGTTGCATGCCTAACGCATTTTAATTAATTTTTCTACATTTTCAAATTTCCTAGCCACTTGCAATTTGTTGTTCAAGTTGTTGCTGCTGCTGTTGTTGTTGGCGTTGTTGGCCGCAATGCAGGTTAAAACAGTTTATTGACTTCTATCGCCCGCATTTGCCATTTGTTTACTGTGTGTATTTTGTCTTTCCCTTTTGTTGCTGCCGTGCATGTCGAATTTCGCATAGCGCTCGCTTGCCCAATTCGAATTTTCTAGAATCGGTTAGAATACGCCGCTTAGCCAAGTTCGCAACCCACATTCGCGCATTGCGAAAGCGTTGCGCAGACGCAAAAGCAAAGCGAACAAGCTCCGCTTGATTTGCTATGATTGGGGGGAGTTGGCTTCGAATTCGGACTCTAACTGGGCACAAAACGTGAGCGGACCAAATATGTGAGCTGCGTTTACCCCTTCCCTCTACACACCCGAATTTCCCATACAACGAATACAGCTAAGCCATGCGGGCCCCCTTTTGGCGGTACTAAATTACAAATTATTGTGCAAAAAGTTCGCCTCATTGTGAATTAATAAAACCAACAACAATATTATGACATAAATATTGGCGTAAACAGCCAAAGAAATAAAAAAGTAAACGAAAAAATGTGTAAGAAACAAATAATTAAGAGCAACAGTAGGAAACAGAGCAAGTTCGCTATAGGCAACTGCCCAGAATGTTCGACGGTTTGAAGGTGTAAAGAAATTATAAATAAATTGTTAATAAATTAAATAAAATACGGACATTAAAAAGATAATTGAAAATATATTATGCAAATTTTTAAATATATTTTTTTACTACTATATATCAAGGGCAAGCGAATAGAATTTATTATATTGCAGTTTGAACTCTTCCCCATTTTTGTAAATTAAAATAAATTACAAGAATTAAATAAATATAACTGAAATAAATTAAATAAAATAGTGTCATTAAAGAAGTAGTTAAAAATAGATTATTCATTTTTTTAAATATATTATTTGACTACTATTTATCAAGGGCAAGCAAATAGAATTTATTATATTGCAGTTTGAACTGTACCCTATTTTTAATAATGAAATAAAATCAAAGAATTCAATAAATATAACTGAAATAAATAAAATAAAATACAGTTATCAAAGAGGTAATAAAGAATATTTTTTATAAATTTTTAAATATATTATTAAATAATATTATGAACAAGTAAAAAAAGCTCATTCTACTGCAGTTAAATTATAATTGAAATTGAACTATAACTTTTATTTTAAATAAAATATAAATAATTTATAAAAAATTAAATAAATTAAATTCACCAAAAATACAACTAATTATAAATTACAATAATTGCTAAATTTACTTTAAATACAGCTCATTATATTGAAGTTGAACTGTAGCTTGTTTATGGAGTTCACGCGTGTGCCCCATAGTTAACTCTTGCAACAGTTGCAACGCCCGTATTTTGTTTTGCCCAATTTTGTGTTATTATTATTATGATTAAGAGCAGAGACTGGGCCTGGGTTTGGGCCTGTAACTGGACCTACCACTGGCAAATACTATCTATCGGTCATTGATCCAGCCACAGTTGGTAAATAAGCCAAAGAAACCCGCACGCTTGGCTTAAATTAGTAGCAATTGGCTTGGCCCGCAGCCAGGTCGAAAGCAAAACAATAACAATAACAGTAACAAAAGAAAAAAGACCAATAAAATGCACAACAATCTGAAATTTGCTTATGCCCTGTGGTGTGTGCCCTCGCTTTCGGTTTCGCTTCAAAAGACTCGAGAGACTCGAGAGACGCGGCGACTCGCCACTTGTGAGACAAATTATGTTTATTGCCAATCGATTTAACATAAATTCGCACCTTTCAATTGTTTATGCTTACCTGTCACGGTCCGCTTTGACGTATATTCATATTCATTGGCTATACATCTACATCTATATCTGTATCTGTAGCTGTAGCTGTATCTGTAGCTATATCCATATCCACAGCTAACGTTTCGGATCTGTCACCGAGCGTATTTTTACCGCTGACGTCTCGTAGTGGTTTGCCTAGACCCAACTAGACATCCATTGACATGGTCCAGTCATCGTCATCTCATCTGTTTGCACGACCTTTGCTGTAGAGCTAAAGGCATTATGCTGTGATCTGGTTTGTTTACGCCAAATCTATACGTATACACAGATACACAGATACACATATAGATATATACGTATATATGATCGACTGAATGAGCTCTGTTGTGTTTGCCTTTGTTTTGTTTGCTCCACTCGCACTTGGACCATTTCCAAGTGAAATCTATGAAAGTTGCTCTACAACTCGCTCAGCGATTGATCAATCTCCATCTCAATCTTAATCTCCCAATCTCAGTCCATTAATAGATCATCATTGTGTGTTGAAGTACTTGGCTTAATCATCACTTGAAGTGCTGCAAGAAAAAATTCCCATTGATAATAGAGTGTGCTTTGTGGTTCTCATTTATTTACTTCAAGCAGTAATTGTTTGCAATTTGCTCAGGTTTTATAGGGTATTACATTCTCTGGAATCGACCTCATTCAATGGAGAGTATTGGCCAATGTTTGGCGGGGAAGTTATATTTTTTTATTCCTTAGAAAATGGTAGAAATTATCTAATGTAAACCAAATTACTGCAACTATTGGCAAATTGCTCAGAAATGTGTGTAGCTATAGGCAGTATAAGTAGAGGCATACGTATCTAGTAGTATTATAGTATTAGTATATATATATATAGTATATAGTATTAGTATATAGTATTAGTATATATAAGTATAACTATGTTTAAGTATAAGTTCTTGCTTTAAATGAAATGAGCATTTATTCTTCGTCTATTGAAGAACTTATTTAATCCCATTTTGTTTATAGACTATAAATTATAGTGTACAGTTACGCATTTCCTAATAGAGCTCACCAACTTCAACAAATCTGACAACAGTTCTATTATATCAGATGTATTCTTCAATACTCTTTCTGGAATCTTCTAATAGAAATCTGGCAATAGCTAGACCACTAGCCACAGCCCATAGACCATAGGCATTTTCGCCTCAACTACATATAGCTACAAGTCATTGATTCTACAGGAAAGATCCCCTATATACTTAGTATTTTTGATAAATGTTAAATAAAATTTTATTCAATTTTATTGTATGTCATTTCTAAATTAGTTACTAATGTTAATAAATTTGCTACTATCTTCTGATTAGATTTCTAATCATTTGCAATATTTGTCAACATTTATTTAATTAAAAATTATATTATATTAGATATTTTAGATTTCCATCTGTTCTTATTAAAAACAAGATAAAGCTTCTTCGGACTGACAGCTTTAAATACTCGTTTACTATGCCCTGACCTGGGCTATACTTCCGCTGATTGAGGCAGGTCAAGTTAATACTTTTAAACAGGTGAAGAGAATGCTTAAAGAATGCGAGCGAAACACTGAGCTCAATTAAATTAAAAAATAATAATAAATTAAGAACAAAATTGATAGTTATAAAAAGTAATAAGAAATTGTTTAAAAACCTGTAAAAAATTGCCTTAAAATTTCTTTATTGCTTACTGTTAGATCGGAATGGTAAAGAATAGAAGAAAGTCAGAGCAAAGCTCTCAATGAGCTGAGTAACTGTAGTGAATAGATATGAGTTAGCAGATTAACTGTAGTACAACATGAGGTGTCCATTTGCAGCACTATAAATCCAGATTAACTGTTAAGATAATTGTGAAGAAATATTACGAATTCTTGGCTATAATTTCTGCGGAATAAAATGAGGTAAAGTGACTTAACCCAGTTCCCTGTTTCACGTACTATAGAATCAATTTTCAAGTTAAAAATATTAATAAATAAACAAATGACAAACGTTAATTGTAGTTTTTCTATAAAAGTTAATCAAGCTTTATTTCATCATGGATATTTATCACAATAACTTAAGAACTAGCCGAGTGTTGAACACCTTTTCTTCTGCTTTCCTTTTGTGTGTTTGAATTGTGCTTAAGACTTAAATGATGCATGAAATGACTTAAACGTAGAAACTGCATAAATATTGAGAGAAATATTGCAAGACACAGTTAATGCATTACATATATACGTGTGTGTGTGTGTGTGTGTGTGTGGGTGTGTGTTACAAATAAATGCTCTGCCTTTGATTCGTCAGCGAAAGAAAAGCATTGCGCCTTTGGCAACGGCCGGCCAATCGGATATTACGGAAACGGAAACGCCGACCAGCAGTACTCCCCCTCCTCCTCTTCACTCCGTCCCCTCACATGCCCTCGCAGGTGGCCATGCAGGTCTTGTAGCTGGGGAAGTTGTTCTCGTTGCCATCGCAGCCGCCGAATTTGAACTCCACGCACTTTTTCTGCTCCGGATCGTAGCGCCAGCGTGGTATGAGGGCACGGCAGACACCCTTGCGGGCTGGCATCATACAGAACTGTTCCGGATGCGTGTTGCGTCCCGTATTGGCCACATCGTCCAGTGAGATGGCGTCGAAGAAGTCGCTCACATCATCGTACAGATCCATGGGTCTCGACTCGGTCTGGCTGAACACCAATAGCACCAGCAGCACTATGGCCATCGCTCCAAGGGATCTCAATTGACACATATTTTCGGCACTTTTCGATCTTTTTTACACTCGCGGCTTAACTGAGTTGTCTTTTGTTTGCTTTCTTTTCGTCGTTTATTACTGTCTTTGCTTTGGGCTGTTTGCTCTTCACCTGGCGACTGGCGACTGATTGCATTACAAGACTCGCTTTTGGTTTTATACCAGGAACGTGACGTGACTAGTGGCGCGCCAGTCGGTCGCTCGATCGGTCGATCGGTAATAGCGACCGATGCGGTTGAAGCGGTTGAAGCGGTCGAAACGGTTAAGCCCGCTTTGCCCGGTCGATGATCGGTTGGCAAAACTTGGCCCCCATTCATTAGCGAATTCGCGCATAATTCACGCTAAGCTCTTTGCTTAGCTCTTTACAGTTTGAAGTGGTGTTGCCAGACGGCGGAAAATATATATATGTATATGTATATATTAATAATAATGTAGTTATAGCCAAAATAAACTTATTTTGAACTTATTATGAAACATGTTTATACTTGTTATAATATAGTTATAACAAAACAAACTTATTTTGATGTACAAGTGAAATGTTTATCATTGTTATAATAATGTGCACTAGAGTTTTTAATTAGAGCTAATTCATTGTTTTCTTATGATTCTTCAAAGCATTTCATTTATGTAAAAGCTTATTAAAGCTATAATATACTATACACACATACATACACACAATTTCACACATGTAAATCATCCAAACTAACGCAGTGCATCCTAACTGCATAACGAAGGCGTATGAGTAAATGTAGAGTTAGGAGTAGCATTTGCAGTCTCACAGTCTTTCCCTCTCCACCCTCTCTCACCCAGCAACACTTTTCGCCTTCAGCATTGACTTATTTCGTATCAAGCTCAATTCCTCACACGCGCTCACAATAAGCAGCCTCACTTGCCTGAAGAGAACCATAGAGGGCGCAACTAAGAGAGCGTTGCATTTTACAGTTCGATCGCTCACGTCACTGCAGAGGCTGTCAGCGCGCTGTTAGGCGAGAGAGCAGCTGCAGAGAGAGAGCGACAGTGTGGGAGTGCGCAAGCATTATAATTGCCATTGTCCACTCTCTTTCTACTCAGTGCATGCGTTGCCGTCATGTGGAGCAGGTGTGGAGTGCGTGACGCTGCGTTAGTTGAGATGCTTAATGTAGGAGTGTGTGTGTGTCTGTATGGATTACAGCAGTGTTTGCCTGTTAAACAGTTAGACAGCGGCGAATGGATTAACCCCCAATTTTAACAATGATTTTTGCACATACTTTCTTTAAGATAAAATACAAAAATATTATTAAATAATGTCAATAATTATTCAGAAAATTTAAGAAATATTTTAAGCAGTTCTTAAGCGATTTAATACGCAATTAATTTCAAGAGCATTATCAACTTTTACTGCGTAAGCTGCTGAGCTGTTTAATGCCCTAGAACCCTGTCCGACTCGCTTGATCTATGTGCAGCCTTCGTCTATATAATGTGTGTGCATATGTCAGTCACACTTCCTTTCAGTTTTCTCCTAGTGAAAATGTTAAAGAACCTGCTTGTTTATGATCTCTCTGACGGAAGTGGAGAAATGCCTTGGCAGCACTTGCTGCGTTTCAGGGTATTACTGGGATAATAAAATAAACAATTTTAGTGCTGTTGACTCATTTGAGAATTGAGTCTGGCCAGTGGAGAGCATGAGAGACGTGCTGCAGCTGGAGATGGAGAGAGAGACTGCAGTAGAGAGTGCAAAGTAACAGTCAGCGCCCAGTGGCATTAATTTGTGCAATTGCCTTGGCTACAGTTGCTGCTGCTGCACACACACACACACACACACACACACACACACACAGGTGATAAGTAGCGAGAGTCAGGTGTGAGGGAGGGGTGGGAGCTAAGAAGTAACGTTGTTGCGTCTGCATTCGCTTTTGTGGCCATGATAAAAATTGCATGAGCTTGCACTTGGCATTTTATGCTGCCTGCAACTTGGCCCATACGCCCACGGCACCACGCCCACGCCCACTCGCACGCCCTGTTAGCCTGCCTGTTCGCCAGTTGTGGCAGACGTTCCCAAGTTGCAGTCAAATTTTCATTTTTCCGCTCACGTATTTCGATTAAATTCTCATTTTGGTCATAATTTTGCCGTTTTTACGTTTGCCTTGGCATTAAATTGCAACTTTATTCTCTTCTCCACTCTCTTTTCACTCTCTCTTTCGTATTCGCTCTCGTATTTTAGCACACTCTAGTTGAACTGCTGCGTTCTTTATGTGCGTAACGAAATCATCAAGTTGCCCAAATACATTTGGAAAATTAAAAGTAATTCCCCTCTCACCGTCCCCAGTTGCTCTGGTTGATAACCCGACTAATGCGAGCAGTCATATAGTAAGTCATGCTGTGGTTGATAACCCGGCTAACTAAGTCGTCTGTGTCGGGTGTTCGATTGTTGTTGCACAACTTAGTATTGTTGGCAAGCACATAAATCAATTTGTGCGACATACGCGCAACTTTTATTATTGCATAGCATAAATCCGTTAACAAAGCCCAGGCACCTGCGCCACTTCTACACACACACACACACTTTACACACTCGTTGGCATTGCCGTTGTCTCGGCTAATTTTGCCAGCACGCACACATTGGCACGTCACATTGGCAAATTCCCCATGAGCATTGAAGGAGTAGCAGTCGGTCGCTGCTAAAGCTAAAGCTTAGCAATAAACTTTTGTTATGTGCGCGTAATAAATTGAAAAATAGTGCGCACAACTGCAGTGCGACACACACACGCACACACTCAATAACATACGATATGCACTGTCAAAACGTCTCAGCCTAAAAGCATGCAACAGGCAGAGTCAACACTTTGACTACCACTTTACTGCGAAATGTTAGCCATGGCTAAATATATTTTGTAGCATACTTTCGCGCTGTATAAATAAACGTCTGCTATTTCTGCGAACTAAATTCTAGCTATTGATAAATATATTTTGTAGCATACTTTCATGGTGTAGAAATAAACGTCTACTGTTGCTCTTGGCTACTGCTAACTAAATTCTGTAGCATACTTTTGCGCTGCACAAAAATAGCGCCTGTCTTATTTCGCGCATATTTCAACAGATCTACATGCATTACCCACTCTGTTTGGCTAACCACGTTAGTAATTATATTTCACGGGCATATTTATGCAAATTGCTGCTAAAATCATAATCAAACTAGTCTAAAGCATCCCGCACAGCACAGTCTGGCATCTGGCATCATGCTGCTAATCGCTATGCCATGAGGCAATTAAATCACACAACGTTCACTCCAATAAAGCATATTGCAATAATTTCACTGCCGCAATGTAATTAAATTACTTAGTCGCCCCGTCAAGAGCACAAAATGCACTGTGCACAAATCCTTTTAAAAAGGCCTCATGTCTGCCGCTGACTCCGAGCCTCGGTTCGCCCTGGGCCCTGGCCATATTTGCAGCCAAAGCCACCGCAATAACCGCTGTCAATATGCGGATTAACGCATCAATTACATGGTCAGTGCAGCGGGGGGAGGGGCCGAGTGGATATTGCTGCATAGCGTTTTTAATAAATTGGTTCGTATGGGGAAAAGCCAGCGAGAGGCAATTGACTGTTGCATGCTGCAAAAATGTCATTTCTGCTGTAATTTAATTAATTGCAAATTTTGCCAACAGGCGAAGAGCAGACGCTCGCTCAATTGAGTTGCTGCTGACAAAAACGAAACGAAAAAAAAAAGAAAATAATAAAACAATTTGAATTCCATTTTGGGGCAGCTGACGATAGACATTCACATTTATGACGGGCCCTAAAAGACGCAACAGACTATAGACCAGTTGGAAATATGGTAGTTGTAAGTCTACGACTCTAAGATACCCTCTAACTAAGAAGATAAGTCCACGAATACTCTTATAACAGAAGTGTAATATATTTTGTAGCATACTTTTAAGCTGCACAGTTAATTAGTTTAAAATAGAGTCACCACTTCAAACGCTAGATGGCGCTTATTGCAACTTTCGCTCTTTAACTCGCTACTGTTATACCTCTCACACGTTTCTACAGGGTATCCACACTCTTCGGTCAGCGTCAACTAAATTAATTCGATAATTGACTTCCACACTCGCCTTCAGCCGGATTTTGTCGCCTCTATGCGGACTGCTTGGGCTGCTCGTTTATTTTTTATGACAGCCAACATAAAAACGTCTGTTGCGTGTTGCATATGGAAAATTGCCAGCAAACGAAAAAAAAGGCAAGCAAAGAAAGGAAATGTAGCAAGTCGTAATGGCCATTCTGACTGAGCCCAAAACACAAGCATCAAAATAAAACGCAAGCCCAAAGAAGACGAAGCAAATGGAGAAATGGAGCTCTGGCTTTGGCACTGGCTAACTCTTTGGCTGAGGGGTGGGGGGTGGTTTGGGTATTGGGTAGTTTTAATAGTTGTGCAAGTGCATGTGATTGCTTTATGGACATTGAATGAACTCGAGCCGCAGTCGACGACGTTGGCACGTGCCACTGGGGCAGTTAGTTAATTATATGAAATTAGCCGGCGCTTGCTGCTGCACTAATTGATGGCGATGAAGCTGTTTTAGTATGCAGACAGCTCAAGTATTAATTGTAAGCAGTTTGCGAAAGAGTTTGACTCGAGAGAATATCAACAAAAACTGCAATCATGCGTAAATTACTTTCAACAAATGTTAAAATAGAGGAAAGTGGAAGGAATTATTATTATTATTAGAGCCATTTCATATTGAGTCTAATATAAAGGCTGCGCAGTATTATTATTTTTTTTTTTTTTAATTCTTTATTTTAAGACTTACGGAGTAAGCAGAAACCCCTTTGTGCCTTCATATCTATTAATTCAGCCCAATGAGGGCGCGCCGGCTAACCGTGACAGTCAGCTTGTTCAATGTACATATTATAAAACATTAACAAAAACAAAAGCAATAATAACACTAACAAATATGCCATTCAGCGTCATCTTCTCAGTATCATCTTCCGAGGCGATCGATCCCTTAAGTCCCTAGGCTGTCTTCTATTCAGGCGTCTTAGGGGTCACACTATGGCCAGTCCATTTGCCAGACGGTTTCTGTGGCGCAGAAATGGTTTTATGTTTCAATTGAACTATGTTTTCTGCGGCTAAAATTGAGTTGTATATAACAGAAAGTATATTTATATTATTATTATTTAGTTTTATTTTGTTTATAATAGAGTTAAGTAGATGGAATCATTTTTATGAGAGCAATTTCATATTGAGTCTAATATAAAAGCTGCGCAATGATGCTCTATATTAATGGCGGCGCTTAAAAGTATGCTGCAAAAATAATTTACTTGCAAATTTCTTCTTATTAATATTAAATGGTTTTATGTTTCAATTGAACTAGTTTTCTGCGGCTGGAATTGAGTTGCATACAACAGAAAGTATATTTATATTATTATTAAAAGTTCTATATTCCATATGCTTATGATTCTAGCTAGTATAACAGCATGCAGTATTTGCTTATTACACAGCCCTTAAAAGCATGCAACACTTTTTCTTAGGAGCAGATTTGTAGCCTTTTTTAACCAAGTATCTTAGAAGCAGTTTTAAACCAACTCACTCTATATGCAGTGCCGTCAGTTGACATTCTGCTGAAATGGAATTTGCCTGCAATGTTGGCCTGGGTCATTTGCGATGTTGCAGCTGTCAGTAGTAGTAGTAGTAGTACGTACATATGCTCTCAATACTCAATGCCCGTTTCTCGTATTTCTACTATTTCTAGTCGCCTTTTCAATATACACATTTACCTGGTCTCATGTTTATTTAATTTTGATCAATTGGCGCAGCGTGTCACATAAATTCGCCCGTTTTAAAAATGCAGAAAAGACACTAAATTTGCCGCTTGTTTGGCAGACAACAAAACTACAGTTGAGAACTCCAGTTGGAGGCAGGACTTGAGACTTGAGACTCTGTCTGGTGCTGTGGTGTTCTGTTGACCTGTCCACGTGTGGCAGCAGGCACACACAAGCGCCTCAACACCTGGACAAATGAAAAGAAATTGCCATCGATACGATGCGATTGCAACTCGAGCTGCAACAATTTGACTGTGTGGCACGTGTGGCACATGTGGACAGCCGCCGGCGGACTGACAACATACTTCAATGCAATTGCATTTAAATCAGTTGGTCGTGCGTTCCGTCTGTCCCTCTGTCCGACTGTCTATGTCTGCTTCTACCGTTTGCCGCTGGCCTCATAAATTATGCAAAATTTTTTCGAGTCAACATTATAGCTGCCCGTGTGTGTGTGTGTGTGTGTGTGTGCGTGTGTGTGTGTGTGTGCTGTTCGTTTCGAGACCAATAAAATGAAACATTTCAAAAGCAGTAAATAGTATGCAACCCATCGACATTTGAGCCCCGTTGTCTGCGTCTGCGACTCGTAAACTGTCCGACTAAGAGAGGGGGGAGTGGGTACAGTTAGACTTTGGGTTTTTCCTCAGTAATTTTCCCATTTTCTATGGCGCTTAATGAATTGCTTGTGTGCGGTTAACGGCGGCAACACCTCGAGCATTTTGAATATGCATAAGCAAAACACTATGGAAATGCATTTAACTAAGTTTTTCCCGTTTTTCTTCATGATTTTTCACACTGCCCGCAGCAGCAGCAGAGTTTTTCCCTCTTTGTTTTTATTTAGCTGTAACATAATATTTTACTCAAAGCGCACAAGAAATTTGTACACACAAAAAAATATGTTTCGCAGAGGAAAAGAAAAGGGAGTGGGGAAAAACTGGTGGAAAACAATAAGCATGAGTTGCCTCTGCCTCAGTTGGAATAGAAAAACAAACGAAATGGCTCGTGCCATGTCATGTTTTTTGATGCCGCGCAGTGCCACACGCCACACTCCCCTCTGTCTCTCTGCCGAGTGTCCAGTGTCCTGGAGGGAGAGATACACTCCCACACACACACACACTCTCACTCACTCGTGTGTCATGTCGCCCCCGTTTGTTGCACTCGGACTCTGGACAAGGCAAAAGTATTGAGGCATAAGTAAAAATTGCTGTAGCATTTGCTCAAAAACTCAAAAACTCAAAAACTGCTGCCGAGTTGACGATGTGGAAACTGCCAAACTGCGAAACTGAACAACGGCAAAACGGACGAACGGACAAACGGACGAACGGACAAATGGAAAAACTGAAATATGCAACAACTGACTAAATGCTAAAAGTGCCCCTGCTGCAGGCTTTAAATGAAGACCGACCGACTACTGGGTTGGGGTAAGGACACATTAAAGATATGCTTAGGTGCACTTAATATATAAATAAATAAATATATAAATAATACCCCATAATAAAACCCCATTAGAAAAAATAACGAAGGCACACGTAAAAAAAAAAACCAAACATTCGACTGATCACAACAGTGTGATTGGTCACAGGGAACTGCATATTCACGTGAATACCGTTAGAGTATCAAATCGAATTTGCATTACAGTTTCAACAAGCTTTAACGTTCTATAAATAGAATTAGAGGGGTCTGAAACTTGAATATTAAGCTAGTGTTACAACCTTGACTTAGAATTAGCAAATTACTCCGTTGATGTCGCTGACAGTTAGCCAACGAAGGGACTATGGACGGGCATAGCTTCATTGTAAGGCATTCGCCGCACAATCCGAGGGTTCTGTGTTCGAATCCCACTGTAGACTAACGCACATGTACAGTCAGTTTGACAATAACAGTTCTAAGGTCACTGATGAGGATGTTTGGCAACATCCGAAATCGCGCTATCTGGCCAGCCAAGCCTTTTCATTTTTTCAATTAATAACTCCCAATAAAGCTTTCGACGCCGAGCCTGCTAAAACTCAATTTTGAATAAATAAATAAATATTAATATAAATTTATGTTTATTAATTATTATTTATTTTTTTCGATCGCACATTGGCAGAGCATCTTCAGGAATATAGTATGCAGAAATATATTCTAATAAAAAAGAATTAGTTTTTTACTCTCTGTCAACCTAGACTCGAGCTAGCAACTAAATTACCATAGAAAGGTTTCTAAAAACAGAATTATTTAATTATATTCTCAGTGTTGCATCGTGAATAAATAATTACTAAATTTATCTACTTCTATTTCGTATTAAACATACCAATATAAAAATGGGATACTTAGCCATTCATTCAATTATAATCTCAAAATAATTCGCTCCGTAATTTCAAGCTGTACCACTCATCTTTTAAGAGTAATTTAATCTATACATTTAAATCTAATGAAACCATTTATGTCTCTCCCAATCAGTTGTATTAATTGGAACTTAACTCTTTTCCAGCTTTCACAGCATCATTAATAAGTTTCTACTTATAATATTTCATATCATAGCTGAATGAATGACTCAACTAAGAGTCTTTCCATTAGACTATAATCTCCAAAAAATTCTACTGTAATTTCAATAATTTCCAGTTGTTGCAAGTGATAAAAAGTAATTTAATATATAAATAAAAGTTAAATGAAACCACGTATGTTCCTCTTAAATATTTGTATTAATTGTAACTTTACTCTTTTTCAGCTACCACAGCTTCATTAAAAAATACTCACATTTATCTACTTATAATATTTAATATCAAATATACATACTACTAAAGGTTGCTGAATGAATGCCTTAAATCTGAAGCATCCCATTAGAGTATATTCTCCAAAAAATTCTACTATAATTTGAATAATTTTCAGCTGTTGCAAGCAGAATTTAAGAGTCATCAAAAGTAATTTAAACTATAAATATAAGTTTAGTGAAACTATTTACCTTCCTCTTAAATAATTGTATTAATTTAATCTTAACTGTTTTCCAGCCTGATTAAAAAACACTTGTATTTATCTACTTATAATAATACGCAAATAAAAGTACCTGAATGAATCAATTATGAGGCATCCCATTAGAGTATAAATTATATTAAAATTTGAATAATTTCCAGCTGTTGCAAGCAGCATTTAAGAGTCATCAAAAGTAATTCAAACTGTAAATATAAGTTTAATGAAATTAATCAACATGCGAGTGACTCAAACTGTGTTTAATTAGGGGTTGGTCTAGGGGGAGGAGGGGAGTGTGGTTTCTGTAGTTCAGCAGCTGCTGAGGTGGTTGCCCTTAGGGAGTGTTTGCTGTAAGTGTTGTGACAATAGTTTATTTAATACTTCTGTATGGCATTTGTTCAATGCTCACAACTTTTAATCAAATGCGCGCGCTAATTACATTAGTTTTTGAGTTGAGGGTGGAGAGAGTAGAGAGTGGAGAGAGGAGAGTTCTAGTTGTTGTTGTTTGATTATATTCAATTATGTCGAGCAGCTGCGTATTGTGCTGACTTTGGCATTGATAAAGATACACACACACTCGCACACCCCCACACTCCCACACACACTTACTGAGTCGAGAGACAAACGGAAATAGGAAATGTTATTGTCGTTGCGCATACGCCCCTTTAGCCCGTGTGCAAAAAAGTTTTGGCATAAAACAAAAATGTGATTTACATGTGGAAACGCAGCTAACAATGGCGCAAGTGTGTGTGGGTGTGTGAGCGAGTGTGTGTTGTGGCAACAAAGCACATTTCATGTTTAACTGTTGGCAGCGGCTGTCGGAAGCCGCCGTGCAGAGAACTTGCCACAATGCGGCAGCTCAACTCGCCTCGCCTCAACTCGACTCGACGCGACGCAACTCGACTCGACTCGACTTGCAACGTTATCAGCAGCATTGTCAGCAAGTTCTTGCGCTTCCTCCCCCCACTGCCCACCCATTGGCTCACCTGTTGCCACAAGTTAATGAAAACTCAATCGAGGCAACTTTTCAATTGAATTTCATTGAAGCAACTCGAGTTTGCAGCTCGTTTTCATTTCATTTTCCATTTCCCCAAACGATATCTCTCTCTCTATATATATTGTATATATATTTTGTAAATCGAATCGATCGATAGCAGCATGATCTTTCTGCAGCTCTGGTGGACACTGATGGTGCTCACCGGTTCGCATATGACGGACGCGGAGCACCTGGCACCCGCGGACAGTCCACAGCTGCGCAACTTCCACGATGCAGTGAATCAGGCGAGGCTGGAGCTGCGGGAGATTCACTCCCACTATGGCAGCATGGAGGAGGCGGAGCTGTATCGCCATAGACGCAACACCATTGACGATCTGCTGGCCAGTTTTGCAGAGTCCGATCAGGAGCCGGCGACGGCAGAGGATCAGAATGATAAGGCGCTGCAGCAGCAGGTGGACGAGTGGTACAAGCACTTCCAGGCCTCTCAGTCGGCGGGAGGGCATAAGTACACTCGCTCTGCGGCCGTAACGAAGGGCAAGAAGTACGAGAACGAGTACACCAAGATGCTGGATGAGACCGAGATTGGTAAGGTGAAGAAGAAGTACAAGGACCTGTATCCGCTGGAGGAGTCTTCGTTGCCGGTGCCGATGGCCATCGAGAGGGAGGAGAAGGACGCACTGGGGAATGCCACGCCGCTGGACATTAAGCTGAAGCATGTGCAGCAGCTGCTCCATAACCAGGAGCGGGATCAGCAGCAGCACAACAAGAAGCAGCAGCAGCAGCAGCTGCAGATACAGGTGGACGAGGACAAGTCCAAGAAGCTGAATCTACCTGACTTTGGGGATAACATTGTGCCCGATGGCATCTACGAGCAGACGTTATCCAGGCTACAGATGAACCGCGATAGTCCCAACAATCTGTCGCACGAAGCCAACTACAAGCTGTCCAAGATCGAGCAGGAGACGGCGGAGCGCATGGCCAAGCCGCACATCCCTGCTCCCGTGGATGCCAGCCTGACGAAGCGCAGCTCCTCGCCTGGGTTCAATCCGATGAACGAGATCAAGCTGAAGACCAGCAACCGTCTCATGCGCAAGGGCATGGGTCCCTCACTGCCCAGCAATGCTCTGAGCGACACCCTCACCGGGCACTATGTGGACGACATGCTGAAGCTGCGGGAGCGCAATCTCAATCGCCAGCGTGAGCGTGAGAGTCGCCGTCATGGCGGTGAAACAGAGGGCGAGGGCGATGACGAGGAGGACAAGGAGGCCCTGACTGGAGGCGGCTCCAGCAAGCTGGACAACATGGTCGAGCTGGACACGCCCAATAGCTATGACTATCGCATGCCCTCGTACGAACAGTTTCCCAACTTCAATCATCGCGCCCTGCCCAACATGCTAAAGGGCGATGGAGTGCGCTACAAGCGTCGTCCGGCTGCACTGCAGCATCTCGATGCGGGCGAAGCCAAGTCCGAGGAGGTCAAGCTGGAGTCGGAGATGTCTGGGGATAGTGGCACAGCCAAGGCGTCAGAGTCAGCCACTTTAGTGGATGCGCTGGCTGAATCTCCCGCTGCTGTCAACTCAGCTGGAGTAGCAGCAGCAGCAGGAGGACAGACTCAGGCTCAATCGCAATCCCAGTCCCCCTCCCAGTCTCAATCCCAGCTCAAGGAGTCGGTCAAGCCAGCCGCACAGCAGGCACAACAGGTGCAGCTCACTGATGGCGCCAAGGTGGAGCGTTCAAACACTTCGCTTAAGCAGACAGACCCAGCCAAGGCAGCAGCAACTGTTGGCAGGAGCAGCGGCAACAAGGCCATACACTCGGATGCAGTGGTCAAGCTGCTGGCCACTAAGATTGCCCAACAGAACAACGATATCGATAGGAATAAGAGGCAGGTCAAGCGCTGGACCTGGCACAGATTCCAGCGACAGAAGAACAGCCGCAGCGGCAACAGCAGCAGTAAGAGTAACAGCAGTGTCAACAGCAATGCCAACAGCAACAGCAATGCCAACAGCAACACTAACGAGAGCAATCCTAGCGACAACAGCAATAGGGAGAGTGACAATGCAGCTTCTCATCCCAAGCGTCGCACTCGACGCTCTGTGCCACAGTCGGAGCCAGCAGCAGCAGCAGCAGAGAGCAGCAGCAGCAGCAAGAGCAGTGACTTTGAGTCGGAGTCGCCAGACGGAGCAACTGTTGCTGCGGGTGCGAAGGCAACTGCCAAGCTAGTGAGTAGCATGGACAGCAATAGCTTCTTGAACTCGCGCTATCAGGTGCCCATGATGAATCAGCGCAACAACAACATGCTCTACGGTGGCTGCCAGCAACAGGCGCAGTGCCAGGGCGGCTGCAATGGAGTGCCGCAGCAACAGGTGCTGCTGCCACAGCAACAGCAGCAGCCCATAGTGTTGCAGTGTCAGCCGCAGCAGCAGCAGCAGCAACGTGTCTATCAACTGCAACAGCCAGTCATGCAGCAGCAACAGCCAGTCATGCAGCAGCCAGTCATGCAGCAGCAACAGCCCATCATGCAACAGCAGCAGCCAGTCATGCAACAGCAGCAGCAGCAATATCAGCCACAACAGCAATATCAGCCACAGCAGCAATACCAACCACAGCAGCAGCAATTGCCTCAGCAACCTCAGCAGTTACCTCAGCAACCTCAGCAACTGCCTCAGCAACAGCAGCAGCAGTACTTGCCACCGCAGCAGCAGTACCAGCCACAGCAGCAGCAGCAACAGCAGCCACAGAAGAACTCCTTCAATCTGACGCACTTCTTCAGTGAGCTGGCCAAGCTGCAAAAGTTGCCCGCGGCGCAGCTGCAACAGCTGGAGCAGTCGCACCAGCAGCAGGAACAGGCGGCAGTAAAACCGCAGCAGCAGCAGCCACAGGTGACACAACAACCCTCAGAACAGCACCAGACCGAGCTGCAACAGCAGTCCAGTCTTGATCCAGAGCAGGCTTCAGGCAAGGCACTCTATGGCATGCAGCGGTATCTGCCCTTCCTGAACAAGGCCTACGATCCCTGCAAGTTCACTCCTCCCCCACCTGAGGGTAAGGCAACCACTGCAGCTGCTGGCGGCACCACCACCACCACTGCGGCGCCAGAGACCACCATGAATCCCAACTGTGTGCCCATCACTCAGCCAGTGCGACTGAAGATCTGCATGAACGGAGACGTCTGCAGCGATTCCAGGCGCAACAAGCTCTTTGGCAATGGCACCTTCTCGATGCAACCCGGTGCCAACGGTAATATACACAAATCCTATGTGGATAACACCTTCATGGATGTGAACGAGGGACTGGTGGATGAGTCGCTGGTGGAGGAGGATATCGACAGTGAGAATCGCTTTGTTCGCTTCGCCAATCGCAGCCACAACAAGGACAGACTCAACTACACTGAGGAGACTTCCGCTAAGCAGAAGCGAGCACCTAAGAAAAAGGAGACAACTGAGACACCGGATACAAAGCCAGCCAAGCCTGCGAAGACTAAAAAGGCGACTGGCAAGAAGCAGCCTGCTGGGGGCAAGGCGAAGGCGAAGGGCGAAGGCGAAGCACCCAAAAAGGAAGCACCAAAGGAGACCAAGAGGTGAGTACTAATAGACATCAGATACTCCTACTACAACACTAGAAACACTAGATGATAATCCCCTAGTATCTTCATAAATGTGATGACACATCGCGAGTAGCCGTGGCTATATCTTAGTCGGCATTTACACGATGCAGCATTTGCCTCGTGAAGCATTGGTTTGTAGGCAAGAGAT
This sequence comes from Liodrosophila aerea, assembly GCA_035045005.1. Taxonomy (NCBI): domain Eukaryota; kingdom Metazoa; phylum Arthropoda; class Insecta; order Diptera; family Drosophilidae; genus Liodrosophila; species Liodrosophila aerea. The sequence continues at coordinate 156,716 of JAWNNL010000849.1, read as the reverse complement.
GTAGGGAGGTAATGCTTCCCGTCTTACCCCTCTACACCCTTTGCCTACAAACTTTGTGCTTTATGACGCAAATACTTCATCGTGTAAATGCCGACTTACTATCAATATCCATCTACAGCATTTTAACTGTCATATTCGTATTTATAATTATATTCATATTTTAATTCATATTCATATTTCCGATTGGGCTGCAACAGCATAGATGAAGGTAGCCATAAGCTACTTGTTGGCTGAATAGCAAGCTAATATCTTTAAATATGTGGTTGCGGTTTCATTTCGCGTTTAGAGGGGGAGTAAATTCGCAAATTTGTGAACTTAAGGGAAACTTAGGGCACATAGAAAATCAACTCGAGGTCTTACAGTTTGAGCTGTGCGTTGATGAGTAATATGTCAGTCGGTCAGTGAGGATAAAGAACTTCATATATATAGATAGAATAACATACTTATCATGTCATGTTGTCTTAAACCACGCCCACTTATTAGTACTCTAGTTAATATTTGGCTCCAATTCTCATCATTCCCTTCAACGACTTGTCTCAGCAGCTTAGACACTACACCGGATTTGGATGATCCCAATGATAACTATCACAAGCTGGTAACGGGCAAGACCTCCGAGGAGATTGTGCGCGCCGTGTTGGACATGGTGAGCTGTGATCCCAGCATGGACGTCCTGCTCACAGTGCTCTCCCGGAATCGTAAGCAGAGCTACAAGAGTCCCAAGATCTTCTACCAGATAAGGAACGACCACACCGATGCTCGTCTGCACGAGACGGAGACAATGCTGCGCAAGACCATGGAGACGATAAGTGACATTATCGATAAGCAAATGTATCATCATGCCTGCATACCACTACGTCCCGATCTCGTTCAGTTCTACGAGCTCATAGTAAAGAGCATGGCCGAGCAGCAAAAGTCTAGGGAGAAGCGTGAGGCGAATCTCAATATGATGTCAGTCGATTACACGCAGGATCTGCAGATGTTCGATGCCGATAAGCTTGAGCAAAAGTCACGGATTGTCAAGAAACTGCTGAAGCAGTACGAGGAGCTGCCCGAGGAGGAGCAACAGCATGTGACCGGAGTGCGTGATGAGCTGCTCATGGATCTCATCCATCTGCGCAAAATGGCCGATCAGCTGGAGCGCACCCAACGCGATGCCCAGCTTCAGGGTGTGTTGCGTCAGACCAACAACCCCGAGGCCGAACAGCAGCTAAGCAAGGAATACTCGCCACGGTTCATCAAGCTACTGAAGACATCCGAGATCTTCAAGGAGGTGGGGGAGCAACAGGCCAAGGCTTACATAGGACTTTGATTTGGTTCGCATATTCTTTCAGTTTTTGTATTTGATTTGCAGTTGTGTTAAACTTTAAAATTGTGAAATGTTGAATTGAAAAAAGAAATAGATTTTTTAATAGTTTTTTACGCTTCTTTTCTCATTATTCTATAAGTTATTACTACATGGTTAAGTAGTCTCTGTATTTGTATTCAAATTGTCTGTAATCATTCAACTCATTGGAGAAGCCGATATAAATTACTAGAGTGTTTAGAAAGAAGTATAGCAATGTCCAAGTACAGCAGTGTTTGGGAGCAGATGAACCAGCTGAAGCGCAGCATCAGGAGCAAGGGGGAGCAGCTGAGCTGGTACAGGCGGAGGGCGAAGCGAAGGCTCAAGGCGCTGCAAAAGATAAGAGCGTTACTTCTAGGACAATTACGAGCGCAGATCGAGGTTAAGTTGGGCGCTAACAAATCTGTGGGCGGGAGGACGATGCGTCTCTACCGTGACTGGCTGAGGAAGTGGGAGGAGAATGTAAAGATGCAGCGTAGACTAATGCATCACATGAAGCAGGAGGAGCGGCAATTGGATAGGAGACTGTATAAGCTGCGCTGGAGACTAGGACAAATGCCGAATCGTCGTCTGCTGCTCAACATATACTTTCGCAAGTTGTTGAGCAGCCTGGCGAGGCAAGGGGGCTTTGTGCCCGGGGGGAAAAAGTGGCAGCAGTGCAAGAAGGAAGTGAGGCAGATCAAGAGGTATTTGATGCAGAGCAAAATGCAGGACAACAGACCAGATCCTCCTGTACACAAGCATTTCTCGCTCTTCTGGCGCAATGAATTGGCTTCGAAGAAGTTAAAGATGCCAAAGAACAGGAGACAGCAGGAGCAGAAGAGTAGGGAGAGGGAGGAGGCCAACGAGCTGGAAAGCCTGTTGAGTGCGGCTAGCAAGAAGAGGAAGTATGCAAGAGTTTATATAAAGAAGCTAAGGACAAAGTACAGGAGGAAGGTGCTTCCTCTGAAAGAGATTGCCAGAATGAGGAAACAGTTCACTCGCATCATCAGTCAGGATAAAAAGCTAAAGTCCAGGCTGAAGAGCAAGATCAGACGGGCTGTAGGGAAGGCGAAATCCGACGGAAGTGTACTCACACTCGACGATATGCTCAATTTTAAAGTGGATCTGCGGAAGAAAGTGAAGGACATAGTGAAAAATAAAAGATACAGTCGTGCGGCGTTGGCTGAATTCCAACAGGAAATGACCAAAATCGAGCCCAAATCGGCTCGACAAGAGCGCTTGGCTCGGCTCAGTACAAAGTCGCTAAAGCGGATCAGTACGGCGCAGGATAAGGAGAAGGTAAAGCCGAGAAGAGTGCCTTCAGATGGGGTAAAAGGTGGAACTCAGCTCTCTGTGCCGCCACAGGTTCCCATTGTTTCACGTGAGAGTTCCGTGGATGAGGTGCACAGGAGAGAATCGAAGCAGCTGACTGAGGAACAGGAGGTAACCCAGAAGAAAATGGAAAATCTCGTCAAGAAATCCATTGTGCCCGCGGGCATTAAAGGTCAGAGCAAAGCCATGGAGTGGCATCTGAATCGCATGTCAACCATGAAGCAGCGAAGCAAAGGCTTTGAACTGATGAATTTGCTGGACCAGAAGAACCAGGAGAAATATAAACCGGTGCAGTACCTGCTCAGGGATGTCATACAGGGTGTGACGCTGTTGGATGTGCTGCAGGACAAGAATGAAATCCGGCATGTTCTCGAGGAAGTGCAGCGGCATTATATGTGGGCCAACCTGGCCGATATGTACCAGGATCTGCAGGGTGTGGGCATGGAAAAGAAGACCATCTTCAACATACTCAAAGAGCAGTACCTCAAGTACATCGAAGAGATTGTGAAAGATGCCATTGACCGTGGTGCCAAGACTATCAACAAAAAGCGGAGAACTTCCAACACGTCTCAATACTCGCAGTCCAGTTACGATTCCTTCGAGGATTTCATGAAGCAATCCCTACCCCGCACAGCCAGTCAGCTTCTCAAGGACTTTGTGTCCCCTTACAGAGTGTCCCAAGAGAAACTCTCCGATAGAGTAGATAGGTGCACGTCCTCCGCCATTGAACTACACATGCAACGCCATATAAGCCGCATGGAGAAGCGTTACTCCCTCACGAATCTTCACCAGATTATGGAAGAGCACAAGCGCTACTTTCTCGCCCAAAAGAAGACCCCCTTCATGCTGGAGCTGCAGCAGCGCAAAGCAGACGCTAAGCTCAAGTCCAAGCAGCTTCGCGCTGGACTCAAAGGAAAGAAGAAGAAGCGAAAGTCCACCCAGAAGAAACGAGACTGCAACACCTGGCCCTCCCGCCTCTATGATAAGCCACGCAAGACTTGCCGGGAGCGACAGCTGGAGGATCTGTTTGCTGTCTGCGATTGTGAATCCCACGCTCACCTGGATCACTGTGCACGCTGTGGCGCCCAGATGCCAGCGCCCAACGCCCCCACACCCCAGCCCAGTCGGCTGTCCCTCTCCATGTGCTCCATTGCCGCCTGCGCACAGAACGAGCAGCTGCTGCAGTTAACCCAGGACATATGCCAGCGCTGTGGCTTCATTCATCCCCCCCAACAGCAGTGCCCCCTGCTCCTGCCACCGGATGATGTGATCAGCACTAAGACCCTGTTGCAACTCCAGCGCATCAAGCAGTACAGGCACTTCAGTGCCACAAATTGCCAGCTGCAGCAGCGGCAACAGCAGCAGCAGCAGCAACAGTATCGTTTGCATAAATCTGTTGCCGTTGGCGCTGCCTCCGCTGGCAAATGAAAGAGTTTCTTTAAGTGCTAAATAAATTCAAGTAATGAGTTTCCCCCCAAACTGAAAATAGTCTGGATGTGGGTGTGGGTGTGCTGCAGACTTTGCACATACGCCGCGTGGGCCAGGAAAGCGGGCGTTAAATGCTCGCCAAGTTACATAAAATATGCAAAAGCCAACACACACACATGTGCACAGCACAGGCTGCTTTTAATACACTTGTCTTGGCATACACTACAACAAAACTAGCTCAAAATTTGCATTAGCTTCTCGCTGTAATTGTACTAGCTCTTTTTTATATTCACAGTCCAAGGTAAATTTGAAAAATATCGCATCTACTTTGGTTTACCTATAGATACGCATTGTTTAGACTTCGTTTGAGGTATAATTTATTAACATCAATGGCTACAGTCAGGCGTTGTCGACCATAGAAAGGCCAACACCCATAATCACATACCCGTAATCACAAAATCTACTTTGCTTTACCTATAAATATGCTTTGTTTAGGCATCGTTTGAGGTATAGTTTATTAAAATCAATGGCTACAGTCGGGCGTTGTCGACCATAGAAAGGACAATACCCATAATCACATACCCGTAATCACAAAATCTACTTTGCTTTACCTATAAATATGCTTTGTTTAGGCATCGTTTGAGGTATAGTTTATTAAAATCAATGGCTACAGTCAGGCGTTGTCGACCATAGAAAGGCCAACACCCATAATCACATACCCGTAATCACAAAATCTACTTTGCTTTACCTATAAATATGCTTTGTTTAGGCATCGTTTGAGGTATAGTTTATTAAAATCAATGGCTACAGTCGGGCGTTGTCGACCATAGAAAGGACAATACCCATAATCACATACCCGTAATCACAAAATCTACTTTGCTTTACCTATAAATATGCTTTGTTTAGGCATCGTTTGAGGTATAGTTTATTAAAATCAATGGCTACAGTCGGGCGTTGTCGACCATAGAAAGGACAATACCCATAATCACATACCCGTAATCACAAAATCTACTTTGCTTTACCTATAAATATGCTTTGTTTAGGCATCGTTTGAGGTATAGTTTATTAAAATCAATGGCTACATTCGGGCGTTGTCGACCATAGAAAGGACAATACCCATAATCACATACCCGTAATCACAAAATCTACTTTGCTTTACCTATAAATATGCTTTGTTTAGGCATCGTTTGAGGTATAGTTTATTAAAATCAATGGCTACAGTCGGGCGTTGACGACCATAGAAAGGCCAATACCCATAATCACATACCCGTAATCACAAAATCTCGAATCTACTTTAGTTTATCTATATATATCCTTTGAGTTATAATTTATTAAAATCAATGGCTACAGTCGGGCGTTGACGACCATAGAAAGGCCAATACCCATAATCACATACCCGTAATCACAAAATCTCGAATCTACTTTAGTTTATCTATATATATCCTTTGAGTTATAATTTATGAAAATCAATGGCTACAGTCGGGCGTTGTCGACCATAGAAAGGTCAATACCCATATTCACATACCCGTAATCACAAAATCTCGCATCTACTTTGGTTTACCTATAGATACGCATTGTTTAGACTTCGTTTGAGGTATAATAAAAATTAAGTATAATCACATACCCGTAATCACAAAATCTCTGCGTTCCACCCCACCGAGTGACTGTCGATGATAAACTAATTGAAGAGCTACTCTAAGAGTCTAATTGATCTCGTTGTTCTGTCTGTTTGTGTGTTCGTTGTGAGGCTGTGGCTATGGCTAAACTCTAGGATCTCCTAGATTACTCTTTCTAGCGACTATTATGTAGTAACTTCGACCTTACTTTCTTTGTTTCTTTCTTTTTTATCTCTATTATTAAATATTATGAAATTATGCTGAAATTTTAATTGATAATGCAAAATAATTGTAAAAACCAAATTTTCTTTTTCTCTTCTCTATTTTCAATTTAATTATTTCATATTTATCATGTACTTTCTTTTCTCTACTTTCATTGTGATTCTTATTTTTCCCAGTGCCTGGGTAACATTTTTTTGGGTTGCGCGTTGGTTTCTTTTGCTTTCTTCTTGGTGCAAGTCAAGCGGCTGTAATGGAATTTTATTGCTGCACTCGCATTCTATTTGCGCAGGCGAAACATGTAGCAGACATTTTCATAAACGCTCTGAAAGGATACTCCAAGTCGCGGGCGGCCAAGGACTTTGGGCTAAGTTGCCTCCCCCTACGCCCATCTCTCATTTGATTTAATTTAGCTTTAAGTTTTATTTCACTTGCCTCGACCTTTAAGTTAAGCTATATTGAGTCGACAAACTGTCGAAAGCAACGCAATAATGTTTGAAAATTGATGCCTGCGATCAATCATTCACGTTTGCCATCCTTCCTTCCCGTTCTGCAGGCATCTTCTGGACAGGATGCGGCTGCTGTGGCACTTTCATTTGGCCAGCAGCCAACGGACACCCAGGACACCCAATAGCAATAGCCACAGTCACTTCTTCACCCGTCACTCACACCCACACCCACACACCACCCCCTTGGGCAGCGCGTTCGACCTCAGGCTGCTGGCCGCATATTGCTGGGCAGCCTCGGCGTAAGTTGAGACGTTTTCATTTGCATTTTATGCCAAAAGCTTGCTTCTAACTAAAGTGAAGTTGCAGTTATACGACTAGGAAATATCCTGTAGCGGGAGTAACTCAGACTTGATACTATATGACCTTTGTGAACTATGCTATGTGTTCAAGCATGAACATGGAATATAAGATATATAGTGCAACCGCCAAGTATGGACATAAAGAAATAATCATATGTATAAGAAATATGTAAAACTACAAGACGATAACGCAGATTACTAGCTGCATATCGCATATCAACAGCGGCAGGCCACAATCTTTTGAGCCTTGCAGCAACACATGTTACACACGTGACCTAAGTTGAATATATTAAGCATTAAGAAGTCTGCCAGTGAGCCTAGACATTGTATTGAGTTAGGCTCACTAGACAACATAATAAAAGATAGACCTTGAATAAACAGAAAGTCCAGACTAGACATAAAACAATTAAGACACAGATAGCAGTCTGGACTCAAGATAATAAAATATGGGAAATGTACCCTGATAAGGGAAAACCCTACGCTGTACCTAAGCCTAGATAAGTAACATATTGTACATGATGTTATACATAACCCAGAAATGGTATAAAATAAAGAAATTTCGCTTCGTGCGAGTGAGTAGTCCATCAAACTCCGAACCTCGCTGGTCTTTCTTTTGTTCTCTGAACACTATGGGTAGGGCCTAATGGGTTGATGTTCCTACTAGAAAGTAGGCTAAAAGGGATTCAAGCTTATACTTAAATATAGGGTCTATTTTATGCTGGAAAAAAGTATCTATTGGGTTGATCTTTATACTAGAAAATAGTGTGAATAGGCTCGAAGCTTAAACTAGAAACTAGTGTCTATTGGGCTTATGATTATACAAGGTTTATGAATATATATTGGGCTTACCTTTATACACGAAAATAGAGTTTATGGCGTTTATATTCCAAGAATTTAGCTAGAAATAAGTAGAAGAAACTTAGTTATATATAACACTGAAATTCATAATTTATATAAATACATTCCACAAGAGAGTAACTGTCCTTCAACTTTACAAAAAGTATATCAAATTAATTGTTATATTGTAGCAATCAATTCCTATTATTGCTTGTGAAAAAGGGGTTTGAAAGCCAGTGGCATACCCTTACTACTTCTGCACTAACTCAATCAATTTAGTCAACATTTATAAGGTAGAATTGGCTTTCGCAGTTGTAAAACCTCCATTCGATAGACTTTAATTTTACTCCCATTTTAGTTGTATCTAAACTACATTAAGGCTATGCTAAATGTATGCAACTATTAGTTCTGGAACACGGCTTAACAGGCAGTGGCATAGCCTTACTATTCCAGTTTTAACTCACATAATTTCCATCAACTTGTAGTTCTACATGCAATTTGTACAAGTTCATTTTACAGGGTATCTCTGGGCTGACTGCATTTGGCTATTGCCAGCGTCGTTATGCTGCTCAATTTGCGTTGACTGGCTGGTAACATTATCTTGTTTGCTCATGACACGCGCCATATCCTCTGCCTCAGTCTCAGTCCAAGTCTCAGTCTCAGTCCGAGTCTTAGAACCAATCTGAAGGATGCCGACTCCTGCTCCCGCTGCTGAGAATTGTTTCCGCGTGATGCTTGGCATTGTCCAGCTTTGGCATTTCACTCATTTCTCGCTTTGCGCATTTCACAGCTTCGTTGCGGCTTTTTGTAATATTTGCAGTTCCAGCTCTATGCCTTCCTTTCCCCTCCCTCGTCTCTCCTCCATTTCATAAGTCATTTGTGATTTAAGTCTTGTCAAAACAAACGAAATGAAGCGTTGAAATAACTGACAACTCAAAGTGCCCATTGTATGAATGAATAACTATTCGAATAAGTATTCGTAATACTCATTGTTCGAGTGAGTGAGTCTCGGGTAATTGCATTTTATTAGCGCTTATCCATGATCCGTTGTCATTGCCATTGTCATTCTCGCATTGCATTGTCGCAAATTTAATTAATTTCTGCTTTACTATGCACAGGCATACCCCTACCCCTACCCGAACACCCTACTATAAACACATGTAGACACTTAATAAAGCCCGACTCAAGGCATTTCATTACAAAGCATCAGCAAACAGTGCACAATGGACACTTCCCAAGTGGCATGTGGCAAGTAGCTGGGCTCAGGTGTGGGCAGCACTAGGACTAAGTACTTATAAGCTACAAATTGGGCTTGTAGATAATAGACATAATAAAAGAATAGAGCATGGAAATGCAAGCTAAATCCTCTAGCGTTATAGTACTGCAAATGCAAATCAAACAGGACATCATTTAATAGAGTAGTTTCTGAGAGAAGCTTCGAAATTTACTTGCAACAAAAAATTTGACGAAAAATAGATAAAACTGAGATATTTTAATATACAATTTTAGTAATATTAATGTATATATTTTATATTTATAATATTCCGTTTTTTACTAGCTCGATTGCCGGCTTAATCTGGCTTTAAAATTATAAATTAAAATTGAAAATGAGTGCAAGCTAGAGGAATTTTTGTTTCAATCTGATTGTACATACAGTGATAACTCTATATTCCTCTATTGTTCATGCTATCGTTATCGTGTAAATGTTAAAGATATCATATAAATATAATAAAGCCAATATACCAAAAAGATTTCAAAATCTGTTGTCTTAAACTGTATATATTTTGGGTTAAATAGGGAAGAGATGAAATGAGATTCTTAAGAAAGGAGTAAAAGAACTACACACTTGACTCGGTAATTTATGCCACTTTGAAGCTGTTGTGGTGGAGAAGAATGGAGTTAGTCAATTGGAAAACCTAACATGACTTTATGACTAATCATGACAGAATTTTATTGAATTTCTACTATATTTGATACAACTTATTACTATTTTAATTCCATTTGCATTCAATTTCTACTTTATTTAATATATTTCTTATTGCTTTAAATTCAATTGGAATTAATTTTTACATAATTAAATATATTTTTTATTATTTTAATTTCATTTGCAATTGATTTCTACTTCATTTAATATATTTCTTATTACTTTAAATTCAATTGGAATCAATTTTTACATAATGAAATATATTTCTTGTTATTTTAATTTCAATTGCAATCGATTTCTACTTCATTTAATATATTTCTTATTTACATTTAATCTTCTACAGCTTAAAGCTCACTCTCTGTTGCTCAGCTCAGTGAACTTGTACTTAGTCTAGGCTTTACTCAATTTAAGTTCCACTAGCTTGTAATAAAATGTCTAAACTTATTGTACAGTTGTATGCGAGAGCTTTTGCTAAGCTTTAAGTCGAGTGGAGCTGGGAAAAAACTTACGATAACTGCAATTTGCACTTAACCCTTGCCAGCCAAACTGCTAACTATGCCACAGCTAGGCGTAGGGTTCTGAGAGCACACTGCCTTGGACAATTAAAGCTCGAACACACACACACACACACACGTGACTCTATGTGTGTAGTGGTAACCACTCCAACCACTCGAAAAGTTGTCCGCAAAGTGCGAATGCATAATTAATTCCAATTATGAGTTTACCCAACAACATTGGCAACCCTGGCAGCATTGGCACTTGCCACGAGACGTGGCAGAGCGGCTGGAGGTGGGCGGGGCAGAGACTAAAGACTTATCAGCGCATCGACAGCAGCAGCAACAGCAGCAGCAGCATCTGCCCTGAACTTTGGTGGCTGCTGATGTCAACCCTAGGCAAGTGTTGCCGCTGCTTGTTGCATAGTTTGAGTTGCGGCAAGTGCTTGGCATGTTTAAACACATGCTTAAGTGTCATTTAGACAGTTATCCGCTTGGCAGCAGCTAACGGTGAAGCGACAGACTGACTCCGACTCAGACTCAGACGAAGACAATTGATGGCGCTCTGATAAGTGGCATGCAGCTTAAATTCTGCCTCAATTACAACGAACACAAAAAAAGCGAAGCGAAGGAAACGCAAATGCAATATCAATAACATTTTATGTGTGCGACAAGTGGGCGTGGCTCGCCCGCCCCCCTAGCAAGTACTCAGTGTGTCTGAGTGTGTTGCACATAGCCTTCAAAGCAGCGCCTCATACGCTAAACGGAAATGCATTTTGTGCCCCAAGTTGTAGCAAGTTCCCACTGCCACCGATTGTCGCGTCTGCCACAGAGTGAGGCGTGTACTCAGTGCTCTGTAGTCGAGTGTTTTAATGGATTCTGAGCATGCATAGAAGCTGTTCATTTACTGTATCCCCCACTCCCCCCACTTCCCCTCACTCCCTTAATGAACTGCTGAAGAAATGTCAAGTTGAGACTTATTTTTTATCAGCCGCAACAACAACAAGAAGAACAGTAAAAGCAACAGCAACTAGTACACATGCCACACGCATCAATCATGCCACACAATCTGCCTCTGCACCTTAAGCTCAATCCGAAAATAAAGGCAGCCTCGGCTCAGCTCAGCTTCAGTTCATAAAAGATAATAAGCCTTAAGCTTAGAGGCAACTGCCGAATGCTTGCCACCAGCTGATGCCACACTTGCCACACTCCCACTGCCACTCCCACTCTCAGCCTCTGCTAAAGCCTATAAATTTTTAGATTATTTGCATATTGCCTCAAGCACTTGCCACAGGCTGCCTGCTGGCTGCCCCTGCCCCTCCCCCCTCTGCCCTGCTCCTGTTCCGCTTTGTGGCAAATTCAATTTGTTTTCTCTTTGTTTTCTTTCTGCTGTTCGCTGCGAAACTAATGTAAATCAAGCGACATTAAACGCACAATGCACACAACGCATAAATATGCCCAGGTCCTGCGACAGGATCACAGCAACAACAACAGCAGCAGGAGCAGAAATAAAATGCGATTTATTTTTAGCAGACACTTGTGGGAGGGGCAGAGGGGAGGGCAATCTGCATTGGTTTAGTTGCATAAAACATCAAATTAATATTAGTCATTGTTGCAGCTGCGCATAAAGGCGGAGACAAATGAGGAGAATCGAGAGGCAGAGATTGAGAGGGAGCCAAGGAGAGTGGCCTAACTATAAATAAAGGAAAATAATAAACCTTAACTCATATTTAGAAAGAGAATAAGAGAAGAAGAGACTGTTATATATGCTATAGATTCACTATAATCGAGAGAGTTATGCAGAGAGAAACAATAGAGGTTTAAGAGTAAGGAGAAGCAGTCTCGAATTTATGATCATATCATTCTCAGCTGAAGAAAAAATACTGATTCAAGACTGAGTCAAGACTATTTCAAAACTGATTCAACCTCAGTCCTTAAGAGTTCTTGAGTTCTTGAAAAAGAACGATAGTAATCTAAAAGCAAGCATTTTGTTCTTATAAAAACGAGCTTAACATTAGATTCTTCTCTTTAGTACTAGATTCTACGATCTTCTACTTCTGACGACAGAAATTCTCAGTATAGCAATGCAATATTGTTCCTTCCAACTGCTGTACGAACTCAACTTCAGGTAAGTATATAAATGTCTAGAACTTCTCCTCTTGGAATAGTATATAAGCTTTTATATCAATTAAGCTCTTTACCTCCAATTGCTTATTATACAATTGTGAGAATTTAGTAAGTTCAATATTCAATAAACATTTATGTATATTTATAAATACTTAAGTTACTATCAATTAGACTGTTTCTATAACGTTCACTAACCTTAGTCTGATTGGTTTTTCATTTGATTTTTGCTCAATCCATTCAGCAAAAACAGAACTATTAATTTCTCTTTATCTTTGCTTTAATATCAATATAATAAAGCTATATATAAATCACATAATTTGCTTATTTACATATATTATTTGAAGGATTTAGATAGGTGAATTGCAATGGAAAACAAAGTTTGCTTTATTTAAAACAGATTGGTACACCATATGCATATTTTAAATTTTTGTAACATATACATATTTTGTTTACATTTAGCATATTTTTTATGTGTTATAATTGAAAGATAAAACGTCTAAAAACACAGTTTAGTATCAATCTGATGAAAGTTATGCAAGTAGTTTTATGATATTGAAACTCTGGCCTTTAGATGGGCATAATTGTCAATTAAAGTCTAATATAGTTAAATCTATGAGAAGTCGTTTTAAAGACGACTTGATGTATGCTTTATTTTGGCTATTTAATAACATATTTAATTTAATTTTATTCATCTTGAATCTCATAAGTTTTATATATTTATCTGCTTGATTTTAGTCATAAATCCATCTGTAAGTTAATCAGAGTTTGTATCTATCTCAACCTAACATCTCTGTACATGTGAGATTTTATCTATAATAAGTAGCTGTTAATTCTCTATATAATTATGTATTTCATTTAATTTTACTTAACTTCCATCTCACAAACATTTTACTATATTTATTTGACTGATTTTAGTCACAGATGGTGTATACTATTTTAATCTGTCTTTCTATTCAAGTATCTCCACATACATAAAGGCATATCTTCATAGATGTATGATTCTATCTATAATAAGTACTTGTTAATTCTTCTATTTAATTACCTATTCAATTCAATTTTACCTTACTCTTATCTCACTAGTTTCAAACACAATTAACCTGATTGATTTCAGCCATGAGCTCCCACTAAAAACTCTCTAAAAATACCTGCAAATAAACGTACTATTTGCCTCAACTACTATATCAATTACTCCAACTAAATGTCTGTTGAATGCCACACGGATTCGTCTAGCTATGTCAGCATTAATCAGTGTACAACTCCCACGACTTCCACTCTCTCTCTCCATCTATCTGTATCTGTTCATAGCTATCCGCTGCATCTATTCGCATATCACAGTCAAAAATTGAATTATGCAACTGTCAGTGTTGAGTTAATCGAACACAGATAGCGAGCAACGGGGACTGGGAGTGAGGGGGGTACTGAGAGTGGAGTTTTGCGAATAAAAGTCGGATGTCCGTTAAATGCGGCAAACGTGCAACATGCAGCATGCAACATGGCAACAGCAGCAGCAACGAGGCAATCAACACTTTTGTCCCATGGCGCAAAAACATTTTAATTTATGCGCACGCTGGCGATATATGTGACAAGTGGGCGTGCCACGGCACGGAGGGGCGTGGCATGTGGCCGCAGCTAGCTTTAGCTGCAAATTGCCTTAAATCATTTTTAATGAAATTTCCAATGGCGCGACTAAGCGGTGTGAGTAGGTGTATCGATATGGGTGTATCTGTGACTGTGTGTGTGTGTGTGTACCGTTGTTGCACGCATAATTGGGTTGTTCGGGCCAAAGTTGTCGACTGTCGAATGGAGATTGAGCTGAGCTGAGCTGAGCTGAGCTGAGATGCCACACGAAGGCCACTTGATAAATGAGCCATTTGCTCAGTAATTTAAGCATCATTTCAATAACCAGCAGGGGTCAACGCAGAGAGAGAAGGCCACAGTGTAAGAGACAGAGAGAGGGAGAGAGAGTGGAGAGATTTGTGTAACCAAATACTCATTACATAAGTCGGCCATGGGGTGGCTTGGGCAAACAACTGAAATATGCTGATGCGAGCCAAGCAAAATTTACCAAGGGGTGTTAGTTTGTTTTTCCCTCCGAGAGTCTGTGTGTGTGTTAGTTTTAGTTGGTGTATGTGTGTGTGTGTGCTAGTTAAGCCAAAGGCAAATATTGACAGGCAAAAGTCAAATGCGAAGCGGCATTTAAAGTAATCGTGTGTTAAAAACGGCAAATGCTGAGGCAAACATGTGCACAGTGGGGCACATGTTCTAATTACATTTCGAGCAGGCAGGAATGTGTAACTAATACATTAAAAACTAACTTATACTTTAGTATAGGCAAGTCATAGAGTTGTAGACAGATTGCCTATGGAATCATTTTGAATCAATTGAAACTCTTGAGTTTTCTAACTCTCAGTCTCACAGACTTACAACCTATGCTTAAACTGATTTAAAAATGTTTAGATAATATAATTTAAATTTATACTATAATTTAAAGTAAAACTAGTAACTGGTATCATTAAAATACAATTTAAATTATGATTTTGATGACAATTCATATTCAGCTTTCATTCTTTAAACTACTACGACTTCTATGACAAAGCGTGTAGCTAAATGTATCTATAATAAACTGCAATATTATTGTATAATTTATTTTTTATTTTTACTTCATTTTTGCAGTTGTTAACTGTATTTTAAAAAATAATTATAGCTACAATTTCTAGTGTTAAAATATTATTTTAAATCTTCAACTATTTTCATTGATTTTTATCAATTTTCTTTTCTGAGTGTTTCAACTTGATATTCATCAAAATACATTTAATAAAAGTAAGAATTTGTTAAACTAAAATAAAAAATAAATTATTAAACTATTTATTATTGATTTAAATTGATTTTTAATGTTGATTCTCACTGCTGTAACTTCAAAGTCACTACATAAAATGTTATAAAGAATTAAATGAAATTTAAATTAAAGTTTCTAGTGATAAAAAATATATACAATTTTTATAGAATTTTTTACTAACTTTATGTTTATCTGCTGATAGTTTGAGCTTTAAACTAACTACATAAATTAAATAAAATTAATATAATCTGCCTAAAATACAGTACAGCTGCTTAGCCCCACTGTAACTGTAAACTGCTTACTCTAGCCCCACTCACTCTCTCTCTCTCTGTCAATATTTAGTTGCTCATAAATTACAAGTGTGTGTGTAAGTGTGTGTGTGTGTGTGAGCAACACACTTTAATGCCTCATTAAAATTATATATATAATAAATTCAAGCTGACGACCGAGGAATTTAGACGCGACCTGCGGCAGCCAAAGAGTCATAAAAATCATTCAAAACTTTTCACATAAAATCAATTGCTGCTAAGAAGCAGCAGCAGCAGCAGCAGCAGCAAGGAATCCCTTAGCCAGCAGGCACTTCCGGCTGTCAAAAGGCCTCCCCCCTCCGCCCCCTCTAAAGTAATGTTTGCTATATTAAATTACAAATAAATAATGAGACTGATGGCAGGGCAAATGCTTTGACTGGCAGCCCCTCTCCCTCTCCGTCTCCGTCTCAGCCTCAGCCTCTTGGACTCACTTTGTCAACTGCCTGCAGTTATTAAAAACTTTACAAAAACAATTAACACAGTCACAAGTTGAGGCACAGTCACAGTGGCAGTCGCAGTCACTGTAGCAGTCACAGTCACAGTCAGTCACTACTTAAGGGTTGGCTTACCCCTTTCGGCTGTGGCAACTTTTTAGCTTTAAATAATTTCACTTAAAGTTGCATGAAATATTCCAACGTTTTTGGCCACAAAATGCAAAAACATTAAGCCACAATACAATGGGGGTAAGGGGGTGGGGAGAGGGGTGGGGGCATGCCAGTGCGCAAATAAATTTGTTGCCAGCATAAAATATATATGGCAAAAATAAAAGAAGAAGAATATACCGTATACTTATGCAGCATTGCATGTGCAGCAACAATAACAACAATGCCAAAAGCAACAAACCACCCCTCCACCCTCCCTCCCCCCCATCCACCCACTTCCCTTTTTTCATTACAATGCAGCTGCTCCTGCTCTCCCCCTCTGCCTTAGCTGCTCATCCTCTGCTCACACTCCTCCACCTCCCACCTCCCATCCCCCTTCTCCTCCTCTTCCTCCTATTCGGTTTCTGCTCTCTGTTCTGCGGCTCTGTTCCCATTGTTTGCAGGCGCGCGTTCTGATTAGAGACGAGCCCCATTCAAAAAAAAAAAAAGGTATGCAGCCTCTGCTTCTTCTTCTCCTTCTCCTTCTTCTTTCCCTTGCTTCTGCTATTGTTTCTGCTCTTGTTGTTGTTGTTGTTTTCGGTGAGTCATAACTGCAAATGCATAAAGCTAAATATATGCATATCAAATATCACTTTCGAGTCTCTTTAAAGTGTGCAAATGATTTTCATTTATAGCTGTACTCAGTTTACTTTGAATGCTGATTGCTTCTCCCAATTCTTCCACTTTTTCCCCTTTATCCCTAAACTAGTTTCTTACATAGATTTTAATTTAACTAAGGTGCTTAGAAGCTTACCTTTCTTTTTGTATTTTTATTAATTTACATTAAAATTGTAATGTACTTAAATACTCTTTAATACTCCCAATACTCTATTAATCTATGCTCAAACTTTCATTAAAATTTCGTTATTTAAATATTAGTTAGAGCTGAAGACATCGTTGCTAGCGATTGCTTGTATTAGTATGCTACGATACATTAGAATCTAATGATTAGATACAGTCTGAAGTACATACTATAGTCGTAGTAGTAGTAGAAGTATAGTAGTAAGAGCCGTACGCTGACTGCCTCTACTGTCAGTTGCGTCCGACTGTAGCTTTGATTCTTCACTTGCTCTGAAAGTAAACATTAAAAAGTTCTTTGACAAAAAATACCTTTCTATGCAACTAGTATAAGCTGTACTTCATAAACAACTGGGTTTATTCGGTTTGTGGCATTTCTTATGGAAACATATTAATATTGAAGCTTCTTTTAAAAATACTCTAGCTTAATCAATTATATTATGCACTATAAAACTTAAGTACATCGGGGCTTGCGTTGGTTATATACCTTTTATCTAAGTACCTTTTGAGCGTGGAGTGATTATTCCTACGATTTATCCATATTCAATGTTCCGGCAACTAGGTTTCTTCTACTTCTCACACCTGATAGATATAGCAAAGGCTAATCCAAGAGATCTGGCATGATTCTCCAAAGCCTCAGGCTGGACATAACCTAAGTAGTCAATCTATATATAAGCCTATTAGCGGCTTCTCAATAGGTCCCTTTACTGGCCTACATCTTATGTCATACCCAGTTTATCATTATCCTTGTATCTATAGTATTATAATTAACGATAATTTAATACTCTTACTATAAAGCTTTAATTCCCCTGTTGACTAGTGTTAAATACTAAATGCAGTAATAAACAGAATGACTTTTCAATAAAGTCATCCGCAATTCTACTTCCCCCAACTTTACGCTAGACATTTACACAAGTTGTCAAATCTTTCTTTTTATAATGTCTTTTTTTTGCTTTCAGCTTTTGATATCTGATATTTATTTGCATGCTTGGATTTCATGCTTGCAGTGAGAGCGGTAGATTAGGAGGGATAGAGACATACCCGTAATCATGGGCAGGAGTAGAAGTCCGAGTCCGAGTGGAGAGCGTGTTGATTGCGCCTAAGCAGTGCCATTAAGCAACTGCAGCTGGCAGTGGGTGGTGGGTGGTATGTAGTTGGAGTTATCACTAGTACATTACACTCCCCCCTTCCCCCCTCCCCCTCCTATCCACAGCGTGTGTTTTGTGCCGTTATGTTAGTCTTTGATTTGTCACACCAAAGCAGACTTTACGCTCTGGCAGCCTGTCAGTCGTGCTCTTTCCTATTTAAAGAGGGGGTGAAGAGGGGATCAAGAGAGGGGGAAAAGGGGAACTATCCGAGGCACGACGACTACGACATTGTGGACTGTCGTCTGTCGTCTGCCAGTTCCATGTCCAGTTTAGCCCTTGGCTGATTTTTGATGAAAAGTTTTCAGTTTCACATTATTCATGCGCATTAACAGCGACTACCCCCCAGTCCCCTGCCCCCTCCCCCTACCCATTGCTAGTGAGCTTTGCGGTTGAATGGCGCTATATAACAGTACAGTTCAGATTCTTTTTTATATGTATATATTTTCTCATATTTTTCTCTTTATATTTCTCTGGCATAGAACACGATTTTTGTTGTATTTTAATTTTGCACAAATGGAAAATAATAATCAAGACAAATAATAAAATGGACGCAGGCAAAAAAGGTGTTGGCACAAAAGCAACAACAACAACAACAAAGGCGGGCAGGGGGCGTGGCAGCAGAGAACGCACGGCAGAGGCAGAGGCAGAGGCAGAGGCGAATACAAGCAGCTGCAGCTGGCATAGGGTTGGAGAGAGTTGAGACAGTGCAGTGCAGACTAGCTAAGGGGAGGGGGGTAGGCAGTGTGAGGGATGGGAGGGGGAGGGGTGCTTACATGCCCGCAGCAGCAGCAACTCTTGGCTTTTGTTTCGAGTGATTTTCAACAAAGCGCAGCGCACTTAATTCTTTTTACGCACAGCACACATGACAAGCGAGAGGAAGGGGGAGAGTGGGTGGTGGGTGGTGGGGGGGGGGTGGGTGAAAGGGTATAAGGGTATGGCTCCGGCATGACAGGCTTTTTATGCCTAAGTATCTTAAGTTGTCAGCTGTGGCAAGAGAGGCAAAAGAAATCCTTTAATTTGCAGTAAAATGCAAAAAAACGCAACGCCACTTTGTCACAGCCAAGCCAGCATGTGTGTGTGCGAGTGTGTGTACGAGTGTGTGTGTGTGTGTGTGGCAGGCAACAAGTCAGCGTGCATTGGACTTTGCCACTTGGCAAAAGGCGAAGGCGAAGGCGAATTGCCGCTAGGTATGCAGTAAATTAAAATGCAGAGACAGAACTAAAACACACACATGTGTGTGTGTGTGTGTGTATGTGTGTGTGTGCCAGTGTGTGTGCGAGTGTGCACTTTTCTTTGCACTTTTCACATTAAAAAGTTTTGCCCGCAAGCGTAACTGGCTAAGAAACATCTTACCAAACTAGTGCCAACTGAACTTCGGTTTTGACAGCACTCGACACACACTCACACACACACTCATGCACACTCACTGCGCTCACACACTCGCACACGCACACTCGCACATGCAGTGAGCCATAAATGCATGAGTTTGATTTGATATGGGCTGTAAGCAAAGTTTGTGTGAAACTTATAGCAGTAGTAGTAGCAGTAGTAGTAGAAGTAGTAGTAGTAGTAGTAGTTGTTGTAGTAATAGAATTAGTAATAGTAGTATTAGTAGTAGAAGTAGTAGTATTAGTAGTCATATTAGTAGTAGTAATAGTAGTAGTAGTAGCAGTAGTAGAAGTAGTAGTCGTAGTAGTAGTAGTTGCTATGGCAAGCTTAGTTTAGGTTCTATAGAATATACATATAATACGTAGAATATATAGTAACATATAGAAAGTATGTATATATAGAAAATACAGAAAATATATGTAGAATTTATTAGAATATAGAATATATTATAATTATTAGTAATTTTATATTCTATTTACATTTAATATACGAAGACATTAGCTACAAACATTAGCTAAACCTTTTAGAGTTGAAACGCTAGTCCAAATGAGAGCGGCAGATGGCGCACAGCAAAGTTCTTTAAAGCGCCCTCTATTGTTTAACTTTCTACTTGTTTACGTTCGACAACAAATGCCACTGCCAGCATTGATCGTAACGTTGAGCCAATTTACACTTAAGCAGCTACTAGCGCCCTCTGTTGATTTTGTCCGTTACTACTACGCTTAATCTGTTTGCAATTTAAGCTTAGGACAAGCCACGGTGAATACTCAACACAGCTGCTCTTACTCACCACAGCTGCTCACTCTCAAGGCGCCTTATTATCTCATATGAAAGCAAACGTAAAACGTTTGCGCATCTCCTTCTAGCTGTGGACACTCTGAGAGCCAAGATAGAACAAGGTGAATTTCACGTTCTGCACGTTAGCATTCATAATGACTTTGGAGAGCAGCTATGGTGAATACGTCGCCTTGTAAGTAAATTCACCTTCACTCGCTTTCGTGTCAGCGTCTCTTCCTCCACTGCCCGCTGCGGCTGATAGATCTTGACTTTGGCGTGAAGTTGAATTTTGTGAATGAATGCTAACTGCGCAGTTAGTTAAATTTGAGTGAATGTGACTGCGTGTAAAAGAGTCAACATAAACATAACTGTGTGCGTGAAAGAGTGAGCATTAAACACAGAGAGCGTTTACTGAAATTTGGTTATGTTTAAGAGAAAAGATTTAGAGCTTCAAATGAATGATAAATAAGAAGTAAAGCTTTACATTTATATTGAAATATTTTATAATATTAAGGCATAACTTCACACTATTATCCATTCCAGTCGATTGCTTCCCACTCTTCCATATATCTCACTCGATGTTCATCACCTCTAGCTACACTTTCTCACTTTCGAGGAACTCTCTTAGCTCCACTCGCTGGTAAATTTTGCATATGAATAGCAAAGAGGCAGCTTGTGCTTGGGCTAGCTGCTAGCTGGCGTTGCCTGGGTCTGGGTCTGGGCCAGAATGCTTATGGCCACGTTAATGGCAAACTAAACTGCAAACTTTGCTCTTGCCACCGACGCACGCATACGTAATAAAAGGTGTAAATGAGCAAAAGAGCCCAACAGGCTGCCACACCAAGTGTACGTACGTTGTGTGGGCCAAGGCAGTCAGCCGTATAGGCACACGGACGGACGGGTGGACGGAGGGACGGACGGACGTAGGGCTAGAGACGGATATGGACTTACGCCTTGGGCCATTATAGGGGCCACTTGCTGCCGTTACAATGCCTTAGCCAAGGTAATATGCAGGTGCAGGCTATTTATGTGCCCTGCTGCACAGTGTCACAAGGTCAGTGGAAGTGTGGAGCAAAATTCAATTAAGTGTTGTATTTGAAAATGAATGAGAATGAAAAGAAGGCAATGGAGATGTCTTATAGTAAGTCGTATATATGTATTATATTCATTTACCTCTTCATTTATATACATTGCTTATATATGACTTAGCTGCTACACTGTGCTACAAGACGTTCTATAGTGTTATCTATCTGTACAACAACATTCAATTAAGCTGTGCATATGAAAATGAATGAAAATGGAAAGGAAATGGAGATGGAGATGTCTTATATTTAGTCATAATTTTTTTTTTTTTTTTTTTTATATTTATTTATTTAGTGTAGAACCTGTACTAACATAAAATGTACCTTAACAAAACATGGACGGAAAATTATAGTTGGACCAAACCTTATATCTAGTATGAGGATTCTGTTATATTATATTATTATACACTATTATATATTCTATATTCATAATTTATCGCTCTAATTATGTAGCTTACTTATATATGACCAGGTTGTTACACTGTGCTACAAGTCGTTCAATTCTATTATCTTATTCATGCCGGAAATGCTGAATATTCTTCTGAATTTTTTACAATTTTTTAATCAAAGTCCAAGTAACATTTTAATGAAGTTTAAGACAGAAATCTTTCATTCAATATAACTTTTTTTTTACAGTGTATAACACGCCTACTAAACCCTACTTTCAGTCTCTTTAGTAAAGAAGTAAATAGCTTAGGTGATCACACGAAATGCAGGCACAAGTTGTGCCTGCGCACAGTGGTCTGAGCTAGATTTGTATTTCAATTAGAAAACTTGAGAAGTTTTTGCTTGTGTATTAAACTAAATTTAGCGTCACTTTGAATTACGACTGAGAATGCGAATGCGACTGAGCAGGAGCAGCAAGGACGAATGCAAATGCAAATGCTGTGGCTGGCTATTATGCTGCGACTACAACTACAGGCAGAATGATGAAGTGGCAAGGGGTGGGGGGAGGGGGAGGGTATCAGAGGGGAGGCAGCGAAAAGCTAACAACTTATGTATATGGAAGTTGTAATGCGCTCATGTTTGCAAATTTATGTAGTAGTTGTAAGAGGAAATGCTATAAAAAACGAGGCAGAAGAGGGGGTGGGAGGAAGAGATGGGGAAGGGGGGAGCTCAGGTGGCAGCTGGCGTTGGCTGGTGACAAGCTCGGACGCGTTTAAAGTGCAATTAGCGCACGTAATTGTAATCGAGTTGGCCACGTGTAAAAAAACAGCCAAGGCAACATCTCAGCTGTGGCGCTGGGAGTGTGGAGTAGGGTGGAGAGAGGGGGGGTGTAAGGGGAGTTGGCTGTGGCTACGTTTAAAGGCCAACCTGGGAGCTGTAAATAAATTTGGCACTTAATCATATTTACGGATTCGTTTCATACTCTTTCCCCCCTCCGCTCCCCCTCCCCCACCCCTCTTTCTGTGGCGTCTTTTATTTATGTGTCCCACTGTGGCTTGAGCTTGGGCTGAGCCACTCGGCGGATTTCTTTTCCGCCGGAAGTGCAGTGGCAAAAACGCGGCCGCCATTGACAAACGGCTCAAGTGTGGGCGTGCCACAAGTTGCGCCCAATTTGCGCTGCCTCAAGTGCGACAACAGCAACAACAACCATCGAGTGTACAACCTGTGCAACAACAGCAACAACCACATTGCCTAATTATGCGTTGTGGCCCCTTTTGTTATTTATAGAGGCCGAAAATTCTGGCTCTGGCTTTTTCTCTCCTCTTCTTCTGCTTCTTCTTCTTCTTTGGCGCTGCCCAGGAGGCTAATTAGGCCTAAAGCGCGTCCATTGTGTGCGTCCAAACACCGTTAGGCTGCAGCGGCGGCCCGTTAGCTGTCATTGTTGTGTCCTCTGTCCGCCCTCCCCCCTCACCCACTGCATTCGGTATTTCCGCTTTGCTGCGTTCTGTGTGGTTCATTAATAATTTAAAGCTATTCGCAACGTTAAATATCAACAGTTGAGTGTCGAGTGTACTACACTCTCCCCCCCCCACTCCACTCCACACTCTCTCGAATCCCTCTCCATTAATCGGCCAAGTGATTTGTGTTTTAATTTATTTGCAATTTCATTTTTAGTGCCACAAATTCGATTCGTTTATCGCAAATATAAGCACTTTTGATTTGGCATTGTGTTTTTGTATCAGCTATGCCCTGTACAATAGCTGGCAAGTGGGGTATGCTAGGCAGTAATTAGGGGGGTTATTTATAGAGTAACATTTGATTGTATAAATGAATTTGTGGAGGAATTTCTGCTACCTATACTGACAGAGTATTATAGATAGTACTATAGATATTCTGGATGCCACAGTTTAAAGTAACATTTGTTTTTAATAATAATATATTTTAATAAATTTGTAAACAGATTTATGTTACCTAAATGAACTTTAAAATGTTAATTTAATTTTAATAAATATTAATAAAATTTTAAATATGTTTTTGCTTAATTCTCAGTATATTCGCTATGGATATTCTAGATGCTAAAGTTAATATTCAGTTTATTTATTTTCTATTTATTTATTTATGGCTTTAAACGAAGTTTAAAATGTTGAATTAATTTTAATAAATTTTACTAAAATTCTAAATAAGTTCTTACTCACTTTTTTCTTCAAATAACATTTACACATATTTGAAGTATATAAATAAAAATGTTATGCATAAAATTGCAGCATACTTTTAAGGGCGCCAATTAAATATTACTATGAACGTTGTATACGAAATTAAAGCATACTTTCAGGGTGACTTATAAAACGAATTATGCATTTAAGCCCATACAATCTCTCACTACAGCTAACAGAAAGTTAGTTTGAATAAAAATGTATACAAGATTCGGTAAACAAGTTCCAATATTTAATTTCAGCTAAGGTATCTATTAACTTTTGAATAGCTTCTCATACAAACAACTAGTGAAAGTTTAGCTCAAAGTTTTCAGCCTAGTCTTATACACTTCCACATAGTACTCGCTCTGCCTAGGGTATTACTTAGTCAGTATTACCTTCATTATGGGCTCATTAAATTAACATCAATGTTGTTTTTGCGGTTTTCACTGTTTTGAGCTGTGCGTAGTTTAATTTGAGTAAGTGTTTCACTACTGTTCTATGCATGGAAATTTGTTTGAATTTGCGGTTGGCTTACAGCTGAATTAGTAGTAGGGGAAGTGGGGGGAACTAGCAGAACTATCAGAGTGAAACGTGTATTATATATGCTTGATTGTAAACGAGAGGCTTAGTAAAGCCAATTAGGAAATATAATGTAGAGTATTCAATTAAGCTGAGCTGCCAGTGACAAGAGCATTGACGGAAGGAAAGAGCTTGCCTCGGCAGAAGTTTGAGGACTCAGACTCACAGAGAGATATACTATATATATAGATTGTATAGTTGTTGTTGCTCTTCATGTTGTTGTTGATTATGATTATTGTTAAGTGCAGTTGGCACAACTGTCAGGGAAAAGGCACAACACTTGAATGCATTTTCATTACACCTCATTACATTTCACTTCATTTGCAATTGTTGCGTCTCCTGATGAATTTCTTGTTGTCATTGTTGTTCTTGTTGTTGTTGTTGTTTAGTGTATGAATACACGAGTGTATGGATCGAGGTACTCGTTTTGCATAGAGCAACGTTACTGCCACTGCCACTGCCACTGCTGCTGCTGCTGCTGCTGCTGTTGCATGTTTTTGCATGTAAAATGTTTTTAATTGAAAACAATAAAGTTTCTGGCTTTGCTCTGTCTCTACCTCAGCCACGCCCACCGCCCACTGCTCTGCTGCTGCTGCCAGCGCATAAAATATTCCATAGAAAATGTGAGATGCCGAAACAAATGAGCAGTTAAGGCGTAGATACAAGCCGAACTATAGATACACTACAATTATTTTAGTCATAGATTTTTAACTAAAGAATTACTAGTAATAAAAGCTTGAAATAAATATACAAAATTATTTTACATATTGCTGAATGTAAGTCATAATATATGCTCTTACTTTACTACCTTGATATACCCTTTAAACGCCAACTGCCGGGTATATATATCAGCGTTTTGGGCACGCTAAAAGCTGAGCATTCAGTGGGCTTTTGTTCAGGGCGTGAATGAAAATGGAAAATGCAGGCGATACCCAAGCGATAGATAGATACAGATACAACTATAGGCACACACACACACACACTCGCACACACAACAATGAGTGAAACGTGAAATGCGAAAGTGATAATTAAAAATCGCGCTATATGAGAGTGTGGCAAGGGCAGGGGGTGGGGGAAAATGTTTATTGTGTTGCAGTGTTGCTTGTCAGAAGTTGCAGATATTGCAAACGGCAACAGGGTAAGGTATGAATACTCGCATGAGTATGAATATGAATATGAATAACGAATGTGCTGAATGAGAAGTGATCAATGCGTCTCTAACAATGATTGACGGCAATTCAATGGGGGAGAAGCATGGGAGAATGGCAGAGAGAGAATACGGTGGAGACAGGGCATGAAAAGGCAGAGAGACTGAGAGCAATGTTGATGACAAACAATTATGCGGAATTGCAAACGTTTGCGAATTTTGTGCAAAATTAATTTTGCATTTTTAATTTCCATTTTTTTCCAAGAGGGATAAGTTGCAGGGGAGACAAGAAAGTGAGCGGGGGGCGTGACTGCGGCAAGCTTTTAGACAAACAACTCAGCTTTAAAGAGCGAACAGAGCGATTAATGCTGAGACAGCAGCAGCAGCAGCAGCAATAGCAGCAGCAGTCGAGCCAAACACAAAGGATTGATAAGTGCTCAGACGGAGACGGTGACGGCGACGGCGACGGCGACGTCAACTGCGACTGCGACTGCGACTCAGCATCAGGCGACAGATCGAGTGGGTATGTGAGCTAGTCACTATGTGTGTACACAGAGAAAAAAGCAGAGTTATTAAAGGAAGAACGGGCTGGAATATATGACCATATCATGCACATAAATATGAGAGCTTTTCGGTCTCAATTCTAGTTTTGAATTGAGATGAAATCAGGTTAAAGTCTCTGCATAACTCTGAGTAAGAAATATCAGAGAAATATGACTATTTTACTTTTAAATAAAGAAAATCTAATACTTAGAACTATGAAATATGTATAAAACAAGCTTAAAAATGTATAATCAAGACCAATATATTCTGGAGAAGAAAATATATATATAGTTAATACGAAGAAGTGATGTTTTGGTAATACAATATCTTATTTAAGAAAAGGAATAAATAAATCGATAAAAAAATATGATAAAACCTCATATTTCAATTTGTATTTTTTGGGCTAATTTCTACTCAATCTAAGATTGTAAAAGTAGTATTTCAAGTCTTATTGCATCTCATTTTGAAGCCGCTGTAGTCTTTAAAAAGGTCAAAAATAATGTTAACATAAGAATTTCATTCTCAAAATGAGTTTTTTTCTACTCAGCACAATTCCTCGACTTTGCTTTACTTCTGATAGATAACATTTCTCGACCCTGCCTTACTCTTGATACTGTAAATTTTTGAATCAATACCCAGAACTCTCGCTAATTTTTCCCAGTGTACATATGCTTAATATACATGTCTTTATTAAGTAATTATATTCGTCTAGCAGCAGCTCTTAGGGCCACGTGTCTCTTGGCCATGGGCTGTGGCTTCAACTGTATCTGCTCGCAGCTCGTCTCATTCCCAGCTCGTTGAGCTAGGCGACAGGTTGTGTGCTTCAATAGGATGCTGGTTAGTCGAGATCTGCAGCAGGAGCTGGTGCTGCTGCGCGTGTCCTTGGAGCAGCCGGCCATGCAGTTCCCGGAACTGTGGCTGCGCGACAATTGTCAGTGCCCCAAGTGCTACATGCGGCAGACACGGAGTCGCCTGCCACACGGCTGGGACAGGCTGGACACCACGGTGCATGTGCTGCAACTCGAGTGGAGGGTGGAGCAGCAGGAGCTGCACATCGAGTGGTCCGATGGACATGAGTCACAGTATACGCTGCCCTGGCTCAAGGAGCGTGATTTCTCGCCCACGAATCGCGCGCGTTATCTGCGCGACTTTTATCGCCCCGAGGCGAGACACTGGTCTGGCCAGCAGTTCCAGCAGATACAGCGTGAGTTCCACTACGATCAGCTGCTCGAGAATGATGAGCAACTGCTGCAGTGGCTGCACCAGCTGGCAGTCTATGGCCTGGCCCTCATCAGGCATGCGCCACTAGAGGCCAATGTGCTGGAGCAGCTCTGCAATCGCGTGGGATTCATGCGACGCACCACCTACGGCAACGAGTGGAGTGTGCGTGCCCAGCCTGGAGCCAGCAACTACGCCTACCTGGCCCAGCCACTGCCCCTGCACACAGACATGCCCTACTTTGAGTACAAGCCGGGAGTGACACTGCTCCACACGCTGGAGCAGTCGGACTCGCCTGGCGGCTGGAATCTGCTCACCGATGCCTTCCATGTGGCAGATCTGCTCAGGCAGCGGCATCCCGGCGCCTTCCAGGTGCTCAGCCAGACACCTGTCGACTGGGCGGACAATGGCAGCGACAAGGACATGACCTTTCACAACATCTGGCGGGAGCCAGTGATCAAGTGAGTACACTCGAAAAAATATAGTGTAGGTAATGGCAAGAGTATCTATGAAAATTGAATTCAAACTAATTTTTTATTAATTATTACATATTTAGACCTGTTCCTATTTTCGAATTCGTCGATTCGAATTACGTTTTGAAAAAAATGGGCTTCCCAAATTCAAAGCATCGTTTTCAAGACATGAAAATGTTTATTGAACATACACAAGAAGCCAATCTATTTCGAAATGGATCAAATATGAAGCTAATCGAAAACAATGAATTGAATTTCGGAACTCCAATTTTTTCAAAAAGTATTCGATTGAACGAATTCGAAAATGGGAACAGGCCTGATTATTTTTTATTCATTATTCATTATTCGTTATTAGACCCTGTACTTTAAAAAAGTATAAAGGGTCAATTAGGTTTGTGCAACTCAGAAATGTATGTAACAGGCAGAAGGAGGCGTGGCAGACCCCATAGAGTATATATATTCTTGATCAGGACGACGAGCTGAGTCGATATAGCCCTGTCTGTCTGTCCGTCTATCCGTCTGTATGAACACCTAGATCTCGGAAACTGCAAGAGCTAGAGACATCATATTTGGCAGTTAGATGCCCCTATAGTGCAAGCAGATCAAGTTTGTTTTAGATTTTTGATACCTGCCCCCCTTCCCCAAAAACCGCGAAAAACTGCCACACCCACAATTTTAAAGATACAAACTTGTGTTTTGGCATACGATAGTTTTATGATAATCTTTATCTGTCCTGTGAATTGTGGCTCAATCGGATAATAAACACCGGAGATATTCGAGATTAAAGTTTCCGCACTAGGCAAGGGGCAGCACCGAGCATGCACTTATGCCATGTACATATGTAATTGTGTATGCGTCTGACTTAGCGATGTGCGTGTGTGTGTATGTGTGCATTGTTAGCCTTAGCTGCTGCAAAGGAAAGTACAGGGTCTCCTACTGTCGGTTGCATCCGACTGTAGCTTTCCGAGTTTTTTATTATTTGATATTCATTATTTTATTATCTCTACTCTCTCTCTGGCTTACTCTCTTACTATTCATACTATCCTATTTCCTCCTCTTCTACTTGCAGCCTGGACGCCTCTGGTCGCTACAGACGCATTAACCACAGCATTCCACAGCGTGATAGCCACTTTAGCGTGCCAGTGGGTCAGGTGCGTCCCTGGTACGAGGCAATGGCTGTGTTTATCCGTCTGGCCAACGAGCAGGCATGCACCTTCAAGACCACACCTGGGGATGTCCTCACCTTTGACAACATTCGCATGGTCCACGGGCGTACCGGGTACGATGATACGGCTGGGAATGTGCGCCACATTGTGGGCGCCTTTGTGGACTGGGACATTGCCTACTCCCGCTGGCGTGTGCTGAGGAAGACTCTGGGTCACTATGACTATAACTAGTGGTAGTACAATATGCTAATCAACAGCTGATAACAGCCAAGTGAAAGGCGCGTTTAGTCTACCTTTTACTGACTGATAAGCAAATTGCTGGAAAGCATTATACGGCATAAACGGTCTAATACGTTGATGAGTTTCATACTTATTACTACTGCATTAGCACTAAGTTAGTTTAAGATTTCTAAGAGTTTAAATTGAATAAAGAACACTATTCGAGAATAAACCACTAAACTCAACTGTTATACGCTTTTTACATAGGTTTTAGTTTCAGTTTTTGAGCATAGATACACAAAGAAAGTCTGGAGTATAGTTTTCGATTAGTGTTTAGGTTTAGTGGATCTTATTAAAATATGATTAATTCTAGAAACGAATGAAGTGTACTAAATACCACAGTCAGATACAGTGCGTTTCATAATCATAAGACACTTTAGAATTAGTTAAAAGAAGATTAATAGGATTCCTGCGAAACCGATTGGAAGAGGTTCTCAAAAGTCAAGGACGATATACAATATATAAAAAATAATTCAAAAATATGTTTCATCAAATGGTTCTTGTTTAAACGACGATGAAGCTTTAATCACCAGATATAATATAGTACATGTATATATAAGTGTCTTATGATTATGAAACGCACTGTACATTGCTATCTTATGCCTATCCTTATGCCAGCCAAAGAAACTTCCTGCCATTATTATCAATATCATCATCATTAACTTTGTTTCAATAATAAAAAGTCTTGATGTTGAAGATCTATGATGTTCATAGTAAAACTTTCATCAGACTCTATTGAATAATGCTCTCATCAGATTGCTTTTGGTATATTAAATAGATATTATTCCGAACCTTTCAATTAGAAAGAAAAGTGTACAGTAGACAGAACAAAGGCTTGCCAGTTTGAACTCAGTTGTATTATACTAATGTCGATTCCCTTTTGAATTTAGTAAATGATCAACTATGAATACTTTATAGTTGTAATGGCTTGTCACCTGTAGACATAGTTTCAACAGTTTCTTCTAAATTACAACTCCATAATGAATGCCCTGTTATATTATAACTAATATTATTATAATTATTATAAGAATATTCTGCGCCTAATTCCACTTCATTTAACCGTTCAATTTAGCTGCGTTAATTACTTTAATTAATTTATTTATATCCATTTTTTTAGCTATTATTTTCATCATTACTTTAAGTACAACTGACCCCCATATCAATTTCAGCTAATTGTGCAATCTATCTCACTTTTGTTCCGCCTTCTTTTCCACTATCTACAGTCTAGACTATACATTCTTACAGTCTGTACAGTCAGCGCAACAATGTTTTGTGTGTTTACAATTAAAAGAACATCGTGTGATAAGGCTTATCAGTTGAAGAAGAAGAGAGTCAATGAAACGCGTGAGGTGGGCAGATCCTCTGCTCTGGCGTGTGTGAGTGTGTGTGCGAGTGTGTGTGTATAACACATGACAGCGAGTGAAAGTTCGCGACACGTCATTGTTTACGCTAGAATTTAAATTGAATCGGGAGTGGAGCGGGGGAAGAGGGGAGAAATGCGAAGACTGAGCTGAGAAATCTGTTATCAGTGAGCAAGTGAATCAGCATTTGCTATGCGATGTTGCTGCTGCTGCTGTGATTAGGTGTTTATCAATTTATGGCAGTGGCAAGGCAACAAACATCAGCGCAAATACACCGACTGAGCTTTTAGTGTCTGTGTAAATCACACACAGCATTGAGTGTGTGTGTGTGTGTGTATGTACTTCTACTCTTACATATGCTTATGGCTCTCGAAGTGGCAGACAAACCCCTTTTAAACAAGACAAACAAGCCACACCCCCCGCTACCCCTCTGCCTCTAGCTACCACCTGGCACACCTTCTAGCAATGGGCAAAGATTTTTACGGCATTGCCACATTTTGACGGCAGCTTTTGGCAGCGCCGGAAGCTGTTCCTGCTGTTGGTTTTTGGGTGCGGTTACCCAGTGGCAAATCCTTGGCAAATCTTTTTATTTATGTCATTGATGCCAGCAAAAAACAGCACAACAAAAGTACACACACACACACACACGGCATGCGATGGCATCTGATTTAGTCGTGGAGTGGAGGGGGGAGTAGGGGTGTGTGTGTGTGGTGGAATAGCACATGAATTTGTACTGCCAGCCCAGTAAATCCCTCTAATAATCCACATAATAAGCAGCTGCAGAGTCTGTGGCAGCAGCAACAGCTGACAAAAGGGTTGCAACTGCCACACGACTCACCACCCCACCCCACCCCACTCTTCAGCTAGCCAGCTTGCCACCTTGCCTCTTGTTTATAAGTTCATAAAACCTAAGGGGTGCCACAACTGGACTTGCACAGTGTCACATAAAAGTAACATCAGTAACAGTAACAGCATGTAAGTGTGCAACAGTAGGGCTTGCTCGACTAGCAGCAGTTGTAAGTAGTCTATAACATGGATAATATAATATAATATAGATGTATAGGACTTCTTGGCATCACTGACTTCTTACTGAAAGTAGCGATGAGCGAGTGTGGTTAGAGCTATTACTAAACATTAATAACGTATAATAGAATCTATTAATTATTCCACTATTATTACCTAATATGGGGGTAATATGTACTGATACCTGTAACATCTACTCAGCTCAAAGTTCTTCCATCAATTATTGTTATGTTTGAATTCACAACTTAATATGAAATGTGCTGAGTCATGTTGATGTGCTACAGAAAAGCGTTGCATACTTTTGGCCGTGCAGCATGACTAGACAAATTCTATATACTAATGCGGATTTTACTCAGGCAGATGGGATTTTTTGAAATTTTATTTTCTTATATTAAATCTAGTATAAAATACTAAACGCATTCGGCTTTGTATATAGAGGAATTCTTATATATAAAACTGGGTTTATTTTGTTAAAATTAAGTTAGAGGAGCTGTCAAAAATCTCAGCAGATTATCGATGCGATGATTATCAGTCAGTCAGCCATTCAGTCAGGTCAACTTCTCTTATACATATGTGGTATTTTAAAGTACACAAGTAATATTTATTTAACGGGTAATATGTGCTTATAATTAATTAATTAACTGAACTGAACATTAAAGTAAACTTGTCTCAAACAGATCATCGTCTGCTTTACGAGATAACCCACAACGCACGACTCAACTCTTCGTCTCCAGGCAAGTTTCTGTTCTGCCCTTCATTTAGATATCGATATCCTATCGATATACTTCAACTTAGCCTACATCGATATCCTATCGATGTACTTATATTTATCCCACACATATATAGTAGATAAACACATACATTAATACCAACTAATATCTTAAGTATAATACTGTCTTAGCTTATTGCTGTATTACTGAATACTCTGGTTTAAACTAAGCTTAACACATGCCACCCTTCTGCCCCTTTAGAGAGTATCACTTGCAGTTGGCAACTTGCCCAACTTCACTGCCCACTTAAGACACCCGCACACTCTCCAGCCAAGTCACCCGCTGTCAGCTTCTGCAAATTTACAGGGTATGCCAAATCCAATTCTTTTTTTGGCTCAGCTCGAACTCTTTTTAGTGTGCCGCCACATAATGTGTAATTGAAAACCTGCCGCTCTATTGCACCCCTGGGCCCCGCCTGGGCGAGGGCTACGCTATATGGCCAGCTAATTGGCACAGTTGAGAGTGAGTGTGTGTGTGTGTGTGTGACACTGTTGGCCATTATGTAAACAAGGCCAAGAAAAAGTGCTGAACCCTTGCCAAAAATTGTAGCTGTCGCGCTGCAAATAATGCGCTCAATTTGTAGACAGATTGCCAGAGAAGGAGAAGAAGAAGAGGGAGAAACAGAGAGAGTGAGACTGCAGGAGAGAGAGAGCGTTACAGCTAGCTATAGATAGGGGCATGGCTTACGCTTGTGTGTGCCACAATTTCCGCTGCCATCATTAGATATAGACAGTCTGTGGCCCAGATACATGACAAAGATTGCTGGGCAGCACTCGAACATGCAGAGGAGGGGGTGATACAGAGAGGGGGAGGGAGGGGGAAAGGAGCTCCCTCTGTCAGTATGATAAACATGCAGCAATTGACGCAATCATTGTCTGTCCATGAATTGAATTAAATCAACTCAAGTGCGACAAGCTGCCACAACCCATGCCACACACACACACACACACACTCGGGCAGTGTTGTTGCCCCAATTGAAATATGCTTATATATTTGTGGCAAATGAATGGGTTGTGTCATGCATGCCTGCCCAAGGAAATCAAGCTGCAGCCAATGCCCTTTTGCCCGCTGTCAGATGGGGCGTATGCGTAATGCTTGCCTGTGCTTGCCTGGCATGCCATGCCCTGTAATTCCATTTGATTTTCGCTTCTGCCATGGACATTAGCGTCCGCTCGCATTTTGCTTATTAGAATTTTGTTTGAGCTCCGCTCAGCCGCTGGAGTATAATAAATTTTGCTACTCTTGGAGCTGCCTGTTGTTGTTTGCCTCTCCTGCCACGTGGCATTGCCACAGATGTGCACTGTTAAAAACAGGAGCTACAATTAAGACTTTTCTTCGAGAAAGTAGGGTAAGTCTTGAGTTTAGTATGACAGTCTTGAAAAAGAATTTCCTGAAGTCAAATAAATATATGAGTATTTCCTTATACCTAGTTTAATATTTTAAATTTATATTTACAATCACCTACACATTTTACGTTTAAAAGTAATTTAATTATTTTCATTTAAATCCATTCCAATTTTTATTTTAATTTCCATTGCTTTTTCGACTGCTTTTAGTTGACTTTAAATAAAATAAATATAAAATAAAAATAAAATAAAAATAAAAATAAAATAAAAATAAAATAAAACTAAAATAAAAATAAAATAAAAATAAAATAAAAATAAAATAAAAATAAAATAAAATAAAAATAAAATAAAAATAAAATAAAAATAAAATAAAATAAAAATAAAATAAAATAAAAATAAAATAAAAATAAAATAAAAATAAAATAAAAATAAAATAAAAATAAAATAAAAATAAAAATAAAATAAAAATAATATAAAATAAAATTAATATTTATTAAATATAAATTCATAAATCCCCTTAACATGACTATTGTTATTTTCCCCCGTATTTTATTCAAGTTTATTCAATATTTTAATAAGAACTTCTTCCAGGCAGTTTCACATAAATTTCATTGCATACTTTTGTGCTGGCAAGAGAATTAAACATAGCTGATTTCTATGAGCAGCTCAAAAGTATGCAATGGAAATTCATATGAAATTGCTGCCAACAATTTTTTTTTTTTTTTTTTTTTGTTTACTTTATTAAGGCATACGGGGAATACCAGGAACCCTTTAGTGACCTTTGCTGCTATTCATTCAGCCCGCAATCGGGCGCTCCAGCTAGCCTTAGCGGTTAGCGTCATCAAAATTTACAATAATAACAATTACATCACAATAACAAATATCACAATAAATGCAGACATCACAGTATGGCCATTGTAGGCCGTCTTCTTCTTGCCACAGGCAGCCGATGGATGAGGTCTCTGGGATTCCTCCTCCGTAGCCTCCTGGGAGTTGGGCCTCTAGAGAGCCTGTTGGCCAGGCTATTGGTGTGTAGCGCCAGTCTGTCGTGGTAGCGACTTGAGTGCTGGTTGATTTCGTCGAACACTGTGGCAAGTTTCAAGTCATTGTGCAGGGTGGAGTTGCGAACGTACCATTCGCAGCCGGTGATAATTCTGACTACTCTGTTCTGAGCTGCCTGGATTCTCCTGATCTGGCTATCACATGTCATCCCCCAGATCTGGCATCCATATCTCCAGATTGGCGCAATGATTTGCTTGTAAATCGTCAGTTTGTTGGCGAGCGACAATTTACTACGCGAACAGAGTAGCCAGTAGTGCTTCGACACCGCTGCACGAATGCGGGTTCTCGTCACTGTGACGTGTTTTGCGAAGGTAAGTCTCCTATCTAGGATCACTCCAAGATATTTGGCTTCAGTCTTCTGTGGTACAGGGGCTTCCTCGATGTAGACTGCTGGCGTCGTTTTTCTGCGCAGGGTGAAGCAGACATTCACAGACTTATCACTGTTTATGCCGATGTTCCAGCGTCTCGCCCACTCAGCGAACCTGCTGGCGTAGTCGAGTATGCCGTCAGCAGCGTCATGCTCACAGTTTGATCTGTAAGTGACGCAGACGTCGTCAGCAAATGTAGCTAGCATTGATGCTCCATGCAGGCTGGCATCCGGCTGCGGCAGATCGTGGCTGAACAGGCTGTAGAGCAGGGGCCCCAGGACACTACCCTGTGGGACGCCTGCGGCCACATCTTGCTCAGTGGAGCTGCCAACAATGACATTGCCTATAGTTCGTATTGCAAGCTACTCTTTTGTTTTTCTCAGTGTGGCAATTTCAAAGTTTATCACCAAAGCGTCTGCAACTCATGTGTCGCTGTCTGCTTTGTCTGCACGTCGCTCTCTCTGTGTGTGTGTGTGTGTGTGAGTGTGTGTGTGTGGTGGCGGTGGTTATGCGAAATCACATCGTAAAAATGTCCAAGTCCAAAATGCCATTCGCTGCTCAGGTAAAGCTCATAAGTCGACCAGAGTTCAGCTACAGCTACAGCCACTGCTCCCCATTCCACTCCCCTCCTCGTTTCACCTGTCGCAGTGGCATTAGCTGCAACCCTTTTGCTCCTTCAATTTATAGATGGCGCGCATATAAATATTTATTTCGCTCTCCCCTTAGTCGTCATGCCTTTGCATCATTATTATTTTTATTATGGCCTCTAAAAGCATTCACATTCGCATTCGCATTGGGCGATCAATAAACATGCCTCATGCCACATGCCTCGTATCCTCGTTGCCTTTTCAATAAGCGAAAGTGCTGCACACACAAATAATTAAAGCTCGCCCCCTCTTTAACAACCCCCCTCAACACTCTGCCCCTCTTCAAACAACACGAAAATTGTGCCACATCAGCGCTGTGTAAATTATATTTGGTCTGCTGCAGCAGCCTCCGCTCTTATCTCTTATCATTATGATTATGATTATCATTCTGCATTAGCTGCACTTTATGGGCCGTCATAAAACAATGCAAATAGTCCGAGGCGCAGGCTGTGGCACGGGCTGTGGCATGGGCATGCGATTTGGCTTTTCCACATTTTCCACATTTTCCTGCAAACATATCACAATTTTAATTAGGCTAAATCGTTGTTGCTCTGCATTTGTTCTGCTTCTGCTTCTGCTCGGCTTAAATGCTTGCAATTGCGAAAGTGAAATGCTGCCATAGACACGTGCAACACGAGGCAACAAACTGATGCAAGCTCACAACGAAGTTGCAACAATACTAATACACTATATTAAACAGGGGATGAGTGAAGAGTATCTTTGAGTTTACTACGTTAATAATGAAATAAAGATTAAAGCTGGGAGTAGAGACTATCTTTGAGCTTAAGCCACTGCTACACATGAAGATTAAAGCTGAGAGTGAGGGGTATCTTTAGTATCTTAACTTAATCCACTGCTATGCATAAAGATTAAAACGGAGATACTATACAGAAGAAGACGTTAAGTTGGGAAATAGATACAGATACTTTTCACTGTACAATGGAATTAATACTCCCAACTTCCTGAGCTGAAACTCCTTTGCTCATTAACAAAATTAACTATAAAATCAATTAGCAATATGTATCTATACATTCAATTTATTAAATACATCATTTAATATCTCTATTAGTTGAATATGTCTAGGGGTAAGCTGAGGCTACTATATTGCTTGAGGAAATGTATATGCTATTCGAATAAGTTAATACTCATATCAAATTCGAGGCTAATTATTTTATTTATTTATTTAATAATAATTAAAATATATTAACAACATTATTAAAAACTTAAAAATAAACGGCAGAAATTTTAAACTATTTTTTATTAAACAATCTGCCAAGTTATTAGAAGCAGCATTAATATAAAACTAATTTGAATGTAGTATTTCATCAGTACTTCTTGTGGAGTCAGACGAGAGAGAATCTAATGGTCAATGGCATTATGAGTATATCAAATATACTATATAGATATTACTGAATGGGTCACTTAAACTAAACCTAAAGAAGTCTGTTTTGTCTGGCATACGTATACAATCTTTTCGAATACTTCAAGCAAATTTCAGACCTAAAAGTAGGCAACACTTTTTGATCAGAATTTAGGTTTAACTTCAGTAGAATATTTATGAGTTTTCAGTTTAAAATAAGGATTTTCAAAATATAGGTATTATATTTATAAGTAATCTATGAATAAAGTACTAACTGAAAGACAATTAATCACATTTTATATACAGACAAGCCACCCAAAAAACCCCTCATATCATAGAGTATCTAATAGTCGACTTTCAACTGTAGTAACACACTTTTGTGTGCAGTGTATCGTATGGAGATTTGTGCTCATTTCAGTTAATGGAAACGAACTGACAATCGAAATGCCAAATTACAGAATATATGTATGCAGAGAGTACAAGTAGAGAGGGGGGTGGGAGGGGGAGGGTAAGCAGAGGTAGGTAAACAACAACACGGCAACAAATGCCAACAGTTGCGCTTGTTGTTGTAATTAGCACAGTAAATTGAGTAGCATTTTGCATTAATTACATATCCGGTATTATAATTTCAACTGGGTATAGTCGAAGGGTGGCGAGGGGGCGTGGTTAAAGGGGCAGCATTAATAACTGACTCCATCATATTGAATGCGAATTATACTATTACGATTATTTGGCGCCAGGAGCAATGGCAATAGACACAGGAATTTGCCAGCCAACAATTACACAAATCTCATCATGAGGTGGGGAGTAAGAGGGGGGAAGTAGGGGAGGGGGAGAAGGTTGGAAGAGGTTAAGCGTTTAGCCTGCGGTCAACTGGGTTCTGCTGCTGCTTCATTTGCTGCCAAGCAAAACTGGAAAATTGATTAGTTGTAACGGGTTAGCGGTAACGGGTAAGCGGTAACCGGTAACGGGTAACGGGTAACGGGTTACGGATTACCGATTACATTTATCCTCTTTACGGTCTGTAGTTCTGCCATAGTATAGCTTCCTTTTGTCTCAATGAAAACCCTTAACAGGTGTTGATGTTTGCTAAGTAGCTTTTCCATTTACCTCCCCCCACCCCTCCACCATTTCTCTTTTCCTCCGCTTAACTGCACAATTTGCTTTGATTATTTGGTATTTTGTGTTTCTATTTTGCATCTTAGACAAATTGCATGCAAATACTGCAAAACCGTAAAGACATTTAATAAGTATTTGCCACAATATTGACTTTTCACCTGCCACCTGGCGAGGCGGGGCAGTGCCAGAGGAAAAATCTATTTGTCTGCTATTTGCCAGACAAACTTTTGCACAAAATATATGCCCAGACAATTGGCTCAGGCCTCAAACTGTTAAATTTATTTACCTTCGACTCGCATGCGGGCTCTCGTTCAATATGCCACCTCTGCCACTGCCACAAGCTGCATGCTGCATGCTGCAACTGCAACAAATTCGATTTGCTTGCCAATTCCAAATAGTAGTACAGTTGCGCATGCTGCAGTCGGGAGGGCTGACAAAACAAACAAGCGTTTGGCTGAGGGCACTGTAAAGAGAGAGAGAGTAAAAGAAATACTTTTTAGACTAACGTAAGGATTTGAATCTTAAGCATATTTCATTAAGTCTAATCTAATTAGAGTGTAAAGG
Source organism: Liodrosophila aerea (assembly GCA_035045005.1). NCBI lineage: Eukaryota > Metazoa > Arthropoda > Insecta > Diptera > Drosophilidae > Liodrosophila > Liodrosophila aerea. The sequence goes on along the minus strand of JAWNNL010000849.1, from coordinate 118,021 downwards.
GAAGTCAAGTCTAGTAAGAGTGGCTTTAAATGGCAATAAGAGTAATACAAGTATGGGTATACCAGAAGTATAGTTTCCTCTACTACCAGTCAATCACATCTTCTGTTTCTGTCCTGCCCTCTGTAGAACCAGGTTGTGTTACCTGGTGTCTATCACTTGACAGACCTGATGGACCTTGCGCTAATAAAGCCAAGGAATCTGAGAAGGTTCATTAAAGCCTCAGGCTGGTTTCAAACGTAGTATTCGGAATCACAATGGGCCTCTTTGGCCTAACTGAGCTAAGGATCTCTCTTTAGCTACCACTCAACCTAACCTAACCTATGGCTCTACCAATTGTTGGAAAAGAGTGTTAATACTCAACTCCCTTGTCATAAGATTCTTTATGCCTGATACGTCTGATCAGCCGTGAGCTACTTATTCATCAATCTCAGCTAGAACTCGTATATACTGTACTATATTATACTATATACTCGTAGTCCATGATAAACTAAATGATATGACTACTACTGCATACAAGAGGAAATAAAGTTTCATAGAATCTCGGCTGTTAATGGAAAGATTCCTCGAGTCGAAGGCCCTAGCAGCCATTGGTCGTTTAGATTAATTAAGTCCTGTACTTAATACTGGATTTAATATTATACATAAAATAGATAAATAAATAAATTGAAAGATCTTCAAGTTAACTCATGCAACTGCATTTAAAATTTGCCGAAGAGTCAGCAGTGAATCTGCTAAGTGAATCAGCAGAAACTGTTGAAGGAACAGAATTATAGCTAATGAGGTTATTGAGTTAAGATAAGTTAAGACTCGTAGTCCATGGCATAGTACCAGATGATATGACTACAACTACTGCATACAAGGGGAAATAAAGTTTCACAGAAGAAAGTGTAGAAGACTCAAGAAGATTTCATGCCCCATGAAAGTCAATTCTTGCCACTTCTTTTAACATTTAGCTGAAGAATCAAAGCAGTGAATCTGCTAGTGAATCAGCAGAAACTGTTTAAGAACCAAAACAAAACCCAACGAGTTTATTCCATTAAGATGAACAACCAATTGAGCAAGTTAAATTATCAATAAAAATTACATTATTCCAGCGTTTATTAGGCTGTTTATTTTCATACATTTTAGCACATTTAATAACTTAGATCTGAGTGTGAAAACTAGCTTATCACATCTACTATTGTTCATGCTTGAACAGATACTCGTGCAGACTCAGACACTCAATATATTCGCAATTTTATCTTAGTCTACAGACTTAAGCAAACATTCAGCTATGTCATAATTTGCACTTAGTTAAGCACAGTCTAAGTGACATTTGATAAGTTTCCTTCATTTACCATATTTCCCTCGCTCAGCATACCCCTTAATTCACTGCTTGTACAGGGTATAGGCAGCAGGCAATTTGTTACAGATTTCCTGTTAAAAATGCGAGCTGAACTCAGAGTACAGAGTAAAAGTACTTTAATAAACAGTTCTATTTATGCCCTCCGCACTTCCCCCCTCCCCTTCTCCCCTCTTGTCTTTACTCACACTCTTTGGCTGTGGATTTTACTACGTTTTTGCTGTAGAAATTGATTAACCATAAACAAATTCGAAATGTGAAAATTGCAATTTACAATTTGAGCCAATTTCAGCTACGACTTGCTCTCGCTTTACTCTTTCTCCTCTCTTCTCTCTGCTCTCTTTTCTCCCTCTCCTCTCATTCGTCTCTTGCTGCTTGCAGCTGCTGCTTGCAACTTGATAGTTGCTGCTTTGCCACAAGCTGTTGCCTGTTGGCAGCAATTGAGCTGCAATTTAGTTAATTGCTTTACGCTCTTGCCACAGGTGTGTGTGTGTGTGTGTGTGTGTGTGTACAGGTGTGTGTGTGTGTGTGTGTGTGTTTTAGCTAATAATTTTGATATGAAAATGTTGCGTGTGCTTGAATTACTGCTAGAGTTTTATGAGCTTAATAGTCAATAAGCTAAAGCATATAGCAGAGCAGTGTGTGTGCGAGTGTGTGTGTGTGTATATATTGTGTGTGTGTGTGTGCTGTCAACCCTTTTTTATTCTCTGGCAGTTTGGGGCTCATTAGATGCCGACACATTTTGGCATTGAAGTTTCTTTTTAGGCGAATAAAATTGAAGTTTTTTATGCGCGCTCGTAAACAGAATTGAATTGCCACACACACACACACACACACACACCCCACACACACTTCCGCTCTGTGTGTGTGTGTGTCTAGGCTACTATTGTGCCTTTTTAATAGTTAACGAGCTCACTCTCTCGCTCTATAGGCTGTGGAAGAACTCGCCTCTACCGCCTTTTGTATGCCGCGTATCCGGAGACACAGTAGAAGGGGGTGGAGTGGGCGTGGCAGCAAATGGTCAAGCGCCAGTGCTGCTCATTGTTGCAAATTTTCTTTTATGCGCAATTTTTGGGGGCGCTTTTCTTATGGTTATAAAAATGTTGGCTTGAACCGAGAGCGGAAATTACAAATGTCCACATAATGTCAATACAAGTGCAGATTAGTGGCTGTCAGCCGCCCACCCACCCACTGGGCGTGGCAATTGTGTTAAATTTAGGAGTAGCTACAGTACCCCCCACCCTCCCCCTGCCCCTGGCTTGTTCTTTGCTATTTTATTTGCTTTAAACAAACAAACTGCCAAATGCCGGAAGTCATTTGCATGCACAGCCAGCTGTCTGTCTCTGTGTGTGTGCGTGTGTGTGTGTGTGTGTGTATGAGTGTGTAGTGTGTGTGCACTGTATGCTTGCATGTTTAGATGGATTTGTCGATTTGTGGCCGTACGGCAAATGCATTAAATGCCAGCGTAAACATTGCATATACTAGAGCACAAGGAGTCGAGAGCATCAGACTCTGCCGCTGCCTCTGCCTCTGCCAGCTGCCACGCCCACTTGCTGTGTGGCTGCCTCTGCTGCTACTGCTACTGCTGTTGTGGCATTTGTGTTAATTTCACACACACACATACAGATAGAGAGAGTGGGGGGAGTGGGGGAAGTGGGAGCAGAGACAGACTTATTGTGGTCTGTGCGTACTCTGAATTATGTTTTTGATTTTAGTTGACAATGAGCCGGGCACAAATTTATTGTCGACAACGGCAAAATCGAAGCTCGTTGACAACAGCAACAACCAGAACAACAGCAACAACAACAAGAGTAGCAGCAGCAGCAGTTGTAGTTGTAGTTGCAGTTGCAGTTGCAGCCGTGGGCGTTTTAGCAAGTGCCAACAGCGCACTAGGCGTGGCTCTGACAGCTACATACACTCACACACACATACGAACACAACAACATACACTCACACATATGCAGAGATAGACTCGCACACACGCACAACTATACACACGCTTAGAGTCAGCAATTGCCGCGCCTAAACGTATGCAACATGCAGCACAGCATTTCGCTTGCTCTGTGCCTCAGTCTGTCTGGCAAGTGCTACAACAACAACAATAGCAACAACAACAACAACACATATACATTTTCATACATACATATATGTACACACACATGCAACACACACACATTTACACTTGTTATTAAAGCCCCACACTGAGTCGCCTTCTTAATTGCCAACGCTTAATACTTCACGCTAAAAACAGCTAAACTACTTTACTTTTGGTTGGCAAATCGAGGCAATAAAATATTCAATAAAATTATTTACAATATTTGCTACAATATAATTAAACTGCCACTACAGCTGGCAGATAGTTTAATTAAAGAAAATATATACACATTTTTTAATAACATAAAATAAAAATAACGCTTTTCTCTAATTCATTTCATAAGCATTTCCATATAAATTTGATTTACATACTGTTGGAAGGCTATAAAAAATCATCTTATATGGAACGTTAAAGTCTTTTGGGATTCCAAATAGTATGCTATTGTAATTTATATTAAGAGGAAGCGAAAATGGCATAGGGAAATGGCCTCAATATATGTTCCATACTATCCTTTTGGCAATAGTTTAAACGTCTAGTTAGCAGCTATGGTAAGAACTAGAGGTGGAGAACTATCGATAGCACTATCGACACTATCGATGGTTGGCCACTATCGACTCGCCATCGATAGCGGCGCTCACTCTCGATAGTGGTCGATCGCTATCGTCGATAGTCGTCGATAATTTGGTTTTTACATCTCTGCATTAAAATTGTGAAAGAAAAAAAGAAAGAAAGGCATAAGGACGAAAATATTAATGTTCTACGATTTCTTAAAAAGAAAATTTGTTAAGTAAATATATAAATAGCAGTTAAGGTAAGCCTAAAAAAGACAAAAATTTGTATCGACGATATATTTTTCTTACTATCGTCGATAGTCGATAGTTTATGGAAACTATCAAGCACAATCGATGGCGCCGACTATCGATAGTTCTCCACCTCTAGTAAGAACTATACTCTTGTTCAGGAAATCATATTGGAGACTAAATAGCTCTTTATGCATATTCGTCTGTTCAGTTGTCATATATCTGACTTATATATCTGCCATACATCTGTCTATCTGTCAATAAGCTCCTCTGTCTATCTACATCTTAGTCGATATATGTAGTTCTATCTACAGAGTCGTAAGTTTGTATATGACTGTCTTCTATTCACTTGCCATATATATGACTGTCTGTCGCTCTAACTACCTCTTGGTTGATATATGTAGTTCTCTCTATATATTCGTAAGTCGATATGTCTGTCATTAATACATTTGCCATATGCCTACATATATACGATAGTCTGTCTCTCTATCTGTCAATCAGTTCAACTCTCTGACTACCTCTCAGTTGATATATGTAGTTCTATCTATATACATATATATGTAGTTCTGTACATATCTGTACATTTGCCATATATGTAAATAAAAGTCTTCTATTCACTTGCCATATATATGACAGTCTGTCCGTCTGTCAATTCATCTATCTATCTACCTCATAGTCGATATAGTTCTCTCTATATATTCGTAAGTCCAGTATACATTTGCCATATTGAAATATATGTATATGTGTATGACATTCATCTATACGTTTGCCTTGTATCTATATATACCTTCGATTCTCTGACTTCAGCACTATCCAAATTTCTTTCAGACTCTCCTAGTTTGCCTAGCCTGTCACATGTGTGTATCTTTAGTCTTAAACTAAAGTTTTTCAATTTGTAGTTAAAAATGCTTTTATTAGTGCAACTTGTATGGGGTGAGAGGGAGGGCGCTGAGTAGGCGTGGCTTGACGCGACTTTATGTGTGTCGCGACGCATAAAATTGAAGATGACAACATAAACTGTAAGGCGTGTGGGGTTAAGGGGTGATGCAGTGGGCAGAGGGGGAGCTGAGTGAGCGGGTAGAAAGCTCATATACACACACACACACACATGCATGCCTACACTGAAACAAATATGCAGTATGTATATGTTTTTTGGCATGCAGTCAACTTGTGCTGTGGGCAAACAGGTGACGGCGGGGGCGTGGCAGGAAAGGGGGGAAAGAACCGTAAAGGTGTTTTTATAGCTGCCATGACAGCAGGTGGGCAGTGGAGTGTGGGGGGTGGGTGGGGGGACACCCCTGCTGGGCAGCAGAGGTCGAGGCGAGAGTCGAGTCGAGAGTCGAGAGTCGAGTCGATATTTGCACGCTGTGTGTCCGATTGTGTGTCTCCGCTATGACAGGAGATAGAGACTATGTTTGCCCAGCGACAGAGCGAAAGAGAGACTGCAGAGAAAGAGAGAAAGTGGGAGAGACAGAGGGACAGCGTGTGATAGCTGCTAAGTTGGCTTGCAGGTGTGATTTTATGCAATTTGCTCTCATATTAAATGAGTAGCAGCTGCTGGGCACAGGGGAGTGGGCGGAGAGGGGGGCGTGGCGGCAGGGATCGGGAGACACATAAAGAACTTTCATTCATTGCTTGGCGCAAACTGGAAAAGTGCTGGAAAAGCAGGAAAAACACAGCAGGCAGCAGGCAGCAGGCAGTGGAAATCAGTAATGTGGCCCCTATGGCAAGTGCTGCTGCTGCTGCTGCTGCTGCTGCTGCAGCTGCAAATCCGCAATCAGACAAAGCAAATAATTTTGCAAAAATAAATATGAGGGATTATTGTGCAGAGGCTAGCTGGCTGGCGAGGGGGCGTGGCAGCGTGGCAGCGACAGGCGGGTGTATAATAAAATGCAGCTAAGTCCTCGTCTTCGTCCTCGGCCTGTGATATTAAATTTCAAGTGCATGTGTTAAGCTGGCCTCTGTGTCTCGCTCGTCTCTCATTTTGTGGCATGCCGCAAATAGTGGCACTGCCATTGAAATTTTGTTGTCCTTGCAGCTGTAACCGCTGCATCAGCAGCAGCATCCCCTAATATGTTGCCTCAATATGACAAACATTTCAGCTGAATGCACTTGCCACTTGAGAGATTAGCCCTGAGCTAGAGCTTGGGGCAGAGTCAGAGTCTTGCCACTGCCACAGAAATTTACCTTTGTCATTTGCTTACGTTCTTTCCTCTGATTATTATTATTATTTGCTCTTGTTGTGGTCTATTTTCTTAGCGGCTTAGACGGGGGGCATGCCCCACACCATACCACCCGACCACCCCCTCCCCTCCCCTCGCATTCCTTAGCCATTATTTTGATTATGCAACTGTTTTGTTGCTGCCTTTTTTCGACAGTCGTCGACTCGTAACTTTTTATGTGTTTCTATTTTTTATTTATTCCGCCTCGCATTGTTATATTCTCTTTTTCTACTCTTAAAATATTAAAAAAAAAGCGAGCAAAATGTGCAAAAATGCCAACACTCTAATGTCGCATAAATTCATTGCGAAAAGCTCGGCAAAACTGGCAAATTCCTCCCATCAGCAATTGCAGTATTTGTTAAAAATTTTTTACTCAAATTAAATGAGGTCCATTAGCAGGCGCATTTGCCCCTCATTGTTTGCGTCTGGCTGCACCGAAATGGGGCAAGCAATACACAAGATGAGTCTCTCTACGATGGGGGCGATGGGGGCATCTATAGGGCGCTCTAGGGACGGGGGCAAGTGGTGGCTGCATGGCTATTAGCTTTAGCGATTATGCAGTTTAAAGCAAACATTTTGTCATCAGTTTTTTAAAAGTTAAAAAATATATTTAGCCAATGTAAATTGTATTAAAAAATATAGAAAAATAATAGAGATGAAAAATGTAAAATAAATTTAAAAAATATAGAAAAATAATGGAGAAGAAAAATGCTAAATAAATATAAAATAATTTATCAAAAATTGAGGAGCTAAATATATAATAGAATGATGAAAAATATAGAATAATGGAGAAGAAATATGTTATATTATATTTAAAAATAATAGAAATGAAAGATGTTAAATAAATACGAAAAAAAAAACAGAAGTAAAAACTAGAGAAGAAAAATATTTAAAATATCTTCTAAAATATAGAAAAATTATGGAAAAGAAAGGTGTTAAATTATGTTTAAAAATATAGAAAAATAATGTAGAGGAGAAATCTTTTAAATACATTAATAAATAATACGAAAAAAGGGAAAAAGGAAAAAAAATAAATGAAATAAATATTGAAAAAACTGTAAGTGAAATAAAATAATAGAGTAGAAAAGTGTTTAAAATATAAATAAAATATGTACAAAAATAACAGAGTGTAGAATGTTAAATGAAATAAAAAGTTTTTGAAAAATAATAGAAACATAAATATATAAAAAAAATGAATTAAAATACCACTTCAAAATAAAGCTAACTAAATAAAATTATGTAAGAAAACATGAAGTTAAAATGAAATATTAAAATGCAGAATTTATAATTATTTTAATTTTATTTTGAATAAAATATTATTGAATTAACTTATGGGTTTATTGCTAAAGGTATTATTATCCTAATATAAATATTTATCTTAAAGCCGTATGAATTCCTAACCAAAAGCCGCGGCAACTGCCAATGAACTAGTTAGTTGCTGCTGCAGCATTTGTTGTTGCTGCTGCTGTTGTTGCTGCTGCTGCTGTGACTAACGATTTGAATGCATCGAGTACAGAAATCGCAAATTCAATTTGTTTGACACAATCTAAACCAATATATTTGGCAGCCAGAGCGAGCGAATGCCAGCAGCAAATTATGACCACGAAAATAAACGAGTTGCAGCAGCAGCAGCAGCAACAGTTACTGTTGTTGTTGAAGCTGCCACTGCTGCACACTCTCTCTCTCTCTGCATTTCTGTCTCCCTCAGTGGCTGTGGGCTATTGCCACTGGCTGACAGGAGAAACCAAAAATTTTGATTTATGGCCGGGGCATAAACTGCATTTGACGCGCACAGAGGCACGACTGCTATACACACTCCAGCAGAGGAGTGTGGCAGGGGGTGGGGGTGGGGTGACTGGCTGCATGATATGGCTACGTATATAATCAAATACCGCTTGCAACAACTCCTCGGCTGAGCTGCTGCAGCCATGTGAACGGTGACATGGCAGCTCTTCAACAGCGTGAGCGTGAGGTGAAATTGCACAGCGTATGCCATACCACAATTCCCTGCTTCTTCTTCTCTCTTTTTTTTTGGGTATTTGTACAGTTTTATTTTGGCAGCGGAAGTGCGAACGCAATATTGTGAATGTGTTACACACACACGCACACATAGAGCACTGCTGTGCACAGTAAGAAATGGTAGTGGCAATTATAAGTTACTATTACTCCTCAATCAAATCTTTTTTGGAGTTAAAAAAGTTGCTTACTTATATTTTACAATTTATATTGAAAAACATTTCAAACACATTTACTCTTACACACACAATCAATCAATTTTAAATTGAAATTAATGCTTAGTTTTCTTTCCTTGATTTCATTTGGGACATTTGAACTGCGCGCCAAACTGACGATTGGTGGCAGCACTGGCTAAGGGCGCTGCTCACACGACCGATCGTGGGTTTGTGACTCGACTGCTTAAGCGATAGCGTGCGCTCATAAACTGCTTGTTGTGTTGAGCGGCCACAAGAGGGCGCTTGCAGCAACTGGAAGTTTGTAGTATTTTGTCCTATGTTCTGCTCCAACAGAGGGCGCTTTCAACAACTTGCCGTTTGCAATATTTTCTCTTATTTTGGCAACTATTCTAACCACAAACAAAATAGTTTTACAACTTTTCTGCTTTCACCAAACATCAGTGAAATGTACACTATATTTTTTTGTGTGTGCCTTTTATAGCCTTGACTGTAGCCGTGGTAGTAATGATGATTAAGCATTGTAATGAAATTGCAAATTGGCAACGCGCAATGCCAATGTGTCTATATGTGTTGGTGTGTGTGTGAGTGTGTGTGTGTGACTTTGATTTTAGTCGCATTTCATTGCCAAAAGGCGTCTGTATGGCTGTGTGTGTGTGGGACTGTGTGTGTGTGTGTGTGTTTGCGTCGTAATTGTATTGTAGTTGAGTGCCAAGAGCGAAATAAACCTCTAATAAGCCAAATGACGTGCATTTGTCATGGTCTATACCTCACTTACTCCTCTCCTACCCCCCTCCACTCTACAGCTCCTTCAGTTGCTATAGAGTATTTCAAGCGCCTGTTAATTAAATTGTACTTTCATCTATGAGCTGAAGGCTCAGCTCAAGTCACAGCGTATTATTCGCACTAGATTAAATTGTACAAATTCGCAGACAACTTTTGGTTAGAGTGAATATAATGAGCATTTAAAATAGACCTTATACGTCTATGGCAATATAATGTATTTAAATGTATTATAATATATATATTTCGATATATTTTAGTATAATTATTTGATAGATAATTGTAGCCAAATCCAACTTATTTTGGTTATTAGAGTGAATGAAATATGCACTTAAAATATAATATATATTTTATTGTATTATAATATATTATATATTTTATTGTATTATAATATATATATTTCGATATATTTTAGTATAATTATTCGATAGATAATTGCAGCCAAAAGGTTTATTGTATATATATTTTCTAAATATATTTTAATTCAGTCTTCTAATAGTTAGTGATCTCCCTCTATCGGCTGCCGCCCACAACAGCCATCGCAATATCGGCTTGAGCAATTGGTTCAAGTCTGCGCTTAGTCGGCAAGCCAAAGCTGCCTGCTACAAATGCGCGCTGCAGCTGCGTTTAAGAGCAGGCAGCAAATTGCACAGCACATTCAATTAGCTATGAAAGCAGCAAATACAACAACAACAACAGAAACTAACCTCAATAACAGTAAACATATTTACTACTCAATTGTTGCTGCGGCTCTTGTTATTCCTGTTATTGTATTGGCTACGATTTCTAATTTTGATCTGTCAAACGCAAAGGACCCAAGATCGATGGCTGCGATAAAAAAAGGCCACAATCACAATCAGAATCGTAGCCAAAAAACTGTACACACTGTGTATACACTCTCTCTCTGCCGTTGCCATTTGCCATTCATGTGGAAAATGCTCGTCTAGTGCATTGTGCACGAATTTTATGTTTATAATATGGTATATATTTCTGCTTCTTTTTTACAATACATAAAACTCTGACCAGCTCACTTGCAGCCCATCGCTAGGTCTCTCTCTATTAACTTGCAACACGTGAAAAACGCAGTGACCACACATACACACACACACACACACACACACACACATTTACTCGGCTGCTGATGATTACGTTGAAAGCCTGAACAAATGAGGCGCGCATCGCATGTCGAATGTTGCTGAGCATCAAAAAAAAAGCAAGAAAAATAGACAATGCACTGTGAGAAAAAACTAGTTAAACTGCAGATGGAAATGCATACGGCAGAAGTCTGACTGTAAATTTAAAAATGTAAATGAAGCGAGTGTAAAACTTGGATAGTAGAAGCAGAGATACACTCCTTGAGGTCGCAGTGTTATTATTATGATCAGGCTGAAAAAGTATCTAAGATGATTTCCTTTCTTTTATATTATTATCCTATGTTTCCATTAAGTTTATTTTATTAAAAAGAAATAGTTAAAGAACCAATGAGACCAAATTTTAAGTTTAAAATAATGAATAAAATTGTTTTCTGTTATCTTAAAGTCTGAGTTGATGTGTGTACCTATTAATATGATCAGGTGTGTATGTATCTCTGATAAATAATAATAAAATAAATAAAAAAAAGATAAAAAATGTATAAAATCAACAGCATATTCCGATATAAATATATAGTTATTCTTATACAAAAAATATCGATATATAAACGTTTTAATATACACTTGTGGTCAAAATAATAAGTACATCAAGAGCAGTTGTCTTTCAATTGAAATTACATAAAGTTTGCCAATTATATTGGCCACAGTTATTTATATTCTCGACTCTTACAATAATGAAATACTTTTAGGTCAATAAATTATACTCATAAATCCATTTAGTATCTTTGAAAATGTGTTTTTGTATACACAAACAAAACTAAACTCAAACTAAAGCAAACTTTTTGACAGTGTATAAATGCACTTGCAGGTGTGTGAGTGTGTGTGTGTGTGTGTGTGGGAGTGTGCCTGGCTACGTCAGCTATTGTGTGGGCAGTTTGTATAGCCCAGGCAAAGGACTATGCTTATTGGACTTGAGCTGGACTCGGTATAGCAGCAAATTGACATACAGAAAGGGCTCTAAAGCGAAGGAAATAAAGAAGGAGAATGAAGGAGAACGAAGAACGTGGAAAGCCGAGGTATAGAAAGAAAAGTTAGATAAGAGCTAACCGGCTGAAATTGGAGATCTAGCGATAGCAGGAATAACGAATTGTTGAAATGATTTGCCAGTTGATATTAGTATAAAGAAATATTGCTCTGAACTAATTAAAGCGAGTGAATAGACCCTTTACTGCAGCTGAGGTACAGGCAGAGCACACACACAATGTGCGAGTGGAGGCAAGGTAAATGTGCAAATGTTAAATACATTTATTCTTTACAATTACTTATAAGCCCCAGCATTAAAAAGCAAGCATACTTTTAGGGGTGGGGCTCTGCCACTGCCTCTGCTGCTGCTGCCACACGCTTATCGACATTGTTCGGCTGTTTGGCAACCTTTAAGTGATTTTTCGATTTTAGTGATTTGCCTTTCATATGCAAAGCAGCCAAACTGATGACGAGGCAGAGTACAGAGTACAGAGCTGAGGCACTTGAGTTTTGACTCCACTCAAGCTGAGTTTTGGGGCGTGCCACGAGCAGAAAATTGCCCGTTTAGCGGTTTATTTTAATGCCAACAACAACAACAACACTTGGCTACAGTTTATGCATTTTGTCAGGTACAACAGGGGCACTGGGGGCGGGGGAAATGCTGTTTATAAATTTGATTTTCGTGTTTGATTTGCGAGTGGGTGGGAGGGGGCGTGGAAATAGAAGAAAAGCCTCACGTGTCTGGCGAAATGGAAAGCCAAATGGCAGGCAATGTCTGATGCCGACTATTTATAGTCTGACCCCAGCTAAATGAAACTGTAAATTAGACAAGCAGCGAGAGGAGTGGGGGGAAGCCAGTAGTTAGACGTAGTCAGCGCATAATAATAACTGCAGCTAAGCCAGGAGAGTGAAGAAAAAAGTAATAGAAAATAGCATGTAACATAATCAAAGCGGCGCCTAAAAGCAGCAGCGACAGCAACGTCAGCAGCAACGTCAGCAGCGGCAGCAGCGCAGCATCACGCAGGGGAAATATCGCGCGGCATCCGGCAAAAGGCAGTGAACGTCGAAAATGAACACACACGACACGAAGTCAAAGTCGACACGAAGCAGCCGCCGCCACGAAGCGTTGCCAGCCGAAGCGCTGCGCACGACGCTCGCTTCGGCTCGTGACGAAAACGAGTGCAAAGCTCGAGCGAGCTTTTTGGGACAGCACGAAAGCTGCGCTGCGACTGCGACGACTGTGGATGCGTGCGCAGACTGCGCTGCCGTCGCTGGCGTCACTGACGTCGCTGGGATGCTGCAGCAGTTGAAATTTCCCCTTACAACTTTTGTGGGAGTGACAGCTAAGGGAAGGGCAGGGTGTGGGGGAGGGGGGTGGAGAGTACTTCTGCTATCTTTGTGCTCTTTCGCATTCGCTCGCGTGCTCTTTCACATTTTTCCAAAAGGATTTTTCCCTTGTTCTGGCGTGCGTCTTGCGCTGCGTTGCGTTACGTTTACGTTGCGATGGCATCGCATCGCCTCGCCTCGCTTGGATTTTCTTCTTTTTGCATATCCCCGCCCGGAAAATTCATCGCGTTGTCGATGCGGCCACGACGTCGGTATAAAAACGCCCGCAACGCATTTCGTTGCTCATAAGTTGATATCCTAGCGTCCAGTGTGTGTCCTGTGTCCTGTGTCCTCCTGTGTGTCTACAGTGTCTACTGTGTCTCCTGTGTTCTGCGGCCGTCAAGTTCGTTAACGCACACACGCACGCACACACACACGCACGCACGCACCAACAGACACGCACACACGCACGCACAAGCAACAAAGTGATAAATATTTAACATAAAAAACAATTTCAAAAAATCTTTAAAAAATATATAAAAACTTTGCCAAGTGTCAAAACGTAAAAAACTGTTTAAAAAAAATTATAACAAAAATAATTATAAATTAATAAATCGACGAAGACTGAGTAAGAGATTTTGCAAAGATTTTGGGGAGATTTCAAGGCGATCTGCAGCAGAAGAAGCGTGTGAGATTTGACAGAGATTTAAAAGAAGTTTGTAAGGGATTTTTAATGAAAACGTAAGCTAAATATACTTGATGTGATAGAAAAGAATACTTATAAGATCTTTAAGTAATAACCTAAACTATACTTGATATGTTAGAAAAAGATTTGGCGGAGAAAGGAATAAATAATTATGAAGGATTTTAAAGAGGTTTAGCAAACTATTTGTAGAATGTTGAGTTATAGGAGTTAGCAAAGATAGCATAGGAATAAATTAACATAAAATGCTTGGAATAGAAAATTAAAGGAAGTTGGTATAGAGTATTTTTCATAAGAGATATAGAAGAGATTTTTAGAAGAAATGATCTGTAGTAAATGAGGCGAAAACTATTTGTGGAATGTTGGGTTAAGAGAGTAAGAGTAAGAGGAAGCAAAGATAGCATAAGAATAAGATAACAAAAAATGCTTGGAACAGAAAGTTAAAGGAAGTTTGAATAGAGAAGTTTTCATTAGAGATATAGCAAAGATTTTAAGAAGAAATAATCTTTAGTAAATGAGGCGAAATTTATTTGTGGAATGTTGAGTTATAGGAGTTAGCAAAGCTAGCATAAGAATAAATTAACATAAAATGCTTGGAGGAGAAAACTAAAGAAAGTTGATGTAGAGTATTTTTCATTAGAGATTTAGTGGAGATTTTTAGCAGAAATAATCTGTAGTAAAAGAAGCGAACTGAAAGGCGGAATAGTTAATTTTTTCTAGGAGAATTTAGCGTATATTTTTCAACATTAAACACCATTTTATTAATTCTCCTATTTTCATTTTTATTTGAATTGCAAGCAGCCTAACTGATTTCAGATAATTTAGTCAAGCTGCTTACATTTGCGTAATGCTGGCGGGCGATTTGCATAAATTGTAGGCCAGCGCTTTAATGCATTTCATACAATATGATTTATTTTATTTGTTTCACCATTTTGCCAGTGTGTACACACTGTTAACACAGCCATTACACAGGTAATTAACAGCGGAAATAGCAACTAAAAACACTTCCGAGCCGAACAGAGGGCGACAGAATCGAACAAATATTTATTTAACAAACGTAACAACATAAAAATGAAAAAAACTAAATAAAAGAGAAATAATTAAATGAGAAATGCAATTTAAAATTAACATTTGACTGGAGTTGAGCAGCAGATTGTTAATGAAGCGCGAGAAAAAGCTAAAACAGCTGGAAAAACGCAGGAAAATGCAATTCAATTGAAAATCATTTAATCATGTAAATTTGTAAACTGTAAGCTGAGGCTGGAACTGGAAGCGGACTGGAACTCTGACTGAGGTGAGCACAAATAAATTTGAGTTGAGTTGTTGAAATGCATTATATGTGCAATATCATCAGGTCGTTAAACATGGCATTAATTATACATTTACATGCAAATTGCTAAATTACAACACACACACGTACACCCAGGCGTACTTTACACACACACACAGAGTATACGTATTAATTTCAGCTCAGTTTAGTCATCCGTTAAAAGCAAAACTAGCCATATATATAGTCTGGAATTTCTCATTTCGCATTGGGCATCCACTGCCTCTGCCCATTGATGTGTACAGCAGAATTGCAATTAAAATTATTATAAAGTAATTTATGTTTTCGAACAACAACAGTTTAACACAAGACAGTGGCATATTTAAGGATTTTTTTCAATTAATTGAAAGTGAGATAGGAATCTATCTTTTATCCTTTTGCCTTATGCTCTAGTCTCTTACTAATAGCTTCCACTCTTTGGTCATTTAACTCCATTGAGTTCATCTGCCTGTTTCTTGTTGACTCACTACCAATCATTCTGTCAGTTTGCTAAATCTTTGACTTTTATAAAAGCCTAAACGTTTAACCCCAGACAGCCTTTTGTTTGAGTGTAACTGTATACCTTCTTTAGATACATACTACATTTTCCTTCATCAATTTGCAAACTCTTTCGCTTTGATTTGCCTTCATCAAAGCATCTTTAGTGCTGCTGTTACAACACCTTGGTCAAGTCAATTGAGTTGCTTTCAGGTGAATTTTTTGGGCTTCAGAGATTTTGACATGTATGCTTGAGTCAATTCCATAATAACTTCAGGTTCTTCCTATGTCAAATTATGATAGTTAAATCTATGTTAAAGTTTGATATTGAAAACAATGTTGTATACTAATTTAAGTGACTAAAAGAGGCTCTAGTTAAAACTTTAATATCTTAATCATAGCTGCATATTTATTTGATATTTTTAACTACTGTTTTTATAAAGATTTTAGTATAAGGAGAGAGTATATTAACTGGGTATAAAAGTCAGAAAAACTGAAAAAAATCTGGAAAAAATCTTCATAATTCAAAGAGTTTGTTTTTTGTGTTAGAATGATGTTATATTATTATCTTAGCATATTCTACTTTGCCCTCTTTACCAACTACTTCACATATGTATGTAGTACTTACAAGAAAGACATTCCTTAGGCAGACTTCTAATTTGATATTGAGTGGATTGACTCCAAAGAAAATGCTAGCCAACTGTAGAGTATTTGAGTATCTGTAGTATATATACTAGTTTAAGTTATTTAAATCAATATTATATACTCGTTTAAGTTACTAAAAGAGTCTCTAGTTAAAACTTTGATATACAAGTCATAGCTATATATTTTGGAGGTATTTTCAACTGCTGTTTTTATGAAGATTTTAGTATAGGGAGTTACAGAGAGTTACAGAGAGTATTTTACCTGGAATGAAAGCTGTTTAAAATCTAGAAAAAATTGTCATAATTCTAGATAAATACAGCTTGATTAGTGGTAGACAATTACATAGTATTTATGATCTTAGCATATTCTAGTTTAGCATTTCAAACTGATTTACATATGTAGTAGAAAGTAAGACTTTCCTTAGGCGGAGCTCTAATTTGATATTGTGGTCTGTGGACTCTAAAGAAAATGTTAGCTAACTTTAGAGTATTAGAGTATATTTATTTGATGTTCTTAACTGCTGTTTTTATAACGATTTTAGTATATAGAGTTGCATAGAGTAGTTTTGGTACGTATGAAAGCTGTTTAAAATCAGATAAAAAGAATCGGATAAAAAGAGCTTGTATTTATGATCATAGCATATTCCAGTTTGGCCTTTTAAAAGGCCTTAGTAGAAAGGAAGACTAATTTGACATTGAGTCTTTGGACCCTAAAGAAAATGTTAGCAAACTGTAGAGTATTTGAGTATCTGTGTCTTGCCACTCACATTTAATTATTGTCCACCTCTTTATGCAAATACAAACAAAACAAATTCCTGCATAAATAAAATGCACATCAATTAAAAAAGCGGAAAATGCTAAAGAGGGAAGCGAGAAACGAGAGTCAGAGTCAAATGAATAAAATGGCATACAATACAAATTAAGTCTATGTTACATTTATTGCATTTAAAATATTTTGACGGCTCATTTGTGTGTGCGAGTGTGTGAGTGTGTGCGAGTGTGTGTGTGAGTGTTTGTCATGAATAATGCGAATGCACACAACATGAATATATTTATTGTATTCATTTGTGTCGCTGTCTCTGTAATTTATATGTTAAATCGATTAATTAAATAGAACAGCAGAAGAAAAACTAACAGTTCAAATGTGTGGAAAGTCTGCCACAACAAGGGGAGAGACGCATGTGATTGTGGGGAGGGGGAGAGGGGGCAGCAAACTGCAATCAGGTGTCTGCTATTAGAGCTGCGAATTCTCTTCCAGCAGCAGCAGCACTTTAAATTCCAATTAAAAGGAAAATGTGAATAATTGCAAAAAGTGCTTAGTAATGCAGGAGTAGGGGGAGGGGTGTGCATTACATCAACGCTCAAAGTCGAGGCTTTAACCAGCAGCTGCAGCAAAAAGCCTTGTTTCAGCTTGGCTTAATTGCATTTTAGTTGCCAAGCTGCGCAGCGGTCGAAACTAATGCCAGTGGAACAACAACAACAACGACAACAACAAGAGCATTCTAAGTACTCAAACACACACACACTCGCAGACACACACACACACACATATATCGCACTTGACTGCCATAAGCCTCAACGCGTTCTCCCACTGTTTCCCTACTCACTTCTCTCTCTCCCCCATTCTCTTGCTGTTGATTTGGCTCAGAGGATTGTAGCTGCATTTTCCGCTGACATTTTCGTTTATTTTCCGATTTCCCTTTATGCCAAATGCCGTTGCACAGCTTCCGCATATGCCATATGCCTTCGACCCACACACACACACACACACTCTCTCTCTATGCCCTCACTCCTTCTTTCGCTCTCTCGCTTTTTCTCTGCTTCCGCTTCTGGCTAAATGTGTTACTGTGTTTGGTCTCAAATCAGCTTCCGTCACATGCCAAGCGGCAAAAATAAACAACGAGCGAGTGAGTCTAGTATACAAAAAAGGCAAAAAATGCAGAGAGAGCTGTCATATTTGTTAAGAGGCTTGATAGATACCCTAACTGTTGCACACTCGAAGTGTTGCTATGGTTTTTAACTATAGAGTGGCTTAAATTATGACTAGAGAAAGGTCAGAGTGTAGAGACTGTCGTACAGTTCTTATGCTCATTTGAAACATGATGAGGCTCTACTTTAGCCTACAATTATTAATTTAGTTTAAATTAATTTTGTATTTATTTAAGCTTAATTTTCAACTTCTCTTTCGGCTAAATTATGCTTACATTATTTTACCAATTAAATACAGTTTCAATCGTTAGAAAAAATTAACTTTACTCTTGTTACACATTCCCCTAGAATAAAGTTTAGACTCTGAAGGATATGTAATGCTGTGGCTAAGGTTTAATTTTATCATTATTTGTATCTCCATTTAATTTTTCAATAAAAAAAAGACTCAACGAAGTCATCTCTTCGACTTTTGCTTCCTATTTGTAAGTAGGTAAGTCTCTAGACTCGGTTTGTCTATCCAACTCTATGCTAACTAACTCTCACGCTACTTGGTCTGCTCGTACTTGTCTCGCATGATATTTATTCAAACTATATGACTGGTTCAAGCTTATATTAAAATCTTGGGTAATTTACTTCAACTGCATTGTGGTTCTATTTTGAACTGTTTGCTAATTCTAAGTAAGCCTCTAGACTCAACTCTAAGCAACCAGAACTAACTCTCCTCCCTCTTGGTCTGCTCACAGTTGTCTCGCATGATATATTCGTTATATTATACATACATATATTCAAATTTAGGTAGTACATATATACTAATTTCAACTCCAAAGTGGTTCTATTTTGAACTGTTTTACATTTCCAAATATAGTTTCAAGGCTTTGTTTGACTAGTATCCAACTCTAAGCAACGCGAACTAACTCTCATGCCGCTTAGCCTACTCACACTTGTCTCTCATGATAGTTATAATGATAGCCATGCCACATGCCACAAGGCCAGTTTAAATTTGTATCGTTGCAGCATATATACTTATATTATATTCTATTTCATTGAATATATTCGTAGTATTATATACTTATATTATATTCTTTTACTTGAAATATACTCTTATTTTTATACCATTACTTTCATATTTATTTTGATTTATTAAATGACTTATATTGAATTAAGTGTTTCCACATGAACATGAGTTAATAGCCTTCCCAACTGCCTCAATCTCTACATGTTGCATGCCTCACTAGCAAATCACTCTACCCTTCCTGAGTGAGTGTAGTAGGTTTAGAGCAGTCTCCACTGAAAACAGAAACTTCAGTTGAAAGGAGCAGTCGCTCGTTAAAGTTTGCCTGTTCCGTGCTCCTACTACTAGTAGTCCTACTCCCACTCCTATTCCTACTCCTACTCCTACTCCCACTCCTATTGCTGTTTGGTCCTGCACTGGCAGCGATAAAGTGCAAATTTTGTTAATTATTCGTGCGTTGCCTTCAGTTTTGAGCTGTGCCACTGCCACTGCCACTGCCACTGCCACGCCTACATCTACATGCTGCATGCCACTCGCAGTAGTACTACTTCTACTACTACTACTACTACTACTATGTGCTCAGACTTGAAACGAGTGAAACGCAAAGTTTGCCATGTTTTTTATCTGCTTTCTTTTCGGGCATAATTGCCACAATTTTTGCTGTATATGACTGCCTGGCTTTCGCCTCAGCTCCACTCTATGTTATTCCCTGCCTTTGGCCATCAATAGCAACACACTTGGCACATTTTAACGAACTGCTGTACGGATGGACCCAAAAGGGAGTAGAAACTTCATTCTACTCCATTTGTCAGGTGCAAGTTGAACTTGCCACAGCAATTAGACTCGATTTAATTTGTGTTATTATGGAGTATACTTTCTCATACTCTGTCTAAGTCTACACTGACCCATCATACTTTAACTAGTACTACTACTACTATATCTACTACTACTACTACTACTTTCTCATACTCTGACTGTCTACAGCTACACTGACCCAGCAAATTATACTCATGATAGTTTTACTAATATTAGTACTACTACTACTATTACTTCTACTACTACTTCTACTACTACTACTACTACTACTACTACTACTACTACTACTACTACTACTACTACTACTACTGTGGCTTGACATTCGCCTGGCATGGCCATCCGCTGAGATTTGCGCTTTGTAAATTCATTTGGCTTTGCAATGTCTCTAAGCACACCACACACACACACACACACACACACACACACACACACACACACACACTCGGTAGACATGACCAACAATTACACACAGAGCAACTTCAGCTATCTCTCGCTCTGCATAAATTATGCACTGCAGCGCAGAGTAGCAGAAAATATTAACTGCAACGTGGCACAGCAAACTCGCACATCCTTTGTGCCACCTCCCCCCTCACACTCCACTCTTGCAACCTGCCCCTTTAGCAGGTGGCAGCCAAACAAACCGCACACCGTGTGGCGGCCTTTGTGGTTGCAGGCAAACCTTCAGTGTCTCTGCTCGCTCACTCTCCATACGCTGCCACAAGCAGCAGCTTCAGCTATGGACAACAGTTGCTGAAGTTTGGTCTTAACAGCGCACTGTTAATGCTAAGTAGGCAAAACTGTTGAGGGTATGTTAATAACAGAACTAGTTTGAACTCCAAATCGAGTTGCTTGCATTTTGTAAATATTATTTGATATAATTCGAGTTTAAAGTATAAACAAAAAGGTATCAGGTTGGGCGGAAAACATTTTTAGCTGCCATTAACAAAATTATAAAATAAAAGTAAGCTAGGGCTATTCGTAGATCAACATTTTAAAAACATGATTTATGTTATAAATATTAGTAGAATATTCTTCGTATTACTTTTTAAATTGGTTAATTATTTTAGATTATTAAATATTCATAATTTTAGTAATAATAATTACGATCCATTCACTTATTAATAAGCCTTTGAGTAAATCTTAATATTAAACATAGTAAAATATATATTAAATATATTAAAAATGTTAAATATGAAGACTGTTATCAATATGGTATGTTGTAAGAGCAGCAAAAGTCTGTCAACATAATTCTGTTAAGCTCCTCTGTTGACTCTATGTTATACTTTGGCAGCGCTGTTAGCAGTCTATAAACCATACTGTTAATTAACAGAGCATGCAGCTCAAGAAGCTTGATATTTTGCTGCAAAAGAATTGGCTCAATAACTTTTCTCATTCTATAGACTAAACTTCTGTTAAGTTTCTACTTGAACTCTTTGTTTGATTTGTCCATTCAGAGCGAAGTTAGTGATCTATAGTTAATAATGTTGGTTAACAGTTCCTTTAACTCAATAAGCTATCACTAATTGAAAAATTTGCAGCATAATTTAGACTTTCTTTTGACTGAGTTTAACTGGTTGCCCTTATGATTTTATAGCTCCAACTTCTGTTAGCTTTCTCTAGCTATAGAGACAACATTTCAGTCGCTGTTAGCTAACAGTCTAGCTTGCACTGCTATGCTCTGTTAAACTGCAGCTGTTATATCGATCTTTTAAGCAAACCAAGCAAACTGTTAACTGTATTCAGTGAGTTTTGTCATTATGACAAAACAGTTACCTAATATGCCTTATAACAATCGACAAGCAGTCAACTGCTTGCTTGCATATTGAAAGCAGTGTTTAGGCATGTTGTACTATACAGAAATATGAATTCAAACTCATTTTAAATGAAGTCATAACCCACTAATGCTTAGTGCTATAAGCAGCTGTTAAGACTATGTTAGTGTATATCATATTCGTCCTATATTCGTCCATGTAAACTGCTTGCAACTGCCAGCATGTGTGTGTGTATGCGTGTGTGTGTGAGTGTGTGCACAGCAACTACTTTTCGTAGCTGATACAGCAATTTATTTCGTTAGTCAGTCGCTGGCTCTTTGTGCGGCATACTTGCACACACACTCGCACACACACACACACGCACACGCACATACTCATACATATACATAGCTATGCAGCGGCTTGAGCGACTTAGCATAAAGTGGTTTTTGGCTTGGCTTTTGGCTTTTTGCTTTTGACATTTTCTTGGGCCAAACACACACAAAAGTGCTGGCAATTTGTTTACGGCAATTGCCAGAGATGGGGGAGAAGGGGAAGGAGCGGGTAAGGAGGAATGAACTGCAGTGAGAGGGGAGAGAGAGCGCAATGAGCTGAGCTCGATTGCAGTCAGACAATATTTACGCTAAATTGAAGTTATTATTATATAGTAGTAGTAGTAGTAGTAGTACTCTCTATGGTCGTATTTCTGCTGTGGCCATAAACTGGAGAAGTCGACTGCTTGTCAATAAGAAGAGGAGTAGTAAGAAGTAGAGGTAAAAGCAGTAGAGAAAGCAGAAGAAAAGAAGTAGAAAAAGAGTCTCAGAAGAGTAGAAAAATCCTTAAGTGAAAAGGTAAAGGTATTTAGTATAAGACTTTCATACCAAATTGGTAGTACATATTATACATTTCATTACATATATTTAGTATAATATATTTGATTAAATTTACTCTAAATACAGTCAAGCTTTGCCCACTGCTAGTTGCTTGTATTAAATGCTAATTGATTTTACTTTTTGACTGCAGTTCAATTTGCCAAATTATGAGTCTGCCTTTCAGTACTTGTCAATAAGTAGAGGAGAAAGAAGTGGAGGTAAAAGCAGCAGAGAAAGCAGAAGAAAAGAAGTAGAAAAAGAGTCTCAGAAGAGTCGAAAAATGCTTAAGTAAAATGGTAAAGGTATTTAGTAACTAAGAGAACCTAGAAGCTGATGAGTGTATAAGACTTTCATACCAAATTGGTAGTACATATTATACATTCCATTAATACATATATGTAGTATATTATATTTGTTTAAATTTACTCTAACTACACCCAAGATGTGCCCACTGTTTCAGCTGCTAGTTGCTTGTATTAAATCCTAATTGATTTTACTTTTTGACTGCAATTCAATTAGGCAAATTATGAGTCTTCCATTCAGTACTTGTCAATAAGTAGAGGAGTAGTAAGAAGTGGAGGTAAAAGCAGTAGAAAAAGCAGAAGAAAAGAAGTAGAAAAAGAGTCTCAGAAGAGTAGAAAAATCCTTAAGTAAAAACGTAAAGGTATTTAGTAACTAAGAGAACCTAGAAGCTAAGAAGTGTTTAAGACTTTCATACCAAATTGATAATCCATATTATACATTTCATTAATACATATTTTCAGTATATTATATTTGATTAAATTTACTCTAAATACACCCAAGATTTGCCCACTGTTTCAGCTGCTAGTTGCTTGTATTAAATCCTAATTGATTTTACTTTTTGACTGCAATTCAATTTGCCAAATTATGAGTAGTCTGCCTTTCGGTACTAATCTGCCAAATCAAACTGAACTAAACTAATTGGGCTTTTAGTGCAAGCAGAAGCAGCTCATATGAATGCCTTAGTATAATACGGGCAATTGATGCAACTAAATCGACTCAGCCCCTGATTTCGGCCCTTTCAATTGCCTCAAAATCGAACAAATTAATAGCATTAATTTAATGTGTGCAGGCCCCACACAAATTGCAGGCTTACGATGACAGAGAGTTGAATCAAAGGCGGCCATTATGTGAAATGTGTATGGGGTGTACACTGAGAGAAATGTAGAGTTCAATTAGAAATCAATTGGGTTAGTGTGGAACTAATGAAAAGAACTATAGTTAGTGATTTAACTGAGTAAACAGTGGGAATATCCTTATGTGTACAAAGAGTTCTACAAACTGCATATACCTTACACTCTACTTGTTTTGGTACAGGCATTAAGGAGACTTCTACTTCTATAGTTAGTGATTTAACTGAGTAAACAGTGGGAATACCCTAATGTGTACAAAGAGTTCTACAAACTGCATATACCCTACCCTTGACTTACTTTAGTACAGGCAGTAAAGAGGCTTCTACTTCTGCCTGATATTGCTTTAGTTCATACTCAACTTGAAGTCCATTCACACACATTTCCATTTGCACTTGTGCATTCTTCATTTCTCGCAGTGTAGTTGATTTGTTTGGCTTGAAATGTGTATGGGCTGTACACTGAGAGAAATGTTGAGTTCAATTATAAATCAATTGAGTTAGTGTGGAACTAGTGAAATGAAGTATAGTTGGTGATTTAACTGAGTAAGCAGTGGGAATACCCTTACGTATACAAAGAGCTCTACAAACTGCATATACCCTACCCTAACCTTACTTTAGTGCAGGCAGTAAAGAGGCTTCTACTTCTGCCTGATATTGCTTTAGTTCATACTCAACTTGAAGTCTATTCACTCACATTTCCATTTGCACTTGTGCATTCTTCATTTCTCGCAGTGTAGTTGATTTGTTTGGCTTTCACTCGCCGACTTGAGTGTGCTGCCATGTTGGCCATATAAATTGCATTTCACTGCAGATCCTGCACCCTTTTGAGTCCGTCGAGTGATGCTCCGCTCTGTCAGTGTGTTATGATTGCAAATATGCGAATACAAATACAAGTGCGAATGGAAACATGAGTGTGCCACGAGCATAAGTAGCAGCATGACTATTGAGTGTCTGAGTGTGAATATGTGAGTATACGTATGAGTATAGTATGAGTATGCCTTTGAGTACTTGCAGCTAAACTGCTGATTGTCAGTCAAGTTATTCGGCTCTCATTAGTCAGGGAAAATTGGTCACCTGCAGCGGGAAAAACACTGTGGAAAACTGCATGGAAACTGCTTAAGTGAAAAAGCCAAGCAGTGGAAGACTCTCCCCTCTCTAGCGATAATAAAGTAAACTCTGCTTACAGCTCAAGTGCAATGGCAATTGTATTCGTACTACTTCTGCTCGTCGTCGCTTTGCTACTTGGCATAACTACAGTGCCGCCAACAAGTATGCCGCCATTCACTTCGGCTACTCCACTTTATAAGCAACTGTAGTCAAAGTTAAGTAATCCGCATGGAGTGCGTGAAGCAGTCGCCTAGACTCCCCCCGCTCTCTCTCCTTAGCTCTGTGCCACAATTAGAGGCAGCTCCAAAAATGTTGCAACAACTTTATCGGGCAGCCAGTAGGACTGCTATAGTCGGGAGCATGCGACTGAAGGAGGCGCTGGAAATCAGTCAGATAAAGCTAATGAGATCAACATACGTAGTTGAGTGGCAAGCAGAGCAAGCAGTGCAGCTGCAAGCAGTATAAACAAGCAGATCATTCTACCAGAACTGCAAGCAGTTCAAGCAGTGCAAGCAGTGTTCTCTTTAGCTTTCTTCAAGCTATGCTAAAGTGTTCTATAGATTCGTTATTATAATTATTATTAATATGAAAATAAATTAGTCGAATTCTCATACAAACTTAGCATACCCTTCTTGAGTACAGGCAAAGAACTATGAGCAGTGTTTTCTATAGCTTTCTTTAAGCTATGCTAAACTGTACCATAACTTCGTTAATATTAACATTAATGACTCGATTTCTTACACAAACTTCGCATACCCTACTGGAGTACAGGCAAACAACTAAGAGTACTGTTTTCTTTAGCTTTTTTTAAGCTATACTAAACTGTTTTATAAGTTCTTTATTATTATTAATATTAATATAAACATTAATGACTCGATTTCTTACACAAACTTCGCATACCCTACTGGAGTACAGGCAAACAACTAAGAGTACTGTTTTCTTTAGCTTTTTTTAAGCTATACTAAACTGTGTTATAAGTTCTTTATTATTATTAATATTAATATAAACATTAATGACTCGATTTCTCACACAAACTCAACGTACCCTACTGAGGTACAGGCAAAGAACTAAGATCACTGTTTTCTTTAGCTTTTTTAAACTGTTCTATAAGTTCTTTATTATTATTAATATTAATATAAACATTAATGACTCGATTTCTCACACTAACTCAGCATACCCTACTGAGGTACAGGCAAACGGCTCTAAGAACTGTGCAACTTGGCTGTAAGGCCTTTGTTTTTGCTCCTGACTAGGAGAAGAAATGAAAATGCTGCCTTGCTAAAAAGGCACGGCACTACACTACACTACGCTACACTACACTACACTACGCTACACTTTACTTATGTTATTTCATTTTATATTTTTTCCCTCTTGTTTTTTGGCTGCTCTTGACGTTCGTCGGGTGAGGGGAGGGGAGGGGAGAAGAGGGAGGGAAGTCAGTGCTTCGTTCTGTCTCTCATCCTCAGTCGCGTTGTAGCTGCGGCATGCTTGGAATTTGCTTTGCTTTATGCTTTACTTTACTTTTACTCACTCTTTGCAGCTTTTTACTTTGGCTTCGCTTTCCTTTACTTTTATTTTTTTGGGTCTACTCGTAAGTGCACCTTATTTCTTTCATTTTTGCATTATAAAAGGTAGAAATTAATGCATAGAACGCGCGCTCTCCCTCCTCCCCCCACCTGTTTCAAGCCGTGAATAGCTCTCGCCTCAGTAACAGGGTCCTTTCTATGCTGTGACTGTCCTCAAATTTGTGGCGCCTAGCATAACTACCCCCCTCCCCCCCCTGCCCCCGCCACACCCCTGGCAAGTGTCTGCCGCCAGTTTTGAGACTTTTTGTTTTATGGTTTAAGTTTTTAACTTAAGCGTCAAGTGAAAAGCATAAAACAACAACTGCAACTGCAACAACAACAGCAACTAAAACTCGCTGATTAAAATAGAATTTCATAATTTAAAAAAGAAAAAATAAGGTGAAAGAATTTGCAGTAGAGTTTCAAGCACACAAAAGAAACTCAGACATTTCGTTGAGTGTAGAAAATGTCGTAATATTTTAGCGATTTTATTTAGCTGTTTACGCTGAGACTTGAGAGATTTAGTAAGCATCGAAATATGCAAATAAATTGTCTTTAATATCGTGGATAAATCTTGCAAAAATCTTGTAAAAAACACAAAGTTGAAGAGCAGAAAATAATGATAATAACTGGATTATATTTCGCATTTATCAGTGGATAATGAGTAAAGAGGATGTTTGCATACTGTAGCTGTATATTATTAAAACAGTATTTGAAGTTTCTTATTATCTTCAGTGGTTTCTGTAGAAGTGACGTCTAGTTAAGGCAAATGTATCTATCCCTGATTTTCTACTATATCTACTAGAGATACAGACAGATATGAAATTTGTAATGTAACTAATGTGGTAGGGCAACCACACTAGTCACTTGTATTAGTTACATTAGGTATTAAAGTATTAAGGTATTTTATAGTTACTAATATCGTATTGAAGTTGAACAATCTGGCTACTCTATTTCAAGTGGCGCGCTATGAAAAAGCGACGCCATTAGTTTAATCGTCCGAGAAGCGTCGAATAAGCAACAAGCAAGGTGTGACTAAATTACGAAAAGACAATTAAATAAATAATAAATACATTCAAACCGTGTACATTTATTGACTCCCACACTAAATATGTTCTATATCTATCATATCATATCTTTAAAATAGCCTTAGCTCGTCTGTTGCTATTAATGTTGATGTAGGTATAGAATAGTAGGCTGAAAGCATAGCTCTAAAGCAGTTTAACAGAATATGATGTTTTCGTATTTCCACAATAGAATTTACTTTATGTTAGTAGCTCAAAAGTATCTCTTAACGATGTTCCATATATGAACGAGTATATCTATCATATCATGCCTTTAAAATATACCTTGTTCAAAGTGAGTTGAGGGACCTATGACTACTATAGAGTCATAGTACTATACTATATACATAAATAGTATAGTATAGACTTAAGCTCAATGCTTAGTCAACCCTGAGTATATATTTATATATCTTTTCTTCTGCTTAATTTATTAATTTTCTTCAATTGAATTATATCTCATAATATCCTAATATTGTAGGCAGTTTTCTCTAGCTTTCTAAGCAGCTACAGTCGTACTAAACATTGCCCTAATTGGAGTTATATTTCTTATAAATTTCATTAGTCAGTAAAATAGTTATTTTATTACATTTTATAATAAATTTCACACAATTCAAACAACTATTCTGCACTTTTGGACTGCATATCTTGCTTTATTTTTAATTAATTTTATCGCAACCAAATCCTTGTTAATTTCTCTACAAATTCCTATGCAGTTCACTGGCTAGCAGCCTCCTCTCACTCTCACTCAGTCTCTCTACGCTCCATCTCTGATAATGGTTGAGCATATTTGTAGCGTAGCTGTGATAATGGACAACAAACATATTGCTTATCATTTAAAGTAAATCAGCAAATCGTTTCATTTGGTTTGCGTTCGCTTAGCATAATGGCAAATGGATGGAAATTATGCAGCTATTTTGGGTATTTGCACACACAAAAACTCTCAGCGCTCGACTGGAGAATGGAGAATGCCGGAGAGAGTCCTCTGCGTCCTGCGAGTGCTACGAGTCCTGGGCGAATGCTGTGTGTTGCCAAAGTTTTGCCAGTCATGTCATTTGCATAGTTTTGCATGCTTTTGCTTGAGTGGAGAGGGGAGGGGGCAGAGCCGGATGCTGTTGCTGTTGTCAACAAATCTTTTATGTGCCTATTGGCAAAATATATAACAAACTGAGAAGGAGTGGAGAGAGGGTAGAGAGCGGGTGGAGGGCATGGGAGTCGGAGCAAGAGTAATTCAATTGTCAAACTGTAAAGATATCACAGGCTTTCCACTCGAGTGCGCAATTGCAGGCAGCAGCTGTAGCAGTTGCCACAAATTCCGAGTGGCAGCAGCAACAACACTAACCAGTACTAACAACAAAAATTGTTTGCTTAATTTATTAAGGCCTAAACAAATTGCTAAGCATGTTAGTTACCGTTACGACGAGCGATAGATACCGGTAAATCGCCTGACAAATTAGCCCAAATGAAGTGCCATGCTTGCCATGATTTATGGCTGCCCCAAAACAATGCACTTGCCACAAATGTGGGTCGTTGCACACGCAACAACAGCAACAACAACAACAAGACAATGCAACTAAATGTGCAACCTACTTTTCAATTACAAGACACAGACTGAGACATGCCCCCATTCTAATGCCATTGCTACACACACACCTACCCCTACCACACCACACCACACACTCGGCACTCTAACCGCAAAATGTTGAGCACCTGACGGCTGCCTGGCTTACACTGTCAGAAATTGTTTAAGCGACTTTTCCACTGCAGTTAACTACAGCTCATTTAGTTCATTTACTTACAGTTAAATTTCCATTGCATACTTTTGCGCTGCTGCAGGAAATTCAAATTATATGAAACGTGGAATTCCTACAGCAGCCCAAAAGTATGCTTTAATTTTTGGATTGAAATGTAGTTGAGGCATAGGCAAAGAAATTCAAATTATATGAAATGTGGAGCTCTTACAGCAGCCCAAAAGTATGCTTTAGTTTTTTTGACATTGCTAAGCAAATGGAGCTAAGACATAGGCAAAGTAAGGAAGCTACAACTGTAGGTAATATACAAATAGACAAATGTAAAGAGTTGTGTATAAAATGTAGGCCATTTGCAGTTCATTTTTGTTGCAGTGTATAGCTTAAACTGAAAGAACAAAGCGCACTCGCTTGACAATGGACTCGGGGTCCACTGAGTGTGGCTGAGTGCATTTAGCTGAATTACAGAGCTGCCTCTATACACACACGCACACACACACACACACACATGGCACACACACTCACACACACTCGCTGCTGTCTGCAGGTGAAGTGAAGTGAACTGCAGCGAGCTGAAAGTGGGTGAAGGCTCGCTGCTGCTGCTGCTGCTGCTGCTGCTCACATGTCCTTAGGACGAGCGCCTTTTCAGTGCATTGTCTGCAGCTCAGAGTTCATAATGTGTGGCAGGGCTGAGCGTCTCAGTTGCAGCCACTCAATGCCAGTCTGTAGTGGGGCCAGAGCCCAAAGGCCAAACTGAAAAAGCGGCAAAAGCCAACTGCGGCCAGCGAAGCTCAGGCGCAGCTTGTGGAGGGGGCAATGGGGGAGTGGGGAGTTGGTAAAGTTGCCTCACCTGCTATCCGCATTCAAATGCAATGAAATTTTCATAATTTTCTTGACTTGACTTGGCTAATTAGTTGTGCATTTAGTTGCAGCAACTCGCAGCTAATTGCTAAATAAACAGCAGAGAGAGAGAGCAGCGACTCGAATGGAAGTGAGCGCGACTCTTTGGCATAAACTCATTTAATTAGAGCAAAGCGAAATGATAACATTGTCTATGCATTGAATTTTGCTGCATAGTGTACATCCGCTGCCGCTGCCCCTGGCGCTGTTTCCGTTTCCGCTTGGTCATGCTTTGAAATATTAACCCACTAATGCCGCTCTCGCTGTTGGCGTGATTCATTTAGCGTCATGTTAACCCATTAAGCTCACGATACATTTGTGGTCTAGTTTTCTGCTTTCTGTTGTTTGTAGTTGTTCCTTCTGCTTGTTGTTGCTGCTGTGGCATAAATGCGCAAAAAGCTTAGCATAAATGAGCACAACATTGCCAAGAGCGTCCGGTTACAAAGCTCATTAGCAGACCCACAGCACAGCAGCGCCATCTAGCGCCGGCGGAAATACTAGAACATTGCGCTACATAGTTAATATTATGTTTGGCCCACAGATAACGCTCCCCCCTCCCCCTCCCCCTCCCCCTCCCCCTCTTAACTGACCCCTTGCCACAGCAGGACAATAACCAAAAGCTGAGTAATTCAAATCTCTAGAGCTCGACACAAAAAACGCTTAATGCTCTGGCTAATGCATTACCTGGAGTGTCCCACAATAAAGTGTTGTCCTTATGCTAAAACTTTTGCTTTACTCCAACAGCAGGGGGATTACTATATCTATTTGATAAGACATATTATATATATTATTGGTATATATGAAATTGGCTTAGTCATGCTGTTGAGCTAGGCAAAAAGTGTTGCAGCCTTTTGGGCTGAGCTTAAAATTGAAATTTCTACAACGGCTGAAAGTATGCAACACTTTTCTATAACGCAGCAGAATGACTTGGCATATTTCATAACCATTTTTTTTTTTTATTAAAAATTTGTATATTTTATTATTTAACAGGTTTTCTGCTACCTTTTTGGCAGCTTGACAAGTTATACATTAAATAATTCTAATAGTTAAGCATAATATGCATATATATTAACAAAGACTAACAATGACTAACTATATTAGGGTCCTCGTTGGAAGGTCCTGCGGATGGCACCTCTTCAATCTTCTCAGATTTCATATCAAAATGCGTATATCACTATACCAATAGTATAATTAATATTGTTTAACAATAAACGCATGGGAATAAATGAAATATTTTTGATATTGTTTATCAATAAACGCCTGAGACTAAATGAAACATTTTTGTTATTTAGTATTATGATAATGTTGTCATAAAAAATAATAAAAATAATGAAACGAATTGAAAATAAACACAAAATAAAAAGCAAATTATTATAGGAAATTATGACACTTAAAGTCAATTTTTGCCAAATCGAGTCTATAGTGTTCATCAGACCAACGAGTTTTATACATACAGTGAAAGCTCTTTTAGCGGACACTCTTCTAAACGAGATACCTCCTTTAAACGAAGTCTTTTTCTAGGACGTTCCTAACCTCTATTAAACAGCTTGACTCTTCTTTTGCGGATATCGCCCTTTAGCGGACATTGAAGCTGGCCGACTGTGTCCGCTGTAGAGAGTTTCGACTCTAGTTATAGCTATTTCCAAAATCAAACACATTAAACAAGATTATATTCATAGCTAATCGAATTGACTGCTCGGTTTACCAAAGTAAATAATTGAAAAACACTTTATGAATAGTTCCCAGTCGCTCAGAGGGCTCTCACTTCCCTCTCCCCTTAAGCTCCCCTTACGCTCTCCTTTTAGCGAATCTGCCTTGACTTTTAGCTGGCAAACAGAGCAGATTGATGTTGTTTATCTTTGAGCTGGTGAAAAGTTGCAAGTTGCTGCAGTTGGCATTTAACTACCTGCAACAAATTGTGGCAGCAAGTGGAGTGTGGAGTCAGCCAGAAGTTGGGTGCGCGTGAAATGTATTTTAAACAATTTGTGAGCCATTTATAAGGATAATTAAAGAAACTCTGCCAAATTAATTTAACTTGGCGAAAAATTTCACAAACTTTCGCCGGACGAGCGAACGAAATGCGCAAATAAAAAGCTGAAAACAGATTTTGCCAGCCAAACAATAAACAATCAAGTTGCATGCAATGTGAGGGTGCAGCGAGGGGGTGTCAAGGGGGGAGGGGAGGGTAAATACACCATGCAATTGACAACTTTTTAATCAAGTTTGTTGCAGGCAAATTAAGTGAATGCTCATGTTTCTATACAAATGTAGTTGGTAATGCTAATAATACGAGCGAGTGGGAGATGGAGATTGGGAGATAAAGAGAGAGAGAGAGAGTGGAGAGAATGTCTGTATGAGGCAGTGTTGGCAGCTTGGCTTATTTAAGGCTAGAACTAGCGGGTTTTAACAAGGTGAAAGATTAAATAAAAAGAGGAAAGACAGTGAAGTTTTTGATTTACCTTCAGCAAATTCTAAATTGAATTACTCATTTTGCACATTTAATTCAGATTTATTTTCTAACTTTAGCTATTTTTAGCTATTTTCTAACTCCCTCTTAATATAAACTTACTTCAAATATGCTGTTGATAGTAATCTATTATAACTACAAGCTATATAATACTAACGAGCCTGCGTCTAATTGTATTCTCACTAGTATCAGCATAAATATGTCGGATAATCGATAGTAACCGATAGTAGTATAGTAACCGATAGTAGTTCTAGTCCTTAGGGCACACCTAGGACCCCTAAGGTATCATCTTGCGAATAAATTAGGAAGCTATGTCCTACCGTTTGAGCTGTGCGGTGTTCATCAGTCAGTCAGTCAGTCAGTGAGGACAAAGAACATTATATGACATTAATAACGAAATACTTAGCTACTTTTATGTGTGCTCAAATCTAGCTTATCACTATTGACAACACTGATATGCATGTATGGTGTGTGTGTGTGTGTGTGTGTGTGTGTGTGTGTGTGTGTGTGTGTGTGTGTGTAAATTACAAGGCAGCAGCTGACGTCAGTGATTCAATTTGTCAGCTTGTTAACACTAGGTGTATGTGGCATGACTGGAGGGAGGAGTGTGGGCAGTATAGTCTAGCGGGAGTGGGGGCGTGTCTGGGGGCGTAACTGGCCCAAGATATAATGTGACTTTTAGCGCCTTTTGCCGGCAGTTTGAACTTAATTAAAAAGCTTGTAGAAATAATCGCCCAGCGCATTGTCGCTAACACTGAGACTCTATTCCACTCGCCCCCCTGCCCCCACTTCCCCCCTCTCCATGTCAATCTATCTGCTGCTCTTTAGCGGCAAAAGTAGTTGTTAAGTTCGATTTATAACGCGTCTGCACTGCGGTTGCCTGTCTCCAAAGTGCAAAGCGCTGTTCTTAGCTCTCGCTTCACACACTCTCTCCTCCTCCTCTCTTTCCCTTACTCTCAGATTCTCTGGCTTTCCTCCTCTTCCACTCTCTCTACGCTTGGCTTTCGTCTCGCCAAATGTTGCGAAAAATGTTGCCAGTTTTAGCCGCGTCACAGTCTTTCGCTCGCAAATATATGGCAAACACTTAGTAACACCCTCTGCCCCCTCCCCTCCCTCTCCCGCTCTTGTGCCAGGGACAACGTCTAATTGAGTTGTACAAGGCTAGTACTAATTGCATTCGATGCTTGCCGCTTCAGTTGAGGTGGCGTTGATATAATTAAATTTTATTGCGCCGTCGAGGACAACGACATCCTTTTTTATTATTTCGCCTCGACTTTCGCTAAACCAAGGTGCTTAGTCTGTCTACCCCCCAACCCCCTGCAGCCACCACTTCTCCCCTCTCGCATGCCAGTTCTCTGCTTTTAACTAAAAGTATTTCACTGGCAATTTATGGCCAACAGTTTTAATTAAAAACTAATCGCAAAATCACGCGCTAACTTATGCTTCAACTTTAAGCTCAGCTGGAGCACGTTCTCGTTAACGCAAACGCTTTAATTTCGCAGCAGAAAGTGGTGGAAAAGAATCCTCTTTAGGTTTGTGTAAAGTTTTCAATATTAAACTTTTAATAGATACTTTTGTGGAATGCTTTTGCTTACATAATCAGTATGCTCCTATGCTCCAACTTTAAGCCTGGAGAACTAGACATTCTTGTAAATGAAAACGCTTTAAAAGGATTGAAAAAGCAAAAAATGGTTGAAAAAGTTCCTTCTTAGATTATTATAAATAAGTTTAATATGACAATTACAGTAGATATTTTTGTAGAATTTTTTCTGTCTGCACAATTGGTATTTTTATTGCTCCTACTCTAAGCTTGCCTAGCAGCACGCTCTTATTAAAGAAAACGCTTTAATTTCGCAGCAGAAAGTGGTTTAAAAGAATCCTTTTTATGTTCTTATAAAGTTTTCAACAAGATACTTTTGATAGATACTTTTATGGAATGCTTTTACTTACACAATCAGTATGGTCCTATGCTCCAACTTTAAGCCTGGAGAATTAGACATTCTTGTAAACGAAAACGTCTTAATTTCACAGCAATAAGTTGTTGAAAAGATCCTTTTTAGGTTATTACAAATAAGTTTAATATGATAATTTAAGTAGATATTTTTGTGGCATTTTTTCTGCCTGCACAATTGGTATTTCTATTGCTCCAACGTTAAGCTAGCTTAGCAGCATGTTCTCATTAAAGAAAACGCATTAATTTCGCTGCAGAAAAGGGTTGAAAAAGTTCCCTTTAAAGTTAAATTCTTTCAATATAATATTTATAATAGATATTTTTGTACAATTTTTTCTGCCTGCCCAATTGGTATTTCTATTGCTCCAACTTTAAGCTCTCTTAGCAGCACGTTCTCATTAATGAAAACGCTTTAATTTCACAGGAGAAAGTGGTTTAGAAGAATCCTTTTAAGGTTTTCATAAAGTTTTCAATATGATACTTATCATAGATACTTTTGTGGAATGCTTTTCTTTCATAATCAGTATGCTCCTATGCTCCAACTTTAAGCCTGGAGAACTAGACATTCTTGTGAACGAAAACGCTTTAATTTCACAGCAAAAAGTGTCTGAAAAGATCCTTTTTAGGTTACTATAAATAAGTTGAATATGAAAATTTAAATAGATATTTTTGTGGAATTTTTTCTGTCTGCCCAATTGGTACTTCTATTGCTCCAACTTTAAGCTTGCATAGCAGAACGTTCTCATTAATTAAAACGCTTTAATTTCACAGGAGAAAGTGGTTTAGAAGAATCCTTTTAAGGTTCTCATAAAGTTTTCAATATGATACTTATCATAGATACTTTTGTGGAATGCTTTTCTTTCATAATCAGTATGCTCCTATGCTCCAACTTTAAGCCTGGAGAACTAGACATTCTTGTGAACGAAAACGCTTTAATTTCACAGCAAAAAGTGTCTGAAAAGATCCTTTTTAGGTTACTATAAATAAGTTGAATATGAAAATTTAAATAGATATTTTTGTGGAATTTTTTCTGCCTGCACAATTGGTATTTCTATCGCTCCAACTTTAAGCTCGCCTAGCAGCACGTTCTCATTAATGAAAACGCTTTAATTTCACTGCAGAAAGTGGTTGAAAAAGCTTCCTTTCAGCTTATTATAACTAGTTTTAATGTGATTAATTTAATAACTATTTTAGTGGATTTTATAGCTTCACACTTTGTATTATTCTAAGCCTGAAACTCAGTTGAAAAGTGTTAAGCCGGCTTTGCCCGGGCTGCCTGGCCGGGGCATAGCCATCGAAATGTTATTCAAAATGATTCAAAACCCGTATACAACACACAGTCACATACATACATATTTTGACTAGACTACACGCACACAAACACCGACCGACACTCGCGTTTTACACTGCACAACAAGTTGCCACAACAAGAAGTTTCGAGTTTCAAATCAAAAGCGTGGGGCATGCAGCGCAGCGGCAGTCAGTCGGAGCCGGAGCTATGCGCCTTCTGCCTGGACACCAAGCAGGATCCCGTGCAGCTGCTCTGCCAGCACTCGTTCTGCGGCAAGTGCCTGCGGATGTACTGCCAGGCGGACAAATGGCTGCCCAAGCGTTGTCCACTCTGCCGCAGCAGCCTGAAGATACTGGTTAAGGGCAACTCCAGGGTCATGCAAGTAAGTGTGCTGTATGTATGCTGCCTGCTCAGGCGAATGATGCTCTACTCAATCCTCTTGAACACACAGTGCTGGCGCCTGATACTGGTGCTGCTGACCGTGATTCTGCTGAGTGCTGGTCCATTCTATTTGCTGCTGATCTACTGGTAGTCTAGAGACAAAATTTCCATCCATTTCTTAGCACAGTGTAACAGATCTATATCTTCAATTGTCAGACGTATTTCAATTACAAACTTTTCGCATTGTTACTGCCTTTGTTTCCCTTTTTTTGCAGCTGGCATTATAAATGCAATTGCATTAACGCCGCAGCTGCAGCAGCTCCATCGGTTTCTTGCGTTGCTCTTTTTTAATTGCATACTTTGCGGCGCACCGCAAGTTTTGCATGCATAGTGAGGGGAGGGAGGAAGGCGGGGCAAATGCATTGCATTTTAATGCAATTTTCCACACGAATAAATCCATCAAAATGCACACCGAGCAGCTGAGCAGAGTTGCAAATATTTGATATACATAAAATATTGTTACAGCAATACCAAGGGATCCCCCCCCCCTTCCTCCAACACAATACACAAAAAGTGCAACTAAACGAGGGGTGATAAGAGTCACTGATGGACTAGCCAATGATCTGTAGTGCAGTGACATATGAACACGGAGGGAGTGCTCGCTCGACAGCACAGATTGTTTTGGGTATTATAAATTTTTATATAGTTTGTTTACCTTTAAGAAACAGTCAAAAAGGCAGTTTGTTATTAAATTATAGCCAGGCTCTGCTCAGGTTAAGACCAGATAGTCCCTATTTACACGATGAAGCTTCCTCATGAAGTTTTTTTCGATTCCGTTTTGAAACATCTTTCGTCATGAAGTGTTTCTTTTGTTTACAACAACAATCGGAATAGCGCAAAGCAAAATAGACGAAAAGTCGTGCAGCTTGATGGGTCATGCAGTTTCATCATGAAGTCGAACCCCTCTACACCCCTTGCCTACAAACAGAGACTTCATGAAGCAACTTCATGAAGTAACTTCATCGTGTAAATAGGGACATAGATATACAGATGAAAATAAATCTTTATATATTCCTCTAACTATTACCTCTCGACAGTACAGATGTGTTAAGCTTCTTTTTACGATTATAATGTATATATACTTCGTTATACTGTTTACAGCAGTGATAAAGGCTAATCATCCTTAAAAGTATGCTACACATTTAATTAGAAATTATAGCCAGGCTCAGCTCAGGCTTAGGAAAGAGATACAGATGAAGATATTGAACTTCTCTCCATATCATCCTCTAACTATTTTCTCTCGTCAGTACAGATATCTTTAGATTTTTTTATGATTTTTCAAAATGTATATATACTTTGTTTATCTGCTTAGAACAGTGAGATTAACAGATCATGTTTCAGAGTATGTTATACATTGAACTAGAAATTATGTTATATCATATGATGAATTATAAATGAAGCTTTGACTAAGGATAGTGGTGCAGTTGAAGATGGATGATTCCAAATCTCTTTATCTCTATATCTCTCTATATCTCTCTATATCTCTATAACTTCCACTAACTATTCTCTAACTTTAACTCACATCTATCATATCAACTGCTCTCCAAACCCTTTCTCTATACCTATTATTATCTCTATTTATTTCTCAATCAGAAACATATTGTCTATCATTACTATGTATCTATTATATCTCCTATATAAGTATCTCTATCTCCACTTATTTCTTTCCTTTTGCCTCCATCACATTCTATATCTTCCTCTAACTCTTCTCTAACTTTAACTCACATCTATCATATGAACTGCTCTCCAGCCCTTTTCTCTATAGCTATTATTATCTCCAATATTTTCTCTATCAGAAACATATTGTCTAGCATTAATATGTATCTATTGCATCTCCTATATA
The DNA here is from genome assembly GCA_035045005.1 of Liodrosophila aerea. Taxonomy (NCBI): domain Eukaryota; kingdom Metazoa; phylum Arthropoda; class Insecta; order Diptera; family Drosophilidae; genus Liodrosophila; species Liodrosophila aerea. Next base: position 80,092 of record JAWNNL010000849.1, on the reverse strand, counting down.
AGTATCGTTATTCCCAGTTATTTCTCTCCCTTTGTCTCCATCACAGTCTCCAGTCCTACCCCACATCTCTCTCTATACAGGGTATTCGTGGCCTAGTTGATATGCATATATTTATTCGCAGCAGTAAATCAAACATGTTGCAGCTAGAAAACAGCTAAAAAACAGCCGCTTTAAAGTGCAACATTTGCAAATTAAATGTGCAAAAATGTCAAAAAAAGAAAGGATCTGCCTACACTCTCGTTTCGCTTCCGCTATTTGTTGACTCTGTGGCCATAATATTGGCATAGGCTGTCTTCTATCGTTAACCCCTGCCACAGTGCCCCTGCCACACTTGCCACAACCACCCACACCACACACATGGCACAAAACAAAACAATATGGCCAAAAAGTGCGGTAAATGCTTTTTCGATTTTGTTATTTTGATTGCCTCTGCTCTTGGCTCTGGTTGCGGCATTCCACAGTGTTGTTGCTGCTGCTGCTGTAACTCGTCTGTCTGCAATAGATTTTGATAGCGCAATATGAACACCTGAGCATGTAAGCAAATATTTGCGCTTTGCCTGCCAAATAGTGCAACAAATACAACTCAACTGAAACCAGAACTCCAGCGGAATTTCAACTCGATGCCTGTAAACAGCAAATCAAGTGGCACCAGAGAGCAGTAGGGGTATTCCCTGGAGGGGCCATATTAATTGCAGTTGGTGTAGAAGATAGATATCTATAAAGTGTTTGTATTACTGGCTCACTTCATCAAACACAGCTACTAACCCAAGTTGTAGTTATACCATTATGTTGGGTTATCGTATGTGTAAGTCGGGTTATCTTATAGCATATTAAAGTCTATAGTCTACAGATTTGAATGGTTATAGAGCTCACTAGCTACAGCTGACTTTAAGCTCAGAATTATATGCTGAAAAAACATCTACTATAGCTTATAAGTAAAGTATCTGTTCCACAAATAGCTTCACCCTAAGGTAGATTAGTATTAAGTGTAGTCTCTCAGCAGAAATAGGCCCTTCCTAATATAAATTAGCTTTGAATATCCACCAACATACTCTTTATTGCATTCTCTCATCACTACCTAAGCTACTCACATATAATTTGTTCTATGACATCATCCACTCAGTTTCAAATTCATTCTCCTTCAACCTATAAGCAGGCAAAAGAAAGCTTTATTTTATATCAAACTGATTATATTTTTAATTGACAAATTCATATAGTATAAAGTTAAATTGATGTTATAGTTACTTGATAGTCTATTGATTGAAATAGTAATAGAATTCACAAGCTGCAGCTGATTATAGCCCAAGCATTATACTGTGAAAAGAAGCACCTACTATGGCTTACAAACATGTAAAGCATCTGTTGCAATAATAGGTTCATCCTAATGTAAATGGGCATTTGAAAGGTTATCAACCCTCTCCTCCAACTACTCCTTTTTGCAGACTCTCAGCAGAAATAGGTCCACCCTAATATAGTTCCTTATTGAAAGGCCACCAACATACTCTTTATAGTACTCTCTGTGCATAAACTGAGCTACTCATTTATAATTTGCAATATGGCATCCTCTTCCCAGTTCAAATTTAGTTTCCTTCACCCCTTAATCAGGCAAAAAGTATCTTTTACTTGATATCAAACTGTTAATAATTTTTATTGATAAATTCTATATGCTATATAGTTACATCTTAGTCTACAAATTGGAGTGGCAAAGCAATTCACAAGCTGCAGCTGACTTTAAGCTAAGAATCTTCTGTAAAGTATCTGTTGCAATAATAGGTTCATCCTAAGGTTACCAACTCTCTCCTCCAACTACTCCTTTTTGCAGTCTCTCAGCAGAAATAGGTCCACCCTAATGATGTTTATTGTCGAAAGCCCAAACATACTATTTCTTTACATTCTCTCATCAGTAACTAAGCTACTCACATATCATATATTCAGTGTCATCTTCTACCCAGTTTCAAATGCATTCTCCTTCACCCTTTACTCAACCAAAAAGTATCTCTTACCTGATATCTAACTGTTAATCTTTTTTATTGATAAATTCTATATGCTATATAGTTAAACTGATTATATAGTTACATCTTAGTCTACAAATGTGAGTGGCAAAGCAATTCCCAAGCTGCAGCTGACTTTAAGCTAAGAATCGTCTGTTGCAATAATAGGTTCATCCTAATGTAAATGGGCATTTGAAAGGTTACCAACATACTCCTTTTTGCAGTCTCTCAACAGAATTAGGTTCACCCAAATATAATTCATTATTGACCAACTATTTCCTTACATTCTCTCATCAGTAACTAAGCTACTCACATATGTTCAATGTCATCTTCTACCCACTTTCAAATGCATTCTCCTTCATCTCCTTCAATCAACCAAAAAGTATCTTTTACATGACATCAAACTGTTAATCTCCTCAATTGATAAATTCATGCAGTTAAAGTAAGCAAAAATATCTTCGCTTTGTGTGCTCTCAAATAGTTTTTCATGTGGCTTTACAGCTCTGGCATGCAATGCATTTTTGTGTCATAATATTTTCTGTGATAATTTCAGCAGATTTAAAAGCTAAACTATTATATTTCTGTGACAATTGTATGACATGTTATGTGAGCTACAAATTCCTGAATAAAATCAATTAAATATGCCAACAATTTACAGCAAGTGATAAACAGATAAAGGATACACACTGTGTGTGTGCGTGTGTGTGTGGATTGTGGCAATTGCAATTAATTGTGTGGCATAAAGTTGAGCAGTTTTTTGAGGCAATTTCTAGCTGAAAATTGTGACAGTTGCGCTATGCAAAAGGGGTGAGGGGAGAGGGTGGGGAAGGGGGTACTGTACTCATACACTTCTAATCCCATTGGCCATGACAGAGAGCTGCAGCTTTAGGTTGCACAAAGTCCCTTTGGCTGCCACTTCCTGCCTCAGGCGAACGGATATGAAATGGCGTTTTTTGGCCGATTTTCCCGCTAGAATTTTGCGCTAGTTTTTTTCCAGCTGTATTTTGTTTGTTCTTTGGTTGTGTTTCTCTTTTTTTTTTGTCAATGTGAACTGGCAAATTGAAATGTTTGCAGCGCAGTTGCAAGCTGTCAGTGCCACTCCCACTCCACTCCGCCGCCCCTTTAGGCCATGTGTGCTCTCTATTTTGTTTGCTGTCGATCTTTGACACCCTGTAATTGTTTGCTTTACATATGCGTGTGTGTGTGTGTGCGAGTGTGTGCGTGTGTGAGTGTGTGTATCTGTTTGTATTTGCCTCCAATTTAAAGCACTTTAAAATTTCTGTTTCTGGCCTCGTTTGATTAATTTCTGCTGGCTTGTAATGCAGCCCAGCCTGTGCCACACACACACACCTGGCCACGCCCACTGCGCGCCTTATCGCTGCTGCGTCAGGCGTGACTCTGCCACGAGGCAAGCGAGCAAGCGAGCGAGCGAGCTCTCTTCTTTCTGCTGTCCAGCTGCTCTGTCTGTCTGCTGCTGGCCGCAATTTCATCGATAGCAAGCACAAACTTTGCCCCAAACACACAGAGACACTCACACACACACTCACACTCGCACACACACACAGCCGGTGTGCCTTTGGCTCATTGCCAATGCATTGTGCGCGATTATTTTGCCGTTTATTTTGCCTTCTCGCGTTTTCTTCTTCTACTTTTTTGCACTTCTGCTCAGTGTATGCAGACTGCCAGTGGCGTAGTGCGTACACTGCACGAAAAACTGTGCTAGTCTGCAGTTAATTCTAGTCATTTAATATGGTTCATTATGGCACCTTATCTGGTTTGCCTTGAATGCAAATTCTACTTATAAACATTGCATACTTTTGGGCTGCTGTAAGCACTCAACTCGCATGAGAGTTATATGGCACATAACGAATGATACTTCAAACGAATTCTAATTCGTAAAAAGCACAAACACTTTCGACTAACTAAAACAGTGTAATCAGGTTATATCTGTCTCAAGCTTTATGACATTGAGCCTGTAACAATTAACATAAGCAGTAAGAACTCAACACGCATGCGAGTTATAGTACAAATAGCGAATAATACTTTTTACGATTTCTAATTCATAAAAACAAAAACAGTTTCGACTAACTAAAACAGTGTAATCAATGAGATTGCCAATAGAGTTATTGCATTAAATTGCATTAGAGTTACAACAAGCTATAGGTTCTTGAATAAATAGGACCTGATTAAAAGGGGTTTGAAACTTGGATAGAAAAACTAGCTTAAAGGCTTTGACTAGAATAGCAAATGGCTCTGTTTATGTAGCTAACAGTTAGCCAGCGAGGGACTACGGAACGACATAGCTTCGTTGGTAAGACATCCGCCTCGCTATCCAGGAATCAGAGGTTCGAATCCCCCGGAGACTAACGCTCATATACATTCTTCAAGATTCCATTGATTCCCCTATTCTTCCAAGCAATATTTATTTAGAGGTTCCCTTAATATAAATTCTATCCGAAATAGCGCTATTTCAATTTATAATCATCGATATGACAAGTTGAATTCTTTGCGCAGCCCAAAAGTATGCAATAGAAAGTGATTTAAAGCAGTTCTCTATACAGAGCTTTAACAGTTTCTATCACAATCATTTGCCATACCCGCAATCACTCTCTTTACTCATTATACATTTCCTCTGAATGCAGTTCTTTGACCAGCCCAAAAGTATGCAATGGAAATTCAAATGCAGTAGATCTTTAACAGTCTCTATCACAATCATTTGCCATACCCGCAATCACACTCTCAACACATTATACATTTCCTCTGAATGCAATGCCTATTTTCTGGAGGTGTAGTTATAGCCGTGGGTGTGTGTGTGTGTGGGATAGGGGCAGTTACTATATAGTACATGTTCTTCTGGCTCTTTGTATTAAATTTTTGTCACTTTGCCATGGCATTCATGGGTCTCTGGCTTGGGCCCAGCATCAAATTGGCTGCTTTTCAACGGAGCAACATCTGTTTCGTGGCTTTTGCATATGCTTGTGCTCAAAATTGCACTTAGTTAGCCGCCCCCTCTCACTTGCCCTCCTGCTACTCAGCTGTTATTGTTGTGGTGTCCGTAAAAAGCAGAGAATCCTATTCATTATGTCACCATATCGCCCAGGCAACAAACTTGAGGCACAAGCACTCTCAGATAGCAGCAGGCAGAGATTTGCGCCAGTTGCACATGTGTGGGGGACTGTGGAGGAGGGGAGGGGTGGCTTACATTAAATGAGCCTCAGCCGTTTGCATCAAATTACCAATTTATTTTCTTGGCTTGGCAGTGGAGAGTTGGCAAAAGCTCAGACAGTGCGATGCAACTGATAAATATTTTGACATTTTTTATGGCCTCGAGTCTCCCCTCTTCCACCCCCCTCACAGTCGACGCCTGTGGCCAGCAGAGGTGCAAAATTGCACTGCGCATTTTAATGATATAATTAATTAGTCAAACAGACGCACAGAGGTGGCAGAAGAGAGTGGGAGGGGGGGACACTACACGTGTGTGTTGACTGTGATTGCCTGCGACAGGACAAGGGCAAGGAGTAGGAGTAGGAGCAGCAGCTCCAGTCATAGTCCTGGCCGACGACCTCTGTGCTGCTTGTCAAAGATTAAGCAAACTAACCTAAGCGAACAAACACACACACACACACAGAGAGACAGCTGAAGAGGGGGATTGAGGGGGCAGGGGGAGGGGCGGGAGTACAGCCTGCAGAGGACATGTGCATTTAGTGCGCTATAAATTCACTTTTAATTTAGTAAATGTGTTTGTTGTCTCTCACGCAGTGACAAAAGAGTCACCGCCATGTGCATGTCCATGTTCTGGCCATCTCCCCCCCCCCCTCAGACCCCCTCCTCCCCTTCCCCATAGCACGCCCTATGCCGTTTGACCATTCAGTAGACAAATGCCTGCACAAGATGAATGTTGCAATTGTCTGTGCTACGATTCACATTCTCACACACGCACACACAAACTCGCACACACACACACACTCGCACACACACTCGCACACTCGCACACACACACTCTCTATTGCCAGCATTAATTGCTTTGCATTCGATAAAGCACCTCAATGACACTTGCCACTGCCACAGCGCACTTGAGCTTCAGATTAATCTTGAAAGCTTTACGCTCTCGAGTGCACAGCGAGTGGCAATCAGTGCAATTATTTGATTCAATTAGCTAGCGGTACTACTATTAGTGTATTTTAAATTTAATAGCTAAAATGTAGAGTACCTTCAATTAAGAGTCTATATACACTGCGTTTCACTTGAATAGCACACTTTTATATGCAATTTCAAATCTTGAAATCTTTTAACCAAAAAGAAAACTCGCTGATGTTTAAGTTTCTATTTATAGTGTAATCAATTTTAAATATAAGGAAAGTAACAAAACTTAAATTAAATTAACAATTAATAAATGTTAACAAAAAAACTTAAAAACTTAAAAAATTCCACAACAATTTTGTTTCACATGAATAGCACTGTTTTTTTATAAGTATATCTATAACGAACTTAAATATTAGGCAATCATTACTGACTCTCTAGTATACTCTCTTATGCTCGGCAAATGGGAGTCAATGTCTGGCTTATCGAACAAGATTTATGTAATATCGAACTTCGTTCGGTAAGCGATAAATTTGAAATATATATTTCAACTAGACTTTAAGCTGATTGTGCACTATACATGACAAACTACATACTCTTTCATAGTGAATGCGTTTATAGTCTGGTTATCAAAAAGCTCTTTCTTTATAGCTATCTGTTTATAGATATACTTGAAGTCCCTATTTTAACAAGACTTGAAGTTGATTCGATCATGTCAAGTACTGCTTTTCATGAAGTCTCTGTTTGCTGGCATAGGGGTGTAGAGGGGTTACGTACTTCATGATGAAACATAGCATGACCCATCACAGCTGACACGACTTTTATGTCTATTCTTGCTTTGACGCTATGTCCGATTAGTTGTTGTAAGACAATAAGAAACACTTCAATGAGGAAACTGTCACGGTGTAAATGCGACGTGATTTTCGACAGATAGTTTCAAAACGGAATCGAAAAAACACTTTCATGAGGAAGCTTCATCGTGTTAAATAGGGACTAATTATGCTAGTTTTTTAGCTAGTTTAAGCTATGGCTAGTAAACAGCCAAAATGCTGTGGAAATACCTTAAATATTAGCAGTATGAAACTAGGCTTAAGCTTAGCCTTTTTTCAGAAGCTTAGCTGTCTTGTAGCTTTAAAAGAAATCTTCCTTTAAGGTAGTTCATAAATTGCTAAAACATACTAGTTTTTGTTGCTAGTTTTAGCTCTTATTTTCTAGCAATATTCAGTGTAAATTGCTTAAATATTAGCTGCTTACAACTAGGCTTAAGCTTAGTTAGTTTTCCAAATGTTTAGCTGTTTTTTATAAGCTGCTAAACAATACCCAAGTCAAGTCTTACTATAGCTTTATAATTGTTTAGTCTAAGGTCATATTTATAGGTCATTATTTAGCTATTCCTTCTATATATTTATACACATATTTTACATAATTTATTCTGTCATTTCTTTATTGATTTACTAGGTATTTTGTTTGCTCTTACTTAACTCTGGCTTAGCTTATATTTAGCTATTCTTTTCGATGATAGAATCCAGCTGTTTTCTAGCTGTTTAACTATTATTTTCTATGATTCATTACAGCTGTTTTCTAGCTAGTTTTCTGCCTGTTCAGTAGACTCTGCTTCACAGCAATTTTAAGTTTGCTGAAGCTTGCTTAAGTCACAATTATTACCCAATTTGCCATGTATATTTCAGCCTCTCTCCACCTGAATATTTCTATGTTATTTCTAGCTGTTTTCGAGCAAGTTTTCTATAGGTCAAATCACATTTCTTCAGCCTATTAAATGCTAGTTTAACTATTTATTCTCTAATCTGTTACCACTCTCTAACATAAGCTTAAACTTAACCCATATTACTAGCTATTTACTAGCTAGTTTTTAAGCTATTCTATTAACCCTTTCCCTTAACATTTCGGCAGTTTGTAAAATGCCAAAATAATTGTTTATTCCCCCGCTCTTTGACTCCACTCTTCCGTTTTCGATTTCAATTATGCAAATTGCTTTTTTTGCGGATTCTTTTCGGTTTGTTTTGTAATAATTTAGAGCAAATTAAACGCAAAATTATTGGTCAGCTCTTCCGGTTTGGTGCTTACTGTGTGATTGCTTGATGACATTGTGGTCGGTATGATTTGTTTTTGTGGCTGACTGACGATGCAACGGCAAACTGTCGGTGTGTGTGTGTGTGTGTGTGTGTGTGTAGACCGCACAATTTCCTGTCATTAGGGTCAACCAGGAGCAGCAGTAGCAGCAGCAGCAGCAGTTGCTCTCTGCATGCAAATCAAAATTGGCTCATCAACAGCCGTGGGAGTGGGCGTGGCAGTGGGAGTGGCAGTGGGCGTGGCAGTGGGCGTATAGTTCTTGCTGCTGATTGCTTTATTAATTGCAATTTTTCGTTGTTTGTTGCCAAGTGGCAACACTCGCAGATTAGCTATTTATGAAGCGTTGCCACACCGTTTTAAATGTCAGCCAGAAGCACATAAAGTTCCCCTTTGCTGCTGCTGTTGTTGTTGTTGCACATTAACCTACATTCCACACACTCACACACTCTCACACACACACACCTTGCATCCATTCGGGCTCATTAGCTTGGCTTGGACTCATCAGCTGAGGGAAAAGGCGAGAGGCCATGCGGCTGGTGTCGTTTAATTATGTTCCGTTGTCCTTTTCCTCTGCTCTCTGATGTTGACATATGTGAGATGTTGTTGCTGTTACTGTTGCCAGGGTTGTTGTTACGACTGTGTTGTGCTGTAGCCCTGGTAAATCAACGCCAAATTCATCAAACATGCAGCGCAATTGCTCCCGCTGGGCTCACACAGTTTTGTCCCTCTGCCGTGAGACGTCAAAAAGTGTTGGCCATAAAATATCCAATTAGATTTTCGGTCAACACACACTCCCCCCCCCCACACACACACACACACACTGCATTTACTATCTATGTATGTGTGTGTGTCTATCAATTTTTAATGAGTTTGAAATTGTTTCTGTGCTGTAACTGAGCCAAAAGCTAATTTAAACGCAGCTTAAAAGTATGCAACAAATATACTAAGTTCGCTTGACATAAGCTAAATGACGTCACTAAACAAACAAATCTATTAATTAACAGTTTGACAGGGCATACAAGTATTCACAGTTTGACAAGCACTGTATTGCATTTAAAAGTTGATTTCGATAAGGAGTTTGATAGCAAGTGCAAGTATTCACAGTTTTATAGCCACTGTTTACAGTTTGACAGCAACTGACTTGCTTTTAAAAGTCCTTACGATCTACAGTTTGACAACTAATGCAAGTATTGACCGTTTGAGAGAGACTGACTCACTCTAAACAGTCGTTTCGATAAGAAGTTTGAACAGTTTTACAGCAACTGTCTTTGACTTGCATTTGAAAGTTGTTTCGATAAACAGTTTGATAGCTATTGCAAGTATTTATAGTTTTATAGACACTATCCGGCATATAATATATTAATAGTTTGACAGCAACTGGCTTGATATCCATTTTTATTAAGCATCAATAGTTTGACAGCCACTGTCTTTGACTTGCATTTAAAGTCGCTTAAGCAGCACATTTGCTTAGCTGACAAAAACTAGTGGCTATGAGCTGACAAATGCTGACTGCTGGCACACACACTAAAAATGGCGACTCTTGCACAACAGTTTGACTCACACTGCTTGGCATATTGCACTGCTTGGGTAAACAAAGCAGTTGCAGCGATCGTGGAGCGAGTAATATTTTGAATTAAGGCGCGAAAATGATGACTTTTGCACAACAGTTTGACTCACACTGCTTGCCATATTGCACTGCTTGGGTAAACAAAGCAGTTGCATCGATCGCAGAGAGTATAACATTTTGAATAAAGGCGCGAAAGTAATAAACTAAATGAAAACAAACTAAATGTGAGCCCAATAGAAGGAAATATTCTCCATTAATTATGCAGATAGGCCAAAGGAAAATATAGATGCCTAAAGAGCTTAAGTCAATCTTCTCTATGCATAGAGTCAACACAGAATAAAAGCACCAATTTAGCCACACAAACGCCAAGTGTGGCAACACAATTTTAGGCAATTCCTGTGCAGAGACAGACAATTAATAAGCACAACTGTCTGGCATATTGACTACGGCCGGAGTCTTGGCTTAATTGCCAACTCAGTTACAGAGAACACGAAATGAAATGACTACAGAGAGAAGAAGACTACTTGGCAGATGGATACAGTGAATGGGCACAGCAGGTGCCACAACTGCGGTGGCTCGACAAGCTTAATGCTAGCCTAAGCCCCCGCGCATTGTAAACATCATTAGCCAATATTATATGCATTAAATTTTATGCCCGAAAAACGAGAAAAAGCCGCACAGAACGAGGACACAGGACGAAGGACGAAGGCAAACTTTGCCATGCCTTAGTTAAAAATGTAAACATCAGTTGTGGCCTAATGCGGGTGCAGAGGGGTAAGTGGAGGAGTGGGGGCTGCAACATAGAGTCCCAGCCGCAACCGCATGCCGCGCGTCCTGTTGCTGCTGCTGTTGCTGCTGCTGCTGCTACAAATTGTCTAATCCCACATAGTTCTTGCCACCTTTAGTGGGCAAAAAGTTTGTCATGGCCTCGCCGCTGTCTCAGTGTCTCAGCTTGTAGCCTCGAAATCTAAACCACTCGGCCACTTGGCTGGGCTTAAGCCAAGTCCAAGTCCAGATTCCATTCCCACCACTTCCTTCATGGCGCTGCTGCATATTTCGAAACAAATGTGCAAAGTTTAAATTGTTTTCTAAATAAATTTTTGCACACAGCGAGGGTTGGTTCATTGGCTTTATTAATGGACTGGGGCAGCGTGTAGATTATGAAAAATTAATGTAATTTATGTTTATGCTTGGCACATTCAAATTGAATTTAATAATTTAAGCTTCTGCATTATTAACTAATCATAGCTAAACACTTAGCTTGCTCTAACTTTTTCACAGTTTTCATTTGCATAATGAATGCCTCATTGACATTTATAAATTCCAACACTTTTTTAGCTGACGTTAAATATATTCTACGCAATTCGTTAAAATGTGTAGTTAAACTATATAAATATTTAAACAAAGCATCGTTTAATTAAAGCGCTTCAAAGTCAACAAGCCGTTGTCAGTGCTCAAATGGCAGTCAGCTTTTGTCATGCTACTTTATTGTGTTGTACGTATAGTAGTTTTTAAGTCACAACTGCTTGCTAATCTGCTTGCTTAAACGTATTCTGCTCACCGGTTAGCTTCTTTCAGTATACATACACTTATCACACTGCTTACAACTATATCAAGCAGTTCAGCAATTCAAACAGTTGATCTAAAAACAGGATCTAGACAGCAAGCAGTTTAAACGTATTCTGCCTATCGCTTAGCTTCTGTGATAATACATAACCTTATTACACTGCTTACATCTATATCAAGCAGCTCAGCAATTCAAGCAGTTGATCTAGAAGCAGGATCTAGACAGCAAGCAGTTTAAACGTATTCTGCTCATCGTTTAGCTCCTGTTAGTATACATACACTTATCACACTGCTTATAGCTAAATCAAGCAGCTCAGCAGTTCAAGCAGTTGATCTTAAACCAGGCAGCTTCAGTTTGTGCCATTTGTAACTTCTCTTCCTTCTTAATCTACGAATCAGTTAGCTTCTGTCTGTGCAGCTTCAACTCTGCAACTGCCGTGACATGCAGCTTCTGTCTGCCCGTCTCCAGTGCAGTCAAGAGTGCAGCGCTTAATTTAACACGCTGCCCTCGCAATAACTCTTGACTCTCCACTACACTCACACTCTACACTATGCTCCATCTCCACTCTGCCTCCCTCTGGCGCATTTTAAGTGAACTACATAAATTTGATTGCTCATTGCATTCTGTTTCATTTCATTTTATATTTAGTTTCATTTCATTATGCTGCTGCCGTTGCTGCTGCTGCTGCTGCTGCTGCTGCTGCTGCTGCCTTCGCTTCGTCTTCGCTCGTTTTATTTTGTTTATTTATTTTGGCCGCTGGGCGCAAAAGTGTATTAAAGTTTGCTAATGATGTCAGTTATGTTTTGCCTTGCTTTGCCAAACACACACACACACACACGCACACTAAATTCATTTATTTAAAACTTTTGCACTTTGGGGCATTTAACACACACTCTCTCACACACACTCGCACACACACACGCACATGCATAGGGGGTGAAAATTTATTATTGCATGTCAGTTATTTTTAATTAATTATGCCGTGGCCATGGCGAAAATATGCACTGCGCACCAAAGTATGCTACAGCTTTTTCATAGCACGCGCTGTGATAATAGTTATGGCCTGCACCTCCCTACAAATGGGGTGTAGTGAGCGTGTGTGGCAGTCTAAAGAAGGCTTAAGACATACAAGTGTATTGGAGTCTTTCTAGACAAAACTGGCTTGAGTATTTGGAATATCTAGAATATTTTGACAGTAAAAACTCTCTTGGCCGACACCTCCCCAATCAGGACAACCTCTTTTAGCGAACCCTTCTCTACGACTTTTGTGTACTTTTCCAGTTTAACTTTAACTCCACTTCTCTTTTGCAAACACCTCCTTTCAGCGGACTAAAGTTGTCCTATATTGAGTGTCCGCTGTAGAGAGTTTTCACAGTATACAAATGTTGTTATAAATCGTTTATATACACTGAAATTACACATATTAATAATTAAATATCGTAGTTAAATTTCTCATAGAATATGAGTCCGCCGCTGTCGCGTGCTCTCGACTGTAGCCTAACCGCAGACTACTTTTTTGTATGCGCCTGCCGCTTCATTGGCGACAAAAGACAAGCAGCAGCAGCCTGCTAGCTAGACACTGCTTGCTCCACTGCTTGCTCGAGTCACTATGCAGAGTCCCCACTCTCACTGCTGTGTCACTCGTCACTCCCCCGCTCTCCACCACTTGCACCACTCACTGACAGTTGCTTTTTAATTAGAGGCAACCACAAAAGATTTTTGTCAACGTGGCGAGGGGAGGGGAGGTGTAGTGGGGGGGCGTGTCTGTATGGCCATTACTTGGCTAGCTAACGGCACTTTAAAACGCAGCCAGGCGCAAATTGTTTAACCCACTTTATGCTGAATGCGAATGCGAATAAGAAGAACACAATAACAAGAGACAAACACAAAAGCAAAACAAAACGCTGTCAAAAGCTAATCCAAAATATGATATCCTTTCTTTGCAGTCAAAATGCGCAACTCTAGAGGGGAGCAGGAGCAGCAACAGGAGGAGGAGCAGGAGGGTGTCCTTTTGCTAATTAAAAAACCATTGGCCCAGCAGTGGACCTAGGGGTAAGTTCTCCCTCACAGTTACAGTTACAGTTACAGTTACAGTTACAGTTTGTTGTGTTTTCCTTTTGTTCGCTTGTTTTTTTATTTGCCCAGCTTTTGACATAATTTTCAGCCAGGTGTCAGTGGAGAGACACCCCTCTCCCCTCTCCCTGCCCCACTGTGCTGTTTTTTACTCTACAAATATTTGCACATGTTTAATGCGTTGTCGTTCGACGTGTTTGCCATTTATTTGCTCTCTCTCTCTCTCTTTGTGCCTGTCGTTCGTTCCTCTTTATTTAAATATTTACTCTCCCCTCCTCCCCCTCCCACTCTGCCCCACTCTACGAAATTAATTTAAGTAATGCGTTTGCCTATGGCCATTTATCTGCCGCACGGCCAAATCCTTTTTAATATGCTCCAAAACATTTCCCATTTGTCAGCGACTCTGGCAACTCTCTTCGAGGGGGGTGGCAACTCTGTTCGACTCGGTTCATCTTTCAACTGTGGCGAAACCACATCAAAATGCCGCAAAACGAAACTTTTGTTTGAGCCGCAAGCAAAGAGACTGTGCGAGTGTGCGAGTGTGTGTCTAGGTCTTACTCTTACCCCCACTTCCCTTCTCTCCACTCTCTCTCCCTGGTCTACTCCTCTACTCTTCAGTTTGTCAGGCATATCAACAGCAGCAATCGCTGTCAAACATCATCGACACTTTTCGAGTCTCGAGTCTCTTGCACTTTTCTCTATGTTTTATGCTCACCTTCCTCCCACTCTCTCTCTCTCTCCTCCCCCTCTCTTCCGGGAAATTGCCTGGCGTCTTCTTTCCTTTCTTTCGGCTTTCTTTCGTATCGTTTGTGCTCTGCCTGATGAGTTGCCAATCCCAAGGTTACTCAATCAACCTGCCTGTCCCAGCAGTAACTGCCGCTCCCCCTCCCTGCCCCCCTCTTTCTTCCACCCTTTCTCCCATATTCTCCTCCTCTCCTTTGGTAGTAAGCAGAGATCTTTTCTTCAGCCGTTGGCGTGTGGAAATCAAATTTCATTTTCCCAGGCAAAAGTTTTGGCTTTTAGTTTTACTTTCTGTGCCCTACCCCACTCCCCCTCCCCTCCCCTCTTCACTCACTCCTTCTCCCATCCCCCCGTCTTACTTTTCGTCTCTTTTTCTGCCTGCCATCGACAACTGTGCGACGCTCTGTTGACAACCCTGCAAGCACCAACAACAACAACAACAACAACTCTGCCAAAATGCTCATTAATCATTTCGAGCTCTATCTTTGTCACTCTCTTTCTCCTCCTCCTTCTCCCACTCTCTCTCTCTCCCTCTGTCGCTTAAGAAAAGCTGAAAAAAAACTGCGGCAAAAACATAAACTACGTGTACTATGAAATGCCGTAATAGCTCAGTGGGGCAAGGAGGCAAGGCAGCTGTAGGGCAAGAACATCAACTCAACTGAGATTGCAGACACAAGAAAAAAAAGCTAAACAATATCATACACACTTTTTTTAGCTGGTAATTGATCAAATTATGCATTTCACTTGCTACAGAAAATCTACAAAAATCCTAATATCATTGCCAGCAATTTCACTGCATTTTCACTCTAATTTCGCTAGGTTCAACATAGAAATCAAAGCAAGTGAAAAGCTCTTGGAAATGGTAAAGAATAGAGTGCCATTGCTTTAGGACATTCAACTCGCCAATTGTTAATAAATAATTCTCAATAATAATAATAAATAATAATAAATTCTCCACAATTTCGCTGATGTTCCAATAAACGTACAGCACAAGAGGAATAGGAATGTGTAGTAGCTCAATTATAATAATAAATGTCCTTGAATATAGCAACAACATAAAATTAGTAAAAACTAAAACAAACGCACACTGGCCTACACAAAAAACACTAAATAAAATATTACAGTGAAATTGCTTTCGGCAAATATTAATAAAATCTCTATAATTTCTGAGATGTTCCAGTAAACATCTAACATATAAAAAAGTGGTTCATTTAGAGTAATAAACCCTTAGAAACAGCAACCTAAAAAGAGTGCAATTCCTTTCGACAACCGTTAATAAATTCTCCACAATTTCGCTGATGTTTCAATAAACGTACAGCACAAGAATAAGAGAAGAAGAATAGGGATGTGTAGTAATAAAAATGTCCTTGAATATAGCAACAAAATGAAATATTAGAGTGAAATTGCTTTCAGCAAATATTAATAAATGCTCTATAGTTTCTCAGATGTTCCTGTAAACGTTTAACATAAGAAAGAATGGTTCATTTATAATAATAAAGTCCTTGAAATTAGTGAAGAATAGAGTGAAATTACTTTCGACAATTGTAAATAAATTCTTTACAATTTCTCTGCTGTTCCAGTAAACGTAAAAAAACATTAAAATAAAAATTCTGATGTGTAGTAGCTCAATTAAAATAATAAAGTCCTCGGAAATAGTGAGGAATAGAGTGAAATTGCTTTCAACAAATATTAATAAAAGCTCGATAATTTCTCAGATGTTCCTGTAAACGTATAACATAAGAAAGAATGGTTCATTTATAATAATAATGCCCTTAAAAGTAGCAACAAAAATAGAGTGAAATTGCTTTCGACAACTTTTAATAAATTCTTTACTATTTCGTTGATGTTCCATTAAACGTATAGTAAAAGAAAAAGTTACCGATGTGTAGTGGCTTTATTAAAATAATAAAGTTCTAAGAAATAGCTCCAAAAATAGAGTGAAATTGCTTTCGACAACTGTTAATAAACTCTCCACAATTTCGCTAATGTATCAGTAAACGTATAGTATAAGAAAAAGTTGCTGATATGGAGTAGCTCAAATATGATAATAAAGTCCTTGGAAATAATTAAGAATAGAGTAAAATTGCTGTCGGCAAATGTTAATAAACTCTCCACAATTTCGCTGATGTTCCAGCAAACGTATAACATAAGAAATCCCTTCTTTCTTATCATCCGCTCAATTACTATAATGTAATGCTTAATAGAAGTCTAATTTTTGCCCAACTAAAAGTGAGCTCAATACCAAATCGCTTTCGCCAGCATTTCGCCAAGTGGAACACAGTTACTGGCACACATTAGTCAAGAGCAACAACAGCAAGAGCAACAACAACAGTTGGACATAACATGTGCCGGCATAAGGGCCATTTGCTGGCAATTAATAGTGGCCAGAGCAAGTCCGTAAGTCGCAAGTCTGGCGTTGGTTTTTTGATTAATATGTGAGCCTAAAAGTAGGCAACGCCAGCAGCAACACACGCCTGCCTGGTCAAATCTTGGAGTTTTCTTTTCTTTTGCTGTTGCTGTTGCTCTACGGAACAAATTTGGCTGCATACGGCGTTTGACGTGCCCCAAATTAAAGCTGCTCGGATTTCAGAGTGGAGAAGGAGGAGGAGGAGTGGGAGGGGCGAGTAGTGTCCTCTGTGTCCCTTTTGTCTGTGAGCGGCTTTTGTTTGTTGTGTAATCTATGCGCTTGATGGCACAGCTGTTTGTCCAGACGAGGCATAAGAAAAATGCCAACAATTAAGTGGGCAGTACACCCCTCCCCCCTCCCTCTCCTCTCCTTCTCACACACCAAGTGAGGGAGGCAATGCATTAATTTAATTAAAAGCGGCCACAAGTTGCGTTTTGATTTTTCCAAAAAATTCTTCACAGTTTTGTTATTTAGAAAACACTTGAGTAGGCAGGCGAGCACGCGTTTAATTGATAGCGCCCTCTATCGGGCGGCAGCGGGGGCTGGCTAGGCAACCTGATTTGTGACTGACAATTGCAGGCTAAGCACAAAACTCAACCCCCGCGCTGCTAGGCCACTGCATGCGACCAGCACACCAGCACACCGAGGCGCAGAGGTCAGTAGCCTTATCAGCACACACACACACACACACACTCCCTCACACACACGCACAGGCACAGAGAGCATCGCACACCCACGCAGCATCAACTGAGGCGCTCTCTTAAGCGCGCTCTTCGCCTGGCGCGCTCTCTTTGGCTATATGCAAGCGGTGGCTAATTAAATGGCACAACGTCAGAGCCTGCCAGTGCTGCCAGCTTGGCTTGTTTAAGGCTAAATCTATCAGTATTATAATCAAGAAATTTCCCTAAATTTAGCCTTACTTAATGAGCTTTAAATACGTTTCGAATTAAGCATTTATGTTTTCTTTTACTTCGGCCTTTTATTTAAATTCCTTTTTAGCTATTTTTAGCTTTTAAGTGGCAACGTCGCTCTCTCGCTGTGCCACTGCTTGTTGACACTTCCCCTCTTCACAGTTTCGTCTGTTCTCTTCGTACATTTCCCCACTGCTTGCGCAAGCAGTCCTGCCGCTGCTCGACGCTCTCTCTCTCTCTGCCGTGCTTGTGCCAAAAATTGTGCCATGGCACGAAGCTTTTGGCACGCCGCTTCGTGTCGGCGCTTCGTGCGGCTCGCAGCATCAGTCAGCTTTCGGCTGCGAGATGCGATTCATTTGGCTGCAGAACTCGCTCGTGTCAAGTTGTTTGGCTGCGCTGCTTGGCCAAGCAGTGGCAGTCACAGTTACAGTTACAGTTCAACTACTTAAGCATTCATACAGTTTAAGCACAGACTACAAATTGTGTTAGCAGTTGTTACAACTGCCCGAGTGTGTGTGTGTGTGCGAGTGTACTCTGTGTGTGTGAGATAAACAATCAATATGGGCAGAGCGGACGATAGTGTGTGGCTAAAGGAACAGCCGTCGGCATCAGCAGCCTTGGTTGGCCGCCATTTAAATTTGCTGGCACTTAATACCGTTAACCAGCGGCCACGGAAGCAGCCAGCGGAAATTGCAGAATGTGTGTTGACAGCCAACGACAACAGACAACAAGCAGCAACGTCGACTGCAACTGCGACTGCGGCTGCGACGCTGACAGCAGATTGCTCAGTTCGCAGTTGGCAGTTGGCACTGCTTAAGACGTCGCACACACACACGCACACAGAGAGACAAGTAAGTACAAGTGCCATATCAGTCAGGCTGAGTGCACACCCGTCATGCACTGCTTGCAGCTGTCAAGCGTTTTCTATTGCATACTTTTAAGCTGCAGCACAAAATATGAAATAAATAAGTGAAGTCGCTGTGAAAGCTGCATTAAGTTGTTTTAAATATTGCGATTAACTAGTAACACTAACTAAATTGATTATATCAAACAAATTGCTACATATTTTGAGTAAAAGAAAACCATTTAATAGGCAGCAATTGCCCCACTAAAGCGTTTGTGAGCAGCATAAAACTGCAGCATACTTTTCAGCGCCTGCAGAAAATACTTTTGCTTAATATGGGACTTTTCCTATATTATCTAGCATATTTCAACACTGCTCAACTTTCTAGTCTTGCTTCTAATGCAGTGCAAATTGTTATTTACAGCAAAAGTTTTCAAAGTGTGTAAATTATAAATGATTAGACATAAAATGCCTGATTTATGCTCAGCTGCCTGGCAACACACAATGAATTAAATGGAATAAAAATAAACACACACACACACAGTGTGTAGTGATGGGGCAGCCCCCATAGGCTTGGCTGGCAAACAAACGCGTGAGAAACGAAATTGAATTGAATTGCTTGACATGACGACAGTCTCTGCTCAGCAAGAGCCAGCAGCTTCCACCCCCTCCAGCCCCACCCCACCCCTTGGCCTGGCTGCAGGCAGTTGCCCCACTTGCCACCCCCTTTGTGGGATGTTTTAGCTGCACGCTGTTTGGTTTTTCGTATATGCGACTTTTGGGTAAAATTTTATAGCAATTTATTTGCCTCGTGTATCTCTGGCTATCTTTTGTGGGCGTGGCGTCTAGGGGGTTGGGCTGCCTCAGCTTCATTACAATTACACTGCGTATTTGCATGGGCATAAGACACACACACACACACACGCACACACTCGACTCATATCGAGTGCTGCTCAGGCTCAGACATCATTATTTATTTATGATTATTTTATTATATATTCGAGTGTGTGTGGCATAATAGTAATGTGTGCTCATAGTCTGCCTTAGCATTAACATTAATGTTAATTA
Organism: Liodrosophila aerea; assembly: GCA_035045005.1. Taxonomy (NCBI): domain Eukaryota; kingdom Metazoa; phylum Arthropoda; class Insecta; order Diptera; family Drosophilidae; genus Liodrosophila; species Liodrosophila aerea. Next base: position 60,752 of record JAWNNL010000849.1, on the reverse strand, counting down.
AATTAATTATTTAACCACACACACTCGCACACACACACACACATACACATATCATAAGCCATAGTCCTTCAGTCCGTCAGTCCGTCCGTGCTGCTCCCTTTCAGTCTGCCTCAATATTTGCTATTTGCTCACAAATAGCATGACACTTGCGAATTGCCAGCTGCCGCCTGTCTGCCACGCCCACCCACCCCCCACTTGGCAGCGTGTGGCTCTCCCTGGAGCCACTTGTTGATTGATTTTTATATTTTCCTTTCTCCTTTTTTTCTGTATTTTTATTTATTTATTTGCTTTGCCTTTTGCCTTGTCGCTGGGATTTTGTTTTAGCGCAGATAACACACAGTCTCTCGCTCTTCTTCTTCCCCATAGTTCTCACTCTGCTTCTTGCTTCTCTCTGCTTCCGCCTGATAAGCCCTCATTATCATTTGCAGGCATTTGGCGTTTGCTATTTCCATAATGAAATGACAGACATGCACCCGCACAAATATCAACACACACACACTCGCACACACCCATACACTGCTCGACAATGCGCGCTCTTTGTTAGCTACAAAAGATACATAGCTGTAGATACAGATAGCAATAGAGATACAGATACAGATACGCCGACTGCAGCACTGATTTACTACACTCTCGCTCTGTGTGTGTGTGTGTGTGTGTGCTGTGTGTGTGTCAATTGTGACCCAGGCACGCACAGCTCGTCTCTAATCTCAGCCTTAACGCATGCAGCTACAAGATACATACACTGATAAAAAAGAAACGAGCTCGAGAGTGCGTTAATCCTTATGCTCAAAGTCTTGACTCATTTTCCTTTTACTTATTTATTTCATATAAGCCATATTAATATCAAATTAAACTGTTAATAGTTTGTGCTCTAAAACACAATTTACTTGGATTTTTATTTCATTTTTAGCAGTGCTTGAACACACATTGCTCTAGGCTTAAATGAATCTCATTCACATAGTTTTACGCAGCGGAAATCATTTATTAAACACAGTTGCCTATGCTTACTCACTCTCTCTCTCTCTCACACAATTCTCACTGGTTTCTCTCACTCTTCTCTAGCTGTTTCCCCTCTCTCTACCGAGTTGCTTCTCTCTGGCTAACTGCTCGCATTTATTTCAATTACTTTATGTTTGCATTGACAGCAGCTCACTCCGCTTTACTCTCCCCCCTTTCTCTACTCCGCCCCTGCTCCTCCTCTTTCTCCCCAATTCTCTCTGTCTGTCTGCCAATTTTCCAATTGAATTGTCTTTAATATTTTAATAATACGCACTCTGCCTCGCGTTCCGTTTGCTGTTCTATCAATTGCCTAAGCTCCCTCTTCTCTCTGTTTCTCTACTGCCCTCCCCCCACTCTCTCTCTCTCTCTCTACTCTGCCACTTCAAGTCTGGAGCTCGTCCTTGCCGTTCCGCTGGCATTTTCTAAATCACTGCCTGCGCCTCGTGACTGCCGCAAATTAGTCACAATCGATTTAGCAGCTCGTTACAAGAGCCGCCAAAAACACAGCAACAACGTCGATGGCAACAACTACAACAACACTGTTAACAACTACAACTACTACACACACTCACACTCACACACACACAGAAGCAACAACTAAACAGTGCAAATGCGTGAACTACACACAAATCACTTCACGCATCAACTAAATTGACTTTTCGCTTCGTCTACAGAGTGTGTGTGTGTGTGTGTGTGTGTGTCCCCCTACCCACACACCTAATGTGACTGTGACTAACTGTAATTGTGGCATAATTCACATAAATCGTTGCCCTCCAATATGGCCTGTAATACACTTAAAGCAGCGCAACTCTCATGATAGTTTAATACACTGAGCCTAAAGAGAAACTAACTAACTGAACTCATTGAATAGTAACAGACTTTACTTTATATGTTGTATATATTGAATAGTAAATATTGTATGCATTGAATCTTCTCCCAAAGATATTCACAATAACTAAGTAATAGGATTAATGAGGAGTTTACAAATCGAACTAAGGTTACCTTAACTAAAGTTTTATTTAAACTGAGGCCTCAAATTCCTAATACTTTATCGAAACTAACTACAGAATTCATTGGATATAAAATATCTTAATTTAAGTTTTATTTATATGTATTAAATATATAGACATTAACTACAATATATAGTGTAAATTTGTTAATAAACTCCTTATACAAGTATCATTATTAATACTTAGAGTTAGGCTATTAAACTTGTCACTTTAGCTTAACATTTCGATTCAAGGTAAGAATAACAAACAGTTTATAATAGGAGAAGAATAAGGGTAGTAGTTAAGGATAATAGTTGTTGTATGTTAAATGATACTGTTAGTGGTTCAAGCATATTATTTGAATCCTTGGACATTTTGGTATGAAACATGTTTTTATTTAAATTTAAAACATAACAAAAAGTTAAGCAAAGTTGAGTTAATAATCTGAACTCTGAAATTAGAAATTCTTGCATCAAAATTGATATTGAATAAGTAAGCTTCTGGTCTAACAGATTCTTAGGCAAACAAATATAGGTTTAGGTTTAGGTTAGGCGGTAGCTGAGGAACAGACCTCAGCTCACTTAGGCCAAAAGAGGCCCATTGTGGTACCGCATGGGCAGATTTGATAATTTACAACTACTTCGCTTTAGAACCAGCCTGAGGCTTTTATGAACCGTCTCAGATTCCTTAGCTTTATTGGAGCAAGGTCCGTCAGGTCTGTCAGATTGTAGGCTCCCAGGTGAGAAAACCTGGTTCTACATAGGGCAGGACAAGAGCAGAGGAGGTGATGGACTGTTTCCTCCTCTTCTTCGTCTCGACAGCTTCTGCAGAAGTCGTTGAAAGGGGCCTTAAGTCTAGCAGCATGAGAGCCAATGAGCCAGACAAATATAAATTTATATCAAAATGTTAAACAATCAATTACTGTTAACTACTACAATCAACAATTGAATAATAGTTAATTTTAGCTTACTACAATTTTAATTTAAATTTCAATAATAGTTTCACTTGTTATCCATAATTGAGTTCTACATTTATATATTTTTATATTTAATTCTACATAATTTAAAAGCAATTTAATATTAGTTTGAATACTTTTATTTACTATAAAATGTTCCCCTATTTATTTACAGACTTATTACTCAATCCACACTTTAATTGTATTACTAAATGCATTTGAGTCAAGACCTAATTAGCAATTGGCAACTGACACAGGTTGATTGATTGATTGATTGATAGATTACTATAACTTGAATCGATTAGCCAGCAGATTCAATTAGTGCTTTAACTACCGAAACTATCTCTAGTTCAGATTAAATTCGCCATAAACTTTGGCATAACTATTTCCACCTATGTACAGGGAGTAGGGCTTCCCATTTAAGCCACATGTATAGAGTGTATGGAGTATAACATGATTTTTTCATAAAGCCAGAGCAAATGAAATATGGCAAAAGTTTTCTAAGCTTCAGGCTTAACCAGGGCCCATACGCATAATCACCAGGAGAGGGGGAGGAGGGAGAGGGGGAGGGACTGGGCTGACTGTGTAGTTATTGTTGCTAATCCTGTGGAGCGGCAATAAGTGTAACGGGAGCAGAGCAGGGCAAAAGCGCCACAGCACAGCTCAACACAGAAACCCAAACCCAAAGCTAACCTAAAAAACCGAAAAACCCTCTAAAACCGATGCTGATGCCGATGCTGATGCTAAAACTAAACTAAATACCGTTATCGTTTTTATTTTTCGCCAAAGTTTAGCGAAACAAACTGTGCGGTTTCACTTTGTTAACAGCTCAGAGAAATGTTCTGGCTTCGCCCCACTACCCCTCCACCTCCCCCTCCCCCTTTCCACGATGGTATTTAAGGGAGGCGTGGCAGTGGGAGCAGTGGGAGGAACAACAAGTTGAGCAGCCGCAAATAATGCAAACAATCTTTTCAAAGACCACAAAGTTGCACGCCCAGTGTGTGTGTGTGTGTGTGTGTGAGTGTGTGTGAGTGTGTGTGTGAGTGTGTTGTATAACTATGCATAGTCGGAGGTCTACATATTGGCATATTATGGTCTACTCATAACTTTTTACCCTTTTTTTAAACAGAATTTTCTAACAAAAACCCGAGCGAAGGCAGCGAGCTCTTTCTTTTACTTTTGTTTTTAGTTTATTTTATTTAAAGCGTATTTAAGAGATATATTTTTTCAACAATTGCTGAGGTGTAGAGCAAAAAGAATGAATAGAGTTTAGTATGAATGTAAATAAAGAAAAACGTTAATACAAACAAAGTTACATAAATATACGATAAAATATATGAGATGTAGAATAATATTATACAGTAGACTCATTAAAAAAATGTAAATAAAATTCTAAAAAAATATCTAAATAAAATCTAATAATATTTAATATGAAATTAAAATAAAACCTAACCAATTATAAAACTAAATTAGTTATAGTAGCTAAGGCTAGGGAGGTAACTAAGCTTTTAGGCAAAATCCCATTGTGATGCCGCCTGGACTAGGCTCTACTCAGACTACAGGGATTTAGCTTAGTTTAATATAATAAAATTATAAATTATATCTATAATAAAATTATAGATATGGTAACTAAAAATAACGATTTGAATCTTAAATTAAAATAATTATGCTATAGTTTATTACTACTTCAGTCTAGGACTGAGTAAATTTCACTAGAGGGAGAGTAAGTTGAATTTGCATGTGAAATGACTGAGTATAGAAAGTTTTATATACTGCACTACATACAAGCTGAGTCGTGTATGAATCGTGGCAGATTCTTGGCAGTTATAGCATACTATATATACTCAGAAATGTACACCATGCAACTTCACTTCTATAGACTTACTCAAATACTTCTAAAACATTCAAATTTATATTCAAAATATAAGCTGAAATAATAAAAACTTACAGTCTGAATATCTGGTAGTCTGTTATAAAATTAAGTTAAAATATAAATCAATTTAAAAAGCGCTAAATAAAATGTTTAAATTCACTTATGAAATACTAAAATTCATTTATAAAACATTTAAATGCAGTTATACAGCATGAGCTCATCGCAAATCAAATCGAATAAATATATAAAATCACATATTTGCAGCAGCTGCTACACCTTTCAATACATTTTGTTGCAGTTCGATTCTCGCACAGTCACACACTCCCACACACACACTCTCTCCCCCTCCCTCCGAGTCTAGTCGTCTCTTTTCGCTGCTTGCTTTACTTTTTCTGCTTGAACATCAAACAACTTCTGACGTGCCTTTGCATAATCCTTGCAGTTCTCCACATGCCAGCTGTTTGTCCCCCTCTTCCCTTCTCTTTGCTCTGTACCTCTCCTCCTCCCTTTCTCCCACTCATCTGTTGGTCAGCAGCACGTTCTTATCCTGGCCAATTGCTGTTGCTGCTGCTGCTGCTTGTTTTCGCCTTGACTTTAATCATATTTCCATCAGCAACACGCTGTGCATATTGATCAGGATCAGCAGCAGTAGCAGCAGTACTGCACAGACACACACACACACACACTCACACACACACACACACACACTGCTTGTTTGGCGTTTCCTTCTGTCAACATTGGGTAATTTTTTAATCTCCGCTTGGCATTGCAGGCAGCTTTAAGCTGCGCCAAATGCACATGACTCGACGTGGCTTAAAGTATACTCTACAAATAAAGAGTCTATTGACTGAAGGAAGGAGAACATGAAATAAAGAAAAGGAAATCAGGGAATATAGAGGGAAATATAGGAGAACTATAAGAAGAACAAAGGAAAAAGGTGTATGCATTGCATTTTGAGATCGACTTGGCAGAGTTAAGTTTGGACTAGAGACTGTAGTAGATGCAGGTAGAAGTTGATTATTATTTTAATTATTCAATTCATTTATCTCTTTATATACTTGTATATTTTCTTATTTATTTAACTCTTTTTAAATATTTTTTTTAATATTATATAATACATAAACATATTATAATATTTAGATAGCCTTGTCTAGCCTTCTTTTCTCAATGCTACTACAATCTTACTACAGATTCATGACGTCTTCAGTTAGACACATATCACTGACCTCTGTCTACATCTATTGTCAGTACATGCAGTGGATTATATTGAGCTCGATACTAGTATGTGTTAAGTTCCAATATAATTTGATTAAAATCAAGTGAAATTTATTGAACTCCAATATAATTTGAATCAAATTAATACAAATATTAAACTCTAATACAATTCGAATAAAATTACTATGAATAAAATTACTCTAATATATTTCGAATCAAATTAATATAAATTTATTAAACTCTTATATAAAGTGTATAAAATTAATATGAATGAAGTACTCTAATACGATTCAAATCAAATTAATACCAATATCTGAAGCTCTAATATAATTGAATAAATTTAATAAAAATTTAAAGATCTCTAATATAATTTGTACCATACGATTATACCTTCATTAAACTTCAATATAATGTGACTTTTTTATTTATTTAAATTATATCAACTAAGTGCAGTTGATGAAAATTTTAAAATGTAAAAAAGTAAAAGTAAATTAAAATTAGATTATTAAATTAAAATATTAGAGTAATTTAAGTTTATAATTTGAAAAAAATAAAAGTTTAAAGCTGAAGAAATTAAAATTAAAATTAATATTCTGGGCACAAAATTAAAAAAAAAGATTAAAAATTACTTACTTAATTCACTATAGTTCTGTCAATCTCCCCCTCTTAGTTCCCCCTGCAGAGCATATAGAATTCGTCATCAAACACATAGTACAAATATCAAACTGATTTTTAGAGTCAATGCTAAAAGTTGTGCAAAATGACAAAAAAAAAGAAGGAAAATCATAAAGCCATAGCAATAACAATAGCAGAAGAAGAAGAAGCAGTGGCAGAGGTGGAAGAGGAAGCAGCAGCAGGAAATGAAGACAAAGCACATAGAGACGAGGCGACAACAAAATCAGAGAATGGAGTCATATGAATGAGTAAAACTGCAGCAGGAGCAGAGCGAAAGAGAGTGTAAAAAACACGCTGTGTGACTGTGGCAACTCTGGCAGGACGGCAGAGTAGTGGGGGCAACTCTACACGCTAGTTGGCAAATTGTGTGAAACTTTTGAAGTGAGTTTTTGAATTCTTTTTTATTTAGTTTGAATGTGAATTGGCTCAGGCTCTGATGTCCCGATGTCCTGGTGTTCTGCTGTCTGTGGCAGCTGGCAGCGGAAACATTTCCGGCTGTAGGAAAGCGAAAAACAGTCAGAAGAGAGGAGGGAGCGGAAGAGCGGAAGAGGGGCAGGAGTGAAAGTGAGTTGACTTGAGCTTAAGCGGAAGCCGAGTTTCAACTAAATTAATGTTAATTAACGGAAGTTTTGCTCAGGTGCAACAGGCTCCACTCTAGGCTCCCCACTCCCCCCTCCCCACTCTCTGCTTAAAGCCAAAAGCCAAGCAGAAGCTGGCAAATTAGCTGCCGTTCGAGCTGAGCTTAGAGCAAGGACATGCATGTCCTGGCTTTTCGCCTGCGGCACCGAGTGCTGCTCGACCCAGACAATGGACAACTCCTGCTCCTGCTCCGGCTCCTGCTGCAGCTCGTGGTCCTCAGCTTGTCGCATGCTTCAGATACTTTGCAAACGGCTCGACAAACAATTGAAATCTCTGCGCCTTTTGTTTTACCCAAAGAGAGAAGAAGAAAAAAACGTATAAAAAACCACAAAAAGGTTGTCGCTTGTCAGGGTTGTAGTTCCATCGCCCCCCTCCCCCTCTGCTGTCCAACAATTTGCTATACAGCTTTTAATTAAGGCCAGAGACAAGAGCAAAAGCCCTAGCGAAACGGCGAGCACAGAGAGAAACAGCGAGAAATAGAGGAGAATTGAAAGGAATCGCTGCGTCGAGTGACGAGGGACAATCATAATTGCGGAAACTGAACTGCGATGCTGAGAGGGGAAGGCACACTCACACACCCAAAGAAAACAATACGAATTGAGTACATTTTTACGCCTCACTTTGCACTCCCCCTGCCCCTTCTTCGAAATTAATTATCGCATAATTTTATGGCTCAGTGACATCTGAAGAGTTTCATTTACCACTTTTTGACAGATTTTTCGCCCTCATTCAGCTTCTATTCGCATTCGCAATCGCATTCGCATTTTGTATACGAATACATTCATTTGGTATTCGTTTGTATTTCGTGATTGATTGTGTGCTCTCTGACTGCTGCTCACTCTGCTCCAGGTGCACTGTACCTATATAGAGAGTAGAGAGCATAATATCCTGCACCTCCTCTTCCCGCACTCCACTGCATTGCCCTGGATTGGAATTTCAAATGAATTTTTTATTCTCATTCTCGTTTTGATTAGTGGAAACTGGACTGGAGTATAGCACTGCCCAAGTACAGTGATACCTGTCGACATTAACAGCAATTACAGACATTAATAGACCAAGAGTAAATGAAAGTAAGGTGAGAGGAGTTCGTAGTGTTAGGTGTGGGTTGCTGAGTTGAAGGGAAGAATATAGATATAGATATAGATATAGATATAGATATAGATATAGATATAGATATAGATATAGATCTGATAAAAGATTAAGGCTCACAATCGAGTTACTATTAATCAAATTCAGACTGTCTTATATGCCCTGCTGATAACTGCATTTATGTTAACTCTTCTGTAGTTCATTTAGACTGAGTAGAGGACTCTTAAACCAACACCTTATAGTCAGTATCATACTCTAATGAGAAAGATTTAGCAGCTCTTCAATACATACTCTTCAGCCATAGCAAACTGTATTCAAGAGCAGCCTAGTTAGAGTAATTTCTTAGTTGAACAATCTGTTTATATAAAGTAGCTTGTCCTGACTGACTGACTGATAGTTGAGAGCTATCAACGCACAGCTCAAACGGCAAGGCATAGCGAGCTAATTTCTTCTGGAATTGATTCATAATACTCCCAAGAGCTCCCCTAAGCTGCAAGTGGTTTCACTTTGATGCCATAGGCTACAGCGTTAGTCGAGCGTAAGGTGCCAGAGTCAGTCAGTCAGGACAAGCTACTATCTATACATAAAGATTAATAGTATATTTTACATATTAAACACTCTATTCAAACCACATTGAGTCCAGTCACTTTTTGTACAGAACTCGATCTAGTTTAATAATCTATTTAATATTAAAACTACATACATTTCAGATACTTTTTTTTACAGAAATCAATCTAGTTCAATATAACTTTAACACCTATCTTAAAAAGTGGAAAGGTCAATAAACATCAGCGAATTTATAACTTTATATATTTAAACAAGATTATTATATACTATATTAAAACTACATCGATTTCAGTCATACTCTCTTTACACTTTTTCATCTTTCAATACACAAATAAAGCCAATAACTGTGCTCACATGTCAGCGCAATATATCACTGAAATGTGCCCTCAGTACAGTCGAAAAGTTCTCATATTTAACGCTATCCCCTGCCTACACTCACTCTCCTCCTCCCTTCCCCTCTCCATACACCCCTCTCTTCGCAGTGTTATCTCATATTCAACCGCCCACATTCTTGTGTCTGAGCATCATTATCAAATGTTGTTTGGTGAAATCATTGCAAATGTTAATTCAATAGCTCAATCAGGAATAAGTATATATCTCTCTCTACCGATTTCACTCTCTCTCTCTCTCTCTTCTCGCTGAGGAGAAAAAAGAACTGCGCCTAAGTTCAATGCCAAGTGCCCATTGTGCTCGTTGTTGTTGCTCTCATTCGACTGCCCTTAGTCTTGAGCGTTTCCATTGTGCTGGCCCCTCCCCTGCCCCTTCTCCCTATCCACTGCATCCGCCCCTCTTTGCGTCTTGTATTTTATCTGTTTGGCGCTTTGTGTTGCGTCGTGAATGAAAAGCACAAAAGGAAGAGAAGGGAAGGAAGAGGAAAGGAAAGAAAGCAGAGCAGAGCAGAGCAGAATGTACCATGTCCATGGAGATGTTGGCATTTTTTCTGTTTTCGCGTTGCTCTTCAATATATTTTTTGAGGCAGGGTAGCTCTACGCATGTGTGAGTGTGTGTACACTAAGAAAAATATATACACAAAGAATAAATATAAAGAATTTTGTACTAATACACATCTGACTAAGTAAAGAAGTACTGAAACCGAGACGACATTACTTAAAGCAAGTACAGCACGAAAATAAGAATATTTGAACTTAAAAATATAACATTTTCCGTTATTTTTAATCAATTAATCAACTTCTGAATGAATTCAATGACGAAATTATATTTTTAGACATCTTCAGAGCAATTTCAAACTTAATTTGAGTATTTTCACTCTCGTATTAAGAAAAATCTGATGTTTCTCATATCAAGATTGCTTATACGAATTCTAAAATACTATTTTTAAGAGTCTTTATGCTTATATAAAGGCAAACATTCTCATTCCAGTGGGGAAATTCTATTTTAAGACATATTCAAAGCAATTTCAAACTTAATTTGAGTATTTTCACTCTCGTATTAAGAAAAATCGGATGTTTCTCATATCAAGATTGCTTATACGAATTCTAAAATGCTATTTTTAAGAGTCTTCATGCTTATATTGAGGCAAACATTCTCATTTCAGTGGGGCAATTGTATTTTAAGACATCTTCAAAGCAATTTTAAACTTCATTTGATTATTTTCAATCTCATATTAAGAAAAGTCAGATTATTTCCCATATCAAGACTATTTATACTTGTTTAGAAACCCAAAATACTAGTTTTTAAAGTCCTTATACTTATTTTGAGGGAAACAATCTCATTTCAAGATTGCAAATTCTAGAATCAAGTTCATTTGCAGTTTTCTCTCTGTGTAGACTAAAAGTAGTTTTAACTAACTTTAAAGACAATACTTTCTTTTATTATTAATAAATATATATTTATATACACTCCTGAGGGAGAAACCAAAGTCTCCTCTAACAAATTTGTTCGAGTGTGTGTGTATCTTTTGCGATATTCAACAGATGTTGTAATTGCTCATAAAACTTGATGACGCTGGCGTGTTTAAAGGAGAGACAGAGAAAGAGAGGAACAAAAGAGAGAGGGAGAGTGAGAGCAGCGCATGAAAATATTCCAAGAGTTTTGCATATGGCAATTTAGACTGTGTGTGCGTGTGTGTGTGTGCCTACTACAATGTATTTTAAAGCTGACTGTGTGACATCAGCATTCATACGTCATACACACACACTCACACACACACACACACTCTCGCTCACATAGATTTGCATATGCTTATATTGTTCGGCCTCTGCTGCTTGAGTTTTTCCTTTTGAATTTTTGATTTCCAGTCAAGTGTGTTTCATTTTCGTTTTCATTTTCCTTTTGCTCTCTTTCGCCTTTTTAGTTTCTGCTGATGCTAACTAATTTTTATATTACTGCATGTTTGCTCTGCCAAAAGGACAAACGAAAGGACATGTGCCGCTCCCACTGTGCTGCGCCTCTGCCCACTTTCCTCTGCCCACTGTCCAACATGCCGTTGACATGTGTTTTGCAAATGTTGGCATAATTCTGTGTGTTTTTCTCATTTTATTTTAAGTACATATGTTTGTATCTTTAGAGAGTGTTTGTTGCCTGTCCATACTATTCAATCTGCAATTTTAAACTTTCTATTTAAGTAAATAAATAAAGAAATTGTATATAATAATTTAACTAATTTAACAAGCGTTTAATTAACCCTATAATACTGTTTTTCTCTGCTTTGCCTTTTGTTATTTCCTTTTTCTGATATTTATTCTTCAATAATTCTACTTATATTTTGTATATTTTCTTTTATTTTCTAATAAATTTCAATTCATATATTTCAAGCGTAAAGTATTGATTTTAATTCTGACGTCTGAGCATTAAATAAATAAATTTATATACATATATAGAGCAAAATACACACACACACACACACACACATGTATTTCTAATGCGCGATAAACTGAACTGCTCGCTCTGGCAAGCAGTGGTTGGCAGCGGCAGCGGCAGAGCAGCGTCGATCGTTCGCTCTGCCACTGCTTGCAATGACACAAGCAGTGCGTGCACGCTTTGTCTGTGAATAGCGCAAGCAGTGCGTGCCTGCTCTCTCTCCATCTGTGAGTAACGCAGCAAGCAGTGCTCACTCTCCCTGCGTGTCATTAATTTAGCGCTCTCTCTTCTCTTGTTTCGCTGCATACAAATTTATTCAACGTATTTTTTTCTGTTCTTTCTGCTTTCAGCTCAGTTCGCAATCGTCAGCGCTGACGAGCAGAGGTTGACGTCGACAGCGGCTGTGACGTTGGCAGCGGCAACGTGTAAGGATATTGAGAAACTAGAACTGTGCCCGTGCCTTATCAAGTGCTAAAAACTGTAATTACGCGTTATCAATCGCACATAATTTGCCCTCAATCGGAAACTACAACAACGACAACAACAACAATTAGACTCAGAGTGAGTTGACGCCCCACAATATGAGCGGGAATACGGGTATATGAATATGAGTATGAGTATGAATACGAGTATTAATATGAATATGAATATGAGTATTAATATGAGTATGAATATCAATACTATATAAATATGAATATGAGCATATGAATACAAGTATGAATATCAATATGCATATGAGTATGAATATCAATATAAATATGAATATAAATACGAGTATATGAATATAAGTATGAATATTAATATGAATACTGATATAAATACCAATATGAATATGAATATACATAAGTATTCATTCATATATATCAATATCTATGTGAGTATGCATGTGAATATGATTATGAATACGCATATGAATCAATATGAATACGAATATGAATACCCGTTCTGCTCACATAACAATTAAGCGTCGCGCGCTGCTTAATTGAAATGTTTTAAGGCAGAGAAATTGAAGCTAAATTGATGCGAGGCCCCAGCAAATTGGAATTCTATTTGGATTGGCGACGGGTGAGTTTCAGTGAGGGGCTCAGTTGATGAGAGGAGTGGGGGGTAATGTATGTACATATAGTACATACATACAGAGCCACTTTATAGAGCCTAGGTCTATCTATCCGTCTGTCTGTCTGGCTTACCTCCTTTTCAGCTCAGTATTTATGCCACATGGCCATCATAAAAGTACACGTAAATGCTATACATACATACATACATACATATATGCTGGCACTATGCATAGGTATGTGTGTGTGTCTGTGTGTATGTACGCATACCCTCTTATATGGTCGAGTAATACCAAAAATACATACACTTATCGTACGCCACAAAACACAGAAAAAAACGCGCAGCTCCCCAATTGCTGATAACGAAAATGCTGCAAACACAACGCTTACACACACTTACACACACTCACACACACACACACCCATACTCACACTCTGAGCTGATAATAAAACTCTTTCATAGCCGCCGTTCGAGCACTTTGACTGCTCATGAGTGGTTCAATAAGTTTCTGCTTATGGCTACTTCCATGGGGCATAATCGCCCCGGCTAATCTATCGAGGAAGCAGTCTACATGCGAGAGTGTGTAGAATATTCCACGAGGCGAAAGAAATTGCAAAAGTTCGACTAGAAAATCCCATAAAAATCTACACAATTGAGAAGAGTTTGGCTCATATCAATTCAACATATTTTGGCTAAGCTGTATCTTCACTTAGTACTCAATAGTTCTCCACTCTACCCCTAAGTTTTCTCCCATTAAATCCTCACATTTTCCTCATTAATTGTTCTTCTCAAAAAAATAGTAATAATTCAACTGGAAAATAATGTTGTCTCTTGTCTCTTCGGCTAGTTTTCTAACGTCATCTTCGCGTCTTCCGCTTCTTCTTGTGCTTTGTCGTTTATCCTTTATGCATTTTTGGCTGGCCAAACAGGATATTCGGGTTGTTCATTAAGTCCAGCGAACTGCAAATTGTGTGGCAGCAACTTTGAACTGCCATCAAATTATGTAGAACACACTGAGCTGCAACCACGGGAGGGATAAAGATCTGCCATTTGCCATTTGCCAAGTGATGCTACACAGCAGCGACACCCTGTAAACAGCAGGCGACTTGTGGGGTATATAAACTAGCAGTAATTAGGCTGTCAGAGTTACGCATTTTTAAGAGCATTTTTTATGATTTTTAACTAGCTAAAAACTAGCGAGAAAACAGCTAAAATGTACCAGCATAAAAATGTATGAGTAATAAAAAGTAATACAAAATTTTCAAATATAATATAATAATAAATAAAATATACAAAATTATGGAAAATATAAAATAATAAAAATAGCAATCTGATATCTTGAAATAAGCTTAATTTAATATTTTAAATTCACTATAACTAGCTGAAATCTAGCGACAAAACGACTAAAAATGTGAGAGTAAACTTGATACGGAAATACAATAAAAAATACAAAAATAATAAAATATATAATTTAAATTAATATATAAAATACAGAATGATTAATAATAATAAATAATAAATCATACTTATACGAAAAAATATTAAATAATATATATTAAATATTAAATAATAAAAAACGACTAAAAATGTGAGAGTAAACTTGATAAAGAAATACATTAAAATAAATAATACAAAATTAATAAAATATATAATTTAAATTAATATATAAAATACAGAATGATTAATAATAATAAATCATACTTATACGAAAAAATATTAAATTATATACATTAAATAATAAAAATAACATAAAATTAAAAATATATTCATAGCTAGCACAAATCTAGCGATTAAACGGTTGAATTATGCCAGCATAAATATAATAAATAAATATTAAAAAAATTTAAAACAATAAAAAAATGAAAAATAATGTCTAAATTAAGCCAAATTACAAATTGAATATTTAATATTATAAATTAAAATTTGACTATTCTAACTAAAACATTTTTGAATATTTTATGCTGTTTGATCCATCATAGCTCAGACTCAAAACTTTATATATTATTTTTTTCCATAATATTTTTCAACATTTTTTAATATCAATAAAATATTAGTTATACTAAGCTTGCCTTACAGGGTATCTGTGCTGCCATCAAGCACTGCTAGCTGGTCTCGCCTGCCTGTTCTTTTTGCTTTGTATTTTCCTACACAGCTTTTGGCTGCTTCTTCTTCTTTTTTTCGAGAGTTTTTCATGTGTTTTTGGCATGTTTTTTTGTTGTTGTTCGCGTGTGTCATAAATTTCGCTTTTATCATATTATTTAATTTCGTGTTCTCTCTGCCGTCGCGCAAAAAGTAACGGAACACACACATACCTATCTACAACTGTGTGTGTGTGTGTGTGTATATAATATAAATAGTGGTACTTGTGCTCCATGTAGTATAAACAGTGCTCCAGTGGGAAATGATAGCGCGACTGGCACAACACACACACACACACACACACACATGCATACATGTGTGTGTATATCTATCTATATGCGCTCTATGGCTATATAATGCTCGTACCGGGGTTTTGTTTGCGCTCTGTCTGCCTCTCGCTCTCTCTCCCTCTACCCGTGGCGCTGTCTCCCTCTGCCGCAGCAATAACAGTTAATTTATTCCAATTAAGGGATTTTCCTGTTGAATATGCGACTCGTACTCGCTCAGCTCAAATCCCCCTTGGCCCCTCGCTCACGCTCACAGTCGCCTTGACAGTTACAAGCCTGCCCCCCCTCCCCCCACTCCCCTGTCACATTTTTGGCTACCTTTGCCACATACATACATATAAAATTGTCCAGCTGCCCCTCTTCCCCCCTCCCCCTCGTTGAATTGTTTGCCTTTTGGGTTTTGTTGTCTGTTTATTGTTGTTATTGTTGTCAGCACTCTTGTCGCTAAATTGTATATGTATGCGACACACACACACACACATTACACTGGCAAAAAAAAAGTCAGCGTGTTTTCCTTTTTTTAATCCTTGTGGAATTAGTCTCCTCCACCTTCCGCTCTCTCTCTCTCTCTCTCTGGGCCGGAATTCTGTCCTTGTGCTAATTTCATGTCAGCGCCCACACATCTACTTGTGCCACGCCCCCTTCTGGGCTAATTTTATTTATGTTTTCATTTAGCTGCCAGCTGGAACTTAGGGCACACACATGTGGCATATCCATCAGCACGCGCCACAAACATTTTGATAAATGCCACAAAAAGAAGAAGAACAAAAAAGTTGCATAAAAAATATTTAAAATTTATTAAGGCGAAGCAGAGAGAGGCAGGGAGGGGGGCAACTCAAACGGAAGCAATATTTATGTAAACACACTCGCACACTCGCACACACACATGTGAGCACAGTGTGCCTTCGATTATTAGAATTCTAATTGAAATTCAAATATGCAAAGTTGTTGTTGCTGCTGTTGCTGTTGCTGTTGCTATTGTCGTTTATCGCTCAAACTGTTGCTGTCCACACTTTGTGACCCCTGCCCCTGCCCCTGCCCGCCAGCTGCACCACTTGCCCCCATGCCCCACTTGGCCAGGCATATGCCACTAGGGTCTGCCTAAGCCGTTGACTATGCCGCTGCCCTAGTCTCTGCCTCTGCCTCTCCCCTCTCCAGCATTTCCTCTCTCATCCACCATCCTTCGTTTCCGTCATGCGGGAGCCAGGAAGTGGACAGTTAAGCCATGCCGTGTCCATATATGCTTTATGCTCTATGCTTTAAGCGGAATTTAAGCAGCAGCAGTGGAGTGTAGGGGGTGGTGACAGGGGGGAGGGGGGGACTGACTAACTACAGTTTCAGTTTTGATTATTTATGACTGCGTTGAGGGGGGGAGAGCTTGACAATCTTTTGCCAGTTGCTTTCTGTTGTTTCTCTTTGCACACTCTTTCTTCTGCCGCTCCTTCTCCTCCTCCTCCTCCCTCTACACACTATTCTTCTCTTAAAGACAGTCGAGAGTAGCCCAGGCACTAAATCAATTTGAATTGGTCACAGCATATGGCATATTGATTACTGTAAAATATTGAGCAATTTATTTTGGATTTGTTGCCACCAGAGAGAGGAAATCATTGAATGTGATAAAATGTGATAAAATGTGTCATAAGTTATGATGTGGCATAAGAAAAGAAACTGTGGAAGTATTCTAAATCAAAGGGAATTTATACTTAATAAAAATGTCAACAGTTTTGATTCAACTAACTAGTTGTTGGCGTACTAGTTATTAGAATAAAAGTTATTATTATACTAGTTAGTATAGCAGAGTTATAATTAGTATAGTATAAGCTTATTTATATAACGAGCTAAGGAAACTATTGTATGTTGGCATTTACACGATGAAGCATTTGCCTCGTGAAGCATTGGTTTGTAGGTAAGAGATGTAGGGAGGTAATACTTCACGCCTTACCCCTCTGCACCCTTTGCCTACAAAATCTATGCTTTGTGATCCAAATACTTCAACGTGTAAATGCCGACTATGCTTATGCTGTATATGAAGCTGAGTCAATACATCCCCTTCAATCTAGTGTCTTGATCAGTGCTCTAGTTCCCATTGATATTCATCGTTTAGGAACCATTAGCTGGCTCTTATAGTTGCTGTAGAGTCCCTTTAACTATCTGTCATAACAATATTAAACACTTCATAGACTTAGCTAGAACTGTCTTCATATATACCTCACGTATCTCAACACATTTTCTCCAACCAAAACCCACTTGTTAACCCTTCGTTAAGTGAGAATGTTCCTAGGCAGCTTTATCACTTTCAAGCTGAAATAACTTCTTGATAATCTATGGCAAGTATACCCCACCTCCACATGTATTTCTAGTTCAATTTATCCAGAATATTTTACAAAATGGTTCAAGGCAACTCAACACTTAGTTTATTTTCTATTGACCTTTAAAGCTGCTTAGTACTGGCAGGAGTAATAAGATCCATTGAGAACTTTCACAGATATTTCAGCAAAAAGATATAAAAAAATATCCAGTGTATCTATTATTGATAACTACTATTTTTTTTTTCTTTCTGTTTATTTACAATCTATCTATTGATAATAAGTAAATTTTATAAGGGGGTATTTACAAGAGGTATTACATTTATGGGGAATATTTACAGGGGAGTATTTACAGGGGAGTAAGGGTCACCACTCACTAGATGGCCTAAAGGGCAGGTCTAGAGGGTGGTGTCTTTTAAGACGTCTGACGTGGAGACTGTTGTCCAGCAGGTTAATTGCAAGCTGGTTACAGTGGGGGTTGAGTCTTTGGATGTACTTAGAGCTGAATTTGGCAATCTCTGCAGAAACCGTTGGGATTCGTAGGTCCTTGTGGAGCGTGTGATTCCTGACGTAGAATGGGGCGTTGGTGATTCGACGCAAGGCTAATAACTACTATTACTACTACTATTTACCATTATTGTTTACTATTATTTACTATAATTGTTAGTTAGACTGACTTCTTAAGCTAAAATACTGTAGCCAGAGCAACTGAGAACTTCTTCGGTCTGTTTTTCTGATTTTAAATTTAGTCGTGAGTCTGATAAAGGCTGCTAACTAATGCAGCTGTTTCTTCTGCTCTTTACTTGATAATTTTCCCTCCCCTCTGCTCGAGTTCAATCAGCATGTGGCTCAGAATGCCTGAGTGGCCAATGCGAACTAATCTGTCAAATTATCCATGCAAATCGCACTCGAAATTTCAGCTCAAGCCGCACTCTTATAGCTAGATTTGTTACACACACAGTCACACACACGCTCACTCGCACACTCGCACACACACACATGTAATTGAGCCTTGCGGTTGTGTCAGGCTGCGGCAATCCTTGGCTGCTGCTGCTGGTGGTGGTTTTGCCCTCTTGGCCTCAGCTTCCTCCTCCCCTCATTTGCCATCAATTAAACTGACTTTGCTCCTCTGTCTAGTCCCATGATTAATTAGCGTCTTAGTACTGACGTCTCTGCTTACGCCCCAATGTCATAGCTGCTCCTCTTCCCCTTTCCCCTTTCCATTCCCACTCCTTCAGCTTACTCTCCTCCCGTTGCAAGTTTGTGCTCAATTAAAGCATTTCCAATTGATTGAGCTCCTTCACTTTTTCCCCCACTCTCTCTCTCTCTCTCTCTTTACATTATCAATTATGCATTGTGCATTGTTCAACTTATCTGCCAGCTGCTTTTCCATCTCTAATCTCTACTCAAATTTTCCACGTTCTCCACTCGCTTTCCTTCTGCTCTTTATGTTTATTCAACAATTTCTATTTGCATTTGCAACAAAGATAACTTCTGAACTCGCAACGCTTATCGCTGCAAAGATAAGCGCAGTGCCTCTAAAACTACAGTGCTCGCTCAACTGTAGTGGCTATAGAGCTACAGTGCTCACTCAACTGTAGTTGTCATAAAACTGCGGAGAACTTTTATGAACAGTTTGCTTGTACTAATATTAGCTACAGTGTTTGATAAACTACATTAAGAGATACTATCTATAGCTTGTCAAACTGTGGATAGCACACATTTCTTATATTAATAACAGACAGTGTAATACTATATTATATTATTACATGGCTTATCAAACTGTATTTCAATACAATCTGTAGTGTCTCTCATGCTGTAGAGATAACATTGGTAGGCAAGTTGTAGGAATAGCAATACCAACTACAGAGCTACTCAAACTGCAGTACCTGTTCAACTGCAGAGATCATTAGCATGCGCTTTACCAGCTGCAATGACTGCCAAACTGCAGTCGCTATCCAATCACAATCTCCGTCAAACTGCCGTGAGTTCCCTTGGACTCTGTACTGCTTGTCAAACTGTATATGTTGACAGACTGTTGCTTGTCAAACTGAATAAGTTGATAGACTGTTGCTTGTCAAACTGCAGTCACCGCCAAAAGGTAGTCTAAATCAATCGCTACAGTCACTGTCAAACTGTAGTTTCCCTGCGCTCAACAATTCTTGTCAAACTGATCGACTTTTCAGCCTGTCAAACTGCAGTATGCGATTTCTCAGCCGCAGTCGCCATCAAACCACAATCGCCGTCAAACTGCCGTGAGTTCATTTGGACTCTGTACTGCTTGTCAGACTATTGCTTGTCAAACTGTATATATTGACAGACTATTGCTTGTCAAACTGTATATGTTGACAGTCTAAATCAATCGCTACAGTCACTGTCAAACCGTGGTTCCCTTGCAATCTAAAGTTCTTGTCAAACTGATCGACTGTTCAGCCTGTCAAACTGTAGCCTGCGCTTTGTCAGCTGCAGTCGCCATCAAACTACAGTCGCTTCAAACTATGCGAGTGCCTTGAGCTCTTAATTACCTTCAAACTGCATTCGTTGTTTTGCTAGTCAAACTCTATTTCTTGACATACTCCATTGCTTGTCAAACTGTGCAGATTAGTAGTAGTCAAACTGCAGTCCCCATCAAACTGCAATCACTCTCAAACTGCTAACTCCCTTGGGCTCTCTTAGTTATACTGTTTCTTTTTGCCTTTTTACGCCGTGTTCCACATTCGAACAAACTTTCAGCTAATGCTTTATCGCTAGGCAAATTCCAGCCGCATATCGCACTGGGGTTATTTTCCTTTTCTTTTTCTCAATTCTAGCAAATAATATCTCAAGTTTCAGCATAACTCTGTGGCACAGTCATGTGATCGTCGCCATAAAAAACGCCAAACCAGCAGAAAAGTATTCGTACAAAGTATCTGAGGCAAAATATAAACAGAGCTCAAGAATTTGCAACTTATTCTGCTCCTATTTCCACGCCCCTCACTCGCCCACTACCATTTCTACTACTTTTTGTTGTGGCATACATAATTCGGTTCGGCTTATCGCTATGCAATTGCACATTTCCGTTCTACATACGAGTGCATGAGTGTGTGTGTGTGTGCGAGTGTGTGTATATATTTCAATTATGATTTAATGTTAATTACATGCAGCAGCAACAACAACAACAAGGATAACACTCGCTTGGCAACAACAACTTCCGTTTGATTTGATTTTGTGGTTTTGCTCAGCTTCATTAAACAATTGTGCGGGTAGAGAGTGGGGCAGGGGGTTCTACAGAATGTGGGTGTAGCCTGAGGAGGGTTGAGTGTATACTAGAGCTGGTATTACGTGCATACAATAGTAATATTATCACTACGACTGTTGATTAGGCGTATATCGATAACATTCCACTACTTATCGAGTGTAAAAGTGAGCACAAGTCGGTTGCTTTCGACTGTAGCTTTGTAATATATTCATATTATCCATAAGACTGTAGATTTGGTATATATCGATAACATTTTACTACTTATCGAGTGTAAAAGTAAGCGCATGTCTGCTACGCCCGACTCTAGCCTTCCCAACTTTATTTATAATAATAATATTAATAAATAATAATAATAGCCAGTTGTAATATATTCATATTATCCACAAGACTGTAGATTAGGTGTATATCGATAACATTTTACTACTTATCATGTGTAAAAGTGAGCACAAGTCTGCCGCGTTCGACTGTAGCCTTCCCAACTTGTTATAAAAATAGATAGTTGTTCTTATTGTTGTTGTAATATATTCAGATTATCACTATGACTGTAAATTAGGTGTATATCGATAACATTTTACTACTTATCGAGTGTAAAAGTGAGCAAAAATCAGCTGCTATCGACTGTAGCCTTCCCATCTTGTTATAAAAACTATAATAGTAATATTAAAAGCACACAATTAGCTATACAGCGATAGTCACAGTCGATATATATCGTCAGCTCGACAATATCGATAACATTCCAGCACTAAACTAGGCAGGTTTTGCAGTCACTGCATAATTTATGTAGGTTTTGTGTAATTGCACAATTTCAACAGTTGGCCATAAACAAATTAGTGTGAGTGTGTGTGTGTGGGTGTGTGTGTATTCATGTGTGTGTGTCTATTGCTATTTGTTTTGCCGAATCAACAATGCCAATCTATGCATAGTTTTTTGCTAATTAAATGCAAATACTCAACTGCACACACACACACACACACACACACACAGTCATACACACACACACACACTCAGTTGGCATTTACATTTAACAGTTTTTATTTTGCTTTTGCGCAAATCCTTTTCAATACATTTGCTCTCTGTTCCCCCCTCCCTCTTGGCTCCACACATTTGTATCTCTGGCTCGATCTGTTTTCAATTTGCATTTGATTTTATATTTATGACATTTTTCGTTTCGTTTACATTGGGTATTTTAGCAGCTCTCTCTGCTCACACTCTCTCCATTCTATTCTCTCTCTCTCTCTCTCTCTCTCTCCACTCATTCTTTGCTGCCTTTGTTTTGTGGTCTGCCTAAACGCTTCACTTGATTGTTTTGATTTTGCACTATTCGCAAATATTTTACGCTCGAAATTCATTTGAAATGCAACCACACACACACACACTCACAGCTAATTCATATGTAAATGTATGTGTGTGTGTGTCAACAGGCCATGTTCATTTTGGCCTTAGCACTTTGGCTACACTTTGTCAAACAAAATAATCCAAAGTTGCCAATTGCTTTTCATTTTCTCTTTTATTTCCATATTACCCAAATAGTCCCCCCCCCCCCTCCGTCCCCCACTCCAGCTAACTGTTATCGCTTGTTTAACACAGCAAATGCATAAATCTGCGCCGAAAGGAAGTCAGCGCTGAGTAAACATGAATGGGAAATCCATTTGGAAAATTCTATCAAAATAAATACAAAGTACAATCTCAGCTGTTGCTCTCTGCTCATTTCTCTTTGTTATTCTTTGTTCTTCCTCTTCTTCTTTTACGTCTTGTTCTTGTTCCTAAACAGTTGCTGATGTCTATTCATGAATAGATTCATACGCTGCTTCTCAATGACGCACTCATTTGTCGAGTTGCCAACACACTCTCAGCTGAATCAGAGTGAAGGTCAGAGAGCAGAGCGGTATATCTAATTAAATAAATAAATTAAATACTTATACAAATACAAAACACTTCTTTTGCCAACGAGAAGAGCAAAAGAATTAATTAAACAAATAATTATACTTATACAAATTACTCAGATGGAGCATAAACTAATACAAATGGAGACACAGCCACCATTTCCACATCGACTCTTAATAATGTGATCTAGAAATTGCTCTAACTATACCAACAACTACTTTAATATTTTCTAATCTTTTTGATTAATAATTTAAAATATATTTTCATTTGAAGCTTGCTAACTTTTCATTATTGAAAACAATGAATTGGTTTGACTTCACTTTATTTTATATGTATAAACACAAATGGAATGTCTGATAGCCTTGGGCAAGCTCGTATTGCCATGGCTGCTCATCCTCTTCGACTCCTTTATCTCTCCCGTTGTTGTTGGCAGCTCCATCAAAATCCTCATCGCTATCATTATCATATAACTCCAGGTATCTGTCGTCCTCAATGGACTCCTCATCTCTTTCAGCAAAGCTCAGCCTTAAGAGAGTGAATATAAGCTTACAAACTCGATTGAAATACAGCTTTATGTTGAATCAGAAGACTGCTAGCGTAGCTGACTCTAATAGAGTCAGTAGTCTAGCTTCTGTAGCGAATACAGCAAATATAAGAGCCAAAGCTATTATATAACAAAGAAGTTATTATCCCATATCCAGAGGTAGATGCGCATTGCTCAGCTTATGCTTAATCCGTGTGGTTCCTTCTATGATTCGTCTACAGCTCGTACAGCAGACATGGCCACAGCGAATTATTATCGTTATTGTGAATGAAGAACTGTCTCCATGGCTTCCACAAGCATAAGCTCCATCAGCAGTATCCTTGCTCAATTGCGTGTACTTCCAGTAGCAGAATACTGCTGCAGCTCTCTTCATCTCCTGTTCGCCATATCTTCGTCGTAGACTTTCAATGGAAGACGTCGTTGCCAATGGAGTTCCCCAGTCTAAGCCACATCAAATATGTATTCAGTGAATGCATTTCGAACAAGTCTTCCTTCGAAACGCATGCGGAAAAACGCAGTGCTGTGATCGTCGTATGCCACGGCTGACATAAAAGGACCACAGCACTACGCATTTGCGCATACGTTCCGAAGGAATATTGGAAATGCACCCACTGAATACATTTTGATGTTAGCTAAAGTATTGAACTGCAAGGCCAACGATGGCTGCCATTAATGTCTAGAACTATTTGCTAGCTTTGAACGTACGAAGTGTGATCTCTTCAAGCTTTTTGCGTACGAGGGTTGTACTCCTTCCAAGTGAGCCAAATTGTTAGGGTCAACAGTGTCTGCTTGGTATATTCGTCTCGGTATATTCATCTGGCTCTTGTAGCTGTGCGGACTACTGCTGTTGTCCTTCCATTCTCTATATTCCAATGGGTTTCTTCTTGGTTCTCCCCGACATCCTCTTTCATACCTTGTATTTATACTTCTAATTGGACAGATTGCAGCACATTTAATCTAAGGGAGCGAAATTTAATATTAATATCGTAATACACATGAAAATGTCAGTATGAACTCACCATAATGCTAGCTGGAGGAGCATTAGACTCACTGTATAAGAGTTCATCGCTAGTCTGATCTCTTGCTTCACTCCATCCACCTCACCGGTCTCTGCTTTGCTCGCATCTTCTAAATTTAATAACTTCTCTTTGATTAGCTCCTCTCCTTGTTTGCCTGCTCCATTGCTGTTTCTTGCATTCTGCAAAGGATTTGACCGAAGTGGAAACTCTGCCTTGTTTAACCCAGGCATAACGAACTAGTCTACCGCTGCATCGCTTTCTCTATTAACTGTTCAAGTAATGAAGTATTATTTATGCCATACAAAATGAAAATTGTAGAGTGAGCTTACCATAATTTAGAATTTATGCCAATGATAGTTAGATATGACAAAAAGTGACAGTTGTATACGATGTTCTATACGATGTTCCATACGATGTTCCATACGATGTTGTATACGATGTTGTATACGATGTTGTATACGATGTTGTATACGATGTTCTGTACTATGTTCTATACGATGTTGTATACGATAATTTATCGATAAACGATTTTAAATTCACTCACTTCGCTCATTAAAGTTTGAATTTCAGTTCTAACTGATATAAAACCGAATTTCTTAAATAATAATTCATTATATTTTCACTGAATTAAATAGATTTTAGACTATTGTTTTCTATAACTAAAATGTTGTCTGTTAAACGCTTTGACGACGACTGAAGTGGAGGCATATTGTGAGAACGTAGGTCGAGTTGGGCCATGACAGTGTACTCTATGTATGCTTGATATGCAGGGTCTTTTCCCTATTACAGATATGCCAAAATAAAATGCATAAATAAATTATAAAATATACAAATTAAACACTCTAAATATATGTAATTAAAATGCTATTCAAACTGTGGCAATTGCCTGCTAATCCATGGCATTCATCTAAGTTGAGAGTTGTATTTATCAAGACACCATTAACAAGCTGAAGGCACTATAAAAGAGAACTGAGTCTCAGCCAAGTAGTTACAGTTTGAGCCACAGCTGCTGCATGCTACATTTGCCACATCCTGTGGCAACAACACAAACACACGCACACACACACACAATAGGCCAAACTTCTGCTTTCTTTCCTTCTTCTTTTTTCGTTTGGCAGTAAAGCAAATCACAAAAGCCAGCGCACATCATAGGCTGTGCCTCCTCCTACTGTTACTGCTACTGCTGATGCTACTGCTGCTGCTCCTATTCAAAAATTCAAAATGGCCAAAGCGTAAAATTGTTTCAATATTCATAACGTTGGGCGCTAAATGTCCCGTTATTCACAATGGCCGCACGGCATGGCAGGCCACTCTATCGCATCGATGCGATGTGCCTCAACTAATATGCAAACTAAGGTTGCCACAGTCCCCCTCTCTCCCTCCCCACACACTCTCTGCTTTTTGTCACATGCTCTGACCATAGACAGACCCCCCCCCCCTACCCCCACCTCCCTCTGCCGCTTGTTGGGTCAACATGCTGGAAATTTAAAGCACCTGCGCCCGACCGCCAGCACTGATAACGCAGCGCCAGGCCAAAGGCCAGAGTGCGCCTCTCTCTCCTCCTCTTCCCCCTCCTCTGCCTCGTGCGTGTGTGGCCTCGAGCGATAGGACAACGACAACACGTCACGACACGGACAGCGAGACGACAGGGACAGCGAGACGGACACAGTGGCAGCAGTGGACCCGGCTAGTGCCTTCGGGCTGGGCAATTGCCATGGCCATGGCCATTATTGGTTAGCCAAATCGCCGCATGCTACAGCTGCAAACAATGGTCCACACTATGTGTGTGTGTGTGTGTGTGCTGGTGTGTTTGTGTGTGTTGTTGTTGTTGTTACGGCTGCTGTGTTGTGCCCTGAGGCTGGCCTCGGCTAAATGTCGTCACATAAAAAGCGCATAAAAGCCGATAAGCGGACATTTATGCTCACAAAATCGCGCTGAAAGTGACAAAAATTGAATGTTTGTCGCACACACACACACGCCACACACACACATAAGAAAACTGCTAATTGAAAAACAAAAGCCAAAACTTGACAATGGCAATTTTGTTATGGCAGTTAGCTTTTGTCAGACTGCATGCTGCTCAAAACTGTTGTTATGACTGCTGTTAACAGTCTGCTGTTATTGCGGCTGCTAAAAAGTGTTGCCTGCTTTTAAGCGCTGTCGAAAAATGTCTTAGGTTTTTGAATTAAAACTCTTTCTGTTTGAATTTACCAATTGGCATATACTTGAGTCAGTTTTTTTGGCTTTAAACTAATTCGATAACTCTTGCTTACAAAGAAATATTTTCCATATATATTACAGGGCTCTATAAAGGCCTAAAAACATAGATTCGATTGAGCTACTTATACATACTATGAGTTAAAAGAATTTGAATGTTATGCTAAAATATGTAGAATGAATTCTAAATAAAACAGTGAATATGAGTGAATGCAATTAATAGCTCGAAATTGTAATTCATTAGCAGTAATTCGTATATAAATCATAGGCTTTCAGTCTGTTCAAGAGTGTTCAGTATCAATAGCTATAAATATTGCCTGAGAAAATATTTTAAATAATATTTTAAACTTTTTACTGATAGAAAGTAATACTAAAAAAAATATACAAAAAATTCTAACAATAAAATACAACATGTTGTATGCTTAAATCAAAACTAAAGTTTAATAAAACTTAAGAATATTTCAGCAAATCATTTTAAAATATATAAGCAAGTTTAAAGCACAATTATACATGACGGATCTTGCGCTAATAAAGCCAAAGGATCTGAGAAGGTTCATTCAAGCCTCAGGCTGATCCCAAACGCAGCAGTTGGAACTTGAATTTGTCCATGCGGCATCACAATGAGCCTCTTGGGCCTAAATGAGCTAAGGATCACTCCTTAGCACAACCTAAACTAACCAAGAGCAGAACTTAGTACGAGTTACCTGAATTAAAAACTGATTTCTTCAATTGAGTATAAATGTCTACAACAGTGCAGCAAGTGTGTAATTTCTATAAACTATATAGCAGCAATATTTTTAAATTTATTAAGTAGTTTAGTGCACCATTTAGCCCTTATTAAAGTGTGGGTTGAATGTAAATTCCTTTCTTCAACACATTAAGTCTGTAATTTTTATAAATAAAAGTTTAATATGGACTTAGTTTGAGAACATTTCAACGATTAACTCGATTTCTATTACGTAACTAGTATTTTCTCAGTGTAGCAGCACTGTTATTGCTGCTGTTATTGTAGCCAATGCTGTTACTGTTGCTGCTGTTGTTATTGTTGTCCCAGTAGCTCACATTTTTGTAAACTCCTTAACTTCCGCCGGAAGATTTTATGCATGAGGCAGTAGCAGCCCCAAAAGCCATCAACATGGAGACACACACACACACACTCGCACACACACACACTGGGAGAGTTTGCCATGCATCAGCGAGCAGTGAGCATGTTTGCGCCGAAGATTAAAAGCATGTGTCCGGTTTTATGTGCCCCCCCCCCCCCCCCCCCCCTCTGCTCCACTGCTTGTGTGTTGAAATTTATAACCGTAAAAGTGCAACACTGAAAGAAAAAAAGCAGACACATTGCGAAGGACAGCCCGAGTTAAGCCAAAAAAAAAAAGGGGAAGAGGCAGCTCAGCTGCTGCTGCTGCTATTTTGTTGGTTTTGCGGCTGTCGCCTGTCGAGGTGTACCAGCTGCTGCTGCCCCTCCGCCTCCTGGAGACCCGATGGCAACTGTGCAACGTTACATTTTTAACGTTTTCTGTATAGGGCACACAGATAAGTCCTTTGGCATGCTTGTGGCGCGTTTTGTTGCATAGTTTTGATTTATTACACAGCACCAGAGGCAGCAGCAGCAGCGCATTCCATTTCAAAATTCATAACGACGCACATAAAGGTAAACGCTGCCCCCCAGCCCCACCCCCGCCGCTTGCAGTGAGGCAGTTTATATGCAGCTAATTTAAAGGCTTTCGCTGCTCACTCACAATATCAAAATACCAGGCAGCAGCATAATAAGGCACACATATGAGTTTGTTGCATAGTTTACTCTCTGTTTTTTTCCCCCTTTTTTTTTGGGCATTTTATCCGCTCAGGCATTCAATTGGAAACTGAACTGCAGCACTTGAGCGCATTCAGTGTGTTTTGGCCAAACTGAACTGGTTCAATTAGTGCGTGCTTGATGCACTTCAGCACGCTGGCAAAAACCTATTGCAGAAATTGCTTTGGCTTCGAGTTTAGTTCGCTCTTTTTTCGATTGCAAAATTGCAGTTTTATGCGCCAAATTGCCGCTAACCATTGAGTAGTCGCAAAATATGCAGTTTATTGCAAGGCTCAAGTTGTTTTCGCTTGTTTTTACTATGCCAGCAGAACTTCTATGGCCGGATTTGGCATTTCCAAATGCTGAAAAACTAATGGCTATAAATCAAACAATTTGGATCGCTCTCAACATGAAACTGCTGCATACTACAGCTTACTTTATATCATTCTGTTTTTCTTTAACTATTTTTAGTTATATTAAACATATTTCTAAATAATTCTAAATTATTTAAACTTATTATTAGCGTTTATTACTTTTCTTTCAATCCTTCTCCGCTTCTCAACAGTTTTGCCTCAAGTTCATTTACAGCCAGCAGTTAAAAGTATGCAACGTTATTTTTTGCACTGCTTTGCACCACATTCAATTCCGACTAGCAACTAAAAGTATGCAACATTATATTTCAAAGACGCTAGCCTACGATTAATAGAGCCTCGCGAAAGTAGGCAACAGTTTTGCTTCTTTTCACAGTACTACAGCAACCGCTCTCACCCTGGCTCAACCCTGCCTCACCCACTGACCCCCTCGCTGTACAATTGCTGAATTATTTATGCGCGTATATAATATGTACCGTTGTACACATGTGTGCTCCTACTATGTATATGTATGTATGCAAATGCAATATATGCACAGAACTTTTGCTTTTTTCTCCACTTTGCTTTCATTTGCAAATTAGTGTTTGCCTGTTGTATTTTTTATGAACTCTGCCTCTGCCTCTGTTTCTGTTTTATTGTCTCTTTTCACGTCCAACATTTGCATTTGTCGTTGACGAAATTTGATCGCCATTTAGCAGTGTGAACGAACAACATGATTGATTGACAGCCCGAAAGCCAAATAATGATGATGGGTGAGTATCTCAATAGAGCAAATTGAGTCTGCTCCGTGACGGACAACAGTGTGTGCAAACAGTCAATGGTCAGCCAAATGGCTGGCCGGTGCATTCGTACCCTTATCATTCTCGCGCCCCGTGTGGCATATCTAGACAACTGGACGGAGAACTGATAAGGGCTCGTATCACCAGCTCAACGGAAGTGGTACAAAAAAAGCTAAAATACTTCTAAAAAATAATATAAATTATAACTTAATTAAATACATTTAAAAAGTAGCAAAGTATAGCTAAAATAATATCTTTAGTGGATCAACCAAGTTTCCAAGTTAGAGAATTGCTAAGGGCTTCAATCACTAGCTCAAAAAAAGCCAAAAAAAAAAGCTAAAATAATTCCAATAGAAACAGATATAAATAATAATATTTATAAATTAATTAAATACATGTAAAAAGAGTAAAGTCTAGCTAAAATAATATCTATAGTGGATCAACTAAGTCTTCATGTTAGAGAACTGCTAAGGGCTTCAATCACTAGCTCAAAAAAAAGCCAAAAAAAAGCTGAAATAATTCCAAAAAAAATATATATAAATAATAATAGTTTTAAATTAATTAAATTCATATAAAAAGTAGCAAAGTTTAACTAAAATAATATCTATAGTGGATCAACCAGGTTTCCAAGTTAGAGAATTGCTAACGGCTTCAATCACTAGCTATAAAAAAAAGCTGAAATAATTCCAATAAAAATATATTTAAATAATAATAGTAGTAATAATAAAAAGAGTAAAGTTTGGCTAAAATAATATCTATAGTGGATCAACGAAAACTCCAAGTTAGAGAACTTCTAAGGGCTTCAATCACTAGCTCAAAAAAAGCCAAAAATAAGATGAAATAATTCCAATAAAAATAAATATAAATAATAATAATTATAAATTATAAATTATTATTAAAATACTTATAAAAATTAGCAAAGTTTGGCTAAAATAATACCTATAGTGTGTGTGAGTGTGTGTGTGTGTGCAGTGTGGCGTGAATAAAATAAAATTATTAATTGCAAAAAAATGGCAGAGCATTGAAAAAGCGCAAATCACTCACAATCATTGACACTGAAAAATGAGAAAATAATACTGAAACCTTTGCCAATATTTGAGCTGTAGTTTAGCTCGTGTGAATCGCAAATTGAATTGAAAACTGTAAATGAAATTAATTGTGGCAATATGCAGTTGCAGTTGCAGCAGCAGTTGCAACAGTTCCATTGCGGTTGCAGCAAATTAATTAATTTCATTCCGAGCTGCAGGTTGAGTCTGCCAAAGTATTCATATAATTTACATACAATTAAAAAATTCCACAGGTGCCAAACTGCATTAATAACTCTCAACCCTTCGCTGATGCCATTCATAACGGCATAGCTACAATATGAGTACAGCAATTAATTACTTAGCAAGAGCTACTAAAAGTATGTGCGTGTGTGTGTGAGTGTGGAATGCTCTAATAAACATTTCACAAATACCAGATAAATTTAGATTAAATGCTAAATACTTGGCTGCAAATAATTCCGTTATTAAAAGGCTTTAAATTTAAATTATCAGGTTTTTTTCTTCCTATAAATTTATGCAGCTTTTTTTTAGTGGTTTTAAACTGTTTATTTATGGTTTAAATGAGGTTTGAATGATAATAGCTTTAGAGTCGACTAACAGCGCTGTTAAGCGGATTGGAACTACATGAGCTACACGACTGAACTGTTTGAATAAGCTTCTGAAATACAAGATAGAACTATAAGAATGAACTACTGAACTGTATGACTGAACTATTTGAATAAGCTCTAAATGAACTACTGAAGAATGAGCTACTGAACTATATGACTGAACTATTTGACTAAACTTTATATATGAATGAACTACTAAATTAAACGACTGAACTGCATATTAAAATTAATTAAAGAACTTTGTGACTATACTATAAAAATGAACTACTGAACTATAAGACTGAACTATTTGAACAAGCTCCTGAATGAACTACTGAACTATTTGACTAAACTTTATATACGAATGAACTACTAAATTATACGACTGAACTACAGAACTTTGTGACTAAACTATATGAATGAACTACTGAACTGTATGAGTGAACTATTTGACTTAACTTTATATATGAATGAACTAGTGAATTATTCGACTGAACTACATATTTAAATGAAATACAGAAGTATGTGACTAAACTATATGAATTATACTTACTGAATTATACTTATCGAACCAAGTACGTTAGTTCAGCATGCTGATTAGTTCAATTGAACTGAATTCGAACTAAACACTACAACTCTATTGCATTCCACTATGGCTACTGATTGTTTTAAAGTATTAAAGTAGTATATAATTGTCATAAATGAACTTTAGAAATATTTAGTTTGAAATAATTAATAAATTTAAATAATAAGTGAGAAATGTGAAAGAAGTATTGAGTATTTTTTATAAATATTTGAGCAACAAATAAGGTAATTAATATAAAATAAATAGCATTGAAATAAATATAAAAGAATTTAACCAATAAAATTAAAAACTAATGCATTATAAATACAAAATAAATATCAAAAATTGAGTTAGATAAAATAGGATCTGTAAATCAATAAACAAATAAATAAAGCAAAATAAAAAGTATTAAAAAATGCTAAATAAATTGGGTTATTAATATTATTCTCTAATACGGCAGCACGTACTGATGCTACTTTAAATTGTATCTTGATTGTCAATAGTTATTTCACATTTTAACCCCAGATTTATATTAACTACAATGCCTTTTAATATAATATTAATTTAAATTTTATTAATAGCTAAATTTCATTTCAATTTTCAGCCCAATAATGAAATAAATAACTGAGAAATAACTATATTTGGTTCACATACTGCCTAACATTCCCATCCATAGTCTAACAGCACTGTTGGCCAACTGTTAACTCAACAGAGTCTTGCCCGAGTTTATGAGTAGACCAAGTAACACAAATACTATTGAGAGGGAATACACTGAAAGAACTGCTGCTGTTGTTAAATGAATGTAATATTCTTGTTGAATCATCAGCTCATTTAGCTCATCAGCTGCTTCGATAATTAAGCTGTAAGCAGCAACAGCAGCAGCAGGCGACGCGCTGTGCTGCCAGCAATTTCATTGAGTTAATCTATCAAAGGAAAGACTCCCCCACTTCCCCAATGCCCTCCCACCAAGGCTGCTCCACATACGATATCATTTGCTTTAATTACTTGGCCAGGCAATTCCCCGTGGCGACATTGGCCGAGCGATTGGAGTAGAGCAAGAGGAGCAGCAGCTGGGCTTTAATAAACAAACCATTGGCACTTAAGAAATAAGAAATAAGCAATACACATTTAATGTCCAACGGGCAGCTGGAATTATGAGTGGGGGGGATGGGGCTGGGGCTGGGCAGTTGGTAGCGCGACAAAAACAATCCGACATTCATTTATTATTTAAGAGGAAAAACGCAATTCGTGCATTCACCTGGAAACCATCAACAAACGTCACCAGCGGGAATACTACTCGCCGAGCAGCATAATGGCACAGCTCTCGGGCCAGCCAGGCAGACGGACAGATAGAGACACAGCCCCGTGAGTATCTCACAGGGAGAGAGAGAGAGAGAGAGAGGAGGGAGGCAGAGTGGAGAGCGCGTAAACATTTGGCGTTGTCCTGCGTCGAGTTGAAGTTGCCTTTGTCCTTGTTCCGGTTGCTGCGAACTGTGCCCCAAATACTACTTGCTGCTAGCTGCCTGCACAGCGAGAAAAAGAAGGACCTCAACTTCTGATCCAGCAGTCTCACAGGCTAAACCATAACACACTCAAGTTATTAAGATTTTTTGGTCTAAACTCTTCTCAAATTGAGCTAAAATGAGATATAATCACTTTAAAAATGTCGCCAAATAGAAACTATACTTAAAACAAGCTTCAAAATTTAATATAAAGACCGATAGATGGAGTAGTTGAATATATTTATTAAAAAATAATTTAAAAAATATTTAAATAAAATAAATTTATGAAAAAAAATATATAAATTGATAGACTTCTATTTTTATTGTTGAAGCTAATTTCTTTTGAATATAAGACAGAAAACGGTGTATTTCAATCTCATAATAAAGTATGAAAACAATCTTAAATCAGAATTTCATTCTTATAAAAGGAAAAAGATTATTTCAAGCCTTCTTCAATCTCATAATGAAGATTGAAAACAATCTTAAAATCAGAAATTCAATCTTATAAAAGGAAAAGGATTATTTCAAGCCTTCTTCAATCTCATAATAAAGAATGAAAACAATCTAAAAAATGGAATTTTATTCTTATAAAAGGAAAAGGATTATTTCAAGCCTTCTTCAATCTCATAATGAAGATTGAAAACAATCTTAAAATCAGAAATTCAATCTTATAAAAGGAAAAGGATTATTTCAAGCCTTCTTCAATCTCATAATAAAGAATGAAAACAATCTTAAAAATGGAATTTTATTCTTATAAAAGGAAAAGGATTATTTCAAGCCTTCTTCAATCTCATAATGAAGATTGAAAACAATCTTAAAATCAGAAATTCAATCTTATAAAAGGAAAAGGATTATTTCAAGCCTTCTTCAATCTCATAATAAAGAATGAAAACAATCTTAAAAATGGAATTTTATTCTTATAAAAGGAAAAGGATTATTTCAAGCCTTCTTCAATCTCATAATGAAGATTGAAAACAATCTTAAAATCAGAAATTCAATCTTATAAAAGGAAAAGGATTATTTCAAGCCTTCTTCAATCTCATAATAAAGTATGAAAACAATCTTAAATCAGAAATTCATTCTTATAAAAGGAAAAGGATTATTTCAAGCCTTCATCAATCTCATAATAAAGAATGAAAACAATCTTAAAAATGGAATTTTATTCTTATAAAAGGAAAAGGATTATTTCAAGCCTTCTTCAATCTCATAATGAAGATTGAAAACAATCTTAAAATCAGAAATTCAATCTTATAAAAGGAAAAGGATTATTTCAAGCCTTCTTCAATCTCATAATAAAGAATGAAAACAATCTTAAAAATGGAATTTTATTCTTATAAAAGGAAAAGGATTATTTCAAGCCTTCTTCAATCTCATAATGAAGATTGAAAACAATCTTAAAATCAGAAATTCAATCTTATAAAAGGAAAAGGATTATTTCAAGCCTTCTTCAATCTCATAATAAAGTATGAAAACAATCTTAAATCAGAAATTCATTCTTATAAAAGGAAAAGGATTATTTCAAGCCTTCATCAATCTCATAATAAAGAATGAAAACAATCTTAAAAATGGAATTTTATTCTTATAAAAGGAAAAGGATTATTTCAAGCCTTCTTCAATCTCATAATGAAGATTGAAAACAATCTTAAAATCAGAAATTCAATCTTATAAAAGGAAAAGGATTATTTCAAGCCTTCTTCAATCTCATAATAAAGAATGAAAACAATCTTAAAAATGGAATTTTATTCTTATAAAAGGAAAAGGATTATTTCAAGCCTTCTTCAATCTCATAATGAAGATTGAAAACAATCTTAAAATCAGAAATTCAATCTTATAAAAGGAAAAGGATTATTTCAAGCCTTCTTCAATCTCATAATAAAGAATGAAAACAATCTTAAAAATGGAATTTTATTCTTATAAAAGGAAAAGGATTATTTCAAGCCTTCTTCAATCTCATAATAAAGTATGAAAACAATCTTAAATCAGAAATTCATTCTTATAAAAGGAAAAGGATTATTTCAAGCCTTCATCAATCTCATAATAAAGAATGAAAACAATCTTAAAAATGGAATTTTATTCTTATAAAAGGAAAAGGATTATTTCAAGCCTTCTTCAATCTCATAATGAAGATTGAAAACAATCTTAAAATCAGAAATTCAATCTTATAAAAGGAAAAGGATTATTTCAAGCCTTCTTCAATCTCATAATAAAGTATGAAAACAATCTTAAATCAGAAATTCATTCTTATAAAAGGAAAAGGATTATTTCAAGCCTTCTTCAATCTCATAATAAAGTATGAAAACAATCTTAAATCAGAATTTCATTCTTATAAAAGGAAAAAGATTATTTCAAGCCTTCTTCAAGCTCATAATAAAGTATGCAAACAATCTTAAAATCAGAATTTCATTCTTTTAAAAAATGAGCATTAAATGAGATTCCCTTCAGTATTCGATTTTCTACCTTGGCAGAATTCCTGACAACCCAATCTTAAATACCTAAACTCTCGTTCTTTTCGCTCAGTGTACTATTCTTACCCATTGCTTGCTTCTACGCAGTCAAGCATAACGGTAAGCCAAGCTGACGTTAACTGCCAAGGCGATAAAGCAGTGACGCACACACACACACACACACACACACACACACACATAACATTCAAGCAAATTGAAATTTTATTTCAGCAAATGTCTTGCTCTTTCTCTCCCACCTTGCCACGCCCACACTCTTCGCTGTCCGGCTGTCTGTCTGTCTGTGTGTGTGTGTGTCTGCTTTGTTTTTGTGGCAAGCTGTGTTATCAGTGCGATTTGTTGCACTTTTCAATTTAGCCAAATTAAAGACAAAAACAAAGCCAAAGTGTGTGTGTTGTGTGTGTGTGTGTGTGTGTTGTGTGTTGCCTCCACTGGCCGCAAGTGCCCCCAGCAGATACTGCCAACACTTGCCTCAACTTCTAATCGCCAGAGAATGCAATCGTTCCATCGCTCTGTTAGCTGTCTGCCACTTGTTTATTGCCGCTGCGTCTGCCGGGAATGCCACATGCCACATGCCACACACCACACACGTGCAATCGATGCGAGAGCAATCGAAGTGGAAAACAAAACCCGTTGCCTCCCCCCTTGTTGCAGTTGCAACAACACTTCCAAGCGCTGTCTTATCAGTGGAGAGAAAGGCATTGTTTTTGGCCAAAGTTATTTCTGCATATAATGAACTTGGCCGTGTGCCACAAAAGGTGGCAAGCAGCACAGAGTCTCCCATTGATTTCAGTTAGTTTGCAGCCAATGAACCTGCGCTGTCTTCGGTGGATTATGCGGCTAGGCTAGCGCTGTTGCCACAAGCTGCACGTTGCACGTGGCATGGCGCAGGTAATGCAATTTGGTTTATGAACTGCGAGAGCCAAAAACAAGACCAAGACAAGATTTGCACACTGCAAAATGAACTTGGCACTTGCCACAGCTTAAATGGGGCACGTTGCAGTTGAGGTTGCAGGTTGCAGGTTGCCAGTAAAACACTTGCAGCAGCAGCATCAGCAGCTAATTTTCTATTAAGTTGCAAACGGGCTGTCACGACTTTTCCGCCTGCAAATATTTTGCGACTTGTTTGCCGCAGTTCAACTCGCACTAGTACTTCTCCATTTTCCACAATTTTCGCTCATTTTCCTCCACTCCACCCTCCCCCCGCCACTGCATTGCCAAAACAAACACATAAAGTTTCAAGTGAAATTTTGGCTTAAGTTGGCAACTCGCGGCCAAAGATTTCCCACATTTCCATTCAAAGTTGTTTGCCTCAGTTTTGCGGCTTCTGATTGTGGCTTGGTTTAAATATTAATCTTATTTTATTTAAATATGTTTCACTACAATCTGAAACTAAATTCGTAGCTCTCTTTAATGTCCAATTTTCAGTTATATCAGTTATAGCTGAAGTTTCTTTTTTTGTACACCTTTTCAGTGCCTACTTTTCAGCTGAATGAGTTACCAGTGCAGCTCATGACTCACTGTTACCAAATAGCCTCGACAATATTTCAATTTAATTGAAAATAAAATCAAAGCCACAAGAGTAATACAATTAATATTCCAACACATTTGAGCTCATTTTATTATGTTGCTGACATGAATAGTTTCACATTGATATCAATGCCTCTTTGGCTAGTCACTGCTCTTTGGTCTCACCAGTTCACCATAGTTTACCTCTGTGCACTCAAGTTGCCCGATATTTATAGCTCACCATCATTCCGTTTGCCTTCAGGAGCTGTAGCGCGGCTTTGCTTAAGCGAAACTGTAATTTCCAACGATCTCTCATAGCTTAAGACAAAGTCACTTTTTTCCATCAGTTTCCAAGTATCCGAAAGCAGGGCACGGTTTTGTAGCCACCAAGAGGTCAGCAGACAAGTGTGTTTGGTTGTGGCTCTGGTATTTCTAGCCGCAACAATGGTGATCTGATCAGCAGGACAACAGATTAGCTTGACACCTTCGCCAACGGATATCGAGGAGACTGTGGATTCGAGCCACTTCTTGGTCTCCAGGTCCCTGCACCTTAAGAAGAGCATGCTGTCGCCTATGAGAACTGCCATTGAAATTCATATTATTCTCCGTGTTTTTTAACATTTCCTCCACTAGTGCGTCTTCCACTATCTTCTAGTTCCTCATCGGTAAGGTATCTTTTTAGGTCTGCTGTTGCAATCGCTACCTCTAGCGACTTTGCCACTAGAGCTTTTAGTGCGGCTGCTTGCGCTTCTTGCTCTTCTAGGGAACTTTCAGATAGAAGCTCGCTTTTCTATGAAAATTCGGGAAATCCAATATTAATATTGAAACTCACATAGAAACGTTATTTCGAACTCACCATAATTGAATATGATTTACCAAAAATATGTGTGCAGTAACTCAAAATTATAACCAAGGTACAACACGGCTGTATTATTAGCAACAAGGCTGCTGAGCGGCTATGAACAACTAACTGATCAAGCGGACAGCCGCCTTTATTTATACCACAAATTTTGAATATAGATTATTGAGTTAAATCTAACATTTGGTCGGAGAGCACCAAATGTTCCCATCGTTTCACATTTACAGTTTTGGGTCTTTCCTGTCGTTAATTACCTGGGTTTTTCCTTCGTTTACTGTCCTTCTGCGCTTTGCTTAATTATATCTTTCAGATGAACCCACGCGAATATTGAGAAACCGCGATACTTTACTTCTCTGTTTCCCACATCCCTCTAATTACGCTAATCCACAGCTGTGATTACACACACACACACACACACTAATATTCAAACCTACGATCTATGAAAACAGACCCACACACTGAGCGGCGCCTTACCCACTATACCACTACCTGCCTGTTCGATTTTCCGACTAATAGCATACTTGTACTCTGCTTAATGCTTAGTACATACATGTATGCGGGTACAGTTACAATTACTTACACATACATACACACACATGCACATGCCGCTGACTGGAGAAGAGCCTAAGATATATATGCATATTTCTTTCCGATTAAACTGAAACTAATAAACAAACAATGCGAATTGTGAGCAGGAATTTTATTATTTTTATTTGAGCTCATTTTATTATGTTGCTGAATGAATAGTTTCACATTGATATCAATTCCTCTTTGGATAGTCACTGCTCTTTGGTCTCACCAGTTAAAATAGTTAACCTCTGTAAATTTAATTTGCCTATATTTATAGCTCACCATCATTCCGTTTGCCTTCAGGAGCTGTAGCGCGGCTTTGCTTAAGCCAAAGTGTAAACTCCAATAACCTTCAACAGAGCCAAAGGCATTAGTATACGTAGTATACAATTTGTCCAACAGTTTCCAAGTATCCGAAAGCAGGGCACGGTTTTGTATCACCAAGAGGTCAGCAACAAGTGTGTTTGAATTTGACTCTTGTACTTCTATCGAAACAATGGTGAACTGATCAGCAGGACAACAGATTAGCTTGACATCTTCGCCAACGGATATCGAGGAAACTATGGATTCTAGCCACTTCTTGGTCTCCAGGTCCCTGCACCTAAAGAAGAGCATGCTGTGCCTAGAAGAACAGCCATTGAAATTCATATTATTCTCCGTGTTAGTTAACATTTTCTCCACTAGTGCGTCATCCACTTTTCTTAGTTCATCATCGGTAAGGTATCTTTTTAGGTCTGCTGATGTAATCGCTACCTCTAGCAACTTTACCACTAGAGTTTTTTCTGCCGCTTCTTGCTCTTCTAGGGAACCTTGAGATAGAAGCTCGCTCTATGAAAATTCGGGAAATCTAATATCAATTTTGAAACTCACTTTGCAATGTTATTTCGAACTCACCATATTGAATACGATTTACAGCACTGTATACCGGAAATACTATAAGCCACTAGAGATTTCTTGCCTTATTTGCACCAAGTCAAAATGAGAACTAAAGCGCAATACGGGAAACTTCACCTTATAAAATCATATTCTATGCAAAACGTTTGAGCGTTAGAGGCTAAGCTGAGAGAGAGCTTCTGGATTCTGAGAGATCGGCTTTGATTTCGCTGACTTGCAATTTGATCAGCGCAAAATATGAGCGAACAGATTGTTTACATGAAGCGTTTGAGTGTCTCCACTGGACAGAGAAGAGTCTTTTGTTTATGCAAGTGGCCTGCCGAATGGCTAAATGTTTACATTATCTTTAGCTTAGACAGCCAAGGGGCTCAATTGTTTATGCGAGTGTTAAAGGGGAGCAAATGAGCTGAGAGAACAAAGCTGGAGAGTATGAATCATGACTTTGAGATGAGAAAGTATATATATATTTTTTTTTCTCTCTCTTTTTATTTACAATCTGTCTGTTTAAACAGTAAGTAAATATTAAATTAACAGAAATAGCAGTTTTCCAATGAGCCCTGCTATTATATATAACATCTTTTCAGATTGATTTATTTAGTTATCTATCGGGGAGATCGAGAATGTAGTATCTTTTCAGTCTTCTTACAGTTAAACTGTTGTCTGCTAGACTTAAGGCTAAGTTATTTTCGTGGTGGTGGAGTCTGTCGATGTATTTCTTACTAGTTTTATTTAGTTCTTCTTTTACGGTTGGCATATTAAGGTCTTTGTGAATGTTTGCGTTTGATATGTAAAAAGGAGCATTGACAATTTGTCGCAAAGTTTTTGATTGGTAACGCTGAAGTATCT
This sequence comes from Liodrosophila aerea, assembly GCA_035045005.1. Classification (NCBI taxonomy): domain Eukaryota; kingdom Metazoa; phylum Arthropoda; class Insecta; order Diptera; family Drosophilidae; genus Liodrosophila; species Liodrosophila aerea. The sequence continues at coordinate 20,453 of JAWNNL010000849.1, read as the reverse complement.
CAATATTTGAGTTGCTAGCAGTTCCCCAGAGCTGGATAGCGTAGGTCCAGACAGACTTCAAAAAGTGCATATGTATATTCTTTAGGGCTGGTGTTGTTGGTCTTCTCCGGTCTCTACATTCTTTAGATCCTCCTCTTTGAATGAAGCATGAGCAGCTTGCCCTCCCTTCGAGTCGGTTGTCAACTGCAGTCAACAGAAGGGACACTTCTTTCTTTCCTCTTTCTTCTTTCTTGCTCTTTAGAAAAGTACAAAAGGGTCTATTCGGTTTGTGCAACTCAGAAATGTATGTAACAGACAGAAGAAGGCGTGACAGACCACACAAAATATATTCTTGATTAGGACGACGAGCTGAGTCGATATAGCCATGTCCGTCTGTCTGTCCGTCTGTCCATCCGTTTGAACACCTAAATCTCATAAAATGTAAGAGCTAGAGACATCATATTTGGCAGTTGGATGCCCCTAAAGTGCAAGCGGATCAAGTTTGTGTTGGTTTTCGATACCGCCTCCCCCTCCCCCACAAACTGCGAAAAACTGTGTTAATCAACACAGAAGTTATTGAATCAACTTTCATTACTGGCGATAGACCTATTCTCCACCAAGCTGAAGAAGAAGCGCTGCTATAGCATACAGTAAGTGTAACGGCATTGCATTAGTGTGTGTGCAACTGTTGTGTATGCTTTTAAACATTTTTCTCTCAGTGCATTCTAAGGCATCTTCGAGAGTTTGGAAAGTATTTAAACTGCACAAAGCATGCGAAATGGTTTTTAATTAAGTGCAGTTGTTTATCAACTAAAGGCTGGGCCATATTTTAACGCTTGTCCGTCCGTCCGTCTGTCTGTCCGTCCGTCCGTCTTTTATGCGGTTTTCTGTCTGGCATTTGATTTGCTGCTGCTTATTTATTTATCCAGCAGGAAAAGAGCAAATCGCTTCTTTTGCTGCCACAAGTGCGCACATAACCCTCGGCTTGACGAATCTGCAAGGCAAATATTTATAAATCAACACACACACACACACACACACACATAGAGAGTGAAGCTAGAGCAGCTGCCAAGAGCGACACGCACTTGACTTTCGAAACTCACTTCAAGTTCTGTTGAGAGTTCAGAGTTAAGAGTTGAGTCGAGTTGAGTTTTTGTTCCCCTCCCCCCTCTCTTCCACCCCCCCTCACACTGTCTATTTGTCTATTTGTTTGTTTGCTGCTGCCAAAGTTTTGGCTGAGCTGCAAGCTGTTGTCTGCCACAGCATGTTGCACATTTGTCTGCCACTTGCCACATGCCACTTGCATTGCAGGCCACTAACAGCGCACTGTTAACTTAACAGCGCACTGTTAGCTGTGCTGTTATTCATGCAGGCATTTCATTAATTACAATATAAATAAAAACACCCGTGGCAAAATGCATTTCAGCCGGAAGTCAGTGTTTGGGAGTGTGTGTGTGTGTGTGTGTGTGCCACACCTCCCGCCCCCAACCACAAGCAGCTGCTGCATGTCAACACACATGCAGCCTAAGCACACTTCCGCCGTGCGTCCCCTCCTCCCCCTCGTGCCACACATTCGTATGCCGCATTGACCCCAAAATGTCTGGGCATCCGGCAGCATGCAACGTGCAACGAGCCTCGTGCAACATGCACTCATTCATTCACTTCATTTGCCGAGTTACGCACACACACACACACACACACGAATACAAATGTGAGTGTGACTGTATGTGTGTGTGTGTGTGTGGGAGTTGTGCCTGTTGATGACATCAATTTGCGTAAATTGTGCCGGAAACTGCCAGACTAATGGAGCGGAAGTTTTTCCTAAAGCATTCGACTGACTAAAACCTAACCGTTAACCCCCATTCCACCCCTTTTGCTTAACCCTAGCACGCCCGCTTTATGTAGCTGCAAGCAGGCAAGCGATAGGTTCGCTTTGCCCTCACTCTCTCAATGTTTCTCTCATTATTCTTCCTTCAATTTCTACTTATCAATTAGGGTACAGTGAAAACTCCCATAACGGACAGCTCTCTTAGGCGAACTCTCCTTAAAAGGAGAGGAGATTTCTAGAACATTCGCATTCGTTTACTTGCATTCATGCATGCTCCTAACGGAGCACTCCTCTTGACGGACAATGAGTGTCCGCCCAAGAGAGTTTTCACTGTATTTGTTGCTTATTAAGAATTTTTCAATTAATTTCTTTCTATTTCTATTATTATTTTGCTATTAACAGAACACTCCACTTGACCGACAATGAGTGTCCGCCCAACAGAGTTTTCACTATATTAGTCGCTTGTTACGAATTTTTCTATTAATTTCTCTACATTTCTATTATTATTTTGCTATTAACAGAACACTCCTCTTGACCGACAATGAGTGTCCGCCTAAGAGAGTTTTCACTGTATGTGTTGCTTATTACGAAATTTTCTATTAATTTCTTTCTATTTCTATTATTATTTTGCTATTAACAGAACACTCCTCTTGACCGACAATGAGTGTCCGCCCAAGAGAGTATTCACTGTATTTGTCGCACATTATGTATAGTTCTATTAATTTCTTTTTATTACTTGTATTATTTTGCTATTAACGGACAATGAATGTCCGCCCAAGAGAGTTTTGACTACTAATTTCTTTCTATTTCTTGTATTTTTATTACTATTATCTCTTAAAGTTAAGCTTCTGCTACTTCACTGTTATTTAACAGAGCGTAGCGCTGCTCTCATCACCTTGGCTCAGTCTGTAATGCAATTGTCTCACTAACACAATGCCCCTCTCCCCCTTCACTCTCGCTCTCGCTTCATTTGTTTGTGCCTGGCTGTTAAATTAAACTTGTCTGCTGTGCATTTAAAATGTCACCAAACACACACACACACACAGTCGCAACTCCCCCTCTTCCCCTGCCCCTTCTCACACCTTTCGCTTAGCAAGTTGGCAGCCCCAATTGTTGGCATGCAAACGCACGAAAAATTTTATCAGCATCAGCATGAAAATGTCGCCGCATATTAACCTGTCATCCATCACTTTTGATACTTTGGTATCCTCGCGTTACACCTACACAAGCCAGAAGGGGGAGGCCACCCTCCCCCTCTCCCACTGCCCACTTGCTCCATAAGCTGAGCTACTAGCATTTCCATGTCACGCAGCAAAAAGGGTCAATTCCGTTGCACGACACACAAAAGGATAACGAGCGCAATATGAGTTGGCATTATAATACAACAACAATGATAACAACAACAACAACAACAGCAGCAGCAGCAGCAGCAGCATGACAGCAGCGCACACAAAGAGAAAATAAAATGGCGTCGCTTTTTTGTTGTCTCTGCTGCTGCCGCTGATCTCTCTTCCCTTCTGCCTCGCCTCTCTCGCTGACTGACTGACTCTTCTCACTGCTGATAGAACTGTCAATGACGCTGACACACACACACACACACACAAACACACACACTCAGACAGGAGCAACAACAAGTGCAAATTACCTCTAGCATTTACTAAAAATAACAACAACATTTGCCATAGTGAAATGAAATTACACAGTGAGAAATAACAGAGTAGCAGAATCAAGGTCGAGAGATCGCGATTTTATGACTACATCCTGCTTAAATTGTTCAGATTTTCTCGGTTTCAACTATTCTTAAATAGAAATGATCAGATATTATGGGAAAATGTGCTTAAAACAAGCTTAAAAATGTAAAACCTGAACCCATAAAAGCTCGCCTTTCAGTTTATGTAATAAAGGTAAATAAAGGTATGATAATTGTAAGTAGTAAATTCGGTAATAAAAGAAACTAATTTTAAAAAATGTATAAATAAATTTAACAACAAAAAAAAACAGACTTACATTTTGGTTTGCGTTTGTTGAGGGTTTTTCTGGTCAATCTGAAATTAGAATAGAAATATTTCAATCCGATGCCATCTTTTAAAAAAGTACGTAAGAAAACGAGTTGAAAATGAGATTTTTTTCCCCCAATATTATATTCTTTAACCTTGGCGTTTTTGTTGTATTCAGAGATGCTTGATTCAAGATCAAAACTCTCGTTTATTTTGCACAGTATACAGTTTAGCATTCACATTGCATCATTTACACTGAGAATGCTCTCTTGAGCGGACACTCACAGAGAATGCTCTCTTGAGCGGACACACACAGTTTGCCAACATATGTGCCCAACTAAGATAGGAATGTCCTAGAAAATATACTTAATTTTAGTGGGAGTTCGCTTAAGAGAGGTGTCCCACTATGGGAGTCTTTTACTGTTTATTGTTGTAAAATGAATTGAATTATATTTGAGTTAATATTTTATCAATAAACTTACTTTGCATATACATCAATTATGCTCACAATTTATGCTCTCTCAATTGCTCAAGTTGCTCTGACCAAACTAAAGTCTACACACAGTCTGATTAAGTATGCATTATGTATATGTGTATATATATATCGGTTGAAATTTGTTTGGTAAGTATATAAAGCCTGGCATAAACTTGATAAACATACAAATATTTCACACACTCCATTGGCAGCAGCAGCTAACAAATGCCTAAGAGCGGCTAAGGGCAAAGAGGGGGGGAATAGAGACAGTGGGGGGAGGGAACTTTAAAATGGCATATAGAACGTGGAGTGTGCCTCCACACTCTCTCTCTCTCCATTCTCACGCCCCTCCCCTCTCCTATAGACTCTGTCTATGGCTTTGGCTTAAGCGTTGATGCGGTTCTCGATAACTTTGGCATAGCAAAAGGCCAAGTTTAGTGGCTGCTCCACTCACTCTCACTCTGTGTGTGTGGGTGGGTGTGTGTGTGTGTGTGTGTGTGGCATATGTGTGCGTGTTTTTATGACTTAAATTGTAAATTATGTCAACTGGCCACGACCCACAGAGCTCGTTATAGTTGGAGTGCAGATATCCAGTCACACACGTACACTCCCACACACACAGACACAGTCACACACACACCACACTCTCACACACTCATACAGTTATGCACTCTGTCTAACTGCTACACGAAGCTAATGAAAATTTATTGATAATAAATTTAATATGTTTTGCGGCTGCGTGTTTTATGTGTATGTGCACACACACCCCACACACACACACACACACACACATGGAGAGACTAGACATTTCCTTGGAGTTTTGAATATTGCATGTAATCTAAACCAGCCCCAACTCCTTGACTCCTTGCCCCGTTTCGCCCCCTCCCCTTGGGCTTCTAGTTGTGCGAGTTGGTCATAATTAATTTATTGTAATTAAATGATAAAGGCAACGCGTTATTCGAGCCACCCGCTGGCCCCTTAACAATACGTGTCAGCTGCAATTGCCACAGCGACAACAGCTGCCACATTCTGTTGCACTCTTGTAATGCGATCTGTGAGCTGCGTCAGTTGTCAGTCAGCGTTTTTATTCTACTTCTCTGCCACTATTCGGCTGCCTGGCAATTGAAGCCATATACACTTGCCCCCCACACACAGTGCCACTTACACGACACCCTCCCCCACCCCCACCCCCACTGGGCTGGGCTCTGCTGCCACACAGCCTTGTTGACATTTCATTGAGTCTGCAGCTCAAACTTCATTATGTCCTGCTGCGTCCTGGCGCCAGCTCATGTCGTGTGGCATCGCACTATTGCCACTGCCACCGTTGCTGCTGCTTCTACCTTATCTCAGCCTCTGTGTGTGTGTGTGTGTGTGTGTAACTTGCTCTCTAAGTTTGTTTGCATAACCTATTTGTATAAATATTTTGCCTTTGTTGCCTGCCGCTCGCTTTGCTTCAACTTATTTGCACGTCTCTCCTCCACTGTGCCCCCCTCTTGCCCCTCTTGCCCCTCCTGCCCCACTGTGGCCCAGTGCCTTCTTCTGTTTTGTAGGTGATAACAATGTTTGTCTTTATTTCTGCTGCAAAAACTTTACTTTCAACATTTTCACTTCAACTTGCCTCAACAAAATTTGCTTTATTATTTTATAGTTTAGCACACGTGTGTGTGGCGAGTGTGTGTGTGTGTGTGTGTGTGTGTGTGTGTGTGAGTGTGTGTGTGTATCCACTGCCCGCTTAGCTCAGCAGTTTTACAGCCATTGGGATCTTTTGTTTAGAATTCAAAATTTAAATTGCTTTGCTTTAAAAATGATTACAAAATGCTATTATTAATGCAATCAGATCGTTTATACGCCAGCCGTGCTTAGTTAAATTATGAATAAAGTGCGGACTAGCTGTAAGCTGATGCTCCAGGCATAGCAGAGGACTTGTTATGTATATGTAGGAGAAGGAGTTTCGTTGTCTTTGTCCATTTTTTTGTTAATGCTTGTTTATGCAGCGTAGTAAGTCGCAACGTGTTCTCTGCTCAATACTTTCAATTAGACTGTACCGTCTTCGTACCAGAAAGCCATTGCGCCATACTCAGTCCATATAGTTGTCTCACTCGGACCTCGCCTTTTGCATATTCAAGCTCATAACTCTACAACTCTACAAAATAACTATCAGTTCGTCTCCTTCATTTCATTTATTTGAAGTTTCTCAACACTGACAATGTTCTTAACTGACAGTACATTCAAATTTAACATTGCTTACTTTAAATCTACGACACGGCCTTCCTGACTAGCACGCGTCCTCGTGTGTAATATTTAATCGAACTTAGCATTAGGTTTGGCATCATATCTTGCTTTCTTCGTCACAGTTTAATACTGTAAATTTCATTTCTCAAGTCTTTATTCTTTTACTTTTACTCTTCATGATTCATTCAAACTTATACCTCAAATGTCAGTTTCTACAGAAACTCGCCCATTTGGCTTTCGATTTTATCTTCGCATAGTTCTTGGGTTCTTGCCGCCACTCTGCGACGCTATGCACCTGCAGTGCCTTGATCCATCACCAGACCAACCGTCCGCCACAGACAATATCATCCATTTACGCCATGACTATTGCTGCTTGGACCTAACCCCTATGCAAGATGTTCCTGCCATCCTAAGTGGTAGGCATCGACTGATGACTTACGTCTTTTTCACCGTAATCATCCTCTTCACTCATTTCCACGCCATCATGATTGCTTGGCATTGCTCGCAAACTTTCATGAGCATATTTATACGTTCTTTTGCTAGTCAATGATTTCAAAAGATATCGGTCACCTTCCAATAATTCAATTACCACGAATGGTCCTTTGAACTTTGGATCCAGTTTCGTCTGGTGCCGTTCTTCACATTTAAGCAAGACATGATCGCCAACCTTATGCCTTACAATTTTGGCTTTATTTTTATCGGATCGACATTTATCATACATAGCATTTTTATCGATATTCTCTTTAGCTCGTGTTCTTACATCATCTAGATTAATTGCATTTTCAATTTCAATTACAGGCAACATGCCAAATGGCCTGGCTTCTTTACCAATTAATAACTCTAAGGGGCTAAACTTGGTTACTCGATTAGTGGTGCAGTTCATGGCTAATTGCACATCTCCTAAAGCCTCCTGCCATGATCGCTTGCCTGTCTCTACTGCTGTGAACATGTTTTTCATTGTGCTCATTACGCGCTCGACCTGTCCATTGGCACGACTCGCTCCCGTAGCTATCAAATGCAACTCGATTTTACTATTCGAACAAAACTCACGGAATACACTACTGGCAAAGCTTCTGCCCTGATCTGCAATAATACGATTTGGCACCCCAAAGAGTGATATACCTGTCTTCACTGCCCTTATGCAGCTTTCTGCATCTAAGTTTAAAGTGTGGTATAGATAGACGTATTTCGTGAACCCATCAACCTGTACAATGACGTATTCCTTCTTATCATTCTTTCCACTTAACTTGCCGCTAATATCTATGTGAATTGTATGCCATGGTATTTTGATTTTGGGAATCGGATGCATTTCCATTTGCACCTTACCTGACGAAGATTTGGATATCTTACAGGTCATACAATTTTCCACAAATTTACGCGTATACTTTGACATATTTTCAAACCAATACTGCTCGTAAACTTTATCCAATGTTTTTTGCCAGCCAAGATGCATTATCGATTCATGGACATGATTAATAACTGACCATCTAAATGCTCGCGGTATAACAGGCAAACAACGAGTTTTGCCATTTCTTTGTATCTTACGATACAATAAACGACTTCTTATCTCATACGTATTCGCAATGTCTACCTGCATTTCACCATTCTTAAGCTGAGCTACAATGTCGGCTAAATCCTGATCCCGTTGCTGTTCTGCAATTAACCAATTATCCGATATCTCTGCCAAATCAACACGTGCCTCAATCATTCTATCTGGTTGATCTGTTCTCGTTGAGATTGGATTCCTTGACAGAAAATCTACATGTGCCATCTGACTTCCTTTTCGATACTCCACATCGAAATCGAACGATTGTAGGTATGCCCACCAACGATGCACCCTTGGAGTTAATTCAATTTTTGTTCGACTTGCTTTCAATGAATTGCAATCTGTGTACACTTTGAATTTCCGACCATGCAGGTAATGGCGAAAGTGTTTTACAGCATTGTACACAGCCAGAGTTTCCAACTCATAAGAATGATATTTGGATTCCGCTGCTGTAGTACATTTGCTGTAGTATTCAACCACCCTGCATTTCCCGTCAACTCTGTGCACCAGCATTGCACCATATCCAGCTGAACTTGCATCTGTATGAAGTTCGATTGGGCTATTTGGATCATAGATGACCAATATCGGATCACTTGTCAGCGCTTGTATGATCTTTTGACGCAGTAACTCATGCTGCTCATTCCAAATAAAACCACTGCTTTTGGATGTTAATTTATATAAAGGCTTCATTTGCTCAGAGAATCTAGGAACAAATTGCCTGAAATATGACGCTAAGCCTATGAATTGCCTTAATTGAGTAACTGACACTGGTTGAGTTAAGGCGGACAGTGCCTCTATCTTCCTTGGGTTAGGTTTAATTTCACCACTTTTGATTAAGAATCCGAGGTACTCTATTTCAGTTTGTAGAAAGCTACACTTTTTTATATTAAAAGAAAATCCTGCACTTGATAAAGCTTTCAACACAATGGACAACCTCTCGTAAGCTTCCTCTTTTGACTCGGCAACAATCAGGACATCGTCAATGTAGACTACTGCAAATGAGTATGCCAACTCACCTAATGCTCTTACAATTGCTCGCTGGAATACGGAAGAGGCATTTTTCAGCCCAAATGGCATAGCAAGAAATTCGTACTGCCCGTCTGGGGTTACAAATGCTGTTCTTTCAATTGACTCAGTACTAATAGGAACCTGATAAAATCCACTGGCCATGTCCAGACTTGAAAAGTATTTCCCGTTACGCAGTCTGGCAATTTGATCAGAAATTAGTGGCAACGGATATTTGTCTGAAACTGTATTCGCATTCAACTCTCTGTAATCTACGCATAACCTGTCGCTGCCATCCTTTTTCTTCACTAACAGCATTGGACTAGCGAATGGCGAACAACTTGGACGAATTACATTTGCTTCTATCATCTTTTCTATTTTAGATCTAACAAGTTTCTTTTCGTCTTCACTTAGTTTGTAAGGTCGCCGCTGAACTGTCTTGTTACTGTCTAGTAAACGAATTTTTAAGTCACCAGTTGTGACACGCTTTTTCGGGATTCCATCTATGAAACTACCTAAGTATTTATTTAAAATATCTTTTAGCATATACTTTTCACATTCTTGTAGCTCTTTATTGTTATCAATCGACTTCATCATACTGTTTGTTGCAGTCTCCTCATGCACAACGTTTACATTTTTAGTTTTAAACATGTCTAAATTCTCAGACTCAATCGTAATGCCAAAACCAAGCTGTAATATTTCACGTCCAATCATTATGTCGTGTTTAAGACAATTGTTATCTACAACATGGAATAGAACCTCTAAGTTGAATTTTGAAATTTGAACTCTTGCCAAGATTTGTAAGTTGCTTTTTACAGTATTTTCTCCAATTCCTCTTAGCACTACCATATTATAAAATCTTTTATCAGCTAACTTATTACATATCTTTTCTTTAATAAGAGAGCATTCGGCACCAGAATCAAAAAAGAATTGATACAGCTCACCATTTTGGTACATCTTTCCTTGGGGCTCCAATACTGCACATATGTCTACTCGCTTTTCATTGCCAATTGATGTAGTTGCACCCTTCGTACAAGTGGACGCAATGTGGCCAAGATTTCCGCACCTGTAGCACTTCACACCTGATCTTCCGACTGTAGGTTTACCATTAGACCCGGTTGCCTTTGCTTCACCCTTATCATCTGCTTTGCGCTTACGGCATTCTACCATTTTGTGCCCAAGTTTGCCACAATAATGACATTTGATTTGGGTTTGCATTTTGAGCTTCTTCTTTTCAGGTCCAAAGTCTGCTCCAGAACATTCTGCACGCTTGCCAAATGCGTACGCCTTCAACTGCTGCTGCATTTCGCTGCGCGTCTTTATTGTTGTTGTATATAGCATACGCTGCAGCCGTGTATCAATTTGCGAGGCATGCGCCATTACAACTGAAACTGCTATCTCTTCGGTGGTCATAGATTGCCATTTCGTCATTAATGTAGTCACTAAACGGCTTCCATACACAGACAAGCATTCGTTGGTATTTGGTCGGCCATTAAAAATGTTTAACAAGATGGCGGCTGGTGTCTCTATGCCCTCATATCTGTGTGTGAACAATTCTTGAAATTGCGACCAAGTTATGCCAGGAAAGCAAATTTGCGATAACCATTGCGATGCGCTTCCAGTTAGTGATTTGCTAAGCGCCATAACTAGAGCACTCCCCTCCAGTGGATGTTCGCTTAAAATCATATCCGCAGTTTTGCACCAGGCCGCTGCGTCGGCGCCAGGGGCTTCAGGGTTGAACGTTGGCAGCGCAGTCGAAACTTCTCGATTTTTTGTTGTTGCTGCCGGAGTTTGCATTGCCTTTAACAATTCCATAAATTTTTGGTTTTGCGATTCCAGAAGCGCCTGTAACACATTATCAGGATACAACTGAGGACGTGCCGATCCCACTTCTGATGTAGGAGAAGGAGTTTCGTTGTCTTTGTCCATTTTTTTGTTAATGCTTGTTTATGCAGCGTAGTAAGTCGCAACGTGTTCTCTGCTCAATACTTTCAATTAGACTGTACCGTCTTCGTACCAGAAAGCCATTGCGCCATACTCAGTCCATATAGTTGTCTCACTCGGACCTCGCCTTTTGCATATTCAAGCTCATAACTCTACAACTCTACAAAATAACTATCAGTTCGTCTCCTTCATTTCATTTATTTGAAGTTTCTCAACACTGACAATGTTCTTAACTGACAGTACATTCAAATTTAACATTGCTTACTTTAAATCTACGACATATACATATGTATTTATTTAGATTTATTTTATAGTCACTTATTTTATATTCATTTATTTTACATTTCATTATTTAAGATTTGTTTATTTTATATTTGTTTATTTTATTTGTTTATTAAGTTAATTTGTATATATTCATTTTATCTTAATTTATTTTACATGCATTTACCTTACATTTATTTGTTTTATATTCTTCTAATTTGAATTTATTCCTAATAAATAATAGTAATTTTTTAATAATCTACTATTAGCTTATTTATTTTATTTTTGATTACTTTATCTTCAATATGTAATTATTTTAGGTTTATTTATTTACATATTTATTTGTCATATATTTGTTAATTTTATATGTATTTATTTTATATTCATTTGTTAATTATTGCATATTCATTTGTTAAAAACTTATATCTGTCCATTTTATATTCATTTATTTTACTTTTAAATACTTTGAATCTGTTTATTTTTTATTTATTTCAATTCTTTATATTCATTTTATATTTATTTATTTTACATGCATTTATCTTACATTTATTTATTTTATTTTCTTCTCATTTAAATTTATTCTTTTCCTATTTATAATTTTGAGTTTATTTATTATATTTTTGTGTATTTTAACTTACATATATAATTATTTTATGTTTATTTATTTATATATTATTATTATATTATTATATTTATTTTTCATATATTTATTTATTTAATATGTATTTATTTAATATTTCTTTGCTAAATATTTATATTTGTTCATTTTAAATGCATTTATTTTATATTTATTTTTTTATTTTGGGAGTTGTTTTAGAATGAATAAAGAACATGAGCTACAACACTAATAAAAAGTGGAAATATCCGTAAATAATATGACTTTGTGTGGGATGATTAATTACACAATATTTTAATGCTTGTAGAAGTATCAAATCGTTTATTGATTATCTGGATTGTATCTAGATTTACTTGCTGCACGTTGCACGCTTTACATACAATAATTTGAATATTTGTAAAAAGTAATTAATGCCACAAAAAGTGGTAAAATTCCCCATAGTGCACAGGTTACATTCGTAACTTTAAACTATATACAATACCATGCGGATTAAATAACATTAAAGTATTATTGTGATTATTAAAATGCTTAGATGACTCTTGGTCAGTTTCTTCTACCACAATTTGTAGCATACTTTCGGGCAGCGGCATTAAAGCCTGAATTTGATCAAATTTCTCGTGGGGCAATTGCAATAGTCGATTAGTCTGTTTGTTTGCTTGGCATCAATTCAGTTAGTTTCAATTCTAATGACTTCATTGTTTGACTGTGATCAACTTGGCTTAGGCAAAAGGCGCTGCAACTACTTACTATGTGTGTTAATGCCAACTCGAATGCCAATTTGAGCTGAATCTCACGCATTCTCTCTATAACTGCGCTAGCAAATTAACGTGTCTGTCTATTATAGCCAGTTGATCCCCGCCTGAACAAATGGACGACACAAATGCAATTTACGCGCCTGTAAGCAGCTCAAGGGCGTGCAAGACACTGGAAGAGGGGAAAAGGGGTGGGGTGGGTGGGGCTGCTATACAGCTTGCCACTTAATGAATTGTCAAACACTTTAAGCCAATAAACGCTGTAATGGCAATTCACACACAGATACATACACACACACACACACACACTTGCTGCCAGGTGACTCGCTTTGCAATTGCAAGGCGTTTAGCTGTAAAACTTGCTAAAGTTCTGCAACAACTTTCAGAAACTGAGAGGGGGGGAAGGGGGGAGACACGCACACACACACACATACTCGAGGACATTTGTCAAGCTGCTTCGCTCTTTTTGTGTGCTGCGGCCATGACTGTCAGCGAAACTTTTGCTTTGCTTTCGCTCTACTGCTGCTGCTGCTTCTTCTTCTTCTTCTTCTGCTGCTGCTTTTGACATTCGACAGTGCAACAGCAGCAACAGCAGCAACAACAACTCAAGTGTTTATGTTGGCCGGAAGACATAAAAGCAAAGCGCTCGAGCTGCAGCGTCGATAGATTCCAATGGCAGTGACATGCAACCGCAACAAATGCAAGACGGAAATCCACTTTCAAGTTGTACAGCGGACGGCAGCTCAGTGATGGGCGATATATGCACGAAACGATGGCTAATGGGATGTGTAGTTGATACGAGTATATAGAATTATATAAGTAGGAAATAAGTTATATGTTATTGAAACAAAATTCTTCTATTCTATTCTACTAAATTCCTTCATTCGTTTATGTAGTTTGCTTTACTTGTATCTAAAATATAACCACACTAGTAAGATTCCAGAATCTAAATATGAAATATGTAGTCATTCTTAAGAGTTAACGAAAAGTGTTGCATACTTTCAGGCTGTGGTTGACTTCGCTATATTCCAAGCTCAGCCCAAAAGGCTGCAACACTTTTCTGCCAACTCAATGGAGTGACTCAGCATGTTTCATATTAAATTGCGAACTTAAACCATTTGAGAGAAAACTTTGATGTAAAGAAAGAAATTTAAAAGAAATTCAAATATTATATTTGTTCAAATTATGTTTGGAAAGGAATAAGTAGCATAAGACTAATTGAAATAAGTCTAGGTATATAAGTAAGCAGTAAGTCAATGTGGAAATTGAGATTAAGGCGGTTAGTTATTCAATAAAAAGAAGGAAACACCATTATAATTATTACATATTATATAGAAGTCTGTATGATCCTTATCTATGAGGATATAGATATAAAGAAATATAATTATAATTATTATATGTTATATAGAACTTTATGTGATCCTTATCTATTCTATTTGATAGTTTTCCTTATCGATTTAGACTATTAGAATTGGAATTGTCAATGTGGAAATTGAGATTAAGACTATTAGTTTTTCAATAAAAAGACGGAAATATAATTATAATTATTACATATTATATAGAACTCTCTATATGATCCTTATCTATAAGCATATAGATATAAGGAAATATAAAATATAATTCTTTACATAGATATAAAGAAAAATGAAGATAATTATTGCATATTATATAGAAGTCTTTATGATCCTTATCTATGAGGATATAGATGTAAGGAAATATATTTATAATTATTATATGTTATTTAGAACTTTATGTGATCCTTATCTATTCTATTTCATAGTTTTTCTTATCGATTTAGAATATTAGAATTGGAATTGTCAATGTGGAAATTGAGATTAAGACTGTTAGTTTTTCAATAAAAAGACTGAAATATAATTATAATTATTACATATTATATTCAACTCTATATGGTTCTTTCTTATCTATTCCATTTGATAGTCTTCCCTATCGACTTCGACTATTAGAATTGTCCGATACCCATCGCTAATGCTGCTCCTACTCCACACTTGTCAAGTGGTGTTCAAGCACGCGATGGACACGCAAGGCAATCGCAAAAAACGCTGTAAAAGCAGAGCTTAAGACCAGTGGCAAGGAGTGGGAGTGGGAGGGGCAGTGGGAGAGTGAACGTGTAAAAGAGATAACTGTATACTCGCATAGTTCTAAAAGTCTTTGTCATTTCTCACGCAGCGCAAAAGCGAAAGTGTGTCTGTTAAATGGGTTTATGTGGCGCCACTGCCTGCTGCCTGATTGTTGTTGTTGCTGCTGCTGCTGCTGTTGCTGCTGCACTTTTATGGTTTACTCAAGGATAACACAGGGCAACAAGGGCCAGACACTATAGCTGCAGTTATGCTTATGCCTCATAGATACTAGAGACAATCATCACAATCCATTGAACAAGCAGCGTTTACAAGCTTCACTCTATATGCCACAAGAAAGCCATACGAGTGCCCATAAAACACATGTACGCATGTGTGTGCGAGTGTGTGTGTCTGTCTGAGTAGAGTCATGTCCTTTGAGTGTGCTTTATATAGAACAACTTGAAGTGTGCTCACTGTGAATTTGCCTGACTCTTGACTACATACCCTGCAGCAATGGCAATGAGGGTATGTTAGCTCTACATACAGTAAGGCGTGGCCTAATGATAATACAAGGAAATATCTTATGATGTGGCTACGGATATTTGATATTTTGTAGTCGCATGTAGTCTGAGAGTTTCATTTAGTGTACTGCCTGTTAATTATAGAAAAATTTATATCTTTATTATCGATATACCCATATGGCTTTGATGTATTCTGTGACTGCAAGTAAAACCACATTAAGAACTAAGAACAGTCAGTACTCATTATAACTTTTGGCAAAAGAAAAGGAATACAATTTGTTGTATAAATTGATTTCATGTTGACTTCATAATAATAAATATATGTAAACTAAACTGAGTAAATCGAATACATATATTTTTACATAAATATCTAGAGAATTATTTAAGTTTTAATTTAAGTGAATATATGTGTTGAATATAGATTGGAAACCCCAAAAACAAACATAAAATAACATATGTATATATTATGTAAGCTGAGTTAGTCTAATCTATGTTCTTAAGTTTATATACATTCTAGCTGAAGGCCTATGCAGCCATTGCTAGTATTATTCCCCCTATTATAAAGTGTGTATATTAGGTTATGATAAATAAATAAATAATCTAATCTATGTAAACTGGTTGAATCTAATATAATACCTAGACTATCAATGCTACATATTTACTTGTAGTAAAGCTCTATTTATCAGAATATGTTTATTGAATCTGGATAGGTTTATAATCATCATTTTTACTCATAATATAACATTATACAGCTTGTTTATATACTCAGATATTGGTATAAAGAGTATAAATATAAACAATATCTCTTTCGATGTCTCTGCTATTCCAGCCGATCCACTGAGAAATCCTCTCTGCTTGATTAATTGTCACTAAACAGAATATTTTCCTATATATTATAATAAAGTGTACTTATTTTTATACATAGACAATTTAATGATATTCTTAGCATTAATGCAAATGTAATGTGAGATAGAGTATAGATTCTCCTTATCGCTAACCAAATGAGTTTAGGTCTATCAATTTTCCCTTTTTCCTCTATATTTTAGTATAGTTTGTAATTATATTAGTATGTACTCAATGTAAATATTTTCTTTGTATAAATTGTAACTACTTTGTAGCTTTGTTTTCTGACTGTAGGATACAAAGAGAAGACTGTGCTTACGCCTTATCACCTTCCTCTCTGTCAAGCTCACAAATAAACTGAAATTATAATTGAAATATTAAACAATAATTTTCTAGGGGTTTTTTTGTTTTTCAGTGGTTTTTTTTTCCACTGAAAAGTGGTGACAAATAAATGAAATTCTATAGCACAAACTGTATAATAAAGCTATGAGAAACCGCATGAAATTGCCATGTCATTTCTCATGTGCATATGAATGGTGGGAACAAGGTGCAGAGGGGGCAAGGGGAGCGTAGGGAGCGTAAAAAGAGCACTGACAAGCAAATAATTGGCATAAAATGACACCAGAAATTGATTAAAAGCGAACAGCAAGAAATAAAAAGGCAGACGGAGTGTGAGGAGGGAAACAAGTGGAGGATGAAATATTAAATAACATGCTACAGTCTCCCATTCTACGCTCGCCCTTTCTCCTTTAAACTGCTAACAGGCAAGCCAAAGAAAAGCGATAAGCAAGAGATAGAGAGACAGGAAATGAAAGCGGCAAAAGCGGGACAGAGCAAAAGTTTAAAAATCAATTCGTGGCAAAACTGAAAGCTGATTTATGGCTGCGTTTATGAAATGGCCCACAAAAAGAAAGAAGAAAAAGAAAACGAGCAGAAGAAGAAGCAGAAAAAAGTAGCCACAGCCACACAAAAAGTCAACACACACAGAGGGAGGGTGTGCGGGTGTGTGTGTGTGTGTGTGTATACTGCTGGCAGTAACTGTTGTAGGAAATAGAAAACTAAGTGATTGAGAGTTATAACGAGTCCCAGCAAATTTACCAGAAAATTGACTTTTTCTGTTTGGAATTAGAGTGCGTTGCGAGTGTGTGTGTGTGTGTGTGTGTGTGCGTTGCACATGCCACAGCAAAACTTGTCAACGTGGCAATGGCGAAATTGAACTGTTTGCAACTACAAATTGCAACTTGTTTTGCGCTCCGCTGCATTTTGTTTTATATGTTGCAAGTAGCTGTCTCTGTTGCACACACACTCCACCCCTCTCCCCCTCCCCCTCTTGAGTCTCAGGTGAAAATAAGCGCAATTACGCTGATGCCAACAGAGCTACTGCTGGTAAGCAAAAGTGCCAGCCATAAAGCAGCTGCCCAAATGAAATTGCCACATTTAGTGGCAAGGCTTGAGCAGGGGGGAGGGGGCGAAGGGTGTATATTGTGGCAAAGAGTGCGCTTAAGTGCTCTCTCTCTTACTGCGCACAGGAAGCGTGTAGCAGTTGCAGTTGCAGCTTGGCCAGTTGTCCAGGCTCTTGCCACTTGCCCCCCCTCCCCTCCCTCCCCACTCTCTGACTTTGCAACACTTGAAAAACTAACAAAATCGGCAAACGGAAGCTTGCAACGGGCAGCGGCAGTGGCATCATCATTGTCGCTTCGCTGCCTGCGCCCACTGCAACTTCGCCAAAGTCCTGCTTGCCACAAACAAAACGTTGCGCGCAAAAGTTGTCAACTCTAATAAAAAATTGCTTGCTCATTTGGCTGCCCCCACCCAGCCCCCCCCCCCTGTCCCTTTGCCTTTACTATGAAATTTGCTAATTTGCAGCCCACTTGCCCCCCGCCTCTGCCTCCTCTGCCTATGGCTCTAGTTGCCACTCGAATGTTTTGTTCAATTAATGAGACTCTTGACAGTTTTCTCGCTACTCTCCCTACCCTGCCCCCCCCCCCTCTCCCCTTTCCCTGCATCAACTGTACTTTCAGCGCTGCTTCTGCAGTTCCTTCTGCATTTACTGTTTGCTTGTCCACTTTTGTTTTATGCTTGTATTTCTGCGAGTGCCCCCTTCCCCCCTCCCCCGCCGACTCCCTCTCCCTTTGCGCTTTGCAATTTATACTGTCAACTTTTTGATTTTTCAGGTCAGAGCGCACTTAATTAATGGCATAACACAAGTCAAAGGAATTGCGGGGGGCGTGGGGCGTGGGCGTGGCGCTGTCGAACACAAATAAATACCAATATCAATACAAATACTACACACACAGAGAAAAAGTAGTGTGCATAAGGATGCAGTAGAAGATAAATCCAAAACTGTTTTCAATTTAAAGTTTTAGTTAAATTTTAATTTTTTTTTTTTTAATTTTAAACCTATTGGGAACAATTTTATACACTGCCTGATAAAAGGCAAATTTTATTTGAATTTATTTAAATTTCTGCTGTTAAATTAGTATCGCTGACTACAATTAAAGCTCTTATTAATGCTACATAACTTATTAAAAATAAGACAAAACCAACATTAATTTCAATTGAATATTTTAATATATTTCGCAGTTGAAAATGAGAAGTCGAAAACCAAAGCAAACCATTGAGCTTTGCCACGTATGCTAGGGAAGTGTAAATTAAATTGTTGAAATTTCTTCTGTTTAGTTTTAATAGTGTTACTAGTCACTGACTAAATAAAATAATTTCGTGAGATAAAAATTCAAACGCAAAATAGATGTTTAAAGAGAAATAAACATACATTTTATTTTATTTTCATTTATTTATAGTTTTTAATAATTTATAGTTTTAAACAATCATTTATATTTTTCATATAATTTGAATTTGTAAACGTATGTCTATGTATTCCATATAATTCTATTTATGGCAGCTTCTTTTTTATGACGCATGCTTTGATCGTATTATTTACTGCCTATTGCTTCTCCTATCATTCTATAATAGGCACTCGCTCGAAGCGCGCGTCTTAAACTTCAATAAATAGTAAATAAAATGAACAAAATAGCGAATTGGAAACAACAACCCAGATGCAAAAAGAGAAAAACTGCTTGGAGGGACGTGGGGAGCAAGGGCAACACATTTATATACTTGGTTAGAGCCTACAGTTATGATAAAGTGGAAGAGAAAGTTGCTAAAGCGCCCTCTATTGGCGCTTAACTAGTTGTGTGCTAACGCCATCTACCGGCGATCTGTGCAAGCGCCACTGCCAGCCTTTCCTCCTTTCCGATCGTATCTTCGTCGTGCAGCTAACTTCGTATATTGAGAGAGCGATGGTGTGTGTTAGAATAAGCCTGCAGATGACTGTGTGTGAAGTGAGAACGATTTAATTTTACACTATTATTATTATTATTATTATCAGAGATTTGTTTTAACACTGCGACCTCGAAGATCTATTGTGCTCTCTGCCTAAACTAAGTTACAGCTCTTCCGCCAGTTCGATCGAGCGCAGAAATGCGATGATTTTCCCTGGTTGAAGAGCTCTTATCTCTAGACTGTCTAGGAAGTAGTTACCTAAGTGAGCTAGCCTTAACCTACTGTATGTGTTCTGACGTTTCGTCTTCTTCAAGAAAGAGTCTACAGAGTGTATCGTCAAATTTTACACTAACAAACAACTGTTAAAAATCTCCATTACTAAAAGTTTCACTTGAGTAGTAATGGCTTGTAATTTACACTACAGAGCTGAAGGCATTGTTCCCTTCACTTCTACAATTAGCTTCAATAATATAAATAATCTGCACTACTATTTTCTACAGTGTACTACTAATGCCAATGCCAATACTAATACCTATACAAACGCATATAAATTCAATTACACTGTTAAAACAAAAATCAATAGCCTCTGCCTCAGCTGCTCCCTCTGCTGCTGCTGCTACCGCTGCTGCTGCCTCAGCCACAGGCTTTATTAATTGCCGCACGTACATTGCTCATACGTCACGTGGCACGTACGGGCAGTCAGGGGCAGTGGCAGTGGCAGTGACAGGGGCAAAGAGAAAACTGTCAGCTGTAATTAGCACAGCTGAGCATAAGTCGAGGCGACGCGTTTGAGTTGTTATGGTTTGTTGTTGTTGTTGTTCTTCTTCTTGTTGTTGACACGCTCAAATTTTTTGACTGAGTGATGCGCTGTTGCAGCCACAGAGGACACAGAGTGTGGGGAGTAAAGAGAAGTGAAGAGAGAGAGAATGAGAATGGGAGAATGTGTGTGCGAGTCAAAGTTAGAGGCAAGCCAGAGCTGCCCTGCAGCTGCCAAAAGATGAATGTCTTTGCCTGCTGCTATCACACCCCCACTCTCCTCTCTCCACACACTCTCTTCCCCACAGCTCTGTCCCTCTTTCCCCTCACTGGGGCTC